>CM024550.2:13503598-14703598 GCA_014182405.2 Eucalyptus sideroxylon | reverse complement strand
CTAAATCGTTAGGGCTCGGAGACTTAGTAGTTCCCAACTAAAAGGTAGCTTGGGAAACCTCCTCAAACGTAACCAAATCCAGTAACGGGTCATTCATTTCTGTGGTAACTACCTATGGTCATTGGTCAAGAATGGGTCCGTAGTCCCGATGTCCCACCGTTGTATATAACCCTGAAAAGAAATTGGATGCCATATCTTGTAAAGTCTGAGGATCACGAATCCATTGCCGGTGGTCATCCTGCAACATGCTAATTTAATTTCTTTGCCTCCTTTGAAGTGTAGTTGCATGAAAAAAAATCTTATATTCTTATCGCCCTACCTCAACCATTGAATCCTGGAGCACATTGCCCAATATTGCTCTTCTTGTTGCCAAGTCCGCCTTATTTCCTCTCTTAGCTTAAATGCTTCCACTCTATTATAGTTACTATGCTGCTTGTTTATAATATGTTGAAGTTGTTGTTGTAAGATGGTTACTTTGAGAGCGCCCCTCGAAAATTTTGATCAGCTCCACTTAGTCAAGTTTTCGGAAACATTCTTTATCTTTGGAAGTAGCCCAAAACCTTGAACCCACACTAAGTTCCATGCTATGGAAATAACCTCTCGGCATTCTTCATCTTCGTTCCAATAAGCTTCAAAAATAAAAGGCTTCTTGCATTTTCTATAAGGTACTGAAGTGTTAATAATTAGGGGACTGTAGTCAGACCCCACAGCAGGCAACGCAAAGACCTCAGCTTCAGGAAACAACAAGCACCAATCCATCGTGCACATCACCCTATCCAAACGTTCTTTCACCAGCTCATCTCCCTCTCGATTGTTCATCCAAGTAAACTCACAGCCTTTACTTTCTATTTCCATAAGGGCGCAATCATTTAGGATAGCTCGAAAGGAAAACATTCGATAAGGATCTGCCTGTCTCTTTTCTACCTTTTCCCAATGATAAAGTATTTTGTTAAAGTTGCCCACATAGGCCCAAGGTAATGTGTTAGCAAAGCTAATCTCCCTAAGTTCATCCCATAGAATTTGTCAATTTTGGTAGACAAAAGAAGCATGAATACAAGTGATATGCATAGTTCGATCTTCATGTACATCCCTGAGGTCATATCAAAAAGTTCTTGCATTGAGCGAACCGCACTTAAGGACACCTGATTGTTCTAGAAAACTGCCATACCTCCTGCCAAACCAATAGGGTTGATAATATGAGAGTTATTGAAGTGTAAGCAGCGCTGAATCCATTAAAGCTTCACATCATTGTTCTTTGTTTCCATTAAGAATACAATATTGGGCTTTTCCTTGGCTGTCATGGCTTTGAGAGCTTGAACTGTCAAGGGATTGCCCAAACCTTGACAGTTCCAGCATATCATCTTCATTTATGGATGGGTGGCTATTGAGGGCCAACCACCATAGCCCAAGTTCCAGCTTCCCCTGCTGCAAAGACAGGTGTTTCCATGAGGTTTGTGTCATCAAGGTTCTCCAGGAGCGAACCCTTTGTGTCATAGAGGGTGTATCATTTATGTTTTTTGGCAACACCCACCTTTAGTGTCAATCTTGAACTTTTTAGCTTCTTTTGTTGCTGAATATCCGTAGATAGGGACTGAATTCCCTTCATTTTGGCTATTGCAAGTATTAGCACTATGTGGAGAGAAGTCCCTTGCATAATTTCATCCTGAAGATCTTGCTGGTCAAGGCCTGTTGCTTGTGGATTAGTCGTAGTAACTAGTTTGGACAGGTTCGCTGCTTCAGTATGATTTGGTGGGGGCAGTAAAAGGACATTCTAAAGTAGCAAGGGAGGTGTTCCAGGTATGGTTTCTTCTGATTAATCTGGTTTGTCTGGAGATGTGTAAAAAGTCTACCAATAATGGTTGTATTCTTTTACTTCAGCTCTAAGCCATTGGCCATAGGCCATTTTGTCCCTACCTTCTAATTTAGCCTCATTGAAGGGGAATTCCTTGCAATACATTGCGCAATGTCCCAACTTGCCGCAAAAGTAACATAAATGGGATAGTCATTCATAGCGAAAGTCAAGCCATAGTGTTTTTCTGTCAATTCGGATCAATTTCCCTGTTTTTAAAGGCTCTTGCATGTTTAGTTCTACCCTCACTCGACCAGGTCTTAAGGTTGTCCCCTCTTTTGTGTCAACTTTGACTTCAACTACTTGGCCAATGTGTTGCACCACCTTGCTGATCAGTTTTTTTGTAGACCATTCCAAAGGCAATCTAAAGACTGGCAAAAGAACGCTTCAAGTGCCATAACTTTGGCCAAATGGACACTTAAGTGCCATAACTTATGAAAGGTACACTTAAGTGCCACATTCGAAGAAAAACGGATCATTTGAGTGCTACTCCGGCCAAAGTCCGGCCAAAATGCCGAGGTGGCATTTTTTCGGCGAAGCGCACCCAAAACGACATTGTTTCACTCGCTAACATGGCCAAAAAATACAAAAACGACGTTGTTTTGGGCTGACATGGTTAAAAAAAATTGATTAAATTAAATTTAAATTTAATTTGGTTAAAATATTTAAAAAAATAATATTTTAAAAAAAATTAAAAAAAAAGGGAACGCTGGGAGGCATGTGGCATTCTGGAATTTCATAAAAATCCCTAAATATGCCATGAGCTATGGATAGGCGATAGAAGTACCGCTATTGTATTTTGTAGCCTCATAGTTTATGAGTTGCGATGAGATATATGGCCAAGTCTTTAATGGATGAATTTTTGGAAAAAAGGAAGTTTTATTTTTGGCCATATATGTGTGATAAATTGGAACTTGTGGAATTATAATTTCAAGTGTATAGTTATCTTAGATTGTAATTTAGTACTTCAATTTAATAGGGATTTAAGTAATTTTTAAATAAAAAAAAAGAGGTTGATTTAGGGTAATTAAGCTTGGGTCTTAGGCCCAAGAGGGATGGGCCAAGCTAGTCGGCATAATAGAAGCCCACGGAGGGGATGTCACCGGCCCAAGTGAGGCCCAAGAAGGAGAGTGGCTGGCCCATTGCATGGGCTTTGCCAAGTGGCAAGGAGGTCTTCATGCATTGGCTTGTGGAGAGGCATGTGATGATTGCTAATGATGGAGAATTGGGGGAATAAAAGGGAAAGAGAGAGAGAGAGAGTGGCCGGTTGGGTTGCTGTCCAAGTGAGAAAAAGAGAGAGTGAGTTGCGAGAGAGAGGAACCGAGAGGGAGGAGAGGAAGGAGCTCACCGTTCGTCCGCCCGTCGCCGCCCGTTTGCCGCCCGTTCGTCCGCCGTGTGCCGTCGTTCTCTTGAGTCTAGAGGCAAGTTAGGATCCTCTTACTACTCTTGCATGTATGTTTGGAGTAGTGTCGAATTTTGGGTGATTAGGAGGGAGAAACCGAAGCTAGAATGACTTGTTCTTGAGTGATGTTGCTGTTTTCACATGAACCGCCTGAAGCAGAATCTTGTGAGAGCTTGCATGCATGTTTTGAGTTCAATTTTGACTTTGATTCCTGCATGAAAGTTGTAGCCAACATCTTAAACTAGAACATACTAAAATTTGGTACAAAATGGTGGAGATTTAAGGGGCCAAAACTCTCATCCTATGCAGACACTAGATCTGGAACTGTTTTGCCGATCTTGTGGTAGAATTGTGGTTGCATGTTGCTTTTTATCAAGAATTTCTCTTCGACTTCTTCATGAAACTTGTAGAGAACATCTTAAAGACTAACATACTCAAATTTGAAGTAAAATGAGCAAGTTTAGCCTAGTGAATCGCCTTACTCTTGAAGATGGTAAATCTGGAGACGCGGTACAGGACACCCGAGACTTCATGGACCTATATGGTGACTGTTCTTTGGCAATTTGACTTAGATTCGTTAATGAAAGTTGTAGGGGACCTCTTGAAGTAAAACATATCCAAATTTCAGAGGAAACGAAGAAGAACAAGTGGGTAAAAACTTGGTATTTCGGAGATGACTACACTGGACATTTCGGTATGATAACCAGAAGCTTCGGACGACTATAGAAAATTATCTAAAACGAATCTGGCCTAGAAGTCTTCATGAAAAATATACTTTAGTGTCTTAACTAGAATCTGGTAAAGTTTCATAACTTTCGGAGGTTGCTTGGGTATTTTAATCGAATTATTTCAAAAACTGCACATTCTGTTTTTATCCAAAATTGCATGCTGTATTTGTGTGAATGATATCTTTTGTGTGGAACTTTATTGGCCATTTGTTTTTCATGAAGTCGATGCCTTATTGTCTTGTCTATCAAATGTCTTAATTTCATGATTTTTGAGAACCATATGGATATTTAATTTAAATATTTTCCAAATTGGTACAAGCTGGAATTTAAATAAATTTCAAAAAGGCATGATAAATGGACTATTCTAAATTGTACAATGCCATAAATTTTATGTTGATGAATGATTGCGTATTGCTGCATGTATGATGATGATTGATGATGCAAGTATAGATCGAAGGATGAAAGTGATTTTGTTTTCCATGTGCCATGTTGAGTTGAGACCTAAATTGGTAAGCATGAATAATGATAAATGAAGAAACTGTTTGTGGCAGATGATAATGCCATGGGAGTATCAGGATGCCCGAGATGGGGGGTGCCGGATGCCTGGAATGTATAGAGATACATGGTCGAATGGCCTCGGGAGTTTCGAGATGCCCGGAATGGTTGGGTGCCAGAAGCCTCGGAGATCTTTGCCCGAGGGGATGCCTCGTGATGCTAGTTGAGATGTGAGATGCTCGGAATGTAAGGGTGTCAGATGTCCGGTGGCCTTAAATGGATGAATGTCGGAGGTTTTTTTCTCGCGATGCCAAGATGGGGTGCGAGTGTAAAGTATGAGATGGAATTGATGATCTCGAGAAAGAGTGATGTGGTGATCGAATTAAAAGTTTTTTTTAAAAAAAAAGTGGAAATTGAATCATGCATATATGATATGATATGATATGATGATGATCACCTATGGCATGATGATATGCACATATGATATGATATGAAAATGATCACCTATGGCATGATGATATGCATATATGATATGATATAATGATGATCACCTATGGCATGATGACATGTGTATGATGTGATGATGACCACCTATGGCATGATGACATGTATGTGATATGATTGTGATGAGGATGTATGATGGTATATGCATGGCTTCAAGGTAAGTATGCTTAGATGCATGAATGGCATGTATGATGTTGTGATTGTATTGTATGATGCATTGAGTGGTTAGTGGATTCATTTACCTACTGAGTGGTTGTACTCACCCCTTCAGGGACCAACATTTCAGATTAGTAGCATGTCGCTCCCTGCTGTCACGTTGAGCGTATTTTACGGCCTACCTTCGGATGTAGAAGTCGAGTGTGAGGAGTTTGACTGTCCCTCTGTTCCTGGTCTTACATATATTCGAGTGAGCGTCTTCGTTATGTATGATGTGGGCCTGGCTAGGGGCCCTGTTGTCCAGGAGTTCATATCCGTCCACTTTCGTCACGACGGAGTGATGTGTGGAATGTTGCCGCCGCCGCCGCCTGATGCACCGGGATGGGTGTGAGGGCCCGTGAGTGACAAGTAAGAGCTGAAAATTTTTGGGATGGTTAGCTGACA
Organism: Eucalyptus sideroxylon; assembly: GCA_014182405.2. Taxonomy (NCBI): domain Eukaryota; kingdom Viridiplantae; phylum Streptophyta; class Magnoliopsida; order Myrtales; family Myrtaceae; genus Eucalyptus; species Eucalyptus sideroxylon. The sequence goes on along the minus strand of CM024550.2, from coordinate 14,698,020 downwards.
CTAGTGATGAGGGATCTTTCACGTTAGTCGTAGTGGGTCGAGTGTTTCTTTTTGGGGTTTAGGCCGAGTGTGGCTTCATGTCCTGGTCTTTCTTTTGATGTACCGACCCAAGGAAACCCATCTTGAAAATATGTAAATAACTATCATGGCTTTGTCTTTTATTATGATGTTTAGTGGTGTGCAATTCTATCATGGTTGATGGAGGGAGAGATGGCAATGTTATATTTTGCTTCCGCTAAATGAGTCGCGCCGGGACCGTTTTAAAGAAAAAAAAAAGTCCATGATTTACGACGCTTCTTCTAAGAGATATAATCAGGTGTAACGTTAGTGCCTGTGGCGACCTAAGAGGGGTTTGGGGTGCCAAAGGCGGCTAAGGGATTAGCCCTTAGCTGCCACTGTCGCCACCCCCTGTCGCCGGGAAGGGCCAGCGACGGCAGGGAGAGGGTCGGCCGAGGTCGCCGGGCCCTGGCCAAGTGCTAGGCGACCCCAGCCGACCGGCGGCGAGAGTTGCAGCCCTCCCCGTTCCGGCGAGGGTGGCGGCCATCGCCCGGCCAGGCGAGGGCCGCCGACCATTGTTGGATCGGGCAAGGGCCACGAGTCCCCCCCGCCCCAAATCCGGCGGCGAGGGCTCACGGCCCTCACCTAGATCCAGCGGTGAGGGCTCGCGACCCTCGCCCAGATCCGGTGAGGGTCGACGGCCCTCACCGGATCTGAGCAAGTGTTGCGATCCTCGCCGGCGCCACTGGTCAGCCGGCGACCCCAGCAAACCCTCCCCCCGCCGTCACCGGCTCTTCTCGGTAACGGCAGCGACTAAGGGCTGATCCCTCAGCCGCCTCCCCTCGTTCCCTTTTTTTTTTTTAATTTATTAATTATTATTAATTTAATATTTTAATTTAATTTAATTAAGTTTTTTTTTTTAACCACATCAGCCCAAAACGACGCCGTTTTTGCATTTTTAGCCACGTCAGCATGCAAAACGAAGTCATTTTGAGCGCGCTTCGCCTGAAAAATGCCACGTCGGCATTTTGGTCGGACTTTGACCTGATTGGCACTCAAGTGATTCATTTTACTTCGATTTTGGCACTTAAGTATACCTTTCGTAAGTTATGGCACTTAAGTGTCCCTCTGGCCAAAGTTATGGCACTTGAGGGGTCCGCACGTCTCCAAAGACTTGTACCCAGAAAGCACAAGTAGAGAAATCATAACATTGTAATGGGGTGTTGGGAATCCATGGCTTAAAGATTACTAGATGGCTTGAGAAAAGCCAAAGTCCGCCCTCTAGGACTCTCTATTTGCCAGCCTTTGAATGGAACTTCGCTACATATAGGCCTGCTTCTCTTTGGGAGATTTCAACTTGTTCAATATGCCAAGCACTCTTCAAAGTACTTTGGAAAGCTTGGAAGTTTATTGATGGGTTTGAAAGGGTTTTCCCTACTAATGTTAATTGACATGCTTCCAATTTTTCAAGTGGGGGCTCATCATCCTAGACTTCAATTTCTTGCTCGGTATTAAGACGGCCCAATCTGGAACAGAGTGCAGCCAGTCGCACAGAATCTTCCTAGTCATCCGCATCCATCCCACAAAGAAGAAACAAGACAACGAAACAGAAATAAGTCGAAATCTAGATTGTAACACAGCGAGAAACCTCAATTTGCCAACAATAATATGCGTCTAATGGGTAAGTTAGTCCATGGCACCACATAACTAGCTATAGATTGAATTACAGCACAATATTATTCGAGAGATAGGGGATTGAAGGCATGCAAAGAGCAAACCAGGCAGAGACATTCTTCATCTTGAATTATGGGCTTGCAACCGAGATCCGAAGCTGGCGGAGATGGAAGATCGCGAAGGTTGGTAATGTCAAGTGAAATTCAACCATGAGGATGGGTGACACAGAAAGAAGATGGTATGGATGAAGAGGTGGGTGTAAATGGGTTTAGGGTTTGGGTAAACAGGGCTACCAAGAGGTAGAATACACTCTACATTTCGAGAGAGAGAGGATTATGATTTGCAAAAGCACTGCCACGAGAGCATCGTTCGATTCTTAAAAGCTGTAAGAATCGGTACAATCGGTATTCATGCTATCATGTTATCTAGCGACATATCATCACAAGAACTTTGCCACATAATATCATCACATTACATAGAAAGTTGTCACATGATATGATCTGTCCTCACTTGGTACGTCACATATGCCCTATGGTCATGTAGATATGAACATATTCTCTATACACAAATACACACGGTACAAGCACTCCGTGCTAGACATACACACTCACAAATAATGGCACTTCGATATTACAAGAGTAGCATGGCGTTCATAAGAATAACAATTAGCCATGTTCAAGCACCAAAAAACATCTTAAGAGTCGATTCGTCCTTGAGTTCTTGCTTTGTTTTGTAGAGTCGGAACAGACCGACTTCGTCGAAAGGCTTGAAGAGCAAGGGGTGTTGCTCGTCCACCAGCTCCTACGGACACTTGACCATTCCTCTTATGAACGAGAATGAGCCGATCGAATACCTCGCTTCATTCCCACTAATCACCACTAGGTGTCTGGGGTAGTGCACTCGGCCATTGCTCCATCCCTAGCTAATGATTCGTTTCAAATAAATTCATTATTAGCATTATCTACAAGACATTTTTAGGTAGATATACCTTGTCTCATAGTTAAGGAAAATTATCAAGAAAAAAAAAACAAATATTAAACCTATCGCGATTGTGCTAATTTAATCATAAACCCATTTTTTTGCCAATTTAGTTTCAAACATTTGGCATTTGTGCCAACTCAATCTATCTAACTAAATTTGGCTAGCTAGCGTGAACATGGACGCAAGCCAGCGTTGACCATCTAGCCATTTTTTAATAATATTGTATTTTATTCAAAAAAATTTATTAATTTTTTTTATCTTATCTTATCTTTTTCTTTTTCTTTTTTTCTTTTCTTCCTACTATTCTTCTTCTTCCCCCAACCTCACGCAGATGTAGGTGAGGTGATTTGGATGAGGGTAGCCTCACCATGGCCTCACTGGTTGGGGGTGAAGGCGGCCTTGCCTATGATTGCGAGGTCATGGCCGCCTTCACCTACGGCCTCCAAGCCATTGCGAGGCGTGACTGCCTCAAATCGACGTTGAAGTGCGGCGACTAGGCTCAAGCGGGCCCAACGACCATTGGTAGAGAGAGAGAGAGAGAGAGAGAGAGAGAGAGAGAGAGAGAGAGAGAGTACTTGAGACAACGGGGGAGGACTGTGAGGCACCTCACAAAGGCCTAGGGGTCGCGAGGGCTTCACTGGCTGCAAGTGAAGGCAACCATGGCTTCACAACCATGGGTGAGGCCGTGAGGCCACCTTTGCCAGTGATCAGCGAGTCCATGGCGAGCCTACCCTCTCGTAGATCTAGGCGAGGCTACCTCACCTGCAACCCCCAACCTCCCCAAATTTGGGCAAGGCTCATTGAGGGCTTGCAATCCTCACCAACAGTCATCAATGGCTTCACAATCCTCACCTAGTGGCCAAGGAGACTCACAAGATCCTCACCGACCACTAGGGTGGGGGTGGGGGTGGGGGAAGAAGAAGAACAATAGGAAGAAAAGAAAAAAAAAAGAAAAAAAATATTATTAAAAAGTGCCACATCAACGTCGATTAGATGGTCAATGATGGCTAGCATCCACGTAAGCGCCGGCCAGTTAAATTTAGCTAGATGGATTGAATTGGCACAAATGAAAAATGTTTAAATTAAATTGACCAAAAAAAAATTTTGTTTATGACTAAATTTGCACAATTACAATACATTTAGAACTTTTTTGGTAATTTTCCCCTCATAGTTAACTGTGGTAATGTGAATGTTGTGATCACAATCTTAAATGACCCATTTTTTCTTAATGCTTGGATGATTCTATTTACCTTGACCCTTAATATCACTCTTGATACGGTGGAATGCAATGGTCGATCAATTTGAATGGAATAAGTATTACAATACTTGTGTTTCTTTATTATCAAAGATTGATGTGGACAGGATGTGGTGATCCCTTTTCTAAGTGTTTCGAATAGAAAGGAATAGTACTGAAGCAACGAAAATATCCTCAAAGTGTATAATATATGAGGAAAAACACAAGAATCGAGACGTGTATTCTCTTCTGAGTCCTAATGGGATTTAGATATAGAACATCTTGAAATGATTTGGTTGATATAGTAAAATGAGTTTATCCAACCATCACCATGACTACGACGAATCTGAATTACAGGCTTCATCTCATATTTTTATAAGTCTATCAAGGGAAGCTTCGGAGGTGAGAGCGAATCCATATCGGCTTCTCCTTTTGTGTTCTCTTTCCTTTTTCGTGATATTTTTCGTGTGCGTATCGAAGTTTTAGTAGAGGCAATAAAGTTGGGTCCAAGAATTTTCATATATTCTTTTTATTATTATCTTTTTTAAGTATCCATGTCTAATAAAATAAGTCCAAGTTTCGTTATGGTACCGTTTAATGACTTGTACTTCAACCCACACCGTTGATAAAGCTTCATTGTCGCGGTCTGGCTGGGCTTAACTGGTCATGTTCAAAAATTGAAAAGGGAATCAACTGGAATCATCTTATTTCGTGAAGGCACGTAATTTTATATTGCATATACTGACACATGCAATATAAAATTGCAAGTGCAATTTCATTTTCTAGATTTAGGATTGGTTGTGTAATTTTCCTGTAAGATAGCTCGCTTGACATGGCAAAAGGTCTGAGAGCCTTACGAAAGCGCCGATCCATGAGTTATTGAGATAAAAAAAGATAGGTGTTTATGGAGACATTTTTCGGCTCATGAGCTAACCCTATTGTTATTTACACAAGAACCATTTTCCTTTTTGAAATTTTTGTAAGTAGTTAGTTTGCTTTTTGCTGCTAGTAGGAAATAATAAAAGATTTCTTTTCGTCTCCATGAACCCCAATTTATTTGTCAGCTTTTTTTCTATAATTCTTGCCTACTAGAAGCGATTCCATCGTCATCAACAGCCGGAAGCACATGTAGCTCCGAAGTGGGATAAGAAAGGAAAACCCTCGTATGCTTCTCGAATACTATCGACCATCCACTCAATTAATCAATAACACGATGAAAAAATGCTTCACTAAAACTTGGCTGATTTTGAGAGGACGCATAGCGCTTCAAAAGCACCTCAAAATGAATTCCTAGCGAATGGGAGATTTTCAAATTCTGTAAAAGGATAAAACATATATAATCTTTGAACTTTGACCCAATATACAATATCGTTCCCAATTTTTTAATTTATTTAATGTGGTCTATGAACTTTAACCCAATTATAATGCCATCCCTAAATTTTAATTTGTTTAATATAATCCCTAAACTTTTAGTAAAAGTCTTATATAATTCTTACACTTTATGAAAATATCCGACGTTATCCTTCCATTAATTCAAGTTTAAGGATAACATTTCACATTTTCACATAGTTCAAGGAATTAAAAGTTCAAGGACGACATTACACATTGAGCCAAAATTCATAAACTATTTGTGTCAATTTCCTTTCTATAAAAAATATCATAGCAGAAGCTCCATTTTGGTCTCATAGAGGTGGGAGAGTCCGGTGGCCTCATAGACTGGTCCTTGGCTTTGAGCCATCTAATTGGGACTGATCTATCAACAAAAGCTTCAGTGTTGAAATATAGAGGTCATGGTTTCTTCTGTCTACCTTTTTTCATATATTTCTCCTAATGTTTCTTGGCATGGTCCTCTGCTAGATTTATAGGGCTTGTGCATCCTTGTGGTAGACTGGTAGTCATTGTTGCAATTTCAAAGTAGCAATCTTTCCATGAAGAGATTAGTATTTCCATTTTCTTGCCCTTTTCTTTTGGACATTTAGGTTTCGGATAGCTAATGACTTGACTTTTTTTTTTTTTTTTTGGTCGGTCCTACTGTAATCCTATTTTAACATACACTCTCGGACTTTTGCCCTGCTTCCTTGTAGGGCGTGGAAGTCGAAACCCACTCCTGAAATGAAATCGTCCCCACCCCAATCCCCCTTGAGAAGGTGGGGATTTGAACCCCCAACCTCCCCCTTCCAAGTTAGAAGGGTGGCCACTGGGGCGAACCCCCAGTGGTTAAATGACTTGACTTTAACTTGAGTAAGGATAAAGGTTGCCCTCCTCTTGCTGCATTTCTTCTATGTGGAGTACATGGAAACAAATCAGCAATCGGGAGGAAATTGAAGCCGATGTTATTGTCCCACTCAGAAACGGCAACCCCTGCAAGCAAAGATATAACTCTTTACTTTTAGAAAATTACATCTCATGAGCTTTTAATTATCACGCAATAGGCTAACAAGATATAATTCATGAATCAAATCTTTACATTTGAGCAAAGCCAATACTTAAACAGATTATTCGATCGCTTTCTTCCACAACAAAGCAGTGTTTGACTTCTAGTAAGTAATAATTAAGTTAAGAATCCCAGCTCAAAAATTGTATTTCCAATTGAAAAATCATCTGATGAATGGGTTTCAAGTAACAATCCCCAAGTGACACCTACCCAAGGTTTTAATAAAGTGCGTTAATTATATTCGAGGAGATTAATTGCAAAGCAATACATGTCAACTCTAACAAACATGGCGACTAAGACTTCATGTCTTGAGGAACACGAGGCTACAAAATTCAACTTAAAGTTTAAAATATTGGAAGAAGTACAGTCTAAGTACCAAAACTTGGCACGGAATGACACTTAAGTGCCAAAAGTTAGGAAAGTGACACTTAAGTGTCAATTTAAAAAAAAAAAAAAAGTGGGACACTTAGGGCGCGTTTGGTAATGTTTGTGTTCAAAAATTGTTCCAGGGAACAAAAATAGAAAAAACTATTTCTGTTCCGGAGAACAATTTTTTACTAGAAAGACGCGTTTGGTAAACTTGTTCTGGGAATAACAAATGAATAGAAACACGTTTGGTAAATTTATATTCTTTTTGTTTCTTTTAATTTTTTTAATATTTTTATTTTATTTTTCCCTTTTTTTTTCTTTCTTTTTTCTTTTTTTCCTTTTTTTCTTCTTTTGGGCGGTCACTCGGCCATGTCGAGGCCAGCCGACCGACCAACGAGGTCGGCAGCCTCGCCCAGCCATGGCTCGCCGACCTTGCCAACCCCTAGTGACGCTTGGCCTCATCGGATCTGGGCAAGGTCGAGCTCAACCAGCCAAGGTGAGGCCGAGCATCGCCTGCGCCGGTGATGCTCAGCCTCGCCTAGATCCGGCTACACTCGGCCTTGCCGGGGGCTGGCAAGGTTGTGGCCCTTGACGGCTGGTTGCCAGCCATGCCTGAGGCCAGCGACCAACCAAAGAAAAAAGAGAAGAAAAGAGAGGAGAGAGAAAATTTGTTCTTCAAAAGTGTTTCCGGAACAAAAAAAAAAAAAACTTTTTTTTGTTTCTTATTTCCGTTCTAATTTTGTTCTGGGAACAAAAAAATAGATTTTGAACAAAAACGCAAACAAATGTGTTTCTGTTCTTTTTTTTGTTCCCGAGAACAAAAAAACAAAAAATCTATTCATGAACAACAAAAAAGAACACAAGCATGCAAAGCCTTAAGTGCCATCTCCGGTGAACCCTATTGGAAATCCTACATGGCACTTTTTTATTAATTTTTTCGTCTAAGTGGCTTGACGGAATGCGACTCAACAAGCAAAACCAAAAACGACATTGTTTTTAAGCAGATTCAAATGTTAATATAAAAATTAATTTAATTTTAATAATAATAATAATAATAATAATAATAATAATAATAATAATAATAATAATAATAATAATAATAATAATAATTAATAATAAAAAAAACAAAGTGGGGAGAGGAGGCAACGGTGAGGGCTAAGCCCTCGTCACGCCCCCTCCCCACCACCGCCGAGAAGGGCTAGCAACAGAGGGGGAGGGTCGGGTGGGGTATCCGACCCCCGGTCGACTGGCGGCAAGGGCCCATGAGCCCTCACCGGATCTGGGCAACCCTCCCCCCTCCATCGCTGGCCCTTCCCGGCAGTGGCGAGGGCTCATTGTCTCTCTCCCCTCCTTTTATTTATATTATTATTATTATTATTATTATTATTATTATTATTATTATTATTATTATTATTATTATTATTATTAAATATTTGAATTTGTATTTTTAAAATTTTTTAAATAAATTTAGTTTTAAATTTAATTTAATTAATTTTTATATTAAATTTTACCATGTCGGAGGCAAAACGACGTCGTTTTGCACTTACCTCGTCGAAGATTGGCACTTAAGTGATCTATTTTGCCCTGATTTTGGCACTTAAGTGTCACTTTCTTAACTTTTGGCACTTAAGTATTTGTTCGCGCCAAGTTTTGGCACTTAAGTATTTGTTCGTGCCAAGTTTTGGCACTTCAGATGTCCGTGATTCTTAAAATATTAGATAAAACATTGTTTGATATTATAGTATTCCAACACTAATATTTTAGGTCATGACCATCCTACTCTGACGCCGTATAAAATTTCATGGGTCTATCAATTGGTTGATCCTTCACCAACAATGATATCCGCAATTAGCTGACACACCAATTGACTAATGAACAACAACTTAATTTACAAAATCAAGCTTTTTAAGTGCCAAATAATGATTTTGTCAATTTCAATACCATATTGACAAGAAAAATGTTTAAAAAGTTATCAACGATGGAGAGCCTGGGCTCGTGCCCGCGCATCATCACACGGTGTCGAGGACAGTATAATCTTCCGTTGCTCCATCCCTAAGAAAAGACCATGAAAGAGGTCATAGCTGAGGACAGTATAATCTTATTTTGTAAAAGGTGGGATATAATGAAGAGATTATTAGAGAGAGAGAGAGAGAGAGGGACTCACATGGAATGACTCTCCAAGCATGACGATAGTAGAGGAAGCCGAAGGCGCGACTTTAATCCAGTCTCCATGCTTCGTCTCCACTTCCAATCCGTTCACGTGATTCTGCTGCAGCATGGTCACGAAGTTCGGATCGTAATGAATTATGCCTCCGGGCCGAGCCTCCTCCACCTCCGGCGCTCCATACCTCAGGAGGCGAAGGGAATGTACCGTCGACGCGGCGTGCGAGTCGAGATAGCGCTCAACGCCAAAGCTTCGGAACACCATCTTCTGGATCGTGTAGTCTAACTCGGACAGCCTCCTCACGTACGTGTTCAGCAGCTCGCTGCAAGCGATTCAGAGAGGCGAATTTGCCAAGTTTTTTTGTAATTGAAGTTCTTCACGATGAACAATTTTCGACAGAACGTAAATGACTCGAACATGGCCGATGGAAGTTCGCGAATGTAATTCGTGCCGTACGTACCAGAATTTGGCGTTTCCCTCTGGCCACAGGAGACCGGCCAAGCGTTCGATCGCGCCGGAGTTCAGGGCCTCGCGCATCCCCATGGTCTCCGGGTTAAGAGGGAGGTTAGCAAGGTAGCCATCGTACGGCCTCATCGGGTCAACGAACCGGCGCTTAGTCTCGGCCGGAAGACCGAACATCTCCTCCATCTGATGGAAGACCTCGTCATGAAGCTCCTCGGTGACCTTGTCGTACAGAGCCAAGAAGCAGCCATACTCTTCGAGCGCTCGCCGGACAGCATCTTGGACGGAATCCCAGCCGCCGCTTCCAGGCTCCGAATTGACCAATCCGGAAAAATCTATGGAGGGAAGCTCGAGCGCCGGACCTGAACCCATGCCGAAGCCTTCGTTTTTTCTTTCGACACTTCGATCCTCGGTGATCGTTTCCCTCAGTTTCTTAGTTTCTGCCGGATTAAAAGGGCCTTGCCATGACTTAGAGCGCAAAAATGCAAAGAAAATGCAGCTTTCTTGAAAAGAACTTGTAAATTTATGCAAAGAACATGAAGCTTTCTTCTAAATTCGGCTCCGTTCATTTCGCGAAAAATAATTTATGAGAAAACGTTTTCGAATTTTCCGATGTTCATTTCACTGAAAATTAATTCATTGGGAAAATGTTTTCCACAAAAGGAAAAAAATCTTCTAAATTTGGAGAAAATGTTTTCCACTTTTGAAAAGTCAAAAACATTTTCCTCATTTAACCTCTATAAATCCTCACTTCCCCATCCCCCTTCTTCTTCTTATTTTCTCTTTTTATTCAAATTATTTTTGAATTTTCCTTTTCTTTTTTAATTCAAATTATCTTTAATTCATTTATTTGAAAAAAAAAAAAAAAGAGACCATCCTTTGGCCCAGCCTGGCTAGAGGTCTTCCTCAACCTCTAGCAGTGTCCCAAATTTCCGGCAAACCCAGTCAAACGACTCGGTTTTGACCCGAAACTCCAAAATCACAAATTAACTTGATTTTTGATGAAATTTCTCCATGAGACTTGCATATAACATCAATATAATTGACTAGATTGAATTAAACAAATAACAAATAAGAAAATCTTCATATTCAAGCTTCAAAGTTCCGGATCTACACCTTCCATGGTCGAATTTCGAATTTCTTAAATTTAAGCTCTAAAAACTTACTTTAATGCAACAAAATGATGCTAATATATATAACAATACCCATTCAACAATTGACAATGAACATCAATCAATTGCAAGTAATTTGGAAATTCTAGAACTTTTTCATGTATAAACCCTAGAATTTCAAATTTAAAATTATCTCTCAATTCTCAACGAATTATACAAATTATACATGGTTGGAAAGATCTCGACATGTAGAACGAAAGCCCTATGGTTTCAGGATCAATTGAGCAAAAATTCCACACGAAAAATAATGCCCATATTTGGCTCAAAGAGGTAAATTTCGAATTTTTCCATTAAAAAAAAAAAATTGGGTTCTACAATGATATATGATTTTCTTTGATACGACATGTAGAAAATTATTCACATCATTAAACTCATTCATCAAGAAGAATCAAATCCATATATAACTGTACAACATGAGAGAAAAAAAAAACACAATGGAATTAAAGCGTACCTGTTTGAGCCATTGCTTCACTTGAAAAAAAAAATAGATCAACCTGATAATCGAGATCTGTTGGAATGTCAGATCTTACTCTCTATGATTTATTTCAGTATAACAGCTTTCAATGGGATCAAAGCAGCTGATAGATATAACATACCCTTTATAGGCTAGAGAATGGACCTAGCAAACCCTAATCAACAACGTGTCAACTGGGCCCTTCCCATTATGGGCTTCTAAAAACATAATTACCTACACATTGCTGCTTAACTAGGCCCGTTATTAATAGATGCCAATGCCCAATTCAATCAAATCAATGTTGGGTTCAACAAATATTGAAATATCCATTAACCCAATTATTTAAAATAAAAAATTAATTAATTAATTGATGTAAGCCCATATTATAGAAAATTTCCAACAATTGCGTAATTGCACTAATCGATGTATCCATAAAGCATGCTAACTATATCTAGGGAAATCAATTGCATCGCCCATACGTATAGCATCAAATTGGTACAATGACCAATGCCTCAAGTCTCAAGAAAAAAATGAGACTATAGATTCAACTATCGATATCAACTCTGAATTGACGTCTAAATGTTCTGGATATTAATCTCATACTAAAAAGGCGAAAAAGGGGGTTTCCAAAGATTTGAGATAATCACTTCTTACTCTAATATCATATAAAATTTTGTAATGTCTTCAAAAATGACAGCCCTCAAGGTTAGCCAATGTGCCAATTGACTGACTAACAACGATATTATTTGTAGAACAAGCCTTTTAGAAGCCAAATAATAATTTTGGAAAAGACCACTAAAAACCCCCAATGTTTGCTCAGAGTGACACATTTACCCTAAATTTTTTTTTTTTACGTGAAAAACCACAAACTTTTCAAACTATAACACATTTACCCCATCAAGGGCATTTTTGTCTTATTTTTTATGTTTTTCATTTTTTTTCATTTTTTTCTTCTTTTTCCCTTTACCAGCCACGGCTAGCCGACGGAGGGAAGCCGGCATCAAGCGAGGGCTGCCCTCGCTAGTGTCGGGTGAGGGTCGCCCTCACTTGGGCTGGCTAAGGTCGCCCTCGCCGACATCAGGCGAGGGCCTCCCTCGTGCCCTCACCCGACGCAGGCGAGGGCTGCCCTCACCGGCGTCGGGCGAGGATGGCCTTCGCTCGACGCCAGCCAAGGCATCCCTCGCCAGCGTCGAGAGAGGGTTGCCCTCGCCAAATCTAGGGAGGGCCATCCTCCCCCAACGTTGGCGAGGGCCGTCCTCGCCCATCGCCGGCGAAGACAGCCCTCGCCTGTGTCGAGTGAGGGGTGCCCTCGCCAATCCTCACCCAATGTAGGCAAGGGCCACCCTTGCCGACAACGGGTGAGGATGGCCCTCGCCCGATGCAAGCAAGGACAGCCCTTACCCGTCGCCAACTAGGGCCTGGCGAGGGATGCCCTTGCCGACGTAGAGCGAGGGCGGGAGAGAGGCCCTCGCCCGACCCAACCGAGGGCCGCCCTCGTTGATGTGCATAGTTCGATATTCATGTACATCCCTATAGGTCATATCAAAAAGTTCTTGCGTTGAGCGAACCACACTTAAGGACACATGATTGTTCTAGAAAACTGCCATACCTCATGCCAAACCAATAGGGTTGATAATATGAGAGTTATTGAAGTGCAAGCAGCTTGAATCCATTGAAGCTTCACATCATTGTTCTTTATTTCCATTAAGAATACAATATTGGGCTTTTCCTTAGCTGTCATGGCCTTGAGAGCTTGAACTATCAAGGGATTGCCCAAACCATGACAGTTCCAGCATATCATCTTCATTTGTGGGTGGGTGGCTATTGAGGGCCAACCACCATAGCCCAAGTTCCAGCTTCCCTTGCTGCAACATGAGGTTTGTGTCATCAAGGTTCTCCAGGAGCGAACCCTTTGTGTCATAGAGAGTGTATCATTTATGTTTTTTGGCAACACCCACCTTTAGTGTCAATTTTGAACTTTTTAGCTTCTTTTGTTGCTGAATATCCGTAGATAGGGACTGAATTCCCTTCATTTTGGCTATTGCAAGTATTAGCACTATGTGGAGAGAAGTCCCTTGCATAATTTCATCCTGAAGATGTTGCTGGTCCAAGGCCTATTGCTTGTGGATTAGTCGTAGTAACTAGTTTAGACAGGTTCGCTGCTTCAGTATGATTTGGTGGGGGCAGTAAAGGGACATTCTGAAGTAGCAAGGGAGGTGTTTCGGGTATGGTTTCTTCTGATTGATCTGGTTTGTCTGGAGATGTGTAAAAAGTCTGCCAATAATGGTTGTATTCTTTTACTTCAGCTCTAAGCCATTGGCCATAGGCCATTTTGTCCCTACCTTCTAATTTAGCCTCATTAAAGGGGAATTCCTTGCAATACATTGCACAATGTCCCAACTTGCCGCAGAAGTAACAGAAATGGGATAGTCATTCATAGCGAAAGTCAAGCCATAGTGTTTTTCTGTCAATTCGAATCAATTTCCCTGTTTTTAAAGGCTCTTGCATGTTTAGTTCTACCCTCACTCGACCAGCTCTTAAGGTTGTCCCCTCTTTTGTGTCAACTTTGACTTCAACTACTCGGCCAATGTGTTGCACCACCTTACTGATCATTTTTTCTGTAGACCATTCCAAAGGCAATCCAAAGATTGGCAAAAGAACGCTTCAAGTGCCATAACTTTGGCCAAAGAGACACTTAAGTGCCATAACTTTGGCCAAAGAGACACTTAAGTGCCATAACTTATTAAAGGTACACTTAAGTGCCACATTCGAAGAAAAACGGATCATTTGAGTGCTACTCTGGCCAAAGTCCGGCCAAAATGCCAAGGTGGCATTTTTCCGGCGAAGTGCACCCAAAACGACACCGTTTCGCACGTTAACATGGCCAAAAAATACAAAAACGACGTTGTTTTGGGCTGATGTGGTTAAAAAAATTGATTAAATTTAATTTAATTTTAATTTAGTTAAAATATGAAAAAATAATAATTTTAAAATTAAATTTAGTTAAAATATTTAAATAATAATAATTATTAAAAAATTTTAAAAAGGGAACGGTGGGAGGCATGTGGCATCCTGGAACGGTGGGAGGCATGTATGGCCAAGTCTTTAATCGATGAATTTTTGGAAAAAAGGAAGTTTTGTTTTTGGCCATGTATGTGTGATAAATTGGAACTTGTGGAATTATAATTTCAAGTGTATAGTTATCTTAGATTGTAATTTAGTACTTCAATTTAATAGGGATTTAAGTAATTTAAAAAAAAAAAAAGAGGTTGATTTTAGGGTAATTAAGCTTGGGTCTTAGGCCCAAGAGGGATGGGCCTAAGATGGGCCAAGCTAGTCGGCCCAATAGAAGCCCACGGAGGGGCTATCGCCGGCCCAAGTGAGGCCCAAGAAGGAGAGTGGCCGGCCCATTGCATGGGCTTTGCCAAGTGGCAAGGAGGTCTTCATGCATTGGCTTGTGGAGAGGCATGTGATGATTGCTAATGATGGAGAATTGGGGGAATAAAAGGGAAAGAGAGAGAGAGAGAATGGCCGGTTGGGTTGCTGTCCAAGTGAGAAAAAGAGAGAGTGAGTTGCGAGAGAGAGGAATCGAGAGGGAGGAGAGGAAGGAGCTAGCCATTCGTCCGCTCGTCGCCGCCCGTCACTGCCCGTTTGCCGCCCGTTCGTCCACCGTGTGCCGTCGTTCTCTTGAGTCTAGAGGCAAGTTAGGATCCTCTTACTACTCTTGCATGTATTTTTGGAGTAGTGTCAAATTTTGGGTGATTAGGAGGGAGAAACCGAAGCTAGAATGACTTGTTCTTGAGTGATGTTGCTGTTTTCGCATGAACCGCCTGAGGCAGAATATTGTGAGAGCTTGCATGCATGGTTTGAGTTCGATTTTGAATTATATTCCTTCATGAAAGTTGTAGCCAACATCTTAAACTAGAACATACTAAAATTTGGTACAAAATGGTGGAGATGTAAGGGGCCAAAACTCTCATCCTACGGAGACACTAGATCTGGAACTGTTTTGCTGACCTTGTGGTAGATTTTTGGTTGCATGTTGATTTTTATCAAGAATCTCTCTTCGAATTCTTCATGAAACTTGTATAGAACATCTTAAAGACTAACATACTCAAATTTGAAGTAAAATGAGCAAGTGTAGCCTAGTGAATCGACTTACTCTTGAAGATGGTAAATCTGGAGACGCGGTACAGAACACCCGAGACTTCATGGACCCATATGGTGACTGTTATTTGTAAATTTGACTTAGATTCTTTAATGAAAGTTTTAGGGTACCTCTTGAAGTAAAACATATCCAAATTTCAGAGGAAAGAAAGAGGCAAAAGTGGGTAAAAACTTGGTATTTCGGAGATGACTACACTGGACGTTTCGGTATGAGAACCAGAAGTTTCGGACGACTATAGAAAATTATCTAAAACGAATATGGCCTAGAAGTCTTAACTAGAACCTGGTAAAGTTTCATAATTTTCGGAGGTCGTTCAAGTATTTTAATCAAATTATTTCAAAAACTGCACATTCTGTTTTTATCCAAAAATGCATGCTGTATTTGTGTGAATGATATCTTTTGTGTGGAACTTTATTGGCCATGTGTTTTTCATGAAATCGATGTCTTATTATCTTGTCTATCACATGTCTTAATTTCATGATTTTTGAGAACCATATAGATATTTAATTTAAATATTTTTAAAAATGGTACAAGCTGGAATTAAAATAAATTTCAAAAATGCATGATAAATGGACTATTCTAAATAGTACAATGCCATAAATTTTATGTTTATGAATGATTGCGTATTGCTGCATGTATGTTGATGACTGATGATACATGTATAGATCGAAGAATGAAAGTGATTTTGTTTGTCACGTGCCATATTGAGTTGAGACCTAAATTGGTAAGCATGAATAATGTCGCGTGGAGGTAGAAGGCCCACGGGTCGTGAACTTCTTTTCTCGGAGAAGAAGCAATGACGGTATCTGGGGAATAAGCATCGGCTAACTCTGTGCCAGCAGCCACGGTAATACAGAGGATGCAAGCGTTATCCGGAATGATTGGGCGTAAGGTGTCTCTAGGTGGCTTTTTAAGTTCGCCGTCAAATCCCAGGGCTCAACCCTGGACAGGCAGTGGAAACTACCAAGCCGGAGTACAGTAGGGGTAAAAGGAATTTCCAGTGGAGTGGTGAAATGCGTAGAGATCGGAAAGAACACCAATAACGAAAGCACTCTGCTGGGCTGATAAATGAGGAAACTGTTTGTGGCAGATGATAATGCCATGGGAGTATCAGGATGCCCGAGATGGGGGGTGCCAGATGCCCAGAATGTATAGAGATAAATGGCCGGATGGCCTCGGGAGTTTCGAGATGCCTGGAGTAGTTGGGTGCCGGAAGCCTCAGAGGTCTTTGCCTGAGGGGATGCCTTGTGATGCCAGTTGGGATGCGAGATGCCCGGAATGTGGGGGTGCCAGATGCCCGGTGGCCTTAAATAGCTGAATGCCGGAGGTTTTTTTCTCGCGATGCCAAGATAGGGTGCAAGTGTCAAGTATGAGATGAAATTGATGACCACGAGAAAGAGTGATGTGGTGATCGAATTGAAAGTTTTAAAAAAATGTGGAAATTGAATCATGCATATATGATATGATATGATGATGATCACCTATGGCATGATGATATGCACATATGATATGATATGAAGATGATCACCTATGGCATGATAATATGCATATATGATATGATATGATGATGATCACCCATGGCATGATGACATGTGTATGATGTGATGATGACCACATAAGGCATGATGATACATGTGTGTGACATAGTAATGATTACCTATGGCATGATGACATGTATGTGATATGATTGTGATGAGGATGTATGATGGTATATGCGTGGCTTCAAGGTAAGTATGCTTGGATGCATGAATGACATGTATGATGTTGTGATTGTATTATATGATGCATTGAGTGGTTATTGGATTCCTTTACCTGCTGAGTGATTGTACTCACCCCTTCGGGGACCAACATTTCAAATTAACAGCATGCCGCTCCCTGCTGTCATGCAGGGCGTATTTTATGGCCTACCTTCGGATGTAGAGGTTGAGTGTGAGGAGTTCGACTGTCCCTCTGTTCCTGGTCTTACATATATTCAAATGCGCGTCTTCGTTATGTATGATGTGGGCCTGGCTGGGGGCCCTGTTGTCCAGGAGTTCATATCCGTCCACATTCGTCGTGACGGAGTGAGGCGTGGGATGTTGCCGCCGTCACCGCTTGATGCACCGGGATGGGTGTGAGGGCCCGTGTGTGACAAGTAAGAGCTGAAACTTTTTGGGATGGTTAGCTGACACTAGTGATGAGGGATCTTTCACGTTAGTCATAGTGGGTCAAGTGTTTCTTTTTGGGGTTTAGGCCGAGTGTGGCTTCATGTCCTGGCCTTTCATTTGATGTACCGACCCAAGGAAACCCATCTTGTAAATATATAAATAAAGTGTCATGGCTTTGTCTTTTATTATGATGTTTAGTGATGTGCAATTGTATCATGGTTGATGGAGGAAGAGATGGCAATATTATATTTTGCTTCCGCTAAATGAGTCGCACTGGGACCGTTTTAAAAAAAAAAAAATAGTCCATGATTTACGACGCTTCCTCTAAGAGATATAATCAGGTGTAATGTTTGTGCCTGTGGCGACCTGAGAGGGGTTCGGGGTGCCACAGTGCCCCTTTTTGGTATCAGAGCAATGGTTATAGGTGGAGTGATAAGGAGCCTCATTTGGAAATTGAGGAACATGATGACAATGCACGCCATAGGATATAAAACGGAATAATTGAATAACGGGTGATGAGTATTCACTCGTAGATCCCTAGTAGTTTATTTTTAGTTGCTTTTAGGTACGAGTAACATGTATATGTTACTTATGAAGTAGTAGTAGTTGCTTTGAATGGAGGCAGTGAGTCTCAGATTATTCCTGAGGCAATGCTTGGAAATTGCAGGAAAGTCATGGTGTGAGCTGGAAGTGCTCATCCATCAAGGGCTGAAGCCTCTGCTGCAAAGGCTGAATCCCGAATGGAAGACATCCTACAGGCATTGGATAATATTGGAAATCTGATGGAAAGGCAGGCGCAGCAACAGCTCGAAGCAGAACGCCATACTCAAGGACTGGTGGAGCAATTTCTGAAGCTGAAGCCACCTAAATTCAATGGAATGGGAAGTCCTGAGGAGGCAAAACAATGGATTGATGGGATGGAACGAATTTTCCGGTTGTTGGACTGCATGATGTTGAGAAAATAACTTTGGCAGAGTACCAGTTGGAGGGAAATGCAAAGTTTTGGTGGAGAGCTTTGAAGGACATAATCTTTCCAACATGTATTGATGTTAACTGGGAGGAGTTTGTGAGAACTTTTAATAGGAAGCATTTTTCTGACTGTGCTAAAGATATGAAAATTTCCGAGTTTGTTCAATTAGAACAAAAGGAGTTGACGGTAGACCAGTATGAGGCTAGATTTTATGAACTGTCTAGATATGCTCATAGATTGATTGAGAATCAAGAGGAAAAGGCTAAGAGATTCCTGAAAGGGTTGAGAACTGACACAATTAGTGGAGCAGGAACTATTAAGAGAACAATCAGAGTTTAAGAAACTGTGGAATTTTAATGATGTGAGAAGGGGTAAGAGACCTTATTCTGGTCAAGGTCAGACCTGGAATGTGAAGAAGAAGAGTACTTTTGGAAATTTTGGGGGAGCAAGAAATTGTCTGAATATAGGGAAAGCACCCTATCAGCCTGGTGTTTGTCAAAGGTGTAATGGGTGACATGGCCCAGGACCTTGCAATGGACAACTAAAATATTTTGGTTGTGGACAAGTGGACCATCTTAGGAGAAGTTGCCCTTAAGAGAGGTCGCAAGTGAGTGTTGGCTCGGTACAACAGGGATATCAGAGTGCTGTTATATCAAATTGACAAGGAAATCCTCAGAGGCCACCAGTACAAGGAAGGGTGTATGCGGTCACCCAAGAGGAAGCAGAAGCTTCCAAAAATGTCATTTGAGGTACGATCCTTATCAATGGTGAAAAGGCATATGCATTGTTTGATACGGGTGCAACGCATTCATTTGTGTCTGAAAGATATAGACGTTTGAATAAGATAGAAGTTATGCCTCTTGAGATGCCTCTTTGTGTTTCCACGCCTTTAAAGGATATGGTGTTGTCTACGCTGGTGTGTGGGAATTGTAAGATATCAATGGGAGGAAAAGATATGGAAATAGACTTGGTTGTAATGGCTATGTATGATTTTGACGTTATTATAGGAATGGACTAGCTTCATAAGTATCGGGCTAGAATGGATTGTTATAGAAGATTGATCCAATTCGTTTTACTTGATCAGTCTAGTTGTGAATTTTTAGGAGGTCAGACCCATCTCCCTGTAGCACTTGTTTCGGTAGTAGAAGCCTATGAGTTACTTGACAAAGGATGTCAATGATACCTAGCCATAGTTAAAGATTATGCAAGGGAGTAGCCTAAACTTGAGGAAGTTCGTGTAATTAATGAATTTCAAGATGTATTCCCTAAGGAATTGCTTGGATTGCCGCCAGAGCGGGAGATTGAGTTTGAAATTGAATTAATGCCTAGAACATGACCTATATCAAAAGCCCCATATATGATGGCCTTAGTCGAATTGAAGGAATTGAAAGTGTAACTGCTGGAGTTACTTGACAAATGATTCATTAGACCAAGTGCTTCACCTTGGGGTGTACCGGTCTTGTTTGTGAAAAAGAAGGATGGATCGATGCACTTGTGCATTGACTATAGGCAGCTGAACCAGGTGACCATTAAGAATAAGTATCATTTGCCTAGAATTGATGACTTGTTTGACCAACTCCAAGGAAGTTCGGTCTTCTCTAAGATTGACTTGAGGTCGGGATACCATCAGTTAAGAATTAAGAAAGAGGACATTCCTAAGACTGCATTTAGGACTCGTTATGGACACTACGAGTTCCTTGTTATGCCATTTGGATTGACTAACGCGCCGGCTGCATTTATGGATCTAATGAATAGGATATTTCAGCCTTATTTAAACCAGTTTGTGATTGTTTTTATTGATGATATTCCGATATATTCAAAAGGGCCTAAAGAGCATGAGCAACATTTGAAGATAGTTTTGCAGACCCTGAGAGAGCATAAGTTGTATGCTAAGTTTAGTAAGTGTGAGTTTTGGCTGAACCAGATAATATTTTTAGGGCATGTGGTGTCAGGAAAATGAATTGTAGTAGACCCAGCAAAAGTTGAAATGGTAGTAAATTGGCCGAGACCAACGACACCCACTGAAATACGGAGTTTCTTAGGACTGGTTGGTTATTATAGAAGGTTTATTGAAGGATTTTCACGACTGGCAAGTCCTTTAACTAAGTTGACCCGAAAGAATGTGAAATTTGAATGGAATGGGGAATGTGAAAGGAGTTTGCAGGAGCTTAAAAGGAAATTGACCTCGGCTCCAATCCTGACTATACCTACTGGACCTGATGGTTTTACAGTGTATAGTGATGCATCTCACAAAGGACTGGGATGTGTTTTGATGCAGCATGGCAAGGTTATAGCCTATGCATCTAGACAATTGAAACCCCATGAGCTGAACTACCCAACGCATGATTTAGAACTGGCAGCTATAGTGTTTGCCTTGAAGATATGGAAACACTAGTTGTATGGGGAGAAGTTTGAGATTTATACGGATCATAAGAGCTTGAAATATCTGTTCTCACAAAAGGAATTGAACATGAGAGAAAGGAGGTGGATGGAATTGTTAAAGGATTATGATTGTGAGATAAGATATCATCCAGGGAAAACAAATAGGTAGTGGATGCTCTTAGTCGTAAGTCGGCTATGGAGATGGCCAATTTAAGAATGGCGGAATAGAGCTTGTTAAAATCCATTACAGAATCATAATTTAAATTAAAGGTAGATTGTCGTACTGGTATGCTTAGTGCATTAAGAATAGAACCCGAGATTATTCAGAAAGTTAAAATCTTGCAAGAATCTGACCCAGAGATTTTGAAAGTGAAAGATGCTGTGTCTTTAGGAAAAAGACCAGAATTTCAAGTCTCTGATGATGGAATAGTAAGATGTCAAGGACGACTTTGTGTTCCCGACAATGAATAATTAAGGAAGGAAATTCTGTCGGAGGCACATAGGAGTAATTATAGTATCCATCCGGGTGGTACAAAGATGTACAGGAATTTGCGCTAGCAGTTTTGGTGGAATGATATGAAAGCAGATACGGCTAAGCACGTTTCTCAATGTTTGACATGCTAGTAAGTAAAAGCGGAGCATCGTAAACCCGCAGGACTCTTGAAACCATTAGACATACCAGAATGGAAATGGGAGCATATAACAATCGACTTTGTGCAAGGATTACCAAGGACATCAAGTGGCCATGATTCTATCTGGGTTATAGTGGACTGTTTGACTAAATCGGCTCATTTCCTAGCTGTTTGCATGGACTATTCAATGGACAAATATGTGGACATGTATGTAAGTCAAGTGGTACGCTTACATGGTGTTCCAGTGACTATTACCTCAGATCGGGATTCGAGATTTACTTCGAACTTTTGGCGAAGTCTTCAAATTGCATTAGGAACTAAGCTTCAGTTTAGTACTGCTTTTCATCCCCAGACAGATGGACAAACAGAAAGAGTAATCCAAACATTAGAGGATATGCTGAGGACCTGTGTAATGGATTTCAAAGGAAATTGGGATGAAAGATTGCATTTGGTAGAGTTTGCTTATAATAATAGTTTCCAGAAAAGTATAGGCATGGTTCCCTATGAAGCATTATATGGAAGGAGATGTAGGACTCCTGTTTGCTAGAATGAAGTAGGTGAAAGGAAATTGACATGACCTGAATTGGTACAAGTTACCACTGAAGCTATTGAAATTGTCAGGAAAAGGCTTAAAATAGCTCAGAGTAGGAAGAAAGACTACGCAGATAGGCATAGAAGGCCTTTGGAATTTAGCGTGGGAGACCATGTACTCCTTAAGGTATCTTCAATGAAAGGGATATCTCGATTTGGGATGAAGGGTAAGTTAAGCCCTAGATTTATTGGACCTTTTGAAATACTCAAAAGAATAGGGGATGTAGCTTATCGCTTAGCGCTACCTCCTAAGTTGGGAAATTTGCATGATGTGTTTCATGTATCGATGTTCAGGAAGTACCAGCCGGATCCTGGTCACATACTTGATCATGAAGCCATCAAAGTGGATGAGAAAGTAAGGTACATCGAGGAGCCTATACAGATATTGGATCGAAAGGAACAAACTCTTAGGACTAAGAAGATCCCTCTGGTTAAGGTATTATGGTGATATCATGATATGAAGGAAGCCACATGGGAAAGTAAAGATCAGATGAAGGAAAAGTACCCCTATTTGTTTCAAGAAGGCACGAGTCGTGTCTAATTTCGAGGACGAAATTCTCTAAGGAGGGGAGAATTGTGGCATCCTGGAATTTCATAAAAATCCCTAAATATGCCATGAGCTATGGATAGGCGGATAGGCGATAGAAGTACCGCTATTGTACTTTGTAGCCTCCTAGTCTATGAGTTGCGATGAGATGTATGGCCAAGTCTTTAATGGATGAATTTTTGGAAAAAAGGAAGTTTTATTTTTGGCCATGTATGTGTGATAAATTGGAACTTGTGGAATTATAATTTCAAGTGTATAGTTATCTTAGATTGTAATTTAGTACTTCAATTTAATAGGGATTTAAGTAATTAAAAAAAAAAGAGGTTGATTTTAGGGTTATTAAGCTTGGGTCTTAGGCCCAAGAGGGATGGGCCTAAGATGGGCCAAGCTAGTCGGCCCAATAGAAGCCCACAGAGGGGATGTCACCAGCCCAAGTGAGGCCCAAGAAGGAGAGTGGCCGGCCCATTGCATGGGCTTTGCCAAGTGGCAAGGAGGTCTTCATGCATTGGCTTGTGGAGAGGCATGTGATGATTGCTAATGATGGAGAATTGGGGGAAGAAAAGGGAAAGAGAGAGAGAGTGAGTGGCCGGTTGGGTTGCCATCCAAGTCAGAAAAAGAGAGAGTGAGTTGCGAGAGAGAGGAACCAAGAGGGAGGAGAGGAAGGAGCTCGCCATTCGTCCACCCGTTGCCGCCTGTCGTTGCCCGTTTGCCGGCCGTTCGTCCGCCCGTCACCGCCCGTTTGCCGCCCGTTCGTCCGCCGTGTGCCTTCATTCTCTTGAGTCTAGAGGCAAGTTAGGATCCTCTTACTACTCTTGCATGTATTTTGGAGTAGTGTCGAATTTTGGGTGATTAGGAGGGAGAAACCGAAGCTAGAATGACTTGTTCTTGAGTGATGTTGCTGTTTTCGCATGAACCGCCTGAGGCAGAATATTGTGAGAGCTTGTATGCATGTTTTGAGTTCGATTTTGACTTTGATTCCTGCATGAAAGTTGTATCCAACATCTTAAACTACAACATACTAAAATTTGGTATAAAATGGTGGAGATTTAAGGGGCCAAAACTCTCATCCTACGGAGACACTAGATCTGGAACTGTTTTGCTGACCTTGTGGTAGAATTGTGGTTGCATGTTGCTTTTTGTCAAGAATCTCTCTTCAACTTCTTCATGAAACTTGTAGAGAACATATTAAAGACTAACATACTCAAATTTGAAGTAAAATTAGAAAGTTTAGCCTAGTGAATGGACTTACTCTTGAAGATGGTAAATCTGGAGACGCGGTACAGGACACCTGAGATTTCATGGACCCATGGTGACTTACTCTTGTATGCATGGTGACTGTTCTTTGGAAATTTGACTTAGATTCCTTAATGAAAGTTGTAGGGGACCTCCTGGAGTAAAACATAGCCAATTTTCAGAGGAAACGAAGAAGAACAAGAGGGTAAAAACTCGGTATTTCGGAGATGACTACACTCAATGTTTCGGTATGAGAACCAGAAGCTTCTGACGACTATAGAAAATTATCTAAAACGAATCTGGCCTAGAAGTCTGCATGAAAAATATACTTTAGTGTCTTAGCTAGAACCTGGTAAAGTTTTATAACTTTCAGAGGTTGTTCAAGTATTTTAATCGAATTATTTCAAAAACTGCACATTTTGTTTTTATCCAAAATTGCATGCTGTATTTGTGTGAATGATATCTTTTGTGTGGAACTTTATTGGCCATGTGTTTTTCATGAAATCGATGCCTTATTGTCTTGTCTATCAAATATCTTAATTTCATGATTTTTTAGAACCATATGGATATTTAATTTAAATATTTTCAAAATTGGTACAAGCTGGAATTTAAATAAATTTCAAAAAGGCATGATAAATGGACTATTCTAAATTGTACAATGCCATAAATTTTATGTTGGATTGCGTATTGCTGCATGTATGATGATGACTAATGATGCATGTATAGATTGAAGGATGAAAGTGATTATGTTTGCCATTTGCCATGCTGAGTTGAGACCTAAATTGGTAAGCATGAATAATGATAAATGAAGAAAATGTTTGTGGCGGATGATAATGCCATGGGAGTATTAGGATGCCCGGGATGGGTGGTGCCGGATGCCCGGAATGTATAGAGATACATGGCCGGATGGCCTCATGAGTTTCAAGATGCCCGGAATGGTTGGGTACCGGAAGCCTGGAGGTCTTTGCCCGAGGGGATGCCTCATGATGCCAGTTGGGATGCGAGATGCTCGGAATGTAGGGGTGTCGGATGCTCGGTGGCCTTAAATGGCTGAATGCCGGAGGTTTTTTTTCTCGTGATGCCAAGATGGGGTGCGAGTGTAAAGTATGAGATGAAATTGATGATCCTGAGAAAGAGTGATGTGGTGATCGAATTGAAAGTTAAAAAAAAAAAAGTGGAAATTGAATGATGCATATATGATATGATATGATGATGATCACCTATGGCATGATGATATGCACATATGATATGAAATGAAAATGATCACCTATGGCATGATGATATGCACATATGATATGATATGATGATGATCACCTATGGCATGATAACAAGTGTATGATGTGATGATGACCACCTATGGCATGATGGTACATGTGTGTGACATAGTAATGATCACCTATGGCATGATGACATGTATGTGATATGATTGTGATGAGGATGTATGATGGTATATGCATGGCTTCAAGGTAAGTATGCTTGGATGCATGAATGGCATGTATGATGTTGTGATTGTATTGTATGATGCATTGAGTGGTTATTGGATTCCTTTACCTGCTGAGTGGTTGTACTCACCCCTTCGGGGACCAACATTTTAGATTAGTAGCATGCCGCTCCCCTGCTGTCACGTGGAGCGTATTTTACGGCCTACCTTCGGATGTAGAAGTCGAGTGCGAGGAGTTTGACTGTCCCTTTGTTCCTAGTCTTACGTATATTCGAGTGAGGGTCTTCATTATGTATGATGTGGGCCTGGTTGGGGGCCCTGTTGTCCAGGAGTTCATATCCGTCCACATTCGTCGTGACGGAGTGATGCGTGGGATGTTGCCGCCTCCACCGCCTGATGCACCGAGATGGGTGTGAGGGCCCGTGCATGACAAGTAGGAGTTGAAACTTTTTGGGATGGTTAGCCGACACTAGTGATGGGGGATCTTTCATGTTAGTCGTAGTGGGTCGAGTGTTTCTTTTTGGGGTTTAGGCCGAGTGTGGCTTCATGTCCTGGCCTTTCTTTCGATGTACCGACCCAAGGAAACCCATCTTGAAAATATGTAAATAAAGTATCATGGCTTTGTCTTTTATTATGATGTTTAGTGGTGTGCAATTGTATCATGGTTGATGGAGGGAGAGATGGCAATGTTATATTTTGTTTCCGCTAAATCAGCCAAAAACGACGTGGTTTTTGCATTTTTTAGCCACGTTAGCATGCAAAACGACGTCGTTTTGGGCGCGCTTCACCTGAAAAATGCCACATCGGCATTTTGGCCGGACTTTGACCTGATTGGCACTCAAGTGATTCCTTTTACTCCGATTTTGGCACTTAAGTGTACCTTTCGTAAGTTATGACACTTAAGTGTCCCTTTGGCCAAAGTTATGGCACTTGAGGGGTCCGCACGTCTCCAAAGACTTGTACCCAGAAAGCACAATTAGAGAAATTATAACGGTGTAATGGAGTGTTGGGAATCCATGGGTTAAAGATTACTAGATGGCTTGAGAAAAGCCAAAGTCCGCCCTCTAAGACTCTCTATTTGCTGGCATTTGAATGGAACTTAGCTACATATAGGCCTGCTTCTCTTTGGGAGAATTCAACTTGTTTAATATGCCAAGCCCTCTTCAAAGTACTTTGGAAAGCTTGGAAGTTTATTGATGGGTTTGAAAGGGTTTTCCCTACTACTGTTAATCGACATGCTTCCAATTTTTCAAGTGGGGGCTCATCATGCCAGACTTCAATTTCTTGCTCGGTATTAAGACGGCCCAATCTGGAACAGAGTGCAGCCAGTCGCACAGAATCTTCCTAGTCATCCAAATCCATCCCACAAAGAAGAAACAAGACAACGAAACAGAAAGAAGTCGAAATCTAGATTGTAACACAGCGGGAAACCTCAATTTGCCAACAATAATATGCGTCTAATGGGTAAGTTAGTCCATGGCACCACATAACTAGCTATAGATTGAATTACAGCACAATATTATCCGAGAGACAGGGCATTGAAGGTATGCAAAGAGCAAACCAGGCAAACACAGTCTTCATCTTGAATTATGGGCCTGCAACCGAGATCCGAAGTTGGCGGAGATGGAAGATCGCGAAGGTTGGTAATGTCGAGTGAAATTCAACCATGAGGATGGGTGACACAGAAATAAGATGGTATGGACGAAGAGGTGGGTGTAAATGGGTTTAGGGTTTGGGTAAACAGGGCTACCAAGAGGTAGAATACACTCTACATTTCGAGAGAGAGGATTACAATTTGCAAAAGCACTGCCCTGAGAGCATTGTTCGATTCTTAAAAGCTGTAAGAATCGGTACAATCGGTATTCATGCTATCATGTTATCTAGCGACATATCATCACAAGAACTTTGCCACATAATATCATCACATTACATAGAATGTTGTCACATGATATGATCTATCCTCACTTGGTACGTCACATATGCCCTATGGTCATGTAGATATGAACATATTCTCTATACACAAACACACAGGGTACAAGCACTCCGTGCTAGACATACACACTCACAAATAATGGCACTTCGATATTACAAGAGTAGCATCCGATAACTCTTTCACTAATAATAGCAAAGCGTTCATAAGAATAACAATTAGCCATGTTCAAGCACCAAAAAACATCTTAAGAGTCGATTCGTCCTTGAGTTCTTGCTTTGTTTTGTAGAGTCGGAACAGACCGACTTCGTCGAAAGGCTTGAAGAGCAAGGGGTGTTGCTCGTCCACCAGCTCCTATGGACACTTGAACGGAACGAGCTGATCAAATACCTCGCTTCATTCCCACTAATCATCACTAGATGTCTGGGGCAGTGCACTCGGCCATTGCTTCCATCCCTAGCCAATGATTCGTTTCAAATAAATTCATTATTAGCATTATCTACAAGACATTTTTAGGTAGATATACTTTGTCTCATAGTTAAGGAAAATTATCAAGAAAAAAAAACAAATATTAAACCAATTGCGATTGTGCCAATTTAATCATAAACCCATTTTTTTGCCAATTTAGTTCCAAACATTTGGCATTTGTGCCAACTCAATCTATCTAACTAAATTTGGCTAGCTAGCGCGAACATGGACGCAAGCCAGCGTTGACCATCTAGCCATTTTTTAATAATATTGTATTTTATTCAAAAAAATTTATTAATTTTTTTATCTTTTCTTTTTTTTTTTTTATCTTTTTTTCTTTTCTTCCTACTGTTCTTCTTCTTCCCCCAACCTCACGCAGATGTAGGTGAGGTGATTTGGGTGAGGGTAGCCTCACCATGGCCTCACCGGTCGGGGGTGAAGGCGGCCTCGCCTACGATTGCGAGGTCATGGCCGCCTTCACCTACGGCCTCCAAGCCATTGCGAGGCGTGACTACCACAAATCGACGTTGAAGTGCGGTGACTAGGCTTAAGCGGGCCCAACGACCATCGGAGAGAGAGAGAGAGAGAGAGAGAGAGAGAGAGTACTTGAGACAACGGGGGAGGACTGTGAGGCACCTCACAAAGGCCTGGGGGCCGCGAGGACTCCATTGGCTGCAAGTGAAGGCAACCATGGCCTCACAACCGTGGGTGAGGCCTCCTTTGCCTGTGATCAGCGAGTCCATGGCGAGCCTACCCTCTCGTAGATCTAGGCGAGGCTACCTCGCCTGCAACCCCCAACCTCCCCAAATTTGGGCAAGGCTCATTGAGGGCTTGCACTCCTCACCAACGGTCATCAAGGGCTTCACAATCCTCACCCAGTGGCCAAGGAGACTCACAAGATCCTCACCGACCACTAGGGTGGGGGTGGGGGGTGGGGGAAGAAGAAGAACAATAGGAAGAAAAGAAAAAAAAAAGAAAAAAAATATTATTAAAAAAGTGCCACATCAACGTCGATTAGATGGTTAGTGATGGCTAGCATCCACGTAAGCGCCGGCCATTAAAATTTAGCTAGATGGATTGAATTGGCACAAATGAAAAATGTTTAAACTAAATTAACCAAAAAAAAATTTGTTTACGACTAAATTTGCACAATTACAATACATTTAGAACTTTTTTGGTAATTTTCCCCTCATAGTTAACTGTGGTAATGTGAATGTTGTGATCACAATCTTAAATGACCCATTTTTTCTTAATGCTTGGATGATTCTATTTACCTTGACCCTTAATATCACTCTTGATACGGTGGAATGCAATGGTCGATCAATTTGAAAGGAATAAGTATTACAATACTTGTGTTTCTTTATTATCAAAGATTGATGTGGACAGGATGTGGTGATCCCTTTTCTAAGTGTTTCGAATAGAAAGGAATAGTACTGAAGCAACGAAAATATCCTCAAAGTGTATAATATATGAGGAAAAACACAAGAATCGAGACGTGTATTCTCTTCTGAGTCCTAATGGGATTTAGATATAGAACATCTTGAAATGATTTGGTTGATATAGTAAAATGAGTTTATCCAACCATCACCATGACTACGACGAATCTGAATTACAGGCTTCATCTCATATTTGCATAAGTCTATCAAGGGAAGCTTCGGAGGTGAGAGCGAATCCATATCGGCTTCTCTTTTTGTGTTCTCTTTCCTTTTTCGTGATATTTTTCGTGTGCGTATCGAAGTTTTAGTAGAGGCAATAAAGTTGGGTCCAAGAATTTGTTGGTAATTTGTTTATAAAACAAATGACGAGGTGCCTTCTCCCACATCAAAAAGATGTGAGTGCACAAGTGGACGAGATTTGGCATTAACCGACAATCGTTAATTTTATTTATTGAAAATTCGGATTTATTTATATAAAATATTAACTATAAAATCTTGTTGAAACAGTGCGACTGTTCACAAAAAGTTACGATTATTTATTTATTTCCGAATTTTTATGTTTTTCAACGTAACCTTTGAGACGTACTTTTTCACGAAAGGTTGTCTTTGTTCTTTTTTGCAACCTTTTTAAGAGTTGCCTCTATTCGAAAGAAAAATATAAATACGTTTGTTTTGAGATCAAACATAGAACTTCTTCCATTTTTCATTTTCTTTCAAGAGAAACTATAGCCATTATTTTTCGATTGTTTCTTAGAGAGACCCTGGAGAAATACTAAAATTGCTATCTAATATTCTCATTCGAGACTTTGTTGTATCCTGGAGGAAATTTTCCGGTGACCATTAGCAACGTAGTGGGGCAAATAAATCCTTAAAGAAAGTGATATCACGCCTCAAAGTCCGACTTGAGTACTCTAAAGATCCAACTTCATTGTTCAACCCAATTCGAAGCATATTTTACCAACAATTTTAAGGATTTATTTGTGCAACAATAAGTTAAGGATGCGGTTGATGGTGGGTTAAGCAAAGGATGTGTAAAAAGCAAATTGAGCCCTCTTCTTCGTTCCATGAACAAATTTCTCTAGTCATTATGGCATTCATCCCACTCATGGTGGCAGGGGAGGCTCTCTCTTTCTCTTGAATTTTCTCTCGTTTTTTTTATGTCCATTTTGGTTCTGTCATAAATTAAGAGTCCGATTCAATTTATGAGGAGAAGACTAAGAAGAAGAAGAAGAAGAAGATGGCAAATGTTTCCCCTCTCGCCATGTACGAAGGCTCCCTACCACGCCCGTGGGCGTCCAAGAGATCAAGAGTACGTGAAAATGAAGGATCTTGGAGTTCTAGGAGGCCACATCCTTATTCAGCATCTAGCCAAGCAGCCAAGCGTCCATATATGTCGTACATGTCGTGGAACGCTGTCTTGAGGAAGCAGTTGAAATCGAGTCCCTTGCCAATGCCGATTAGTAAATCTTGAGGCAACGTGTGGCCGTGGATAAAGATGCAAGAAGTCAGGTTCGCCATTGCACGATGCGAGCACCAGACGCATGCAAATGGACAGGTTCTTTCACTTGTCAACAGGTCTGTTCCTCAATGGCTTCTAGTCGACGCTAACAATCATCATCGCTGTTGACCATAGTTTCAAAGAAGCACCAAGTGTTCTGTTCTGCACTGCTTCATGACTGAGAGCCTGAAGCGATTGGATCTCAATCGAGACCTTTCTGTTGGTCGTAACTCCGATAGTCAACAGAAGCCTTTGTAACTTGCACTCAATCTCATGGATCGGAGTCTCGGCATCCTTGACGTCATTTTTATGAGATGAGATGCCGTCTCGTGTGATATGTCCATGATGGATTTTGCATAGTAAGCAAGAGCCTCATTCATTACCTTTTGTTCCAGGAAATTAGCGTCGTAATTCAAGACTCCGCCATCCTTGTCTTTAAAGCATGACGACGTTGGTGAAGCAGCGGCGTCCACAGGAGGGTCAAACTCCTAAAGAGAATGTGCCGTTGAGGACCGTGAATGAGATAGGGTTTTTTTGGAGTGGGCAGCAGAAGACGACGGTAGAAGAAAGAGGCCAAAGTGGCAAAAGGGAGTGTTGCAGTGGTTTCTGGCGGATTTGACATATGGCGTTGACACGTTGGTTCTCCAAGGAGGGATGGAGACCTTGCCATTCTGCTGTCCCCAATTTCATCAATTTACGTGATCCATCTTTAAGTGTCTCGTATGAAACGTCAATCCTGGATCCTGAATTTCTGGCCACGAAGGGTGATTTCAAAACTGCAATTCGCTCTTTCGCTGCGTGACATTGGCATTGCCTGAGACACAATGAGATGAGGAGAGCACAAGATCTCCATTCTGTTGTCTATGTCTCTATGGTCTCATTGGTTGATTCATTCGAAGGAGAAAGAGAAGGAAATGGAGATGGTGGTGATCTATCAGTACATTCTGGGGACTTTCCTCGCAACTTTGGTGGGCCTCGTCCTCTCTACGTCCTATCTAGGAGGAATGGTGACGTGAGAGCGAAGGTTCCGAGGGAGCACAAGATTACGTCACTACCCGTGATGAGTCAACGTGTGATATTGCGAATGGCAATTGCTTGCCGGAGAATGGCTTCGATGCTACCAATGTAATCATCATCAGCACCAAAGTTGCCAATAGCGCTCTTGCGTGCACAATCAGCAAGGTATGTGATTTCATTGAAATTTGGGAAGAAAATGATCATATCAGCTGTGATAATATTCTCGATTATTTGCTTCATTCCATTTATTATTTCATTGGTCTTGAGTTGGACTATGTCGCTCATCGTTGTCGAATGTTGCTAATCCCATTCATATCATCGAGTTTGATGTGGCCTATTAAATAAAATTCGGATTGGCTGTGGGGCAAGCAAGAAAATGGCCATCAAAGCTTCCTCCAATGCAGGTTCTTGTTTCTAATCAAATTGAAGTTAATGAGTGTTTCATGCATGATTAGCCAGTGGTGATATCCTGGGTATGTTTCTTTTAATGAGACATTTGTCTGCACATATTGATGTTCTTGCTTCTCTATAATAGGATCTTTGTTGTGGATGAAATTTATGTATGTACAAGGGATGAATCAATTGGTCAAAGTAAATTGAAGGGTCTGTCTCTAATCTATCATTTGCACCATGGGATTTTTATTTATGCATATAATAGTTTCTAATCTTTATCAAGAAAGAAAATATCAAAACTTTAAAATGTAGAATTTTGGTATTGTGTGATTGAGCTAGACTTTTGGCCTTGATTCGTTTCATGCTTTAGTATTTTTGAGCCATGCATTCAAGCACAAGATTAATTGGAATCGGCTTGATTGCTTGATGTCCTAGATTAATATGTGCACGAATGTTTATGTTATTATGGGCTTATGCAAGCACATAAGCAGTGGCATGAAAATTCGATTCAATCATATATCTAATGGTTTCAAGCATAATAATGTTAAATTAATGGTTTTTCCCTTGCGTGCAATTTGATGAAGAAATGAGGTATGGCTCTGATTATACCTTTTAGAAGATTCGGATTATTCGGTGTTGTTGATTCCATTCCTAGAATTGCTGGTATCTTCTTTTCGCCTCTCTCAATTCCAGTTTATGCACTTTTGATACCTCGATACTCGATTCGCTCGCATTTACTGAATTTTTAGAGAATGTTCTTACATGCATAGGATGATATGTAGTGCTCTATTTATGGAGGCAATTTGGAGATACTTGATGGGTTTTTTGGGTGTCCCTTGTTTGGTTCTAATGTGTTCTATTTGCTGTCCTTGCCCCTCATAGATTTGATTCTAAGGAATAGCATAAATGAGCCAAGAGAGTAGAATTGCATTGGTTTCTATTTTGATGTATGTACTTCATTGAGCATGAAATTTGACAATGCATAGTTTTGATTGGATGCCTCATGAAATATTCTTGTGGTGGGGGTATCCGAAGGGGACTTGAAGTCATTGAGACTATGAAGTATCTAGCTTTCATTTTCAAAATGAAATATTTAGGAGAAGCAGATACTATCTTAAGTATTAAAATTAAAAAAATAGTGGGGGTTATTCTTTGAGCTAAAGTGATTACACGGAGAAGATGTTGCATAAATTTAAACATCTTGTTTTCAAATATATAAGTACTCCATTTGATTCCTGGTGGAGAGTTTTTAATGTGAGTGCTATGGGTATTTAATGTATGCGATACATTATACTAAACCTGATATTACTTTTGTATATGCAAGTTGAGTAAATACTAGTAATCCAATATAGAACATTGGATGGTTATCTTATTGTTCTATAATAATCTGGCTATATTAGAAAAATATACCAATGCTAGTTGGATTACAAGTGTGAGAGATAAACAATCCACTAATGGATTAATTTTCACATTATGTGAATGTGTGGTTTCTTGGGTGAGCAAGAAACAAATGTGCATAATTCACTCAACTATGAAATTTGAATCGTTGCTTTAGCATAATCTGGGAAAGAGGCTGAATGGACTATGAATTTGTTATTGAATATCAAATTGTGGCCTAGTCCTATGCCTCCTATTTCTATCCACCGTGGTAGTTAGGCTACTTTGGCAAGAGCCTATAATAGCACCTATAATGATAAGTCTTAGACATATTAGTTTAAGACATGAGTATATGAGATAATTGATTAAAGATGGTACCATAACAATTGTTTACATGAGGTCAAGTAATAATCTTGCCGATCCTTTGACGAAGGCTTTATCAAGACATATGGTAATAATGACCTCATAAGAAACGGGGCTGAAACCCTTTAATTGAAATCACCAATAATGGTAACCCAACCTTTTTCTAAAACATCACTAGTTACAATGTTTAATGGGTAAAAACAAGTTATTAAATGTGACTGTTTGATACTGACGTAGCCCTGATATGAGACGTCAGTATCATCTGTTACGTTTTGTAGGTTGAATTGAATTCTTAATGAAGTATAGTACAAACTTGTAATGTGTTGATAGTAACAGAAACACATGGTAGATACTTCACCTATATGAGCTTAGAAGTTGTGCCGCTTCTTACGAAAGTTAGGGTTGCTTTCTAGAGAGCTCATGAAACAGGATCAAGCACAAGGCCATAATAGTGCAGAGTAATATAGAACTTCTCACTGAAACAAGAGATTACTGTATGTGCGGTATGTCCGGTTCTATTATATAAAAGTACAAGTTTAAAGCCGAGCTACTTGTCACTTTGATGGAGCTTTGAGATGCTTGCACTAAGTAAAGGTTTAACTCGAAAGAGACCTTTATGTATGTATATTAATCTTACGGAAATTTTGGCTGTATATTTCTAACATTTTATTTTTTGTTTTTTGTTTTATAAACAAAAGTGGGGGATTGTTGGTAATTTGTTTATAAAACAAATGAAGAGGTGCTTTGTCCCACATCAAAAAGATGTGAGTGCGCACGTGGACGAGATTTGGCATTAACCGACAATCGTTAATTTTATTTATTGAAAATTAGGATTTATTTATATAAAATATTAACTATAAAATCTTGTTGAAATAGTGCGACTGTTCACAAAATGTTACGATTATTTATTTATTTATTTATTTATTTCCGAATTTTAATTTTTTTCAACGTAACCTTTGAGACGTACTTTTTCACGAAAGGTTGTCTTTGTTCTTTTTTGCAACCTTTTTAAGAGTTGCCTCTATTCGAAAGAAAAATATAAATACGTTTGTTTTGAGATCAAACATAGAACTTCTTCCATTTTTCATTTTCTTTCGAGAGAAACTACAGCCATTATTTTTCGATTGTTTCTTAGAGAGACCCTGGAGAAATACTAAAATTGCTATCTAATATTCTCATTCGAGACTTTGTTGTATCCTGAATGAAATTTGCCGGTGACCATTAGCAACGTGGTGGGGCAAATAAATCCTTAAAGAAAGTGATATCACGCCTCAAAGTCCGACTTGAGTACTCTAAAGATCCAACTTCATTGTTCAACCCAATTCGAAGCATATTTTACCAATAGAATTTTCATATATTCTTTTTATTATTATCTTTTTTAAGTATCCATGTCTAATAAAATAAGTCCAAGTTTCGTTATGGTACCGTTTAATGATTTGTACTTCAACCCACACCGTTGATAAAGCTTCATTGTCGCGGTCTGGCTGGGCTTAACTGGTCATGTTCAAAAATTGAAAAGGGAATCAACTGGAATCATCTTATTTCGTGAAGGCACGTAATTTTATATTGCATATACCGACACATGCAATATAAAATTGCAAGTGCAATTTCATTTTCTAGATTTAGGATTGGTTGTGTAATTTTCCTGTAAGATAGCTCGCTTGACATGGCAAAAGGTCTGAGAGCCTTACGAAAGCGCCGATCCATGAGTTATTGAGATAAAAAAAGATAGGTGTTTATGGAGACATTTTTCGGCTCATGAGCTAACCCTATTGTTATTTACACAAGAACCATTTTCCTTTTTGAAATTTTTTGTAAGTAGTTAGTTTGCTTTTTGCTGCTAGTAGGAAATAATAAAAGATTTCTTTTCGTCTCCATGAACCCCAATTTATTTGTCAGCTTTTTTTCTATAATTCTTGCCTACTAGAAGCGATTCCATCGTCATCAACAGCCGGAAGCACATGTAGCTCCGAAGTGGGATAAGAAAGGAAAACCCTCGTATGCTTCTCGAATACTATCGACCATCCACTCAATTAATCAATAACACGATGAAAAAATGCTTCACTAAAACTTGGCTGATTTTGAGAGGACGCATAGCGCTTCAAAAGCACCTCAAATGAATTCCTAGCGAATGGGAGATTTTCAAATTCTGTAAAAGGATAAAACATATATAATCTTTGAACTTTGACCCAATATACAATATCGTTCCTAATTTTTTAATTTATTTAATGTGGTCTATGAACTTTAACCCAATTATAATGTCATCCCTAAATTTTAATTTGTTTAATATAATCCCTAAACTTTTAGTAAAAGTCTTATATAATTCTTACACCTTATGAAAATATCCGACGTTATCCTTCCATTAATTCAAGTTTAAGGATAACATTTCACATTTTCACATAGTTCAAGGAATTAAAAGTTCAAGGACGACATTACACATTGAGCCAAAATTCATAAACTATTTGTGTCAATTTCCTTTCTATAAAAATATCATAGCAGAAGCTCCATTTTGATCTCATAGAGGTGGGAGAGTCTGGTGGCCTCATAGACTGGTCCTTGGCTTTGAGCCATCTAATTGGGACTGATCTATCAACAAAAGCTTCAGTGTTGAAATATAGAGGTCATGGTTTCTTCTATCTACCTTTTTTCATATATTTCTCCTAATATTTCTTGGTGTGGTCCTCTGCTGGATTTATAGGGCTTGTGCATCCTTGTGGTAGACTGGTAGTCATTGTTGCAATTTCAAAGTAGCAATCTTTCCATGAAGAGATTAGTATTTCCATTTTCTTGCCCTTTTCTTTTGGACATATATGTTTCGGATAGCTAATGACTTGACTTTTTTTTTTTTTGGGTCGGTCCTACTCTAATCCTATTTTAACACACACTCTCAGACTTTTGTCCTGCTTCCTTGCAGAGCGTGGGAGTCGAAACCCACTCCTGAAATGAAATCGTCCCCACCCCAATCCCCCCTGAGAAGGTGGGGATTTGAACCCCCAACCTCCCCCTTCCAAGTTAGAAGGGTGGCCACTGGGGCGAACCCCCAGTGGTTAAATGACTTGACTTTAACTCGAGTAATGATAAAGGTTGCCCTCCTCTTGTTGCATTTCTTCTATGTGGAGTACATGGAAACAAATTAGCAGTCAGGAGAAAATTGAAGCCGATGTTATTGTCCCACTTAGAAACGGCAACCCCTGCAAGCAAAGATATAACTCTTTACTTTTAGAAAATTACATCTGATGAGCTTTTAATTTTCACGCAACAAGCTAACAAGATATAATTCATGAATCAAATCTTTACATTTGAGCAAAGCCAATACTTAAACAGATTATTCGATCGCTTTCTTCCACAACAAAGCAGTGTTTGACTTCTAGTAAGTAATAATTAAGTTAAGAATCCCAGCTCAAAAATTGTATTTCCAATTGAAAAATCATCTGATGAATGGGTTTCAAGCAACAATCCCCAAGTGACACCTACCCAAGGTTTTAATAAAGTGCGTTAATGATATCCAAGGAGATTAATTGCAAAGCAATACATGTCAACTCTAACAAACATGGCGACTAAGACTTCATGTCTTGAGGAACACGAGGCTACAAAATTCAACTTAAAGCTTAAAATATTGGAAGAAGTACAGTATAAGTGCCAAAACTTGGCACGGAATGACACTTAAGTGCCAAAAGTTAGGAAAGTGACACTTAAGTGTCAATTTTCAAAAAAAGTGGAACACTTAGGACGCGTTTGGTAATGTTTCTGTTAAAAAATTATTCCAGGGAACAGAAATAGAAAAAACTATTTCTGTTCCGGAGAACAATTTTACTATAAAGACGCATTTGGTAAACTTGTTCCGAGAATAAAAATGAATAGAAACACGTTTGGTAAATTTATATTCTTTTTTGTTTCTTTTAATTTTTTTCAATATTTTATTTTATTTTTCCTTTGTTTTTTTTTTTTTTTTTTTCATTTTTTTCTTCTTTTGGCCGGTCACTGGCCATGTCGAGGCCAGCGATCGACCAATGAGGCCGGCAGCCTCGCCCAGCCACGGCTCGTCGACCTTGCCAACCCCTAGCGACACTTGGCCTCGCCGGATCTGGGCGAGGCCGAGCTCAACCAGCCAAGGTGAGGCCGAGCATTGCCCGCGTCGGCGACGCTCGGCCTCGCCTAGATCCAGCGACACTCGGCCTTGCCGAGGGCTGGCAAGGTCGTGGCCCTCGAGGGCTGGTCACCGGCCATGGTCGAGGCCGGCGACTGGCCAAAGAAAAAAGAGAAGAAAAGAGAGGAGAGAGAAAATTTGTTCTTCAAAAGTGTTTCCAGAACAAAAAACAAAAAAAAAAAAAAAAAATTGTTTCTTATTTCCGTTCTAATTTTGTTCCGGGAACAAAAAAACAGATTTTGAACAAAAACACAAACAAATGCGTTTATGTTCTTTTTTTGTTCCCGAGAACAAAATAACAGAAAATATGTTCATGAACAACAAAAAAGAACACAAGCATGCAAAGCCTTAAGTGCCATCTCCGGTGAACCCTATCGGAAATCCTACGTGGTACTTTTTTATTATTTTTTTTCGTCTAAGTGGCTTGACGGAATGCTGACTCAACAAGCAAAACCAAAAACGACGTTGTTTTTAAGCGGATTCAAATGTTAAAAATAATAAAAATAAAATAAAAATAATAATAATAATAATAATAATAATAATAATAATAATAATAATAATAATAATAATAATAATAATAATAATAATAATTTCAAAAAAAAAGTGGGGAGAGGAGGCAACGGTTGAGAGCGAGCCCTCATCACGCCCCTTCCCCGCCACTGCCGAGAAGGGCTAGCAACGGAGGGGGAGGGTCGGCCGGGGTATCCAACCCCGGCCGGCGGGCGACGAGGGCCCACGAACCCTCACCGGATCCGGGCGACCCTCCCCCTCCGTCACCGGCCCTTCTCGGTTGTGGCGAGGGCTCGCCTATCTCCCTCCCCCCTTTTTTTTTTAAAATTATTTTATTATTAATTATTATTATTATTATTATTATTATTATTATTATTATTAAATATTTGAATTTGTATTTTTAAATTTTTTAAGTAAATTTAGTTTTAAATTTAATTTAATTAATTTTTATATTAAATTTTTACCATGTCGAGGCAAAACAACGTCGTTTTTGCATTTTTAAGTCACATTAGCGTGCAAAACGACGTCGTTTTGCACTTACCTCGCCGAAGATTAGCACTTAATTGATCTATTTTGCCCTGATTTTGGCACTTAAGTGTCACTTTCCTAACTTTTGGCACTTAAGTATTTGTTCACGCCAAGTTTTGACACTTAAGTGTCACTTTCCTAACTTTTTGCACTTAAGTATCTATTCGTGCCAAGTTTTGGCACTTCAGGTGTCCGTGATTCTTAAAATATTAGATAAAACATTGTTTGATATTATAGTATTCCAACACTAATATTTTAGATCATGACCATCCTGCTCTGACGCCGTATAAAATTTCATGGGTCTATCAATTGGTTGATCCTTCACCAACAATCATATCCGCAATTAGCTTACACACCAATTGACTAATCAACAACAACTTAATTTACAAAAACAAGCTTTTTAAGTGTCAAATAATGATTTTGTCAATTTCAATACCATATTGGCAAGAAAAATGTTTAAAAAGTTCTCAATATTTTGTATTTGTGCCAATTTAGTCAAAAACATTTTATTAGCGTCAATTTAGTTATAAACTTTTTCACTTAGTGCAAATTCAATCCTTTACGGCTAAATTTGACCAGATTTTGCTAATTGGGCACTAGTCAGCATGCCAAGGACAAGTTTTAATAATATATTAATATTTTTTAATTTTTCTTTTTCTTTTTTTTCTTTTTTCCTTCTCATCCTACTTCCTCTAGCTAGACCTTGGCGACCAGCCAAAGGTGATGGCCAGTAAGGCTTAACCCTCATCAAATCCGACGAGGGCAAGCCTCACTGCCTAGCATGAGGTCGCCGTCGCCAATGGCCAGCAAGGTCGAGGTCGGCTTTGGCTGGTCGCCAAGGTCCGACAATTGGTTGGAGGAAGGAGGAGGAAGGAGGAGGAGAAGGAAAACAGAAAATGAAAAGGAAAAGGAAAAGGAAAAGGAAAAGGAAAAAATTCAAAAATATTTAAATATTATTAAAAGTTATCCATATCAGCTCTAATCATGTCATGTCAATCAACCCACACCCAATCAGCAAAATCCGATCAAAATTAGCTGGAAATGACTGAATTGACACAAAGTGAAAATGTTTAGGAATAAATTAGCACCAATAAAAGGCTTATCACTAAATTGGTACAAATGTAAAAGGTTTAAGACTTTTTTAACACTTTTCTCCCATATTAATGGCTAAATCTAATGTAGAGCAGACTAGATTGTTTAGTTTGAGCATAGTATGTATTTACTTTGGCTATAGCCAATGAATAAGTTGATTAAACTCTACTCCTATAATCAATCATGTATCCCTTCCTTCGTTGACTTTAATATGATATTGGTTTTTTTATAGCCATTGTCGTTGTTTAAAATCGCATTTGGAACGTGGCCTTCCTTTGAAGGTAGAAAAGTGATCTAATTATATACAATGAATTTGTATTGAATAACCGTTACGTACATATTATTGTAAAGGGATAAATGCATTAAATGTTTTAAAATTTGTCACAAAAGTACATTTGAATCCTAACAATTTAAAAAAGTGCAATTAAATCATAAAATTTAGGACTTTTAATACACTTATTCCTAGTATGTTTTTATTCCGTGACGTCAACAAAAGGTTGAAATTTCTATTTCAGGGATAAAGGAATTTTAACCATGGATGTACATAGATAGGTCGTCCGCTAAATCCCGCAATTATTAATTTTATTACCAGATGACATGGGGAGAGAAAGGTTGTGGTTTTGGGGGATGGGGATTGGAGGAAAACAACGATCGCCAACATCAAATTAAAGGCTTTATAAAGGGTTTGGAATAATAATCTGAAGAAAGATCACGTTCAATTAGAAACGCTATAAAAGGTTTTGAGAGCCGAAGCTCCGTTCCGTCCCTCCGGCGTGGCGAAGATGCGGACGAGGTCCTCAGTGTCGAAGGGCTTGAAAAGCAAAGGG
The DNA here is from genome assembly GCA_014182405.2 of Eucalyptus sideroxylon. Classification (NCBI taxonomy): domain Eukaryota; kingdom Viridiplantae; phylum Streptophyta; class Magnoliopsida; order Myrtales; family Myrtaceae; genus Eucalyptus; species Eucalyptus sideroxylon. The sequence goes on along the minus strand of CM024550.2, from coordinate 14,657,382 downwards.
TGTTGCTCGTCCACCAGCTCGTCAGGGCACCGAATGGTTCCTTCGACGCCGGAGAAGATCCCGATGGAGAGCCTGGGCTCGTGCCCGCGCATCATCACACGGTGTCGAGGACAGTATAATCTTCCGTTGCTCCATCCCTAAGAAAAGACCATGAAAGAGGTCATAGCTGAGGACAGTATAATCTTATTTTGTAAAAGGTGGGATATAATGAAGAGATTATTAGAGAGAGAGAGAGAGAGGGACTCACATGGAATGACTCTCCAAGCATGACGATAGTAGAGGAAGCCGAAGGCGCGACTTTAATCCAGTCTCCATGCTTCGTCTCCACTTCCAATCCGTTCACGTGATTCTGCTGCAGCATGGTCACGAAGTTCGGATCGTAATGAATTATGCCTCCGGGCCGAGCCTCCTCCACCTCCGGCGCTCCATACCTCAGGAGGCGAAGGGAATGTACCGTCGACGCGGCGTGCGAGTCGAGATAGCGCTCAACGCCAAAGCCTCGGAACACCATCTTCTGGATCGTGTAGTCTAACTCGGACAGCCTCCTCACGTACGTGTTCAGCAGCTCGCTGCAAGCGATTCAGAGAGGCGAATTCGCCAAGTTTTTTTGTAATTGAAGTTCTTCACGATGAACAATTTTCGACAGAACGTAAATGACTCGAACATGGCCGATGGAAGTTCGCGAATGTAATTCGTGCCGTACGTACCAGAATTTGGCGTTTCCCTCTGGCCACAGGAGACCGGCCAAGCGTTCGACCGCGCCGGAGTTCAGGGCCTCGCGCATCCCCATGGTCTCCGGGTTAAGAGGGAGGTTAGCAAGGTAGCCATCGTACGGCCTCATCGGGTCAACGAACCGGCGCTTAGTCTCGGCCGGAAGACCGAACATCTCCTCCATCTGATGGAAGACCTCGTCATGAAGCTCCTCGGTGACCTTGTCGTACAGAGCCAAGAAGCAACCATACTCTTCGAGCGCTCGCCGGACAGCATCTTGGACGGAATCCCAGCCGCCGCTTCCAGGCTCCGAATCGACCAATCCAGAAAAATCTATGGAGGGAAGCTCGAGCGCCGGACCTGAACCCATGCCGAAGCCTTCGTTTTTTCTTGCGACACTTCGATCCTCAGTGATCGTTTCCCTCAGTTTCTTAGTTTCTGCCGGATTAAAAGGGCCTTGCCATGACTTAGAGCGCAAAAATGCAAAGAAAATGAAGCTTTCTTGAAAAGAACTTGTAAATTTATGCAAAGAACATGAAGCTTTCTCCTAAATTCGGCTCCGTTCATTTCGCGAAAAATAATTTCTAAACGTTTTCCGAATTTTCCGACGTTCATTTCACTGAAAATTAATTCATTGGAAAAATGTTTTCCATAAAAGGAAAAAAATCTTCTCAATTTGGAGAAAATGTTTTCCACTTTTGAAAAGTCAAAAACATTTTCCTCATTTAATCTCTCTTATCTCGCACCTCTATACATCCTCACTTCCCCATCCCCCTTCTTCTTTTTATTTTCTCTTTTTATTCAAATTATTTTTTAATTTTCCTTTTCTTTTTTAATTCAAATTATTTTTAATTCATTTATTAAAAAAAAAAAGAGGAAATGATGGGCTTATGCCCATCCATTGGCCCGGCCTGGCTAGAGGTCTTCCTCAACCTCTAGCTGTGTCCCAAATTTCTGGCAAACCCAGTCAAACGACTCGGTTTTGACCCAAAACTCCAAAATCACAAATTAACTTGATTTTTTGATGAAATTTCTCTATGAGACTTGCATATAACATCAATATAATTGACTAGATTGAATTAAACGAATAACAAATAAGAAAATCTTCATATTCAAGCTTCAAAGTTCCGGATCTACACCTTCCATGGTCGAATTTCGAATTTCTTAAATTTAAGCTCTAAAAACTTACTTTAATGCAACAAAATGATGCTAATATATATAACAATACCCATTCAACAATTGACAATGAACATCAATCAATTGCAAGTAATTTGGAAATTCTAGAACTTTTTCATGTATAAACCCTAGAATTTCAAATTTAAAATTCTCTCTCAATTCTCAACGAATTATACAAATTATACATGGTTGGAAAGATCTCGACATGTAGAACGAAAGCCCTATGGTTTCAGGATCAATCGAGCAAAAATTCCACACGAAAAATAATGCCCATATTTGGCTTAAAGAGGAAAATTTCGAATTTTTCCATTAAAAAAAAAAATTGGGTTCTACAATCATATATGATTTGCTTTGATACTACATGTAGAAAATTATTCACATAATTTAACTCATTCATAAAGAAGAATCGAATCCATATATAACTGTACAACACCGAGATCAATAAACACAATGGAATTAAAGCGTACCTATTTGAGCCATTGCTTCACTTGAAAAAAAAAATAGATCAACCTGATAATTGAGATCTATTGGAATGTCAGATCTTACTCTCTATGATTTATTTCAGTATAACAGCTTTCAATGGGATCAAAGCAGCCGATAGATATAACATACCCTTTTATAGGCTAGAGAATGGACCTAGCAAACCCTAATCAACAACGTGTCAACTGGGCCCTTCCCATTATGGGCTTCTAAAAAAATATTTACCTACACGTTACTACTTAACTAGGCCCGTTATTAATAGATGCCAAAGCCCAATTCAATCAAATCACTGTTGGGTTCAACAAATATTGGAATATCCATTAACCCAATTATTTAAAATAAAAAATTAATTAATTAATGTGAGCCCATATTATAGAAATTTCCAACAATTGCGTAATTGCACTAATCAATGTATCCATAAAGCATGCTAACTATATCTAGGGAAATCGATTGCATCGCCCATACGTATTGCATCAAATTGGTACAATGACCAACGCCTCAAGTCTCAAGAAAAAAATGAGACTATAGATTCAACTATCGATATCAACTCTGAATTGACATCTAAATGTTCTCGATATTAATCCTAAACTAAAAAGGCGAAAAAGGGGGTTTCCAAAGATTTGAGATAATCACTTCTTACTCTAATATCATATAAAATTTTGTAATGCCTTAAAAATGACAGCCCTCAAGGTTAGCCAATGTGCCAATTGACTGATTAACGACGATATGATTTGTAGAACAAGCCTTTTAGAAGCCAAATAATAATTTTGGAAAAGACCACTAAAAACCCCAATGTTTACCCTCAACTTTTTTTTTTTACGTGAAAAACCACAAACTTTTCAAACTATAACACATTTACCCCATCAAGGGCATTTTTGTCTTATTTTTTATTTTTTTTCTGTTTTTTCTTCTTCTTCCCTCTACCAGCCACGGCTGGCCAACGGAGGGAAGCCGGCATCAAGCGAGGGCTACCCTCACCAGCGTCAAGCGAGGGCTGCCCTCGCTAGCGTCAGGTGAGGGTCGCCCTCACCTAGGCTGGCTAGGGTTGCCCTCGCTGGCGTCGGGTGAGAGTTGCCCTCACTTGGGCTGGTTAGGGTCGCCCTTGCCGACATCAAGCGAGGGCTGCCCTCACTAGTGTCGAGCGAGGATGGCGACGCCAGCCAAGGCATCCCTCGCCAGCGTCGAGAGAGGGTTGCCCTCGCCAAATCTAGGGAGGGCCATCCTCCCCTAACGTTGGCGAGGGCTGTCCTCGCCCATTGCCGGCGAGGATAGCCCTCACCTATGTCGAGCGAGGGGTGCCCTCGCCAATCCTCACCCGATGCAAGCAACGGCCACCCTTGCCGACAACGGGTGAGGACGGCCCTCACCCGATGCAAGCAAGGACAGCCCTTACCCGTCGCCAACCAGGGCCTGGCGAGGGATGCCCTTGCCAACGTCGAGCGAGGGCAGGAGAGAGGCCCTCGCCCAACCCAGCCGAGGGCCGCCCTCGCTGACGTGCCCTCACCCGACGCTGGCGAGGGCAGCACTTGCTTGACGCCGGCTTCCCTCCGCCAGCTAGCCATGGCCGACGGAGGGAAGAAGAAGAAAAATTTAAAATAAAAAAATTTAAAAGGTAAAAATACCAAAATGCCCAATAATTTTGTGGTAAATGTGTCATATGATAGAAGTTTAGGGTTTTTTATGTCACAAAAAAAAGTTTGGGGTAAATATGTCACGGTTGGCAAAGTTAGGGTTTTTCACGTCACTAAAAAAAGTTTGGAATAAATCTGTCACTTTGAGCAAAGTTTAAGATTTTTGTGGTTTTTTCCCTAATAATTTTACTGATTTTATTACTTTATTCGTCACAGCTATATACTAATTTAAAGTGGAATGGATTGTATAGTTGACCACGTTACATATTTATTATGGCCATAGCCAGCGAATAGCTTGATTAAACTACACTCCTAGAGGTTAAAATCATTTTAATTACTTCCTCCGTTGACTTAAATATGATATTGGCCTTCGTGGGCAATTGTCGAATTGTTTACTATTGTGTTTAGAATGTGGCCTTTCCATTATAGGTAGAAAATCGGATCTAAGTGTATGTAAATTCAAGTAATTTTTGTATCATTGCAATTGAGCATGCAATTAGTGTGTTTTATATGTCAGCATATATGTTACATAGGCCTAACAGGCATGCACGGCATGAAACATGTTCTGGTATGTTATATATCACAATCTAAGATTAGAACATTCTATAACATTAGTATGAAACATGCCGTACTATTTATCGTGCTAGGATTGAACCTGTGCAATGCACAAGATATCGAGCAAAATACCGAGAACTAAGCAATAATCATTATCTTAATTTCTGCTATTTTTTTTAGTGATATGGAAAAGCACATGATATAATGCGAGTTATGTAGTAATTCATCTTGTTTGATGATATTTTGTGGCCAATATTTCAAAGAGGTTTCGCATTCTTTACTTCAACTCAAGTTTGAGTCACTTTAAAAAAGTTAGCATTTAAATAATAAATTTATTTAGGGGTCCATTTTATCTTAAGGGTGCAAAAAGATACGATAATTATTAACTATGGCTATATCGTACATCATGATTTCGTGTCTTTATAAATAATTAGAAATGTCCATAAATTTGTATATAAAAACATTTATATGTGAGCTCATTAATTTGAAATGAGTCTTTTAAATATGGAGATTAACTTGTAAAATATTTCAAACCAATCTTTTAACAAACTCCTTATTTTGTAAAATAAAAAAACATTACCAAATTTTCAAATGTGATATTGGCTCTTAATTTCTTAAGACTATGGCATAAATTATCTTAAGATCTCTTCCATGACCTTACAAAGTGCAAGCTTTCGATGGGTAATAATTACCACCTAAAATGCAATATGCATCACAACATGCTCTCTTTGTCAATTTGGAAAGATTTATTGACTTCACCTAAATCATTATAGGAAAATAGACCCTAAATTGGAAATTATCTCACTAGAAGTTCCCATTGATAGTTCTTTAGGACTTCGACAAAAATCTTACAAAATCCGGTGGCCAAGTTTGTATGTAAATATTTTTTTTCTTGATTGAGGCGTAATTGGACCTAAGCAAGTCCGTAAAAGGGTTCATATCGGTCCCCGCCTAGGTCTCAAGATCATTGGGATATAAAATATTTAGAAAGTATTCTTTCAACTTGGAAAAGAAAAAAGGTATATCGAGAGGTACGAAGCATGCAAACATAAATACATTAAAATAAGGAACTCATTAATGGAGTTTGTCATCCCTACATGTCGAACGGACAAGCAATGAAAGCCTTCCTAGAAAGTTCCCTTCCTTTGGTGAGGTTACACCTCTTAACTAAGCACCAAGGATCCAAAGGAAGCCCTTGGGGCAACTGAGGGCGACTCACCTTGCCTTGCACAAAATCCGCCCCTTTGATTAGACATGATCACAAGTTTGGCGGTTTGGGGGCCCCACCGAGGCCCATCAAGCCCAAAACAACTGGGATTGAGCGGGTTTGGACAAGCCAGGCACGTCCAGTTGGGCACGTCCAAAGCTAATTATTTCGTGTAGAAAATCCAATCTTTCCCAAATCGTGGGCGGGCCTAAAAAAGTATTTTCACCCGAAGCAGGTCGACCGGCCCACCCAGACCCGCCCAGGCCCGCCCAGTGCGCGGCCTGTTGCTTGTTTTCGCTACAGTCTCTCCCATTATATGAAAAAAAAAAAACTAAGGCCGCCACGTGGGCAGGCCTACCCTCAAGCCCGCAACTCCCAGGCTCGGGTCGATCAGGCGGCCCACAGATTCGCTTCCTCCCCTAAACGGCATCTCCCCCCGCAACAAAACGCGGCTGCGCAGCTTTTGCTTTTGCAGAGAATTATCTCTCGAGATGGAACCGTGCTCGTCCTCTGCTCCCGCTCCTACTCCTACTGCTCCTCCTGCTCCTTCGTCGTTGTCGTCGGCGGCGGCGGCGGCAGCGGCGGCGTCGGCAACGTATTCTTCTTTAGAAGCCGCGTTGGTGGAGAGGCTCCGGCAGCACGGATGGTCCTTCGACAATGCGGCCCATGTCAGAGCCGTCATCATGATCCAGCGCGCACTCATCGACGATCCCTCCGGTGCAGCCGCCGTCGCCGTCACTGTCGAATCAGACCTCCTCAACACCGACCTGAGGTCCGTCGGTCCTGGACCCTCCCCAACCGAAAGGCCTCGCACCTCCACTGCCCCATGGTCCTCCAGGTTAGGCCGTCCCGACGCTGGCTTTTGCTTCTAGGTCACCGCCTCTGATCTTTTCCGTTGCCTGTGTGTAGTGGCGCGTGGTTGGTTTCCCTTCGGCTTCGCGCTCGTTGTGCTTAGGGTTGTGATCGTTTTGTTGTGTACTTGAACAGTTTATCTGCGGTGAGGGACATTGCGAGAAGTAGTATTGACGAGGCCTCGAAGAGCTCTGGTGGTAATCAAATGTTGAGGTTGACGCTGACGGACAATTTGACTAGAGAAATGCGAGTGTTAACTAAATCTCACTTCGACAATTTGACTAGAGAAATGCGAGTGTTAACCAAGGCGCGGTCTGAGCTTTCCTTCTCCGTAGTTTGACGTTTGCAAGCCTAGCTTAGTACTCTCTACTTTTGAAACTCTGCTTTTCACGTTTATAATACGGAAGAAGGTTGAAGCTTTTTGAAATATTCACAAGTGAGCTTGTAAAAGATGATTCGATCATAATATTCGGGAAAAGTGATGTGGTCTTCCGTATTTAAAACTTTGAGTCAGCGGGCGTAGAATGTGGGTCTTGTTAATGGAAAAATTATCCAAAAAGTCATAGATCTTTAAGAGTGAGCAGTTTCTGATTCAGTCCAGATTGTATTCCTCCGTATTCCTACTATTCCTTCTGGCTCTCCAAGAAGTCCACCATAAATCTGGAGTATATAAAGTTCACAATCACTTGAGTGCTTCCTAGCCCTAATTATACCCAAAGCAATGCCACAAGTATTACCTCACAAAGAGCTCAATCAGTCATTCATTATCTCTTTTTTTTTTTTTTTCATTATTCAACTATTTGATCAAATAAAAAAGAAAGCAAAAGCTATGTCATCCCTCTCTATCTATCTATGGGATGGAAGGGTAGAGGCCTTTGGTGTTCATTCCAATCAAGAATTGGGGTCTCACCACTCGCCGATATGATTTTCTGTCAGGCCATTCTTTGTTCATGGGCAAAAAGGAACCACATCAATCCATCTCGGGCTGGCGGTTATTCTCTATTGTGGCGACAATACTATAGGGGAGATGCTATGCAAAAATAGCTCAACGTCGGCTAACACCTCCCATTCTTATTGCTCAGAACACTTTAAAAAAAAAAAAAAAACCTAAAACTCATCTTGTTTGCTCTATTGTATAACAATCGAGTAGATTTCCACCTCTTACAGTTCACATGCAAAATAGGAAATTCCTTTTAGTCCACTTAAATTAGGAATCTAACTCCAACATGGAAATATTGTAATCATTTGTTGCTTGTTCGGATGTTAAAACATAAATCTGTACATTTATTTAACAGAAAGCTAAAGATTTGGAAAACATTTTATAAAATCTAATAGTTTGTATTGCTAATAAAGGTGAATGAATGACTTTTTTTATTACCAACGAAAATAGTTAGGTATAAAATATTGTTGCTAATATAAATATTTTTTGTTGACTAATTTTTCTAAATGATATAACCAATCATTTTTTAGTTCTCCGTGAAACAAACGCACCATTAGAATTTCTATTTGGATTGGATTTCTTTGACGTTGTTAAGCTAGAGACATATACTAAACATGATCATTATATTTTGAATGGAATTTATCTAATTACTGTATTCCAGTTCTCTCTAGCTAATTGAAGATTTATTTTATTTTTTGTCAAATAGCGAGTGGAGTTGATTATTGCATCGCAAACGACAAAAGTGAATGACTTGGTAGGGCTCAAACCGTGGCAAAGGTATTTTGAGCCGAATACTACGAGGAATTTAAATATTGTAAATTTCTAGTAATATAATAAAGATACATGAGGTCATTTGAGTTATTTAATGATTTTTTGAGACGCATAGGAATTTTTTAAGGCTAAAACCCCAAGCCATACGCAGAAAGCTGGACAAAACCAATTCCTCGCTACTTTCATAATCGGAGCCGAATCTTCTCAATTGATGATGACCTACAGTCTATTTTTGTCACTAGTGACGAGCATCAACGATCTTATTAAGCTCTTGGGAAATTAGAGGGATAATCAATTTATATACTTACAATACCTTAAATATTACCAAATTGATTGTTAAGTGATGCGACATACAACACATTTGAGCATTTAGAACAAGCAGCTATATTTCCATAATGCATTTGGAACAGCCTATCACATTAATTATTAAATCAATTTTATAAGTTAGTCTCAGTAATTTCATGCATGATTGTACACTTACAGTGATTGGTCGGATGTACTAATACCCTATCACATCCATCTAGAAATGAGATAATTATTCAAAAAATCCTAAATATATTATATGGCGGTTAACTAAGTCATAAACCTTTCAATTATACTAATTTAATCCAAAACCTTTTGATGAATTATACTCATTGCCAAGCCTCAACAATGCCCAGCATCCGGCCACAACCGAGGAGCGCCAAGGTTGGTGAGCTAGCGAGGGTCAAGCCTCACTAGCCTCAAGCAAGGCTCACCCTCACCTTTGGCCGATCGCTAACCATCCCTGAGGCTCGGCAACCAACAAAGGGGAAAAAGGAAAAAGAAAAAAATTATAAAAATTATCAACATCAGCACCGGTTGTGCCATACAAAATGGCTAGCATCCACATTAGTTATTTTCGACCAATTGGCCAAAATGACTAAATTGGCAAATTGTTAAAAAGTTTAGAACTTAATTCACACAATTGAAATGTTTGAGGCTAAGTTAGTCACCATATAATAGGTTTAAGACTTTTGGAATAACTCCCACCCCCCCCTTCCCAAGCACGATGGGTAAGATGTTTGTCCAATAAGGAATCGAAGACAATTTTATTATTCCATTTTCACCACATCAAAGAAAGAAATATATATAGTGTTGAAAGATTTCTCAAAGAGTCAATAAGTGTCAAAAAAATTTTGATAAAAAAAAAATACCAATCACCAAATTTTCAGATAACTTGTTGATAAATCACTGCCTCTTTTACAAGATTACTAATTCTTTTTTTATAGATTCTAGGTTAGTAATTTTTTTTTTAATATCTTACTAAATTTTGCTTAACTTCCTTACCAATGTCTTGAATTTACCGACTCTCATATAAGCTTACCATTTTTTTTTTTTTTTTTTTTTTTTTTTGCTAGAATGATTGACTAAATTTTTTTGATTAAATTACGAACTCCTTTTGGGCTGCATATTTTCATTTGAGTTAGTTACCAACTAATATTTGATTTCTTTTAATATGTCAACTCTTTTTATTATTTACCAACTTTTATTTGTCTTTTGTACAACGCCCTAAATTGATCATTCGAGTTGCTTACCAACGTTTATTTCATTCCTTTTTTTAAGACTTTGTGAACTTTTTCTCTGGATTTATTAACTTCTATTTTCCTTGCTTACTAACTATTTAGAATTACCAACCCTAATTAGAGTGATTACCAACTAAATTCTGACGACATTTCTTTGGTTTTTTTTTTCCATCTGTAATTACCAATTTCTCTAAACTCTGATAAAAAGAATTCCACTTTTAAAAAATAAGAACACCTCAAATTTATCAAAATAAGTTTAAGGACACACGGTGGTTCAAAAGCACTTCAAAACATATTTCTCCACGCGAATGGGAGATTTTAAATTATGTAAAAGTTATCAATTACAAAAGCTCCATTTTGGCCCTCTTTGGTCTTGTTGATGTGGAGAGGCCTGCTACGATTCTTTAAGAATAAAATCATCTAGTAAATCGGACATGCATACACACCACGCAAGGATTCATGCTATCATGTTTTTTTTTTTTTTTTTGGTGGAAAGAAGATATTGTATTCATATTGCTGGAAGCTTACAACCTGAAGCTAAGGCATCCGCATAAACAAGGTCGAGCAAAAGGAAGGCTGGGAAAATATTCCAATTTTGGACCAAGGTGTCTAAACATTGGGCCTTTGCGGCCCAGTCAGCAACGGTGTTCACCTCACGCCTACAATGTTGCATAGTCAAATTAGGGAAGAGGGGAATCAAAGCGACGGCCTCCGCGAGCAAAGCACAAATTTCCCATGGCATCAATCTCCCATCCCTAACGGCGTCGACGACGGTGCTGCAGTCAGATTCAATCAAGATTTGTGCAAAGTTGATACCTTGTTGTAGCAAATGCTGAAGCATGAAGGTAAGGGCCTGGATCTCCGCTGCCAGAGCTGATGTGGCCAGAAATCTTCTAGAATAGATATTGGTAAGTCGACCATGATGATCTCTACAAATACAAGCCATCGATCATGTACTTCCTGGCTAATAGGCGGCATCAATGTTGCATTTTAAGGTTCCTGAATCAGGTGGTCTCTAAAGCTATGCAAGGTTCAGAGTAGCAGTATCTTTTCTTGAATGGGTAGGTGCACAGATCTGATATAGTCGGGTCTGTGTTATTGCAGTCTCCACTGCTAGGGTTGGATCCAGTCATTGGTTGCGGAAGATGAAGCTATTTCCCATTCTCCAGATCTGCTAGAGAACATTGGCTATGACTTTTAGACCAGGTGAGTTGTTTTTCGATGTAACTCTTGCTATTAGCCATGCATTTAATTGATGAATCGTATGAGGCAGTAGGTCAATGTTGATATGTAGATGAGCCCAGATATCCCTAGTCCATGAATAGGATAGGAATAGATGCTCTAGGGTTTTTGGAGTGTTCTGTTGACAAAGTTTGCATAATGGATCGGCGATGATATGTCTTTGGAATAAATTGGCTTTGGAGGCTAGTGCGTTTTGACAAACCAACCAAAGAAAAGTTTGAATTTTAGGTGTTGTTCGCATTGCCCAGATTTTTCTCCATAGAATCCTAGGATTCTAGTATGAGGTTGATGCTCTGTGATTCCTGTGGTTGCTTGTGATCTTGGTTAATGCATGATAATTGCTCTTCACTGTATGTCGGCCATCCTTTGTGGCTGTCTAAACTAATTGGTCTTTGGCATAGAGAGGTCTTACTAGGATGGTAAGAATCTTTTCTATGATCTGATCATCTAGAAACCTGTGGAGCAGAGATGTGTTCCATCTGTTGTGGATTGGATCTATTAGATCAGCCACCATTAGTGGTTCCTTTCTTGTCGCAGGTCCACTAAGAATTCCTCTCGGTAACCACCGATCCTCTCAGATTCTGATTTTGCTTCCAATACCCACCGATCATCTAACATGTGGTAAAATAGCATCTTTGCCCATTAGTATGCTCTGCCATCCCCAAGATGGCCGAGTTCCTCTATCTGCTAATCGGAATTCTTTAGAATGATAATACAGACCCTTAAATATTTGACCCCATAAAGATTGAGGTTGTTGTAGTAATCGCCAAGCTTGCTTTCCAAACATTACTCTGTTAAATTCTATAAGATCACGGAATCCTAGGCCGCTGTTGTTCTTGCTGCTTTTAAGAACATCCCATTTTTGCCAATAAATCTCTACTCTGTTCTGATTATTCCTCCACCAAAATCTAGCAATACTCTTTTCTATAGATTTGCAAAGAGACAAAGGAAGCTTAAAGATCGACATGGCGTAATTTGGAAGTGCCTGAATCACAGATTTAATAAGAATTTCCTTACCACCTTTTCAGATTAACTTTTCTTCCCATCCCTCTAGTTTTACATTAACTCTCCCTAAATTCCAAAAAAACATCTCCTTCTTGGAACGACCCCAGTCAAATGGTATTCCCAAATATTTGCCATACCTTTGCAACACAAGTATTCTGAACTCCCTCGACATATTTTCCTACAGTCTGAAAGGACAATGTTTGCTGAAAATCAGTCCAGATTTGTTGCAGTTCAGTGCCTGTCCCGTGGCCACACAATATTGATTTAAAATATTAGCAAGGTTCTGGCATTCTTGAATGTTACCATCTATGAAGAATATTGCATCGTCAACAAAAAATAAATGGGACACCATCTATTTAACCTAATACCCTTAATGTGTCCCATGTTGACTGCTTGATTGATTAGATTTGACAAAACATTTGCCAATAGAATAAAGATGTGTGGAGATAGATGATCACCTTGTCGGAGGCCACGAGTTGGGTAAAAATAAGCAAGTTGCTCTCCATTAAATCTTACACTAAAAGATGTTGTAATGCATTGCATTACCCATTGTACCCACTTTGGATGGAATCCCAATTTGAGAAGATAGTCGCGAAGGAAATCCCATTCTACTCTGTCTTATGCCTTTTGCATGTCAGTCTTTAGGATTGCGTTGAATTTTCTTGTTCGCCTCAGGGTCTTAAATTGATGAAGAACTTCTTGAACGATTAAAATATTGTCTTGAATCCGTTGTCCACTCACAAAAGCCGACTGTTCCATAGAAATCAGATTAGGTAACCAAGGTTTCAAGCAGTTAGCAATTACCTTTGAGATAACTTTGTATGCAAAGTTACAGAGGCTGATTGGTCTATATTGATCTAGTCTCTCTGGGTGAGGTTTGTTGGGGATCAATGCAATAATGGTCTGGTTTAGAGTAGTAGGTATCATCCCTGACCGAAAGAAATTTTGCACCAGGAGAAGAAGATCATCTTTAATGACCTCCCAGTGAGTTTGATAAAATAAGCCATTTAAATCATCAGGGCTCGAAGACTTAGTAGTTCCCAACTAAAAGGTAGCTTGGCAAACCTCCTCAAACGTAACCAAATCCAGCAACAGGTCATTCATTTATGTGGTAACTACCTATGGTCATTGGTCAAGAATTGGTCCATAGTCCCGATGTCCCACCGTTGTATATAACCCTGAAAAGAAATTGGATGTCATATCTTGTAAAGTCTGAGGATCACAAATCCATTGCCAGTGGTCATCCTACAACATGCTAAATCAATTTCTTTGCTTCCTTTGAAGTGTAGTTGCATGAAAAAATCTCAAATTCTTATCGCCCCACCTCAACCATTGAATCCTGGAGCGAACCCTTTATGTCATCAAGGTTCTCCAGGAGCGAACCCTTTATGTCATACGGAGTGTATCATTTATGATTTTTGGCAACACCCACCTTTAGTGTCAATCTTGAACTTTTTAGCTTCTTTTGTTGCTGAATATCCGTAGATGGGGATTGAATTCCCTTCATTTTGGCTATTGCAGGTATTAGCACTGTGTGGAGAGAAGTCCCTTGCATAATTTCATCCTGAAGATGTTGCTGGTCAAGGCATGTTGCTTGTGGATTAGTCGTAGTAATTGGTCTAGACAGGTTCGCTACTTCAGTATGATTTGGTGGGGGCAATAAAAGGACATTCTGAAGTAGCAAGGGAGGTGTTTCAAGTATGGTTTCTTCTGACTGATCTGGTTTGTCTAGAGGTGTGTAAAAAGTCTATCAATAATGGTTGTATTCTTTTACTTCAGCTCTAAGCCATTGGCCATAGGCCATTTTGTCCCTACCTTCTAATTTAGCCTCATCGAAGGGGAAGTCCTTGCAATACATTGCGCAATGTCCTAACTTGCCACAAGAGTAACATAAATGGGATAGTCATTCATAGCGAAAGTCAAGCCATAGTGTTTTTCTGTCAATTTGGATCAATTTCCCTATTTTTAAAGGCTCCTACATGTTTAGTTCTACCCTCACTTGACCAGCTCTTAAGGTTGTCCCCTATTTTATGTCAACTTTACTTCAACTACCCGGCCAATGTGTTGCACCGCCTTGCTGATCATTTTTTCTTTAGATCATTCCAAAGGCAATCCAAAGACTTGTACCCAAAAAGCACAAGTAGAGAAATCATAACAATGTAATAGGGTGTTGGGAATCCATGGCTTAAAGATTACTAGATGACTTGAGAAAAGCCAAGGTCTACCCTCTAGGACTCTCTATTTGTCAGCATTTGAATGGAACTTATCTACATATAGGCCTGCTTCTCTTTTGGAGATTTCAACTTATTCAATCTACCAAGCCCTCTTCAAAGTACTTTGGAAAGCTTGGCAATTTATTGATGGGTTTGAAAGGATTTTCCCTACTAATGTTAATCGACATGCTTCTAATTTTTCAGGTGGGGGCTCATCATCTTAGACTTCAATTTCTTGCTCGGTAATAAGACGGCCCAATCTGGAACAGAGTGTAGCCGGTCGCGCAGAATCTTCCTAGTCGTCTGAATCCATCCCACAGAGAAGAAACAGGACAACGAAATAGAAAGAGGTCGAAATCTAGATTGTAACACATTGAGAAACCTCAATTTGCCAACAATAATATGCGTCTAATGGGTAAGTTAGTCCATGGCACCACATAACTAGCTATAGATTGAATTACAGCACAATATTATCCGAGAGACAGGGGATTGAAGGCATGCAAAGAGCAAACCAGGCAGAGACAGTCTTCATCTTGAATTATGGGCCTACAACCGAGATCCAAAGCTGGCGGAGATGGAAGATCGCGAAGGTTGGTAATGTCAAGTGAAATTCAACCATGAGGATGGGTGACACAGAAATAAGATGGTATGGACGAAGAGGTGGGTGTAAATGGGTTTAGGGTTTGGGTAAACAGGTCTACCAAGAGGTAGAATACACTCTACATTTCAAGAGAGAGGATTACGATTCGCAAAAGCACTGCCATGAGAGCATCGTTCGATTCTTAAAAGCTGTAAGAATCAATACAATCGGTATTCATGCTATCATGTTATCTAGCGACATATCATCACAAGAACTTTGCCACATAATATCATCACATTACATAGAACGTTGGCACATGATATGATCTGTCCTCACTTGGTACGTCACATATGCCAGATGGTCATGTAGATATGAACATATTCTCTATACACAAACACACAGGGTACAAGCACTCCGTGCTAGACATACACACTCACAAATAATGACACTTCGATATTACAAGAGTTGCATCCGATAACTCTTTCACTAATAATAGCATAGCGTTCATAAAAATAACAATTAGCATGTTCAAGCACCAAAAAACATCATAAGAGTCTATTCGTCCTTGAGTTCTTGCTTTGTTTCGTAGAGTCGGAACAGACCGACTTCATCGAAAGGCTTGAAGAGCGAGGGGTATTGCTCGTCCACCAGCTCCTGCTGACACTTGACCACTCCTCTTATGAATGAGAACAAGCCGATCGAATACCTCGCTTCATTCCCACTAATCATCACTCGGTGTCTGGAGCAGTGCACTCGGCCATTGCTCCATCCCTAGCCAATGATTCGTTTCAAATAAATTCATTATTAGCATTATCTACAAGACATTTTTAGGTAGATATACTTTATCTCATAGTTAAGGAAAATTATCAAGAAAAAAAACAAATATTAACCTATTGCGATTATGCCAATTTAATCCTAAACCCCTTTTTTTTTGCCAATTCAGTTCCAAACATTTGGCATTTGTGCCAACTCAATCTATCTAACTAAATTTGGCTAGCTAGCGCGAACATGGACGCAAGCCAGCGTTGACCATCTAGCCATTTTTATTCAAATTTTTTTATTAATTTTTTTATGTTTTCTTTTCTTTTTTTTTCTTTTTTTCTTTTCTTCCTACTGTTCTTCTTCTTCCCCCAACCTCACATAGATGTAGCTAAGGTGATCTGGGCGAGGGCAACCTCACCATGGCCTCACCGGTCGGGGGTGAAGGCAGCCTTGCCTGCGATTGCGAGGTCATGGCCACCTTCACCTACAGCCTCCAAGCCATTGTGAGGCGCGACTACCTCAAATCGACGTTGAAGTGTGGCAACTAGGCTCAAGCGGGCCCAATGACCATTGGTAGAGAGAGAGAGAGAGAGAGAGAGTACTTGAGACACTGAGGGAGGACTGTGAGGCACCTCACAAAGGCCTGGGGGCCGCAAGGGCTTCATTGGTTGCAAGTGAAGGCAACCATGGCCTCACAACCATGGGCGAGGCCACCTTTGCCTGTGATCAACGAGTCCATGGCGAGCCTACCCTTGCGTAGATCTAGATGACGCTACCTCGCCTGCAACCCCCAACCTCCCCAGATTTGGGCAAGGCTCAATGAGGGCTTGCGATCCTCACCAACGGTCATCAAGGGCTTCACAATCCTCACCCAGTGGCCAAGGAGACTCACAAGATCCTCACCGACCGCTAGGGTGGGGGTGGGGGAAGAACAAGAACAGTAGGAAGAAAAGAAAAAAAAATTCAAAAAATATTATTAAAAAAGTGCCATGTGCTGTACGGGGTTCCCTGGGTATCAAAAAAAAAAAAACATCGATTAGATGGTCGGTGACGGCCAGCATCCACGTCAGCACCAGCCAGTTAAATTTAGCTAGATGGATTGAATTGGCACAAATGAAAAATGTTTAAACTAAATTGACAAAAAAAAAATTGTTTACGACTGAATTTGCACAATTACAATACATTTAGAACTTTCTGTTAGCTGAGTTCACTCCTATGTGGAGGAAGCCCAATGAGTTGCAAGCTCAAAAAGGGCTTGAACCCATATAATAAGTTATATGAGGAAATATGGTTTCTCACTATCTATATAAAGATGTAGCAGCAGAAAATGAAATAGTAACAAGAGAAAAAGATAAAGCAGAAAATCTGGGGTTTGGGGCAATATCTGATTTACATCAAGTTGGCGTCGGAGGTCGATTCGTGGTCCGATTGAGCTGAAATTTTGTCAGCATGTTCGTGGTGCAATTTTATCGAATCTGAATGGTTTGATTTTCGTTTGAAGCTCCATACATCAGGTTTTTCGTGGATTAATCAAAACCTGTGTTTTTTGTCAGATTTATCCTTGATCTCTTGTGAAGTTCATGTGTATTGCCAAGAATTATGTTCTTGAGTTGTTTGCTGCTATGTACCTCTAGTATTCGCTAGAGAAGAACAATTTTATTGATAGTGAAGATTTTCAGGTGGACTCTGGTCCTGTGGTTTTTTATCTCCTCACATCGAGGAGGTTTTCCACGTAAAAAAATCGTCTTATGTTCGCGTGCTTGGTATTTATTTTACTCTACTATATCGATTCCTATTAGGTTTACACAAGAGGGGAGATTATTTTATTCCGCTGCGTTAATTCGATATTGTTCGAATTATTACCGTTCTCCCATCACTTTTTTGGTAATTTTCCCCTCTTAGTTAAATATGGTAATGTGAACGTTGTGATCACAATCTTAAATGACCCATTTTTTCTTAATGCTTGGATGATTCTATTTACCTTGACCCTTAATATCACTCTTGATACGGTGGAATGGAATGGTCGATCAATTTGAATGGAATAAGTATTACAATACTTGTGTTTCTTTATTATCAAAGATTGATGTGGACAGGATGTGGTGATCCCTTTTCTAAGTGTTTCGAATAGAAAGGAATAGTACTGAAGCAACGAAAATATCCTCAAAGTGTATAATATATGAGGAAAAACACAAGAATCGAGACGTGTATTCTCTTCTGAGTCCTAATGGGAACTAGATATAGAACATCTTGAAATGATTTGGTTGATATAGTAAAATGAGTTTATCCAACCATCACCATGACTTCGACGAATCTGAATTACAGGCTTCATCTCATATTTGCATAAGTCTATCAAGGGAAGCTTCGGAGGTGAGAGCGAATCCATATCGGCTTCTCCTTTTGTGTTCTCTTTCCTTTTTCGTGATATTTTTCGTCTGCGTATCGAAGTTTTAATAGAGGCAATAAAGTTGGGTCCAAGAATTTTCATATATTCTTTTTATTATTATCTTTTTTAAGTATCCAAGTCTAATAAAATAAGTCCAAGTTTCGTTATGGTACCGTTTAATGATTTGTACTTCAACCCACACCGTTGACAAAGCTTCATTGTCGCGGTCTGGCTGGGCTTAACTGGCCATGTTCAAAAATTGAGAAGGGAATCAACTGGAATCATCTTATTTCGTGAAGGCACGTAATTTTATATTGCATATACTGACACATGCAATATAAAATTGCAAGTGCAATTTCATTTTCTAGATTTAGGATTGGTTGTGTGATTTTACCGTAAGATAGCTCGCTTGACATGGCAAAAGGTCTGAAAGCCTTACGAAAGCGCCGATCCATGAGTTATTGAGATAAAAGAGTGGTGTTTATGGAGACATTTTTTGGCTCATGAGCTAACCCCATTTTTATTTACACGAACCATTTTTCTTTTTGAAATTTTTTGTAAGTAGTTAGTTTGCTTTTTGCTGCTAGTAGGAAATAATTAAAGATTTCTTCTCGTCTCCATGAACCCCAATTTATTTGTCAGCTTTTTTTTCTATAATTCTTGCCTACTAGAGACGATCCCATCGTCATCAACAGCCGGAAGCACACGTAGCTCCGAAGTGGGATAAGAAAGGAAAACCCTCGTATGCTTGTCGAATACTATCGACCATCCACTCAATTAATCAATAACACGATGAAAAAATGCTTCACCAAAACTTGGCTGATTATAATTGATCGATTTTGAGAGGACGCACAGTGCTTCAAATGCACCTCAAAATGAATTCTTAGCGAATGGGAGATTTTTAAATTCTGTAAAAGGATAATAACATATATAATCTATGAACTTTGACCCAATATACAATAATTTTTTAATTTATTTAATGTGGTCCATGAACTTTAGCCCAATATACAATGTCGTCTCTAAATTTTTAATTTGTTCAATATCCCTAAACTTTTAGTAAAATTCTTATGTAATTCTTACACTAGATGAAAGTATCCAATGTTATCCTTCCATTAATTCAAGTTTAGAGATGACATTTCTCATTTTCATATAGTTCAAGGAATGGATTGAACAATTATCAAAAGTTCAAAGATTACTTCAAACAAATTAAAAGTTCAAGGAAGATATTACACATTAAGCCAAAATTCATAAACTATTTGTGTCAATTTCCTTTCTATAAAAAATATCATAGTCGAAGCTCCTATTTTGGTCTCGTAGAGGCAGGAGAGTCCGGTGGCCTCATAGACTGGTCCTTGGCTTTGAGCCATCTAATTGGGACAGATCTATCAACAAAAGCTTCATTGTTGAAATATAGAGGTCATGGTTTCTTCTGTCTACTTTTTTTTAGATATTTCTCCTAATGTTTCTTGGCGTGGTCCTCTGCTGGATTTATAGGGCTTGTGCATCCTTGTGGTAGTCATTGTTGCAATTTCAAATTAGCAATCTTTGCATGAAGAGATTAGTATTTCCATTTTCTTGCCCTTTTCTTTTGGACATATAGGTTTCGGATAGCTAGTGACTTGACTTTAACTCGAGTAATGATAAAGGTTGCCCTCCTCTTCCTGCATTTCTTCTCCGTGGAGTACGTAGAAACAAATCAGCAGTCAGGAGAAAATTGAAGCCGATGTTATTGCCCCACTCAGAAACGGCAACCCCTGCAAGCAAAGATATAACTCTTTACTTTTAGAAAATTATATCTTATGAGCTTTTAATTATCGCACAATAGGCTAACAAGATATAATTCATCAATCAAATATTTACATTTGAGCAAAGCCAATACTTAAACTTATTATTTGATCGCTTTCTTCCACAACAAAGCAGTGTTTGACTTCTAGTAAGTAATAATTAAGTTATGAAGCCCAATTCAGAAATTGTATTTCCAATTGAAAAATCATCTGATGAATGGGTTTCAAGCAACAATCCCCAAGTGACACCTACCCAAGGTTTTAATAAAGTGCATTAATTATATCCGAGGAGATTAATCGCAAAGCAATACATGTCAACTCTAACAAACATGGCGACTAAGACTTCGTGTCTTGAGGAACACGAGGCTACAAAATTCAACTTAAAGCGTAAAATATTAGATAAAAACATTGTTTGATGTTATAGTATTCCAGCACTAATATTTGAGATCATGACATCCTGCTCTGACGCCGTATAAAATTTCATGGGTCTGTCAATTGGTTGATCCTTCACCAACGATGATATCCACAGTTAGTTGACACACCAATTGACTAATCAACAACAACTTAATTTACAGAAACAAGCTTTTTAAGTGTCAAATAATAATTTTGTCAATTTCAATACCATAGTGGCAAGAAAAGTGTTTAAAAAGTTCTCAACACTTTGTATTTGTACCAATTTAGTCAAAAACATTTTATTAGTGCCAATTTAGTTATAAACTTTTTCACTTAGTGCCAATTCAGTCCTTTTTAGCTAAATTTAACCAGATTTTGTTAATTGGGCACCGGTCGGTTGACATGACACGATCGACACTAACGTGAACAATTTTGAATAATATATTAATATTTTTGAATTTTCATTTTATTTTTATTCCTTTTTCCTTTGCTTTTTCTTTTTTTTCTTGTTTCCTTCTCATCCTCCATCCTCTAGCTGGTCACCAAACCTTGACAACCAGCTAGAGGTGATGGCCAACAAGGCTTGACCCTCACCAAATCCAAATAAGGTGAGCCTCACCACCCAGTATGAATAGGAATAGGAACAGGAAAAAATTCAAAAATATTTAAATATCATCAAAAGTTGTCCATGTCAGCGCCGATAATGTCATGTTAGCTAGCCGACACCCAATCAACAAAATTTGGTCAAAATTAGCTGGAAATGACTGAATTGACACAAAGTGAAAATGTTTAGGAATAAATTAGCGCCAACAAAAGGCTTATAACTAAATTGGCACAAATGCAAAAGGTTTAAGACTTTTTTAACACTTTTCTCCCATATTTGCAATGGCTAAATCTAATGTAGAGCGGACTAGATTGTTTAGTTTGAGCACGGTATGTATTTACTATGGCTATAGCCAACGAATAAGTTGATTAAACTGTACTCCTATAATCAATCATGTATCCCTTCCCTCATTGACTTTAATATGATATTGGCTTTTTCATAGCCATTGTCGTTGTTTAATATCGCGTTTGGAAGGTGGCCTTCTTTTGAAGGTATAAAAGTGATATAATTATATGCAATGAACCTGTATTGAATAACCGTTACGTATATATTATTGTAAAGGGATAAATGTATTGGAAGTTTTAAAACTTGTCACAAAAATGCATTTGAGTCCTAAAAAATTAAAAAAGTGCAATTAAATCATAAAACTTGTAACAAAAGTGTAACTGAGTCTCACAAATTTTCAAAAAGTATAATTAAGTTATAAAACTTATCAAATTAATCCAATCAAATCATTCTTTTGATTGTACTTTTTGAAAATTTTAAGACTTAATTTTACTTATATGATAAATTTTAGGACTTTTAATACACTTATTCCCAATATGTTTTTACTCTGTGACGTCGACAAAAGGTCGAAATTTCTATTTCAGGGATAAAGGAATTTTAACCATGGATGTACATAGATAGGTCATCGGCTAAATCTCACGATTATTAATTTTATTACCAAGATGACATGGGGAGAGAAAGGTTGTGGTTTTAGGGGATGGGGATTGGAGAAAAAACAACGATCGCCAACATCAAATTAAAGGCTTTATAAAGGGTTTGAATAATAATCTGAAGAAAGATCACGTTCAATTAGAAACGCTATAAAAGGTTTTGAGAGCCGAAGCTCCGTTCCGTCCCTCCGGTGTGGCGAAGATGCGGACGAGGCCCTCAGCGTCGAAGGGCTTGAAAAGCAAAGGGTGTTGCTCGTCCACCAGCTCGTCGGGGCACCGAACGGTTCCTTCGACGCTGGAGAAGATCCCGATGGAGAGCCTGGCCTCGTGTCCGCGCATCATCACACGGTGTCGAGGACAGTATAATCTTCCGTTGCTCCATCCCTAAGAAAAGACCATGAAAGAGGTCATAGCTGAGGTGAAAATTGTACATACAGCCATGCATGCATCTCTTAATCAAGGAGATTATTGCATGAATTTTAATCGGGGTAAACATCTTGTGTACTCTTATTACTACACAACTCACATGTCTCAAGAATAATTGTCCAAAAAATCTAAACTTATTTTATTGCGATCAATTCAATCATAAGTCATGTTTTTTCTTTGCCAATTTTTTTATTTTCCAAAATTTTGGCACTTTTTCCGCCTCTTTCTTTTCTTTTCTTTTCTTTTATTATTTATTTATTTATTTATTTTTTGTTACTAAACCTCTACTGGTCGACGAGGCCTCAACAATGGCCACTGGAGGTCACCATCATATAGCGAAGGTTGGCCTCACCTATGGACAATGACTGGCAAATAATAGGGAAAGAGAAAAAAGAAAAAAAACAGAAAAAGAGAAAAAAAAATTGGAAAATTGATTTGAGGGACACTCTTGGCAAATCATCAAAAGGTTTACAATTAAATTGGTCAAATTGAAAAATTTAGTATTGACGGTGCAATAAATTTAGGACTTTTCTGATAATTTTTCTCCGTTAGGTAATTACAATTTGAAAATATTGACAAAGTATCCAAATCAAGCACACGAGAACCCAAAATAAAGGCACAAATTTATTTCAAAGGGCAATTTGCAATTACTTACTGTTCAGCTTTCTAAGCATCCCGGTCGTTAGTGGAAATTCGTGGATTTCTAAAATCACTCATAAATTTAATTATAGAAGAAATTAATGTTAGGTAAACAAAGACTATTTAAAGGAATGAGCAATATTCTACAACACAAATTGATTGGTCCAAGCAAAATATAGCTCACAAATCAGATATAAAATTATATAGCACGAGCACCGCCGGCATAAAGAAAATTTCATACAAACAACCTTGATATAAGGATTTTAATTATCTACTCTGTTAGATCTTCTCAAACCGATTGTGGATAAAATCTCTTACGTAGGATTTTTCTTTAGAGTATGCTTCAATGGTTTAGAAATTTTTTATAGTTTTTGCATATCCACTATTTTTAATCTTATTTTGTAAAAGGTGGGATATAATGAAGAGACTATTAGAGAGAGAGAGAGAGAGAGAGACTCACATGGAATGACTCTCCAAGCATGACGATAGTAGAGGAAGCCGAAGGCGTGACTTTAATCCAGTCTCCATGCTTCGTCTCCACTTCCAACCCGTTCACGTGATTCTGCTGCAGCATGGTCACGAAGTTCGTGTCGTAATGAGTTATGCCTCCGGGCCGAGCCTCCTCCGTCTCCGGCGCTCCGTACCTGAGGAGGCGAAGGGCATGTAGGGTCGACGCGGTGTGCGAGTCGAGATAGCGCTCAACGCCGAAGCTTTGGAACACCATCTTCTGAATCGTGTAGTCTAACTCGGACAGCCTCCTCAGGTACGAGTTCAGCAGCTCGCTGCAAGTGATTCGGAGAGGCGAATTTGCCAAGTCTTATTTGTAATTGAAGTTCTTCACGAAGAACAATTTTCGACAGAACGTAAATGACTCGAGCATGGCCAAGGGAAGTTCGGGAATGTAATTCGCGCCATACGTACCAGAATTTGGCGTTCCCCTCTGGCCACATGAGAGCGGCCAAGCGTTCGATCGCGCCCGAGTTCAGGGCGTCGTGCATCCCCATGGCCTCATGAAGAGGGTTCAGAGGGAGGTTAGTAAGGTAGCCATCGTACGGCCTGGTCGGGTCGACGAACTGGCGCTTAGTCTCGGCCGGAAGACCGAACATCTCCTCCATCTGATGGAAGACCTCGTCGTGAAGCTCCACGGTGACCTTGTCGTACAGAGCCAAGAAGCAGCCATACTCTTCGAGCGCCCGCCGGACGGCGTCTTGGACGGAATCCCAGCCGCCGCTTCCAGGCTCCGAACCGCCCAATCCAGAAAAATCTATGGAGGGAAGCTCAAGCGCCGGACCTGAACCCATGCCAAAGCCTTTGTCTTTTCTTGCGAGACTTCGATTCTCCGGTGATCGTTTCCCTCAGTTTCTTAGTTTCTGCCGGATTTAAAGGGCCTTGCCATGACTTAGAGTACAAAAATGCGAAGAACATGCATGAAGCTTCCTTGAAAAGCGCTTGTAAATTAATGCACGACTTGGCATGTTGCGAATGTCATTAAATGTCTGCATTCCAGTGACAGCATTGTCTGTTGGCAAGAGCTTGTCTTGTTGCTTGATGTTTATTAAAAATTGCGTAACCGCACCGATCGATGTATCCATAAAGCACGCTAATTGTATATGGGGAAATCGATTGCATCGCCGATACGTATTGCATCGAATTGGTACGATGACCAACGCCTCGCCTCTCATAAAAAATGAGATTACATATTCAATTATCGGTATCAACTCTGAAGTGACGTCTAAATGTTCTGGATATTAGTCTCGGACTAAAGAGGCGAAAAAGGGGATTTCCAAAGATTTGAGATAATCACTTTTTACTCTAATATAATGTAAAATTTTGTAAGGTCTTCAAAAATGTCAATGCTCGAGGTTAGCCAACGTGCCGATTGATTGATTAGTGACGATATTATTTGCCGAAACAAGCTTTTTAGAAGCCAAATAATAATTTTACTGATTTTATTACTTTATTCGTGACAGCTACATACGAATTTAAAGAGGAATGAATTGTATAGTTGACCACGTTACGTATTTATAATGGCTATAGCCAGCGGATAGCTTGATTAAACTACACTCCTAGAGGCTAGAATCATTTTAATGACCTCCGTTGACTTAAATATGATATTGAGCTTCGTGGGCAATTGTCGAATTGTTTACTATTGTGTTTGTAATGTGGCCTTTCCATTATAGGTAGAACATCGGATCTAATTGTATGTAAATTCAAGTAATGTTCGTATCATTGCAATTGAGCATGCAATTAGTGTGTTTTATACCTAAGCATGTATGTTACATAGGCCTAATAAGCATTCATGACTTGAAACATGTTGTTGTATGTTATATATCACAATCTGAGATTAGAACACTCTATACTATTAATATGAAACATGTCGTAGTATGTGTCGTGCTAGGATTGAACCCGTGCAATGCGCAAGATATTGTGAACTAAGCAAAAATCATTATCTTAATTTATGCTATTTTTTTTTAGAGATATGGAAAAGCACATGATATAATAAGAGTTAAATGGTAATTCATCTTGTTTAATGATATTTTGCAGCCAATATTCCAAAGAGGTTTCACATTTTTTACTTACACTCGAGTTTGAGTCACTTTTAAAAAGTTAGTGTTTAAATAAAGGAAAAACCACTAAAAACTTCAAACTTTATTTAATATAAAAAATTATCCCAAACTTTTTTTATGACACAGAAAACAACAAATTTTGCCAATTGTAACACATTTACCCCCAAATATATGGCTGAAGGGCATTTTCATATTTTACTTTTTAAATTTAATTTTCTTTTTCTTTCATTTTTCTTTTCTTTTTTTCCTTTTTCCTTCTTCTCTCTTCCCTCTACCGTGGCCATTAGAGGAAAGCCAGACTCAAGCGAGGCCGCCCTTACCTAGGCTAGTGAGGGCCGCCCTCACAATCGTCCCTCACTTGGGCAAACGAGGGTAACCCCCCTAGGTCGAGCAAGGATAGTCCTCACCAGATCCATGACGGCTGCCCTCGCCTAGGCTAGATCTGGCAAGGAATGCCTTGTCAGCATCAACAAGGGCTGCCCTTGCTGGATCTAGCAAGGGCTGCCCTTGCTGGATCTAGCAAGGGCTATCCTCACCTGACCCAAAGGAGGGTAGCACTCACCTAAGTCCGGCATCCCTCCGCTAGCCATGGCATAGGGACAAGAGGAAAAGAAAGAAGAAAAAAAGAAAAAGAAAAAATAGAAAAGCAAAAGCAAAAGTAAAAGATGAAAATGCCCTATAGTTTGAGATAAATGTTTCACGATGGTATAAATTTAGGGTTTTTTGTGTCACGAAAAAAAGTTTGAGGTGAATGTGTCACAGTTGGAAAAGTTTAGAGTTTTTTATATCACAAAAAAAAAAATTGACGTAAATTTATCACACTAAGTAAAGTTTGGGATTTTTTTTATGGTTTTTTCCCTTTAAATAATAAATTTGTTTAGGGGTCCATTTTATCTTAAGGGTGCAAAAAGATACTATAATTATTAACTATGGCTATATCATATATCATGATTTCGTGTCTTTATAAATAATTAGAAATATCCATAAACTTGTATTTAAAAACATTTATACGTAAGCTCATTAATTTGAAATGAGCCTTTTAAATATCAACATGTTGTAAAATATTTCAAATCAATCTTTTAACAAGATCCCTACTTTGTAAAATAAAAAATATTAGCAATTTTTAAATGTGATATTGACTCTTAATTTCTTGAGACTATGGCATAAATTAAAATTATTTTCTCAAGATCTCTTCCATGACCTTACAAAGTGCAAGCTTTCAATGGGTAATAATTATCACCTAAAATGCAATACGCATAACAACATGCTCTCTCTATCAATCTGGAAAGATTTATTGACTTCACCTAAATCATTATAGGAAAATAGATCCTAATTTGGAAATTATCTCACTGGAAGTTCCCATTGATAGTTCTTAACTTTGGGACTTTGAAAAAAAATCTTACAAAATCTGGTAAACAAGTTTGTATGTAAACATATTTTTATTGATTGGCGTGTAATTAGAACTAAACAAATCCCTAAAAGGGTTCATTTGGGTTCTCGTCCAAATCTTGAGATCATCGGGATGCAAAACATTTAGAAAGTATTCTTTCATCTAAAGGAAAAAAGATACATCAAAGATTGCAAAGCGTGTAAACATCGACACATTAAAATAAGGAACTCATCATCAGAGCTTGTCATCCCTACATGTCAAACAACCAAGCCGTGAAAGCTTTCCTAGAAAGCTCCCTTCATTTGGTGAGGTTACACCTCTTAACCAAGCAATAAGGATCCAAAGGAAGCCCTTGGGGCAATGAAGGCGACTCACCCTGCCCTGCACAAAATCCTCCCCTTCGATTAGACATGATCACAAGTCTGGCGATTCGGTGGCCCCACTGAGGCCCATCAAGCCTGAAACAACTGGGATCGAGCGGGTTTGGACAAACCGGGCACATCCCGTTGGGCCCGTCCAAAGCTAATTACTTCGTGTAGAAAATTCAATCTTTCCCAAACCATGGGCCGGCCTGAAAAAGTATTTTCACCCGAAGCAGGCCGACTGGCTCAATCGGCCCGCCCAAGCCTGCCCAGCGCGCGGCTTGATGCTTGATTTCGCTACGGCCTTTCCCATTGGAAAAAAACCTAGGGCCACCACGTGGGCGGGCCGACGGCCAAGCCCGCAACTCGTAGGCTCAAGCCAATCGGACACCCGCAGATTCGCTTCCTCGCCTAAACGGCATCTCCCCCCGCAACAAAACGTGGCTGCGGAGGTTAAGGCTTGGTACCCCATCCGCCAGGGGGAAGGGTTCGAGACTCCGCGTCTGCAAACGTGCGATTCACTTGTGGCTGGGTTAGTGGTGAGGGCCCAGTCCACCCTAGGGTTTACTCCGCTGCGAAGCGGCACACGGAGGTTCCCTCGGTCACCAAAAATAAAAACGTGGCCGCGGAGCTTTTGCTTTTGCAGAGAATTTTCTCTCAAGATGGAACCGAGCTCGTCCTCTGCTCCCGCTCCTGCTCCTCCTGCTCCTGCTTCTGCTTCTGCTCTGCCGCTGCTGCTGCCGTCATCATCGGCGTCGTTGTCATTTTCTTCTTCGGAAGCTGTGCTGATGGAGAGGCTCCAGCAGCGCAGATGGTCCTTCGACAATGCGGCCGACGTCAGGGCTGTCATCATGATCCAGCGCGCCCTGATCGACGACCCCTCTGACGCGGCCGCCCTCACCGTCGCTGTCAAATTGGACCTCCTCAACACCGGCCTCAGGTCCGTCAGGTCCCGGACCCTCCCCAACCGAAAGGCCTCGCACCTCCACTGCCCCATGGTCCTCCAGGTTAGGCCGCCCGACGCTGGCTTTTGCTTCTAGGTCACCGCCTCTGATCTTTTCCGTTGCCTGTGTAGTGGCGCGTGGTTGGTTTCCCTTCGGCTTCGCGCTCGTTGTGCTTAGGGTTGTGATCGTTTTGTTGTGCAATAGAACAGATATCTGAGGTGAGGGACATTGCGAGAAGTAGTATTGACGAGGCCTCGAAGAGCTCTGGTGGTAATCGGATGTTGAGATTGACGCTGACGGACGGTCACAGCGAGATGACCGCAATCGAGTATGCTCATATTCCGTCGCTTCCCGATGATGTCGTTCCCGGTACTAAGGTATTCCTTTAAATTTTCCTTCTCTATAACCGGTATGTGTTTTACTCTGGTAAGTTGATAGATGCCCTGAAGTCGCTGTATCCGTGGCGCGGAAGATATGGAAATTTTTTATAGAATCTAGTTCGTTTCGGTTATTGGTCTTAGAGAATCCAACTGAGTTTGTTAGTCACAATTAAGTCTACGGTTTATTGCTGACGCGTCTTGGATAGTTCGTTTCGTACAAATGATTCGGATAATAAATGGTTGAAATTAATGGGGGAACTGGGACACTCTAGCTTCATTATCTCATCGGAGTGAAGTTCGCACTAGACGTGCGGTTGTAGTTGTGAAGTGTGTATCTAGATTTTGTTGATTCTACATAGGAAGAATTGTTTGAAGTTATTTGCTTGGTCAGAACAGGAGATACGGAGGTAGAGACTGTAGGAAAAAAAACTGATAAGAACAAACAAATTTGTCTGAGGTGTGCAAGCGTAGGCACTGTCCTTAAGGATAATTCCGCCCCTCGGAGTGCGAAACTCGGTGCGATAGGCTTTTGACAGCTATCCTCTCAAGATACAATAGACGTTCTTTTATATTCCGCTCTGAATATTAGAAGGAACAGAAACAACGTCTGTGTATAAGCCAGCAAGGAAAAGGAAATGAAAGATTTCAAAAAGAAAATATATTCTTTGTTTCATTCAATATGTATTTTTAAGTTTGCCTTATGAAATTTTATATTCAAACAAAATAGAGCTATTAAAAAAGCTGTTGTAAAATAATGAAGGATTTACTTGAGAAATAAATTAAATGTTACAAAACGATTGGAAAGCCATTGTATGACCGTTGAGAAACCGTTATATGACCATTAAAAATAATGATGGTCTTCAATGCGGTCATAACTATTATCGAAGTTATTATTGTAAATATTTCAAAATATTATTGAAATATCCAACAGAGACGAGGGGAGGATTTTTAGGCTCTATTTATTTCGTGGAAAATAAATTGTTTGGAAAACTTTTTTTTTTAATGATCACTTGTATCGCTTGATTATTGATAGCAATTAGATGCCTAAACAATTTCGAGAACAAGGAAAATATTTTTTCAATGTGATTCCCAGATTTCCTCACAAGATAAGGTCAATGGATGAATCGGCGGCGGGTAAGGATTCAAAGGACTCTTTTTCCTTTGTGTTTTCCTTTCTTTTCATATCCTCCGCCATTTGGCTGAGATAATTGATTCATTATCGAATCGTGTATCTATCCAATATTTTCTGCCCATGATTCCTTTTGCTTTGTAGAAAGTTCTTCGAACATATATATTCTCATCAGAGATTTTTGCCACGAATTCGTCTAAAGAATTTAATTCAAAGTTTCCTTGCACCAATTCATTAGTCCCCGGTTCAAATGCAATGTTTTGTGGATTCCTTCAAGCTGTCAATTCATTAAGTTATTTATAATTATGTCCATAAATGACCAAACTTTGTTATCCTCGATCAAGTCCATTACTTGTCCATAATAACCAAAATTAGTGTTGGTTACTTTTTTACTTTTTTATTTTTTGGTTGCTAGAGGAACCGCTTTGGCCGACAGTCGCCACGTAAACCCCCAGGTGTTGCTAGCGGGGAAACCACCACCCCGACGCCACGCTTAACTCACCACACAGCGCTTCAGCCTCCCTGCTTCACAGGGCCTTCGAACCTTGGCCTCCTCGGTGGAGGACAAAGGATCTACCATCCACGCTGCAACGGCCGGTGGTGTGTTGGTTATTTTTTGGTACAACAAGACCCTGTCCAAAAAATCTACGGTGGGAATTTTGAGGGGTGTTGAAAGAGAACCCTTTCTGAGAATAAAGTTAAGGATAACAGATCTTGCAATTCAAGTATAATATGAGAAGAAGAGATTACTAGAGAAATCAAGAATGAATGTCAAGAAACACTAGAGAATTACATTTATTCAATTTGAGTGCTTATTTTATGGGGAAATTTAGCCACCAAGAAGTCCACCATAAATCTGGATTATATAAACTTCACAATCACTTGAGTGCTTCCTAGCCCTAATTATACCCAAAGCAATGCCACAAGTATTACCTCACAAAGAGCTCAATCAGTCATTCATTATCTCTTTTTTTTTTTTTTCATTATTCAACTATTTCATCAAATAAAAAAGAAAACAAAAGCTATGTCATCCCTCTCTATCTATCTATGGGATGGAAAGGTAGAGGCCTTTGATGTTCATTCCAATCAAGAATTGGGGTCTCACCACTCGTCGATATGATTTTCTCTCAGGCCATTCTTTGTTCATGGGCAAAAAGGAACCACATCAATCCATCTCGGACTGGCGGTTATTCTCTATTCTGGCGACAATACTATAGGGGAGATGCTATGCACAAATAGCTCAACGTCGGCTAACACCTCCCATTCTTATTGCTCAGAACACTTAAAAAAAAAAAAAAAAAAAACCCTAAAACTCATCTTGTTTGCTCTATTGTGTAACAACCGAGTAGATTTCCACCTCTTACAATTCACATGCAAAATAGGAAATTCCTTTTAGTCCACTTAAATTAGGAATCTAACTCCAACATGGAAATATTGTAATCATTTGTTGCTTGTTCGGATGTTAAAACATAATCTGTACATTTATTTAACAGAAAGCTCAAGATTTGGAAAATATTTTATAAAATCTAATAGTTTGTATTGCTAATAAAGGTGAATGAATGAATTTTTTTATTACCAACGAAAATAGTTAGGTATAAAATATTGTTGATAATATAAATATTTTTTGTTGACTAATTTTTCTAAATGATATAACCAATCATTTTTTTAGTTCTCCGTGAAACAAACGCACCATTAGAATTTCTATTGGGATTGGATTTCTTTGACGTTGTTAAGCTAGAGACATATACTAAACATGATCATTATATTTTGAATGGAATTTATCTAATTACTGTATTCCAGTTCTCTCTAGCTAATTGAAGATTTATTTTATTTTTTGTGAAATAGCGAGTGGAGTTGATTATTGCATCACAAACGACAAAAGTGAATGACTTGGTAGGGCTCAAACCGTGGCAAAGGTATTTTGAGCCGAATACTACGAGGAATTTAAATATTGTAAATTTCTAGTAATATAATAAAGATACATGAGGTCATTTGAGTAATTTAATGATTTTTTGAGACGCCTAGGAATTTTTTAAGGCTAAAACCCCAAGCCATACGCAGAAAGCTAGACAAAACCAATTCCTCGCTACTTTCATAATCGGAACCGAATCTTCTCAATTGATGATGACCTACAGTCTATTTTTGTCACTAGTGACGAGCATCAACGATCTTATTAAGCTTTTGGGAAATTAGAGGGATAATCAATTTATATACTTACAATACCCTAAATATTACCAAATTGATTATTAAGTGATGCGACATACAACACATTTGAGCATTTAGAACAAGCAGCTATATTTCCATAATGCATTTGGAACAGCCTATCACATTAATTATTAAATCAATTTTATAAGTTAGTCTCAGTAATTTCATGCATGATTGTACACTTACAGTGATTGGTCGGATGTACTAATACCCTATCACATCCATCTAGAAATGAGATAATTATTCAAAAAATCCTAAATATATTATATGGCAGTTAATTAAGTCATAAACCTTTCAATTATACTAATTTAGTCCAAAACCTTTTGATGAATTATACGCATTGCCAAGCCTCAACAATGCCCAGCATCCGACCACAAGCGAGGAGCGCCAAGGTTGGTGAGCTAGCGAGGGTCAAGCCTCACTAGCCTCAAGCAAGGCTCACCCTCACCTTTGGCCGATCGCTGACCATCCCTGAGGCTCGCAACCAATAGAGGAAGAAAGGGGAAAAAGAAAAAAGAAAAAATTATAAAAATTATCAACATCAGCATCGGTTGTGCCATACAAAATGGCTAGCATCCACATTAGTTATTTCCAGCCAATTGGACAAAATGACTAAATTGGCAAATTGTTAAAAATTTTAGAACTTAATTCACACAATTGAAATGTTTGAGACTAAGTTAGTCACCATATAATAGGTTTAAGACTTTTGGAATAACTCCTCCCCCCCTTCCCAGGCACGATGGGTGAGATGTTCGTCCAATAAGGAATCAAAGACAATTTTATTATTCCATTTTCACCACAACAAAGAAAGAATATATATTGTGTTGAAAGATTTCTCAAAGAGTCAATAAGTGTCAAAAAACTTTTGATAAAAAAAAAATACCAATCACCAAATTTTGAGATAACTTGTTGATAAATCACTGCCTCTTTTACAAGATTATTAATTCTTTTTTTTTATAGATTCTAGGTTAGTAATTTTTTTTTTAAATATCTTACTAAATTTTGCTTAACTTCCTTACCAATGTCTTGAATTTACCGACTCTCATATAAGCTTACCATTTTTTTTGCTGGAATGATTGACTAAATTTTTTTGATTAAATTACGAACTCCTTTTGGGCTGCATATTTTCATTTGAGTTAGTTACCAACTAATATTTGATTTCTTTTAATATGTCAACTCTTTTTATTATTTACCAACTTTTATTTGTCTTTTGTACAACGCCCTAAATTGATCATTCGAGTTGCTTACCAATGTTTATTTCATTCCTTTTTTTAAGACTTTGTGAACTTTTTCTCTGGATTTATTAACTTCTATTTTCCTTGCTTACTAACTATTTAGAATTACCAACCCTAATTAGAGTGATTACCAACTAAATTCTGACGACATTTCTTTGTTTTTTTTTTTTCCTTCTATAATTACCAATTTTTGCAAACTTTGATAAAAAAAATTCCTCTTTTAAAAAATAAGAACACCTCAAATTTATCAAAATAAATTTAAGGACACACGGTGGTTCAAAAGCACTTCAAAACAAATTTCTCCACGCGAATGGGAGATTTTAAATTTTGTAAAAGTTATCAATTGCATATGCTCCATTTTGGCCCTCTTTGGTCTTGTTGATGCTGGAGAGGCCTGCTACGATTCTTTAAGAATAAAATCATCTAGTAAATCGGACATGCATACACACCACACAAGGATTCATGCTATCATTTTTTTTTTTTTTTTTTGGTCGAAAGAAGATATTGTATTCATATTGCTGGAAGCTTACAACCTGAATCTAAGGCATTCGCATAAACAAGGTCGAGCAAAAGGAATTGTGGGAAAATATTCCAATTTTGGACCAAGGTGTCTAAACACTCGGCCTTTGCAGCCTAGTCAGCAACGGTGTTCGCCTCACGCCTACAATGTTGCATAGTCAAATTAGGGAAGAGGGGAATCAAAGCGACGGCCTCCGCGAGCAAAGCACAGATTTCCCATGGCAGCGATCTCCCATCCCTGACGGCGTCGACGACGGTGCTGCAGTCGGATTCAATCAAGATTTGTGCAAAGTTGATACTTTGCTGTAGCAAATGCTGAAGTGTGAAGGTAAGGGCCTAGATCTCCGCTGCCAGAGCTGATGCGGCTGGAAATCTTCTAGAATAGATATTGGTAAGTCGACCATGATGATCTCTACAAATACAAGCCATCGATCATGTACTTCATGGCTGATAGGCCGCATCAATGTTGCATTTTAAGGTTCCCGAATCAGGTGATCTCCAAAGCTGTGCAGGGTTCAGAGTAGCAATATCTTTTCTTGAATGGGTAGGAGCACAGATCTGATATAGTAGGGTCTGTGCTATTGCAGTCTCCACTGCTAGGGTTGGATCCAGTCATTGGTTGCGGAAGATGAAGCTATTCCGCATTCTCCAGATCTGCTAGAGAACATTAGCTATGACTTTTAGACCAAGTGAGTTGTTTTTCGATGTAACTCTTGCTGTTAGCCATGCATTTAATCAATGAATCGTATGAGGCAGTAGATCAATGTTGATATGTAGATGTGCCTAGATATCCCTAGTCCATGAACAGGATAGGAATGCTCTAGGGTTTTTGGAGTGTTCTGTTGACAAAGTTTGCATAATGGATCGGT
The DNA here is from genome assembly GCA_014182405.2 of Eucalyptus sideroxylon. NCBI lineage: Eukaryota > Viridiplantae > Streptophyta > Magnoliopsida > Myrtales > Myrtaceae > Eucalyptus > Eucalyptus sideroxylon. The sequence goes on along the minus strand of CM024550.2, from coordinate 14,622,949 downwards.
GATGATATGTCTTTGGAATAAATTGGCTCTGGAGGCTAGTGCGTTTTGACAAACCAACCAAAGAAAAGTTCGAATTTTAGGTGTTGTTCGCATTGCCCAAATTTTTTTCCATAGAATCCTAGGATTCTAGTATGAGGTTGATGCTCAATGATTCCTGTGGTTGCTTGTGATCTTGGTTAATGCATGATAATTGCTCTTCACTGTATGTCGGCCATCCTTTGTGGCTGTCTAAACTAATTAGTCTTTGGCATAGAGAGGTCTTACTAGGATGGTAAGAATCTCTTCTATGATCTGATCATCTAGAAACCTGTGGAACAGAGATGTGTTCCGTCTGTTGTGGATTAGATCTATTAGATCAGCCACCATTAGTGGTTCCTCTCTTGTCGTAGGTCCACCGAGAATTCCTCTTGGTAACCACCGATCCTCTCAGATTCTGATTTTGCTTCCATTACCCACTGACCATCTAACATGTGGTAAAATAGCATCTCTGCCCATTAGTATGCTCTGCCATCCCCAAGATGGCCGGGTTCCTCTATCTGCTGATTGGAATTCATTAGAATGATAATACAAACCCTTAAATATTTGACCCCATAAAGATTGAGGTTGTTATAGTAATCGCCAAGCTTGCTTTCCAAACATTACTCTGTTAAATTCTATAAGATCACGAAATCCTAGGCCATCGTTGTTCTTGCTGCTTTTAAGAACATCCCATTTTTGCCAATGAATCTCTACTATGTTCTGATCATTCCTCCACCAAAATCTACCAATACTCTTTTCTATAGATTTGCAAAGAGACAAAGGAAGCTTAAAGATTGACATGGCGTAATTTGGAAGTGCCTGAATCACAGATTTAATAAGAATTTCCTTACCACCTTTTGAGATTAACTTTTCTTCCCATCCCTCTAGTTTTGCTTAACTCACCCTAAATTCCAAAAAAACATCTCCTTCTTGGAACGACCCCAGTCAAATGGTATTCCCAAATATTTGCCATACCTTTGCAGCACAAGTATTATGAACTCCCTCAACATATTTTCCTACAGTCTGAAAGGACAATGTTTGCTGAAAATCAGTCTAGATTTGTTGCGGTTCAGTGCCTGTCCCATAGCCACACAATATTGATTTAAAATATTAGCAAGGTTCTAGCATTCCTAAATGTTACCATCTATCAAGAATATTGCATCGTCAGCAAAAAATAAATGGGACACCATCTATTTAACCTAATACCCTTAATGTGTCCCATGTTGACTGCTTGATTGATTAGATTTGATAAAACATTTGCCAATAGAATAAAGATGTGTGGAGATAGAGGATCACCTTGTCGGAGGTCATGAGTTGGGTAAAAATAAGCACGTTGCTCTCCATTAAATCTTACACTAAAAGATGTTGTAATGCATTGCATTACCCATTTTACCCACTTTGGATGGAATCCCAATTTGAGAAGATAGTCGCGAAGGAAATCCCATTCTACTCTGTCTTATGCCTTTTGCATGTCAGTCTTTAGGATTGCGTTGAATTTTCTTGTTCGCCTCAGGGTCTTAAATTGATGAAGAACTTCTTGAACGATTAAAATATTGTCTTGAATCCATTGTCCACTCACAAAAGCCGACTGTTCCATAGAAATCAGATTAGGTAACCAAGGTTTTAAGCAGTTAGCAATTACCTTTGAGATAACTTTGTATGCAAAGTTACAGAGGCTGATTGGTCTGTATTGATCTAGTCTCTCTGGGTGAGGTTTGTTGGGGATCAATGCAATAATGGTCTGGTTCAGAGTAGTAATTTTGCACCAGGAGAAGAAGATCATCTTTAATGACCTCCTAGTGATTTTGATAAAATAAGCCATTTAAATCGTCAGGGCTCGGAGACTTAGTAGTTCCCAACTAAAAGGTAGCTTGGCAAACCTCCTCAAACGTAACCAAATCCAACAACAGGTCATTCATTTCTATGGTAACTACCTATGGTCATTGGTCAAGAATGGGTCCGTAGTCCCGATGTCCCACCGTTGTATATAACCCGGAAAAGAAATTGGATGCCATATCTCGTAAAGTCTGAGGATCACGAATCCATTGCCGGTGGTCATCCTGCAACATGCTAATTCAATTTCTTTGCCTCCTTTGAAGTGTAGTTGCATGAAAAAATCTTATATTCTTATCGCCCCACCTCAACCATTGAATCCTAGAGCACATTGCCCAATATTGCTCTTCTTGTTGCCAAGTCCGCCTTATTTCCTCTCTTAGCTTAAATGCTTCCACTCTATTATAGTTACTATGCTGCTAGTTTATAATATGCTAAAGTTGTTGTTATAAGATGGTTACTTTGAGAGTGCCCCTCAAAAATTTTGATCAGCTCCACTTAGTCAAGGCTTCGGAAACATTCTTTATCTTTGGAAGTGGCCCAGAACCTTGAACCCGCATTGAGTTCCATGCTATGGAAATAACCTCTCGGCATTCTTCATCTTCGTTCCAATAAGCTTCAAAAATAAAAGGCTTCCTGCATTTTCTATAAGGTACTGAAGTGTTAATAATTAATGGACTGTAGTCAGACCCCACAGTAGGCAACGCAAAGACCTTAGCTTCAGGAAACAACAAGCACCAATCCATTGTGCACATCACCCTATCCAAACGTTCTTTCACCAACTCATCTCCCTCTCGATTCTTCATCCAAGTAAACTCACAGCCTTTCCTTTCTATTTCCATAAGGGCGCAATCATTTAGGATAGCTCGAAAGGAAAGCATTCGATAAGGATCTGCTTGTCTCTTTTCTACCTTTTCCCAATGATAGAGTATTTCGTTAAAGTCGCCCACATGGGCCCAAGGTAATGTGTTAGCAAAGCTTATCTCCCTAAGTTCATCCCATAAAATTTGTCAATTTTGGTAGACAAAAGAAGCATGAATACAAGTGATATGCATGGTTCGATCTTCATGTACATCCCTGTAGGTCATATCAAAAAGTTCTTGTGTTGAGCAAACCACACTTAAGGATACCTGATTGTTCTAGAAAACTGCCATACCTCTTGCCAAACCAATAGGGTTGATAATATGAGAGTTATTGAAGTGTAAGCAGCGCTGAATCCGTTGAAGCTTCACATCATTGTTCTTTGTTTCCATTAAGAATACAATATTGGGCTTTTCCTTGGCTGTCATGGCCTTGAGAGCTTGAACTATCAAGGGATTGCCCAAACCTTAACAGTTCCAGCATATCATCTTCATTTGTGAGTGGGTGGCTATTGAGGGCCAACCACCATAGCCCAAGTTCCAGCTTCCCCTGCTGCAAAGACAGGTGTTTCCATGAGGTTTGTGTCATCAAGGTTCTCCAGGAGCGAACACTTTGTGTCATAGAGAGTGTATCATTTATGTTTTTTGGCAACACCCACCTTTAGTGTCAATCTTGAACTTTTTAGCTTCTTTTGTTGCTGAATATCCGTAGATGGGAACTGAATTCCCTTCATTTTGGCTATTGCAGGTATTAGCATTGTGTGGAGAGAAGTCCCTTGCATAATTTCATCCTGAAGATGTTGCCAGTCAAGGCCTGTTGCTTGTGGATTAATCATAGTAACTAGTTTGGACAAGTTCGCTGCTTCCATATGATTTGGTGGGGGTAGTAAAGGGACATTCTAAAGTAGCAAGGGAGGTGTTTCAGGTATGGTTTCTTCTGATTGATCTGGTTTTTCTGGAGATGTGTAAAAAGTTTGCCAATAATGGTTGTATTCTTTTACTTTAGCTCTAAGCCACTGGCCATAGGCCATTTTGTCCCTACCTTCTAATTTAGCCTCATTGAAGGGGAATTCCTTGCAACACATTGCGCAATGTCCCAACTTGCCGCAAAAGTAACAGAAATGGGATAGTCGTTCATAGCAAAAGTCAAGCCATAGTGTTTTTCTATCAATTTGGATCAATTTCCCTGTTTTTAAAGGCTCTTGCATGTTTAGTTCTAACCTCACTCGACCAGCTCTTAAGGTTGTCCCCTCTTTTTTGTCAACTTTGACTTCAACTACCCGGCTAATGTGTTGCACCGCCTTGCTGATCATTTTTTCTATAGACCATTCCAAAGGCAATCCAAAGACTGGCAAAAGAACGCTTCAAGTGCCATAACTTTGGCCAAAGGGACACTTAAGTGCCATAACTTACGAAAGGTACACTTAAGTGCCACATTCGAAGAAAAACGGATCACTTGAGCGCTACTCCGACCAAAGTCCGGCCAAAATGCCGAGGTGGCATTTTTCCAGCGAAGCGCACCCAAAACGACATCGTTTCGCACGCTAACGTGGCCAAAAAATACAAAAACGACGTCGTTTTGGGCTGACGTGGTTAAAAAAATTGATTAAATTAAATTTAATTTTAATTTAGTTAAAATATTAAAAATTAATAATTTTAAAATTAAATTTGGTTAAAATATTTAAATAATAATAATTTTAAAAAAAAGGGAACAATGGGAGGCATGTGGCATCTTGGAATTTCATAAAAATCCCTAAATATGCCATGAGCTATGGATAGGTGATAGAAGTACCGCTATTGTATTTTGTAGCCTCCTAGTCTATGAGTTGCGATAAGATGTATGGCCAAGTCTTTAATGGATGAATTTTTGGAAAAAAGGAAGTTTTATTTTTGGCCATGTATGTGTGATAAATTGAAACTTGTGGAATTATAATTTCAAGTGTATAGTTATCTTAGAATGTAATTTAGTACTTCAATTTAATAGGGATTTAAGTAATTTAAAAAAAAAAAAAAAAGAGGTTGATTTTAGGGTAATTAAGCTTGGGTCTTAGGCCCAAGAGGGATGGGCCTAAGATGGGCCAAGCTAGTCGGCCCAATAGAAGCCCACGGAGGGGCTGTCGCCGGCCCAAGTGAGGCCCAAGAAGGAGAGTGGCCAGCCCATTGCATGGGCTTTGCCAAGTGGCAAGGAGGTCTTCATGCATTGGCTTGTGGAGAGGCATGTGATGATTGCTAATGATGGAGAATTGGGGGAATAAAAGGGAAAGAGAGAGAGAGAGAGAGAGTGGCCGGTTGGGTTGCTGTCCAAGTGAGAAAAAGAGAGAGTGAGTTGCGAGAGAGAGGAACCAAGAGGGAGGAGAGGAAGGAGCTCGCTGTTCGTCCGCTCGTCGCCGCCCGTTTGCCGCCCGTTCGTCCGCCGTGTGCCGTCGTTCTCTTGAGTCTAGAGACAAGTTAGGATCCTCTTACTACTCTTGCATGTGTGTGTTGCCTGTATGTTTGGAGTAGTGTCGAATTTTTGGTGATTAGGAGGGAGAAACCGAAGCTAGAATGACTTGTTCTTGAGTGATGTTGCTGTTTTCGCATGAACCGCCTGAGCCAGAATCTTGTGAGAGCTTGCATGCATGTTTTGAGTTCGATTTTGAATTTTATTTCTTAATGAAAGTTGTATCCAACATCTTAAAATACAACATACTAAAATTTGGTATAAAATGGTGGAGATTTAAGGGGACAAAACTCTCATCCTACGGAGACACTAGATCTGGAACTGTTTTTCTGACCTTGTGGTAGATTTGTGGTTGCATGTTGATTTTAATCAAGAATCTCTCTTCGACTTCTTCATGAAACTTGTATAGAACATCTTAAATACTAACATACTCAAATTTGAAGTAAAATGAGCAAGTGTAGCCTAGTGAATCGACTTACTCTTGAAGATGGTAAATCTGGAGACGCAGTACAAGACACCCGAGATTTCATGGACCCATATGGTGACTGTTCTTTGGAAATTTGACTTAGATCCTTTATTGAAAGTTGTAGGGTACCTCTTGAAGTAAAACATCTCCAAATTTCAGAGGAAACAAAGAAGAAAAAGTGGGTAAAAACGCGGTATTTCGGAGATGACTACACTGGACGTTTCGGTATGAGAACCAGAAGCTTCGGATGACTATAGAAAATTATCTAAAATGAATCTGGTCTAGAAGTCTTCATGAAAAATATACTTTAGTGTCTTAGCTAGAACCTGGTAAAGTTTCATAACTTTCGGAGGTCGTTCGAGTATTTTAATCGAATTATTTCAAAAACTGCACATTCTGTTTTTATCCAAAATTGCATGTTGTATTTGTGTGAATGATATCTTTTGTGTGGAACTTTATTGGCCATGTGTTTTTCATGAAATCGATGCCTTATTGTTTTGTCTATCACATGTCTTAATTTCATGATTTTTGAGAACCATATGGATATTTAATTTAAATGTTTTCAAAAATGGTACAAGCTGGAATTTAAATAAATTTCAAAAAGGCATGATAAATGGACTATTCTAAATTGTACAATACCATAAATTTTATGTTTATGAATGATTGCATATTGCTGCATGTATGATGATGAATGATGATGCATGTATAGATCGAATGATGAAAGTGATTTTGTTTGCCATGTGCCATGCTGAGTTGAGACCTAAATTGGTAACCATGAATAATGCCGTGTGGAGGTAGAAGGCCCACGGGTCGTGAACTTCTTTTCCCGGAGAAGGAGCAACGATGGTATCTGGGGAATAAGCATCGGCTAACTCTGTGCCAGCAGCCGCGGTAATACAAATGATGCAAGCGTTATCCTGAATGATTGGGCATAAAACGTCTATAGGTGGCTTTTTAAGTCTGCCGTCAAATCCCAGGGCTCAACCCTGGACAGGCGGTGGAAACTACCAAGCTGGAGTATGGTAGGGGCAGAGGGAATTTCCAGTGGAGTGGTGAAATGCGTAGAGATCGAAAAGAACACCAATGGCGAAAGCACTCTACTAGGCTAATAAATGAGGAAACTGTTTGTGGCAGATGATAATGCCATGAGAGTATCAGGATGCCCGGGATGGGTAGTGCGGATGCCCAAAATGTATAGAGATACATGGCCAGATGGCCTCGGGAGTTTTGAGATGCCCGGAATGGTTGGGTGCCGGAAGCCTCGGAGGTCTTTGCCCGAGGGGATGCTTGGTGATGCCAATTGGGATGCGAGATGCTCGGAATGTGGGGGTGCCGGATGCCCAGTGGCCTTAAATAGCTGATTGCCGGAGGTTTTTTTCTCGCGATGCCAAGATAGGGTGCGAGTGTAAAGTATGAGATGAAATTGATGATCCCGAGAAAGAGTAATGTGGTGATCGAATTGAAAGTTAAAAAAAGAAGAAGTAGAAATTGAATCATGCATATATGATATGATATGATGATGATCACCTATGGCATGATGATATGCACATATGATATGATATGAAGATGATCATCTATGGCATGATGACATGTGTATGATGTGATGATGACCACATATGGCATGATGATACATGTGTGTGACATAGTAATGATCACCTATGGCATGATGACATGTATGTGATATGATTGTGATGAGGATGTATGATGGTATATGCATGGCTTCAAGGTAAGTATGCTTGGATGCATGTATGGCATGTATGATATTGTGATTGTATTGTATGATGCATTGAGTGGTTATTGGATTCCTTTACCTGCTGAGTGGTTGTACTCACCCCTTCGAGGACCAACATTTCAAATTAGTAGCATGCTGCTCCCTACTGTCACATGGGGCGGATTCTACAGCTTACCTTCAGATGTAGAGGTCGAGTTTGAGGAGTTTGACTGTCCCTCTGTTCTTGGTCTTACATATATTCGAGTGTGCGTCTTCGTTATGTATGATGTGGGCCTGGCTGGGGGCCCTATTGTCCAGGAGTTCATATTTGTCCACATTCGTCGCGACGGAGTGATGCGTGGGATGTTGCTGTCGCCACCGCTTCATGCACTAGGATGGGTGTGAGGGCCCATGCGTGACAAGTAGGAGCTGAAACTTTTTGGGATGGTTAGCCAACACTAGTGATGAGGGATCTTTCACGTTAGTCGTAATGGGTCAAGTGTTTCTTTCTGGGGTTTAGGCCGAGTGTGGCTTCATGTCCTGGCCTTTCTTTTGATGTATTGACCCAAGGAAACCCACCTTGAAAATATGTAAATAAAGTGTCATGGCTTTGTCTTTTATTATGATTTGTAGTGGTGTGCAATTGTATCATGGTTGATGGAGGGAGAGATGGCAATGTTATATTTTCCTTCTGCTAAATGAGTCGCGATGGGACCGTTTTTAAAAAAGAAAATGTCCATGATTTACGACACTTCTTCTAAGAGATATAATCAGGTAAAACGTTGGTGCTTGTGGCGACCTAAGAGGGGTTCAGGGTGCCACAGCGCCCTTTTTTGGTATCAAAGTAATGGTTATAGGTGAAGTGATAAGGAGCCTCATTTGGAAATTGAGGAACATGATGACAATGCACGCCATAGGATATAAAACGGAATAATTGAATAACGGGTGATGAGTATTCACTTGTAAATCCCTAGTAGTTTATTTTGAGTTGCCTTTAGGTACCAGTAACATGTATATGTTACTTATGAAGTAGTAGTAGTTGCTTTGAATGGAGGTAGTGAGTCTCAGATTATTCCTGAGGTAATGCTTGAAAATTGCAGGAAAGTCATGGTGCGAGCTAGAAGTGCTCATCCATCGAGGGCTAAAGCCTCTGCTGCAAGGGCTGAACCCCGAATGAAGACATCCTGCAGGCATTGGCTAATATTGGAAATCTAATGGAAAGGTAGGTGCAGCAACAGCCCGGAGCAGAACGCCGTACTCAAGGACTGGTGGAGCAATTTCTGAAGCTGAAGCCACCTAAGTTCAATGGAATGGGAAGTCCTGAGGAGGCGGAACAATGGATTGATGGGATGGAACTAATTTTCCGGCCATTGGACTGCACTGATGTTGAGAAAATAACTTTGGCAGAGTACAAGTTCGAGGGAAATGCAAAGTTTTGGTGGAGAGCTTCGAAGGACATAATCTTTTCAACAAGTATTGATGTTAACTGGGAGGAGTTTGTGAGAGCTTTTAATAGGAAGCATTTTTCTGACTGTGCTAAAGATAGGAAAATTTCCAAGTTTGTTCAATTAGAACAAAAGGAGCTGACGGTAGACCAGTATGAGGCTAGATTTTGAACTGTCTAGATATGCTCCTAGATTGATTGAGGATCAGGAGGAAAAGGCTAAGAAATTCTTGAAAGGGTTGAGAACTGACATTAGAAAGCAACTAGTGCCTTTGAACATAAGAGATTATAATGAGATTTATGAAAGGGCACAGTTAGTGGAGCAGGAACTGTTAAGAGAACGGTCAGAGTTTAAGAAACTGTTGAATTTTAATGATGTGAGAAGGGATAAGAGACCTTATTCTGGTCAAGGTCAGACCTGGAATGTGAAGAAGAAGAGTAATTTTGGAAATTTTGGGGGAGTAAGAAATTTTCTGAATATAGGGAAAGCACCCTATCAACCTGGCGTTTGTCAAATGTGTAATGGGTGACATGGCCCAGGACCTTGCAATGGACGACTAAAATGTTTTCTTTGTGGACAAGTGGGCCATCTTAGGAGAAGTTGCCCACAAGAGAGGTCGCAAGTGAGTGTTGGCTCGATGCGACAGGGATATCAGAGTGCTGTTAGATCAAACTTACAAGGAAATCCTCAGAGGCCACCAGTACAAGGAAGGGTGTATGCGGTCACCCAAGAGGAAGCAGAAGCTTCCAAAAATGTTATCTCAGGTACGATCCTTATCAATGGTGAAAATGCATCTGCATTGTTTGATATGGGTGCAACGCATTCATTTGTGTCTGAAAGATATAGACGTTTGAATAAGATATAAGTTATGCCTCTTGAGACGCCTCTTTGTGTTTCCATGCCTTTAAAGGATATGGTGTTGTCTACGCTGGTGTGTGGGAATTGTAAGATATCAATAGGAGGAAAAGATATGGAAATAGACTTGGTTGTAATGGCCATGTATGATTTTGACGTTATTATAGGAATGGACTGGCTTCGTAAGTATCGGGCTAGAATGGATTGTTATAGAAGATTGATCCAATTCATTTTACCTAATTAGTCTAGTTGTGAATTTTTAGGAGGTCAGACCCATCTTCCTGTAGCACTTATTTCGGCAATAGAAGCCTATGAGTTACTTGACAAAGGATGTCAAGGATACCTAGCCATAGTTAAAGATTATGCAAGGGAGTAGCCTAAACTTGAGGAAATTTGTGTAATTAACGAATTTCAAGATGTATTCCCTGAGGAATTGCCTGGATTGCCGCCAGAGCGGGAGATTGAGTTTGAAATTGAATTAATGCCTGGAACAGGACCTATATCAAAAGCCCCATATAGGATGGCCTTAGTCGAATTGAAGGAATTGAAAGTGCAACTGCAGGAGTTGCTTGACAAATGATTCATTAGACCAAGTGCTTCACCTTGGGGTGCACTGGTCTTTTTTGTGAAAAAGAAGGATGGATCGATGCACTTGTGCATTGACTATAGGCAGCTGAACCAAGTGACCATTAAGAATAAGTATCATTTGCCTAGAATTGATGACATGTTTGACCAACTCCACGGAAGTTCGATCTTCTCTAAGATTGACTTGAGGTCGGGATACCATCAGTTAAGAATTAAGAAAGAGGACATTCCTAAGACTGTGTTTAGGACTTGTTATGGACACTACGAGTTCCTTGTTATGCCATTTGGATTGACTAACGCGCCGGCTACATTTATGGATCTAATAAATAGGATATTTCAACCTTATTTAGACCAGTTTGTGATTGTTTTTATTGATGATATTCTGGTATATTCAAAAGGGCCTAAAGAGCATGAGCAACATTTGAGGATAGTTTTGCAGACCCTGAGAGAGCATAAATTGTATGCTAAGTTTAATAAGTGTGAGTTTTGGCTGGACCAGATAATATTTTTAGGGCATGTGGTGTCAGGAAAATGAATTGTAGTAGACCCAGCAAAAGTTGAAATGGTAGTAAATTGGCCAAGACCAACGACACCCACTGAAATACGGAGTTTCTTAGGACTAGCTGGTTATTATAGAAGGTTTATTGAAGGATTTTCATGACTGGCAAGTCCTTTAACTATGTTGACCTGAAAGAATGTGAAATTTGAATGGAATGGGGAATGTGAAAGGAGTTTGCAGGAGCTTAAAAGGAAATTGACCTCAGCTCCAATCCTGACTATACCTACTGGACCTGATGCTTTTACAGTGTATAGTGATGCATCTCACAAAGGACTGGGATGTGTTTTGATGCAGCATGGCAAGGTTATAGCCTATGCATCTAAACAATTGAAACCCCATGAGCTGAACTACCCAACGCATGATTTAGAACTAGCGGCTATAGTGTTTGCCTTGAAGATATGGAGACACTATTTGTATGGGGAGAAGTTTGAGATTTATATGGATCATAAGAGCTTGAAATATATGTTCTCACAAAAGGAATTGTACATGAGACAAAGGAGGTGGATGGAATTGTTAAAGGATTATGATTGTGAGATAAGATATCATCCAGGGAAAACAAATAGGGTAGCGGATGCTCTTAGTCGTAAGTCGGCTATGGAGATGGCCAGTTTAAGAATGGTGGAAAGGAGCTTGTTAAAATCCGTTACAGAATCAGAATTTAAATTAAAGATAGATTGTCATACTGGTATGCTTAGTGCATTAAGAATAGAACCCGAGATTATTCAGAAAGTTAAAATCTTGCAAGAATCTGACCTAGAGATTTTGAAAGTGAAATATGATGTGTCTTTAGGAAAAAGACCAGAATTTCAAGTCTCTGATGATGGAATAGTAAGATGTCAATGACGACTTTGTGTTCCTGACAATGAAGAATTAAGGAAGGAAATTATGTCGGAGGCACATAGGAGTAATTATAGTATCCATCTGGGTAGTACAAAGATGTACAGGAATTTACGATAGCAGTTTTGGTGGAATGATATGAAAACAGATACGGCTAAGCACATTTCTCAATGTTTGACGTGCCAGCAAGTAAAAGTGGAGCATCGTAAATCCGCAGGACTCTTGCAACCGTTAGACATACCATAATGGAAATGGGAGCATATAACAATGGACTTTGTGCAAGGATTACCAAGGACATCAAGTGGCCATGATTCTATCTAGGTTATAGTGGACCGTTTGACTAAATCGGCTCATTTCCTAGCTGTTCGCATGGATTATTCAATGGACAAATATGCGAACATGTATGTAAGTCAAGTGGTACGCTTACATAGTGTTCCAGTGACTATTACCTTAGATCGGGATTCGAGATTTACTTCGAACTTTTGGAAAAGTCTTCAAATTGCATTAGGAACTAAGCTTTAGTTTAGTACTGCTTTTCACCCCAAACAGATGGACAAACAAAAAGAGTAATCTAGACATTAGAGGATATGTTGAGGGCCTGTGTAATGGATTTCAAAGGAAATTGGGATGAAAGATTGCATTTGGTAGAGTTTGCCTATAATAATAGTTTCCAGAAAAGTATAGGCATGACTCCCTATGAAGCATTATATGGAAGGAGATGTAGGACTCCTATTTGCTGGAATGAAGTAGGTGAAAGGAAATTGGCAGGACCTGAATTGGTACAAGTTACCACTGAAGTTGTTGAAATTGTCAGGAAAAGGCTTAAAACAGCTCAGAGTAGGTAGAAAGACTATGCAGATAGGCATAGAAGGCCTTTGGAATTTAGCGTGGGAGACCATATACTCCTTAAGGTATCTCAAATGAAAGGGATATCTCGATTTGGGATGAAGGGTAAGTTAAGCCCTAGATTTGTTGGACCTTTTGAAATACTCGAAAGGATAGGGGATGTAGCTTATCGCTTAGCGCTACCTCCTAAGTTGGGAAATTTGCATGATGTGTTTCATGTATCGATGTTCGGGAAGTACCAACCGAATCCTGGTCACATACTCGATCATGAAGCCATCAAAGTGGATGAGAAAGTAAGGTACATCGAGGAGCCTATACAGATATTGGATCGAAAGGAACAAACTCTTAGGACTAAGAAGATCCCTCTAGTTAAGGTATTATGGCGATATCATGATATGGAGGAAGCCACATGGGAAAGTGAAGATCAGGTGAAGGAATAGTACCCCTATTTGTTTCAAGAAGGCACGAGTGGTGTCTAATTTCAAGGACGAAATTCTCTAAGGAGGGGAGAATTGTGGCATCCTAGAATTTCATAAAAATCCCTAAATATGCCATGAGCTATGGATAGGCGATAGAAGTACCGCTATTGTATTTTGTAGTCTCCTAGTCTATGAGTTGCCATGAGATGTATGGCCAAGTCTTTAATGGATGAATTTTTGGAAAAAATGAAGTTTTATTTTTGGCCATGTATGTGTGATAAATTGGAACTTGTGGAATTATAATTTCAAGTGTATAGTTATCTTAGATTGTAATTTAGTACTTCAATTTAATAGGGATTTAAGTAACAAAAAAAAAAAAAAAAAAAAAAAAGAGGTTGATTTTAGGGTAATTAAGCTTGGGTCTTAGGCCCAAGAGGGATGGGCCTAAGATGGGCCAAGCTTGTCGGCCCAATAGAAGCCCACGGAGGGGATGTCGCCGGCCCAAGTGAGGCCCAAGAAGGAGAGTGGCCGGCCCATTGCATGGGCTTTGCCAAGTGGCAAGGAGGTCTTCATGCATTGGCTTGTGGAGAGGCATGTGATGATTGCTAATGATGGAGAATTGGGGGAATAAAAGGGAAAGAGAGAGAGAGAGAGTGGCCGGTTGGGTTGCCATCCAAGTGAGAAAAAGAGAGTGAGTTGCGAGAGAGAGGAACCGAGAGGGAGGAGAGGAAGGAGCTCGTCGTTCGTCCGCCCGTCGCCGCCCGTTTGCTGCCCGTTCGTCCGCCGTGTGCTGTCATTCTCTTGAGTCTAGAGGCAAGTTAGGATCCTCTTACTACTCTTGCATGGGTGTGTTGCATGTATGTTTGGACTAGTGTCGAAGTTTGGGTGATTAGGAGGGAGAAACCGAAGCTAGAATGACTTGTTCTTGAGTGATGTTGCTGTTTTCGCAAGAACCGCCTCAGCCAGAATCTTGTGAGAGCTTGCATGCATGTTTTGAGTTCGATTTTGACTTGTATTCCTACATGAACGTTGTAGCCAACATCATAAACTACAACATACTGAAATTTGGAAAAAAATGGTGGAGATTTAAGGGGCCAAAACTCTCATCCTACGGAGACACTAGATCTGGAACAGTTTTGCTGACCTTGGGTAGATTTGTGGTTGCATGTTGATTTTTATCAAGAATATCTCTTCGACTTCTTCATGAAATTTGTATAGAATATCTTAAAGACTAACATACTCAAATTTGAAGTAAAATGAGCAAGTGTAGCCTAGTGAATCGACTTACTCTTGAAGATGGTAAATCTGGAGACGCAGTACAGGACACCCGAGAATTCATGGACCCATATGGTGACTGTTCTTTGGAAATTTGACTTAGATCCCTTAATTAAAGTTGTAGGGGACCTCTTTATTTAAAACATATCCAAATTTCAGTGGAAACAAAGAAGAAAAAGTGGGGAAAAACTTGGTATTTCGGAGATGACTACCCTGGACGTTTTGGTATGAAAACCAGAAGTTTCGGACGACTATAGAAAATTATCTAAAATGAATCTGGCCTAGAAGTCTTCATGAAAAATCTACTTTAGTGTCTTAACTAGAACCTGGTAAATTTTCATAACTTTCGGAGGTCTTTCAGGTATTTTAATCGAATTATTTCAAAAACTGCACATTCTGTTTTATCCAAAATTGCATTCTGTACTTGTGTGAATGATATCTTTTGTGTGGAACTTTATTGGCCATGTGTTTTTCATGAAATCGATGCCTTATTCTCTTGTCTATCACATGTCTTAATTTCATGATTTTTTAGAACCATATGGATATTTAATTTAAATATTTTCAAAAATGGTACAAGCTGGAATTTAAATAAATTTCAAAAAGGCATGATAAATGGAGCATTCTAAATTGTACAATGCCATAAATTTTATGTTTATGAATGATTGCGTATTGCTGCATGTATGATGATGACTGATGATGCATGTATAGATCGAAGGATGAAAGTGATTTTGTTTGCCATGTGCCATGCTGAGTTGAGACCTAAATTGGTAAGCATGAATAATGATAAATGAGGAAACTATTTGTGGCGGATGATAATGCCATGGGAGTATCAGGATGCCCGGGATGGGGGGTGTTGGATGCCCGGAATGGTTGGGTGCCGGGAGCCTCAAAGGTCTTTGCTCGAGGGGATGCCTGGTGATGCCAGTTGGGATGCGAGATGCCCGGAATGTGGGGGTGCCGGATGCTCGGTGGCCTTAAATGGCTGAATGCCGGAGGTTTTTTTCTCACGATGCCAAGATGGGGTGCGAGTGTAAAGTATGAGATGAAATTGATGATTCTAAGAAAGTGTGATGTGGTAATCGAATTGAAAGTTTAAAAAGAAAAAAAAAAGTGGAAATTGAATCATGCATATATGATATGATATGATGATGATCACCTATGGCATGATGACATGTGTATGATATGATGATGACCACCTATGGCATGATGACATGTGTATGATATGATGATGATCACCTATGGCATGATGACATGTATGTGATATGATTGTGATGATGATGTATGATGGTATATGCATGGCTTCAAGGTAAGTATGCTTGGATGCATGAATGGCATGTATGATGTTGTGATTGTATTGTATGATGCATTGAGTGGTTATTGGATTCATTTACCTGCTGAGTGGTTGTACTCACCCCTTCGGGGACCAACATTTCAGATTAGTAGCATGCCGCTCCCTGTTGTCACATGGGGCGTATTTTACGGCCTACCTTCGAATGTAGAAGTCGAGTGCGAGGAGTTTAACTGTCCCTCTATTCCTGGTCTTACGTATATTCGAGTGAGCGTCTTCTTTATGTATGATGTGGGCCTGGCTAGGGGCCCTGTTGTCCAAGAGTTCATATCCGTCCACATTCGTCGTGACGGAGTGATGCGTGGGATGTTGCCGCCGCCATCGCCTGATGCACCGGGATGGGTGTAAGGGCCTGTGCGTGTCAAGTAGGAGCTGAAACTTTTTGGGATGGTTAGACGACACTAGTGATGGGGGATCTTTCACGTTAGTCATAGTGGGTCGAGTGTTTCTTTTTGGGGTTTAGGCCGAGTGTGGCTTCATGTCCTGGCCTTTCTTTTGATGTACCAACCCAAGGAAACCCATATTGAAAATATGTAAATAAAGTGTCATGGCTTTGTCTTTTATTATGATGTTTAGTGGTGTGCAATTGCATCATGGTTGATGGAGGGAGAGATGGCAATGTTATATTTTGCTTCCGCTAAATGAGTCGCGCTGGGACCATTTTAAAAAAAAAAAAAAAGTCCATGATTTGCGACGCTTCTTCTAAGAGATATAATCAAGTGTAACGTTGGTGTCTGTGGCGACCTAAGAGGGGTTTGGGGTGCCACAGGCGACTGAGGGATTAGCCCTCAGCAGCCACTATCGCCACCCCGCCGTCGCCGGGAAGGGCTGGCAACGACGGGGAGAGGGTCCGCCGAGGTCATCAGGCCTTGGCCAAGTGCCAAGCGACCCCCGCCGCCGGCGGCAAGGGTCGCAGCCCTCCCCCAGATCCGGCGAGGGTCGGCGGCCCTCGCCGGATCTAAGCGAGTGTTGCGACCCTTGCCGCTGGTCGGCCGGCGACCCCACCGACCCTCACCCCACCGTCGCCGGCCCTTCCCGGCAATGGCGACGGCTAAGAGTTGATCCCTCAGCCGCCTCCTCACATTCCCTTTTTTAAAAAAAAAATTTAAAATTTATTAATTATTATTTTAATATTTTAACTGAATTTAATTTTAAATTTAATTTAATTAATTTTTTTATTATTTTTTAACCACATCAGCCCAAAACGATGCCGTTTTTGCATTTTTTTAGCCACGTCAGCATGCAAAACGACGTCGTTTTAGGCGTGCTTCGCCTGAAAAATGCCACGTCAGCATTTTGGTCGAACTTTGGCCTGTTGGCACTCAAGTGATTCATTTTACTCCGATTTTGGCACTTAAGTGCCTTTTAGCCAAAGTTATGGCACTTGAGGGGTCCGCACGTCTTCAGAGACTTGTACCCAGAAAGCACAAGTAGAGAAATCATAACAATGTAATGGGTTGTTAGGAATCTATGGCTTAAAGATTACTAGATGGCTTGAGAAACGCCAAAGTCCGCCCTCTAGGACTCTCTATTTGTCGGCATTTGAATGGAACTTAGCTACATATAGGCCTGCTTCTCTTTGGGAGATTTCAACTTGTTCAATGTGCCAAGCCCTCTTCAAAGTACTTTGGAAAGCTTGGAAGTTTATTGATGGGTTTGAAAGGGTTTTCCCTACTAATGTTAATCGACATGCTTCCAATTTTTCAAGTGGGGGTTCATCATCCCAGACTTCAATTTCTTGCTTGGTATTAAGATGGCCCAATCTGGAACAGAGTGCAGCCAGTCACACAGAATCTTCCTGGTCATCCGAATCCATCCCACAGAGAAGAAACAAGACAACGAAACGGAAAGAAGTCGAAATCTAGATTGTAACATAGCGAGAAACCTCAATTTGCCAACAATAATATGCGTCTAATGGGTAAGTTAGTCCATGGCACCACATAACTAGCTATAGATTGAATTACAACACAATATTATCCGAGAGACAGGGGATTGAAGGCATGCAAAGAGCAAACCAGGCAGAGATAGTCTCCATCTTGAATTATGGGCCTGCAACCGAGATCCAAAGCTGGCGGAGATGGAAGATTGCGAAGGTTGGTAATGTCGAGTGAAATTCAACCATGAGGATGGGTGACACAGAAAGAAGATGGTATGGACGAAGAGGTGGGTGTAAATGGGTTTAGGGTTTGGGTAAATAGGGCTACCAAGAGGTAGAATACACTCTACATTTCGAGAGAGAGGATTACGATTCGCAAAAGCACTGCCATGAGAGCATCGTTCGATTCTTAAAAGCTGTAAGAATCGGTACAATCGATATTCATGCTATCATGTTATCTAGCGACATATCATCACAAGAACTTTGCCACATAATATCATCACATTACATAGAACGTTGTCACATGATATAATCTGTCCTCACTTGGTACGTCACATATGCCGTATGGTCATGTAGATATGAACATATTCTCTATACACAAACACACAGGGTACAAGCACTCCGTGCTAGACATACACACTCACAAATAATGACACTTCGATATTACAAGAGTAGCATTCGATAACTCTTTTACTAATAATAGCATAGCGTTCATAAGAATAACAATTAGCCATGTTCAAGCACCGAAAAACGTCTTAAGAGTCGATTCTTCCTTGAGTTCTTGCTTTGTTTCGTAGAGTTAGAACAGACCGACTTCGTCGAAAGGCTTGAAGAGCAAGGGGTGTTGCTCGTCCACCAGCTCCTGCGGATACTTGACCACTCCTCTTATGAACGAGAACGAGCCGATCAAATACCTCGCTTCATTCCCACTAATCATCACTAGGTGTCTAGGGCAGTGCACTTGGCCATTGCTCCATCCCTAGCCAATGATTCGTTTCAAATAAATTCATTTTTAGCATCATCTACAAGACATTTTTAGGTAGATATACTTTGTCTCATAGTTAAGGAAAATTATCAAGATAAAAAAACAAATATTAAACCTATCGCGATTGTGCCAATTTAATCATAAACCCATTTTTTTGCCAATTTAGTTCCAAACATTTGGCATTTGTGCCAACTCAATCTATCTAACTAAATTTGGCTAGCTAGTGCGAACATGGACGCAAGCTAGCGTTGACCATCTAGCAATTTTTTAATAATATTGTATTTTATTAAAAAAAAATTATTAATTTTTTTTATCTTTTCTTTTCTTTTTCTTTTTCTTTTTTTTCTTTTCTTCCTACTGTTCTTCTTCTTCCCCCAACCTCACGCAGATGTAGGTGAGGTGATTTGGGCGAGGGCAGCCTCACCATGGCCTCACCGGTCGGGGGTGAAGGCGGCCTTGCCTACAATTGCGAGGTCATGGCCGCCTTCACCTACGGCCTCCAAGCCATTGCGAGGCGTGACTGCCTCAAATCGACGTCGAAGTGCGGCAACTAGGCTCAAGCGGGCCCAACGACCATTGGTAGAGAGAGAGAGAGAGAGAGAGAGTACTTGAGACAACGGGGGAGGACTGTGAAGCACCTCACAAAGGCCTGGGGGCCACGAGGGCTTCACTGACTGCAAGTGAAGGCAACCATGGCCTCACAACCGTGGGTGAGGCCACCTTTGCCTATGATCAGCGAGTCCATGGCGAGCCTACCCTCTCGTGGATCTAGGCGAGGCTACCTCACCTACAACCCCCAACCTCCCCAAATTTGGGCAAGGCTCATTGAGGCCTTGCGATCCTCACCAACGGTCATCAAGGGCTTCACAATCCTCACCCAGTGGCCAAGGAGACTCACAAGATCCTCACCGACCACTAGGGTGGGGTGGGGGGGTGGGGGAAGGGGAAGAACAATAGGAAGAAAAGAAAAAAAGAAAAAAAATATTATTAAAAAAGTGCCACGTCAACGTCGATTAGATGTTCAGTGACGGCTAGCATCCACGTAAGAGCCGGCCGGTTAAATTTAGCTAGATGGATTGAATTGGCACAAATGAAAAATGTTTAAACTAAATTGACCAAAAAAAAAATTGTTTACGACTAAATTTGCACAATTACAATACATTTAGAACTTTTTTGGTAATTTTCCCCTCATAGTTAACTGTGGTAATGTGAATGTTGTGATCACAATCTTAAATGACCCATTTTTTCTCAATGCTTGGATGATTCTATTTACCTTGACCCTTAATATCACTCTTGATACGGTGGAATGCAATGGTCGATCAATTTGAATGGAATAAGTATTACAATACTTGTGTTTCTTTATTATCAAAGATTGATGTGGACAGGATGTGGTGATCCCTTTTCTAAGTGTTTCGAATAGAAAGGAATAGTACTAAAGCAACGAAAATATCCTCAAAGTGTATAATATATGAGGAAAAACACAAGAATCGAGACGTGTATTCTCTTCTGAGTCCTTATGGGATTTAGATATAGAACATCTTGAAATGATTTGGTTGATATAGTAAAATGAGTTTATCCAACCATCACCATGACTACGACGAATCTGAATTACAGGCTTCATCTCATATTTGCATAAGTCTATCAAGGGAAGCTTCGGAGGTGAGAGCGAATCCATATCGGCTTCTCCTTTTGTGTTCTCTTTCCTATTTCGTGATATTTTTCGTGTGCGTATCGAAGTTTTAATAGAGGCAATAAAGTTGGGTCCAAGAATTTTCATATATTCTTTTTATTATTATCTTTTTAAGTATCCATGTCTAATAAAATAAGTCCAAGTTTCGTTATGGTACCGTTTAATGATTTGTACTTCAACCCACACCGTTGATAAAGCTTCATTGTCGCGGTCTGGCTGGGCTTAACTGGTCATGTTCAAAAATTGAAAAGGGAATCAACTGGAATCATCTTATTTCGTGAAGGCACGTAATTTTATATTGCATATACTGGCACGTAATCAACTGGCCATGCCGAGGCCAGCGACCGACCAACGAGGCCGGCAGCCTCGCCCAGCCACGACTCGCCGGCCTTGCCGACCCCTAGCAACGCTCGGCCTCATCGTATCTGGCCGAGGTCGAGCTCACCTAGCCAAGGCGAGGCCGAGCATCGCCCGCGCCGGCGACGCTTGGCCTCGCCTAGATGTGGCAACACTCGGCCTTGCCGGGGGTCGGCAAGGTCGCGGCCCTCGACGGCTGGTCGCCGGCCATGGCCGAGGCCGGCGACCGGCCGGCCAAAAAAAAGAGAAGAAAAGAGAGGAGAGAGAAAATTTGTTCTTCAAAAGTGTTTCCGGAAAAAAATAAAAATAAAAAAATAAAAAAAAAATTTGTTTCTTATTTCCATTCTAATTTTGTTCCGGGAACAAAAGAACAGATTTTGAACAAAAACACAAACAAATGCGTTTATGTTCTTTTTTTGTTCCCGGGAACAAAAAAACAGAAAATATGTTCATGAACAACAAAAAAGAACACAAGCATGCAAAGCCTTAAGTGCCATCTCTGGTGAACCCTATCGAAAATCATACATGGCAATTTTTTATTATTTTTTCGTCTAAGTGGCTTGACGAAATGCTGACTCAACAAGCAAAATCAAAAACGACGTTGTTTTTAAGTGGATTCAAATGTTAATATAAAAATTAATTAAATTAAATTATAAAAATTAATAATTATTATTTTAATAATAATAATAATAATAATAATAATAATAATAATAATAATAATAATAATAATAATAATAATAATTTCAAAAAAGAAAGTGGGGAGAGGAGGCAGCGGGCCGAGGGCGAGCCCTCGTCCCTACCTCCTCCTCGCCACCTTGCTAGGAAGGGCCAAAGCAACGAGAGAGAGGGGAGGGTCGGCCGGGGTATCCGACCCCGGCCGACCGGCGGCGAGGGCCCGCGAGCCCTCACCGGATCCGGGCGACCCTCCCCCTCCATCGCCGGCCCTTCTCGGCGGTGGCGAGGGCTCACTGTCTCCCTTCCCTCCTTTTTTAAAATTATTATTATTATTATTAATTATTATTATTATTATTATTATTATTATTATTATTATTATTATTATTATTATTATTATTATTATTATTATTATTATTATTATTATTAAATATTTGAATTTGTATTTTTAAATTTTTTAAATAAATTTAGTTTTAAATTTAATTTAATTAATTTTTATATTAAATTTTTACCACGTCAAAGGCAAAACGACGTCGTTTTGCACTTACCTCGCCTAAAAATCAGCACGTCAACATTTTGGCAGGATTGGCACTTAAGTGATCTATTTTGCCCTGATTTTGGTACTTAAGTGTCACTTTCCTAACTTTTGGCACTTAAGTATCTGTTCGCGCCAAGTTTTGGCACTTAAGTGTCATTTTCCTAACTTTTGGCACTTAAGTATCTGTCCGTGCCAAGTTTTGGCACTTCAGGTGTTCGTGATTCTTAAAATATTAGATAAAACATTGTTTGATATTATAGTATTCCAGCACTAATATTTTAGATCATGACCATCCTGCTTTGACGCCGTATAAAATTTCATGGGTCTATCAATTGGTTGATCCTTCACCAACAATGATATCCGTAATTAGCTAACACACCAATTGACTAATCAACAACAACTTAATTTACAAAAAGAAGCTTTTTAAGTGCCAAATAATGATTTTGTCAATTTCAATACCATATTGGCAAGAAAAATGTTTAAAAAGTTCTCAACATTTATTTGTGCCAATTTAGTCAAAAACATTTTATTAGCGTCAATTTAGTTATAAACATTTTCACTTAGTGCAAATTCAATTTTACGGCTAAATTTGACCAGATTTTGCTAATTGGACACTGGCCAGCATGTCAAGGACAAGTTTTAATAATATATTAATATTTTTTAATTTTTTTTTTATTTTTATTTTTTATTTTTTTCTTTTTCCTTTTCTTTTTCTTTTTCTTTTTTTCTGTTTTCCTTCTCATCCTACTTCCTCTAGCTAGACCTTGGCGACTAGCCAAAGGTGATGGCCAGTAAGGCTTAACCCTCATCAAATCCGACAAGGGCAAGCCACACTGCCTAGCATGAGGTCGCCCTCTGCGAGCAAGGTCGAGGTCGGCTTTGGCCAGTCGCCAAGGTCCAGCGATTGGTTGGAGGAAGGAGGAGGAAGCAAGAGGAAGCAGGAGGAGAAGGAAAACAGAAAAAGAAAATGAAAAGGAAAATGAAAAGGAAAAGGAAAAGGAAAAGGAAAAGGAAAAGGAAAAAATTCAAAAATATTTAAATATTATTAAAAGTTGTTCATATTAGTGCTAATCATGTCATGTCAATCAACCCGCACCCAATCAACAAAATCCGATCAAAATTAGCTGGAAATGACTGAATTGACACAAAGTGAAAATGTTTAGGAATAAATTAGCACCAATAAAAGGCTTAGGACTAAATTGGTACAAATGTAAAAGGTTTAAGACTTTTTTAACACTTTTCTCCCATATTAATGGCTAAATCTAATGTAGAGCAGACTAGATTGTTTAATTTGAGCATAGTATGTATTTACTTTGGCTATAGCCAATGAATAAGTTGATTAAACTCTACTCCTATAATCAATCATGTATCCCTTCCTTCATTGACTTTAATATGATATTGGCTTTTCCATAGCCATTGTCGTTGTTTAAAATCGCGTTTGGAACGTGGCCTTCTTTTGAAGGTAGAAAAGTGATCTAATTATATACAATGAATTTGTATTGAATAACCGTTACGTACATATTATTGTAAAGGGATAAATGCATTAAAAGTTTTAAAATTTGTCACAAAAGTACATTTGAATCCTAACAATTTAAAAAAGTGCAATTAAATCATAGAATTTAGGACTTTTAATACACTTATTCCTAGTATGTTTTTATTCCGTGACGTCAACAAAAGGTTGAAATTTCTATTTCAGGGATAAAGGAATTTTAACCATGGATGTACATAGATAGGTCATCCGCTAAATCCCGCAATTATTAATTTTATTACCAGATGACATGGGGACAGAAAGGTTGTGGTTTTGGGGGATGGGGATTGGAGGAAAACAACGATCGCCAACATCAAATTAAAGGCTTTATAAAGGGTTTGGAATAATAATCTGAAGAAAGATCACGTTCAATTAGAAACGCTATAAAAGGTTTTGAGAGCCGAAGCTCCGTTCCGTCCCTCCGGCGTGGCGAAGATGCGGACGAGGTCCTCAGTGTCGAAGGGCTTGAAAAGCAAAGGGTGTTGCTCGTCCACGAGCTCGTCAGGGCACCGAATGGTTCCTTCGACGCCGGAGAAGATCCCGATGGAGAGCCTGGGCTCGTGCCCGCGCATCATCACACGGTGTCGAGGACAGTATAATCTTCCGTTGCTCCATCCCTAAGAAAAGACCATGAAAGAGGTCATAGCTGAGGACAGTATAATCTTATTTTGTAAAAGGTGGGATATAATGAAGAGATTATTAGAGAGAGAGAGAGAGAGGGACTCACATGGAATGACTCTCCAAGCATGACGATAGTAGAGGAAGCCGAAGGCGCGACTTTAATCCAGTCTCCATGCTTCGTCTCCACTTCCAATCCGTTCACGTGATTCTGCTGCAGCATGGTCACGAAGTTCGGATCGTAATGAATTATGCCTCCGGGCCGAGCCTCCTCCACCTCCGGCGCTCCATACCTCAGGAGGCGAAGGGAATGTACCGTCGACGCGGCGTGCGAGTCGAGATAGCGCTCAACGCCAAAGCTTCGGAACACCATCTTCTGGATCGTGTAGTCTAACTCGGACAGCCTCCTCACGTACGTGTTCAGCAGCTCGCTGCAAGCGATTCAGAGAGGCGAATTCGCCAAGTTTTTTTGTAATTGAAGTTCTTCACGATGAACAATTTTCGACAGAACGTAAATGACTCGAACATGGCCGATGGAAGTTCGCGAATGTAAATCGTGCCGTACGTACCAGAATTTGGCGTTTCCCTCTGGCCACAGGAAACCGGCCAAGCGTTCGATCGCGCCGGAGTTCAGGGCCTCGCGCATCCCCATGGTCTCCGGGTTAAGAGGGAGGTTAGCAAGGTAGCCATCGTACGGCCTCATCGGGTCAACGAACCGGCGCTTAGTCTCGGCCGGAAGACCGAACATCTCCTCCATCTGATGGAAGACCTCGTCATGAAGCTCCTCGGTGACCTTGTCGTACAGAGCCAAGAAGCAGCCATACTCTTCGAGCGCTCGCCCGACAGCATCTTGGACGGAATCCCAGCCGCCGCTTCCAGGCTCCGAATCGACCAATCCGGAAAATCTATGGAGGGAAGCTCGAGCGCCGGACCTGAACCCATGCTGAAGCCTTCGTTTTTTCTTGCGACACTTCGATCCTCGGTGATCGTTTCCCTCAGTTTCTTAGTTTCTGCCGGATTAAAAGGGCCTTGCCATGACTTAGAGCGCAAAAATGCAAAGAAAATGAAGCTTTCTTGAAAAGAACTTGTAAATTTATGCAAAGAACATGAAGCTTTCTTCGAAATTCGACTCCATTCGTTTCGCGAACAATAATTTCTGGGAAAACGTTTTCCAAATTTTCCGATGTTCGTTTCACTGAAAATTAATTCATTGGGAAAATGTTTTCCGTAAAAGGAAAAAAAAATCTTCTAAATTAGGAGAAAATTTTTTCCACTTTTGAAAAGTCAAAAACATTTTCCTCATTTAATTTCTCTTATCTCACTCCTCTATAAATCCTCACTTCCCCATCCCCCTTCTTCTTCTTATTTTCTCTTTTTATTCAAATTATTTTTTAATTTTCCTTTTCTTTTTTAATTCAAATTATTTTTAATTCATATATTTTGAAAAAAAAAAAAAAAAAAAGGAAAGGATGGGCTTACGCCCATCCATTGGCCCGGCCTGGCTAGAGGTCTTCCTCAACCTCTAGCTGTGTCCCAAATTTCCGGCAAACCCAGTCAAACGACTTGGTTTTGACCCGAAACTCCAAAATCACAAATTAACTTGATTTTTGATGAAATTTCTCCATGAGACTTGCATATAACTTCAATATAATTGACTAGATTGAATTAAACGAATAACAAATAAGAAAATCTTCATATTCAAGCTTCAAAGTTTCGGATCTACACCTTCCATGGTCGAATTTCGAATTTCTTAAATTTAAGCTCTAAAAACTTACTTTAATGCAACAAAATGATGCTAATAAATATAACAATACCCATTCAACAATTTACAATGAACATCAATCAATTGCAAGTAATTTGAAAATTCTAGAACTTTTTCATGTATAAACCCTAGAATTTCAAATTTAAAATTCTCTCTCAATTCTCAACGAATTATAGAAATTATACATGGTTGGAAAGATCTCGACATGCAGAACGAAAGCCCTATGGTTTCAGGATCAATCGAGCAAAAATTCCACACGAAAAATAATGCCCATATTTTGCTCAAAGAGGAAAATTTTGAATTTTTCCATTAAAAAAAAAATTGGGTTCTACAATCATATATAATTTGCTTTGACACTACATGTAGAAAATTATTCACATAATTTAACTCATTCATCAAGAAGAATCGAATCCATATATAACTGTACAACATCGAGATCAATAAACACAATGGAATTAAAGCGTACATGTTTGAGCCATTGCTTCACTTGAAAAAAAAAAATAGATCAACCTGATAATCGAGATCTATTGGAATGTCAGATCTTACTCTCTATGATTTATTTTAGTATAACAGCTTTCAATGGGATCAAAGCAGCGGATAGATATAACATACCCTTTTATAGGCTAGAGAATGGACCTAGCAAACCCTAATCAACAACGTGTCAACTGGGCCCTTCCCATTATGGGCTTCTAAAAAACATAATTACCTACACGTTGCTGCTTAACTAGGCCCGTTATTAATAGATGCCAATGCCCAATTCAATCAAATCATTGTTGGGTTCAACAAATATTGGAATATCCATTAACCCAATTATTTAAAATAAAAAATTAATTAATTAATGTAAGCCCATATTATAGAAAATTTCCAACAATTGCGTAACTGCACTGATCAATGTATCCATAAAGCATGTTAACTATATCTAGGGAAATCGATTGCATCGCCCATACGTATTGCATCAAATTGGTACAATGACCAACGCCTCAAGTCTCAAGAAAAAATGAGACTATAGATTCAACTATCGGTATCAACTCTGAATTGACGTCTAAATGTTCTGGATATTAATCTCAAACTAAAAAGGCGAAAAAGGGGGTTTCCAAAGATTTGAGATAAACACTTCTTACTCTAATATCATATAAAATTTAGTAAGGTCTTCAAAAATGACAGCCCTCAAGGTTAGCCAATGTGCCAATAGACTGATTAACGACGATATTATTTGTAGAACAAGCCTTTTAGAAGCCAAATAATAATTTTGGAAAAGACCACTAAAAACCCAATATATGCTCAGAGTGACACATTTTACCCTAAACTTTTTTTTTTTACGTGAAAAACCACAAACTTTTCAAACTATAACACATTTACCCAATCAATGGCATTTTTGTCTTATTTTTCATTTTTTTTCATTTTTTCTTCTTCTTCCCTCTACTAGCCATGGCTAGCCGATGGAGGGAAGCTGGCATCAAGCGAGGGTTGCCCTCGCCAGCGTCAAGCGAGGGCTGCCCTCGCTAGCGTCGAGCGAGGGTCACCCTCACCTAGGCTGGCTAGGGCTGCCCTCGCTAGCGTCGGGTGAGAGTCGCCCTCACCAGGGCTGGCTAGGGTCGCCCTCGCCGACATCAAGCGAGGGCCTCCCTCATGCCCTCACCAGACACAGGCGAGGGCTGCCCTCACCGACGTCGGGCGAGGATGGCCTTTGCCCGACGCCAGCCAAGGCATCCCTCGCCAGCGTCGGGAAAGGGTTGCCCTCGCCAAATCTGGGGATGGCCGTCCTCGCCCAACGTTGGTGAGGGCCGTCCTCGCCCATCGCCGGCGAGGACAGCCCTCGCCTGTGTCGAGCAAGGGGTGCCCTCGTCAATCCTCACCCGATGCAGGCAAGGGCCACCCTTGCCAACAACGGGTGAGGACGGCCCTCACCCGATGCAAGCAAGGACAGCCCTTACCCGTCGCCAACCAGGGCCTAGCGAGGGATGCCCTTGCTGACGTTGAACAAGGGCGGGAGGGAGGCCCTCGCCCGACCCAGCCGAGGGCTGCCCTCGCTGACGTGCCCTCACCCGACGCTAGTGAGGGTAGCACTTGCTTGACACCGGCTTCCCTCCGCCAGCCAGCCATGGCCGACGGAGGGAAGAAGAAGAAAAATATAAAATTAAAAAATTAAAAAGTAAAAATACCAAAATGCCCTATAATTTTGTGGTAAATGTGTCACATGACAGAAGTTCAGGGTTTTTTATGTCACAAAAAAAAGTTTGGCGTAAATATGTCACGGTTGGCAAAGTTTAGGGTTTTTCACATCATTAAAAAAAGTTTAGGATAAATCTGTCACTTTGGGCAAAGTTTAAGATTTTTCGTGGTTTTTTCCCTAATAATTTTACTGATTTTATTACTTTATTCGTCACAGCTATATACTAATTTAAAGTGGAATGGATTGTATAGTTGACCACATTACATATTTATTATGGCCATAGCCAGCGAATAGCTTGATTAAACTACACTCCTAGAGGTTAGAATCATTTTAATTACCTCCTCCATTGACTTAAATATGATATTGGCCTTCGTGGGCAATTGTCGAATTGTTTACTATTGTGTTTAGAATGTGGCCTTTCCATTATAGGTAGAAAATCGGATCTAAGTGTATGTAAATTCAAGTAATTTTTGTATCATTGCAATTGAATATGCAATTAGTGTGTTTTATATGTCAGCATATATGTTACATAGGCCTAACAGGCATGCACGGCAGGAAACATGTTGTGGTATGTTATATATCACGATCTAAGATTAGAACATTCTATAACATTAGTATGAAACACGCCGTACTATTTATCATGCTAGGATTGAACCTATGCAATGCACAAGATATCGAGCAAAATACCGAGAACTAAGCAATAGTCATTATCTTAATTTCTGCTATTTTTTTAGTGATATGGAAAAGCACATGATATAATGCGAGTTAAGTAGTAATTCATCTTGTTTGATGATATTTTGTGGCCAATATTTCAAAGAGGTTTCGCATTCTTTACTTCAACTCAAGTTTGAGTCACTTTAAAAAAGTTAGCATTTAAATAATAAATTTATTTAGGGGTCCATTTTATCTTAAGGGTGCAAAAAGATACGATAATTATTAACTATGGCTATATCGTACATCATGATTTCGTGTCTTTATAAATAATTAGAAATGTCCATAAATTTGTATATAAAAACATTTATATGTGAGCTCATTAATTTGAAATGAGTCTTTTAAATATGGAGATTAACATGTAAAATATTTCAAACCAATCTTTTAACAAACTCCCTATTTTGTAAAATAAAAAAACATTACCAAATTTTCAAATGTGATATTGGCTCTTAATTTCTTAAGAATATGGCATAAATTATCTTAAGATCTCTTCCATGACCTTACAAAGTGCAAGCTTTCGATGGGTAATAATTACCACCTAAAATGCAATATGCATCATAACATACTCTCTTTGTCAATTTGGAAAGATTTATTGACTTCACCTAAATCATTATAGGAAAATAGACCCTAAATTGGAAATTATCTCACTAGAAGTTCCCATTGATAGTTCTTTAGGACTTCGACAAAAATCTTACAAAATCCGGTGGCCAAGTTTGTATGTAAATATTTTTTTCTTGGTTGAGGCGTAATTGGACCTAAGCAAGTCCGTAAAAGGGTTCATATCGGTCCCCGCCTAGGTCTCAAGATCATTGGGATATAAAATATTTAGAAAGTATTCTTCAACTTGGAAAAGAAAAAAGGTATATCGAGAGGTACAAAGCATGCAAACATAAATACATTAAAATAAGGAACTCATTAATGGAGTTTGTCATCCCTACATGTCGAACAGACAAGCAATGAAAGCCTTCCTAGAAAGTTCCCTTCCTTTGGTGAGGTTACACCTCTTAACTAAGCACCAAGGATCCAAAGGAAGCTCATGGGGCAACTGAGGGCGACTCACCCCGCCTTGCACAAAATCCGCCCCTTCGATTAGACACGATCACAAGTTTGGCGGTTTGGGGGCCCCACCGAGGCCCATCAAGCCCAAAACAACTGGGATCGAGCGGGTTTGGACAAGCTAGGCACGTCCAGTTAGGCACGTCCAAAGCTAATTATTTCGTGTAGAAAATCCAATCTTTCCCAAACCATGGGTGGGCCTAAAAAAGTTTTTTCACCCGAAGCAGGCCGACCGGCCCGCCCAGACCTGCCCAGGCCCGCCCAGTGCGCAGCCCGTTGCTTGTTTTCGCTACGATCTCTCCCATTATAGATTCTAGGTTAGTAATTTTTTTTTAATATCTTACTAAATTTTGCTTAACTTCCTTACCAATGTCTTGAATTTACCGACTCTCATATAAGCTTACCATTTTTTTTGCTGGAATGATTGACTAAATTTTTTTGATTAATATACAAACTCCTTTTGGGCTGCATATTTTCATTTGAGTTAGTTACCAACTAATATTTGATTTCTTTTAATATGTCAACTCTTTTTACTATTTACCATCTTTTATTTGTCTTTTGTACAACGCCCTAAATTGATCATTCGAATTGCTTACCAACGTTTATTTGATTCCTTTTTTAAGATTTTGTGAACTTTTTCTCTGGATTTATTAACTTCTATTTTCCTTGCTTACTAGCTATTTAGAATTACCAACCCTAATCAGAGTGATTACCAACTAAATTCTGACAACGTTTCTTTGGTTTTTTTTTTTTCCTTTTGTAATTACCAATTTCTCTAAACTCTGATAAAAAAAATCTTCTTTTAAAAAATAAGAACACCTCAAATTTATCAAAATAAATTCAAGGACACACGGTGGTTCAAAAGCACTTCAAAACAAATTTCTCCACGCGAATGGGAGATTTTAAATTCTGTAAAAGTTATCAATTGCAGAAGCTCCATTTTGGCCCTCTCTAGTCTTGTTGATGCTGGAGAGGCCTGCTATGATTCTTTAAGAATAAAATCATCTAGTAAATCGGACATGCATACACACCAAGCAAGGATTCATGCTATCATGTTTTTTTTTTTTTTTGGTCAAAAGAAGATATTGTATTCACATTGCTGGAAGCTTACAACCTGAAGCTAAGGCATCCGCATAAACAAGGTTGAGCAAAATGAAGGGTGGGAAAATATTCCAATTTTGGACCGAGGTGTCTAAACATTCGGCCCAGTCGGCAATGGTGTTCGCCTCATGCCTACAATGTTGCACAGTCAAATTAGGGAAGAGGGGAATCAAAGCGACGACCTTTGCAAGCAAAGCATGGATTTCCCACGTCAGCAATCTCCCATCCCTAACGTCGTCGACGATGGTGCTGTAGTCGGATTCAATCAAGATTTGTGCAAAGTTGATACCTTGCTGTAGCAAATGCTGAAGCGTGAAGGTAAGGGCCTGGATCTCCGCTGACAGAGCTGATGCGGCCGGAAATCTTCTAGAATAGATATTGGTAAGTCGACCATGATGATCTCTACAAATACAAGCAAACGATCCTGTACTTCCTGGCTGATAGGCCGCATCAATGTTGCATTTTAAGGTTCCCAAATCAGGTGGTCTCCAAAGCTGTGCAGGGTTTAAAGTAGTAGTATCTTTTCTTGAATGGATAGGAGCATAGATCTGATATAGTCGGGTCTATGTTATTGCAGTCTCCACTGCTAGGGTTGGATCCAGTCATTGGTTGTGGAAGATGAAACTATTCCGCATTCTCCAGATATGCTAGAGAACATTGGCTATGACTTTTAGACCAGGTGAGTTGTTTTTCGATGTAACTCTTGCTGTTAGCCATGCATTTAATCGATGAATTGTATGAGGCAGTAGGTCAATGTTGATATGTAGATGAGCCCAGATATCCCTAGTCCATGAACATGATAGGATTAGATGCTCTAGGGTTTTTGGAGTGTTCTGTTGACAAAGTTTGCATAATGGATCGGTGATGATATGTCTTTGGAATAAATTGGCTCTGGAGGCTAGTGCATTTTGACAAACCAACCAAAGAAAAGTTTGAATTTTAGGTGTTGTTCGCATTGCCCAAATTTTTCTCCATAGAATCCTAGGATTCTAGTATGAGGTTGATGCTCTGTGATTCTTGTGGTTGCTTGTGATCTTGGTTAGTGCATGATAATTGCTCTTCACTGTATGTCGGCCATCCTTTGTGGCTGTCAAACTAATTGGTCTTCGGCATAGAGAGGTCTTATTGGGATGGTAAGAATCTCTTCTATGATCTGATCATCTAGAAACCTGTGGAGCATAGATGTGTTCCATCTATTGTGGGTTGGATCTATTAGATCAGCCACCATTAGTGGTTCCTCTCTTGCCACAGGTCCACTGAGAATTCCTCTTGGTAACCACCAATCCTCTTGGATTCTGATTTTGCTTCCATTACCCACTAATCATCTAACATGTGGTAAAATAGCATTTCTGCCCATTAGTATGCTCTGCCATCCCCAAGATGGCCAAGTTCCTCTATCTGCTAATTGGAATTCTTTAGAATGATAATATAGACCCTTAAATATTTGACCCCATAAAGATTGAGGCTGTTGTAGTAATCGCCCAACTTGCTTTCTAAACATGACTCTGTTAAATTCTATAAGATCACGGAATCCTAGGCCGCCGTTGTTCTTGTTGCTTTTAAGAACATCCCATTTTTGCCAATGAATCCCTGCTCTGTTCCGATCATTCCTCCACCAAAATCTAGCAATACTATTTTCTATAGATTTGCAAAGAGACAAAGGAAGTTTAAAGATCGACATGGTGTAATGTGGAAGTGCCCGAATCACAGATTTAATAAGAATTTCCTTACCACCTTTTGAGATTAACTTTTCTTTCCATCCCTCCAGTTTTGCATTAACTCTCCCTAAAATCCAAGAAAACATCTCCTTCTTGGAACGACCCCAGTCAGATGGTATTCCCAAATATTTGCCATACCTTTGCAGCACAGGTATTCTGAACTCCCTCAACATATTTTCCTACAGTCTGAAAGGACAATGTTTGCTAAAAATTAGTCCATATTTGTTGTGATTCAGTGCCTGTCCTGTGGCCACACAATACTGATATAAAATACTAGCAAGGTTTTGGCATTCCTGAATGTTACCATCTAGGAAGAATATTGCATCGTCAACGAAAAATAAATGGGACACCATCAATTTAACCTAATACCCTTAATGTGTCCCATGTTGACTCCTTGATTGATTAGATTTGACAAAACATTTGCCAATAGAATAAAGATGTTTGGAGATAGAGGATCATCCTGTCGAAGGCCACAAGTTGGGTAAAAATAAGCAAGTTGCTCTCCATTAAATCTTACACTAAAAGATGTTGTAATGCATTGCATTACCCATTGTACCCACTTTGGATGGAATCCCAGTTTGAGAAGATAGTCGCGAAGGAAATCTCATTCTACTCTGTCTTATCCCTTTTGCATGTCTCTCTTTAGGATTGCGTTAAATTTTCTTGTTTGCCTCCAAGTCTTAAATTGATGAAGAACTTCTTGAATGATTAAAATATTGTTTGCAATCTGTTGTCCACTCACAAAAGCTGACTGTTCCATAGAAATCAGATTAGGTAACCAAGGTTTCAGGTAGTTAGCAATTACCTTTGAGATAACTTTGTATGCAAAGTTGCAGAGGCTAATTGGTCTATATTTATCCAGTCTCTCTGGGTGAGGCTTGTTGGGGATCAATGCATTAATGGTCTGGTTCAAAGTAGAAGGCATCATCCCTAACCGAAAGAAATTTTGCACCAAGAGAAGAAGATCATCTTTAATGACCTCCTAGTGAGTTTCATAAAATAAGCCATTTAAACCGTCAGGGCCTGGAGACTTAGTAGTTCCCAACTAAAAGGTAGCTTGGCAAACCTCCTCAAACGTAACCAAATCCAGCAATGGGTCATTCATTTCTGTGGTAACTACCTGTGGTCATTGGTCAAGAATGGGTCCGTAGTCCCGATGTCCCACCGTTGTATATAACCCTGAAAAGAAATTGGGTGCCATATCTTGTAAAGTCTAAGGATCACGAATCCATTGCCGATGGTCATCCTGCAACATGCTAATTCAATTTATTTGCCTCCTTTGAAGTGTAGTTGCATGAAAAAAATCTTATATTCTTATCACCCCACCTCAACCATTGATTCCTGGAGCGCATTGCCCAATATTGCTCTTCTTGTTGCCAAGTCCACCTTATTTCCTCTCTTAGCTTAAATGCTTCCACTCTATTATAGTTACTATGCTGCTAGTTTATAACATGCTGAAGTTGTTGTTATAAGATGTTTACTTTGAGAGCGCCCCTCGAAAATTTTGATCGGCTCCACTTAGTCAAGGCTTCGGAAACATTCTTTTATCTTTGGAAGTAGCCCAGAACCTTGAACCCACATTGAGTTCCATGCTATGGAAATAATCTCTCAGCATTCTTCATCTTCGTTCCAATAAGCTTCAAAAATAAAAGGCTTCATGCGTTTTCTATAAGGTACTAAAGTGTTAATAATTAGGGGACTGTGGTAAGACCCCACAGTAGGCAACGCGAAGACCTCAGCTTCAAGAAACAATAACCGTCAATCCATTGTGCACATCACCCTATCCAAACGTTCTTTCACCAGTTCATCTCCCTCTCGATTGTTCATCCAAGTAAACTCACAGCCTTTGCTTTCTATTTCCATAAGGGCGCAATCATTTAGGATAGCTTAAAAGGAAAGCATTCGATAAGGATCTGCCTATCTCTTTTCTACATTTTCCCAATGATAGAGTATTTCATTAAAGTTGCCCACACAGGCCCAAGGTAATGTGTTAGTAGAGCTTATCTCCCTAAGTTCATCCCACAGAATTTGTCAATTTTGGTAGACAAAAGAAGCATGAATACAAGTGATATGCATAGTTCGATCTTCCTGTACATCCCTGTAGGTCATATCAAAAAGTTCTCGCGTTGAGTGAACCACACTTAAGGACACCTTATTGTTCTAGAAAAATGCCATATTTCCCGCTAAACCAATAGGGTTGATAATATGAGAGTTATTGAAGTGTAAGCGGCGTTGAATCCATTGAAGCTTCACATCATTGTTCTTTGTTTCCATTAAGAATACAATATTGGACTTTTCCTTGGCTGTCATGGCCTGAGAGCTTGAACTGTCAAGGGATTGCCCAAACCTTGACAATTCCAACATATCATCTTCATTTGTGGGTGGGTGGATATTGAGGGCCAACCACCATAGCCTAAGTTCCAGCTTCCCCTGCTACAAAGACAAGTGTTTCCATGAGGTTTGTGTCATCAAGGTTCTCCAGGAGCGAACCCTTTGTGTCATACGGAGTGTATCATTTATGTTTTTTGGCAACACCCACCTTTAGTGTCAATCTTGAACTTTTTAGCTTCTTTTGTTGCTGAATATCAGTATATGGGGACTGAATTCCCTTCATTTTGGCTATTGCAGGTATTAGCACTGTGTGGAGAGAAGTCCCTTGCATAATTTCATCCAGAAGATGTTGCTGGTCAAGGCCTGTTGCTTGCGGATTAGTCGTAGTAACTGGTCTAGATAGGTTCGCTGCTTCAGTATGATTTGGTGGGGGCAGTAAAAGGACATTCTGAAGTAGCAAGGGAGGTGTTTCAAGTATGGTTTGTTCTGACTGATCTAGTTTGTCTAGAGGTGTGTAAAAAAGTCTGCTAATAATTGTTGTATTCTTTTACTTTAGCTCTAAGCCATTGGCCATAGGCCATTTTGTCCCTACCTTCTAATTTAGCCTCATCGAAGGGGAAGTCCTTGCAATACATTGCGCAATGTCCCAACTTGCCACAAGAGTAACAAAAATGGGATAGTCGTTCATAGCGAAAGTCAAGCCATAGTGGTTTTCTGTCAATTCGAATCAATTTCCCTGTTTTTAAAGGCTCCTACATGTTTAGTTCTACCCTCACTCGACCAGCTCTTAAGGTTGTCCCCTATTTTGTGTCAACTTTACTTCAACTACCCGGCCAATGTGTTGCACCGCCTTGGTGATCATTTTTTCTTTAGATCATTCCAAAGGCAATCCAAAGACTTGTACCTAGAAAGCACAAGTAGAGAAATCATAACAATGTAATAGGGTGTTGGGAATCCATGGCTTAAAGATTACTAGATGACTTGAGAAACGCCAAGGTCCGCCCTCTAAGACTCTCTATTTGTTGGCATTTGAATGGAACTTAGCTACATATAGGCCTGCTTCTCTTTGGGAGATTTCAACTTATTCAATCTGACAAGCCCTCTTCAAAGTACTTTGGAAAGCTTGGCAGATTATTGATGGGTTTGAAAGGATTTTCCCTACTAATGTTAATCGACATGCTTCTAATTTTTCAAGTGGGAGCTCATCATCCTAGACTTCAATTTC
The DNA here is from genome assembly GCA_014182405.2 of Eucalyptus sideroxylon. Classification (NCBI taxonomy): domain Eukaryota; kingdom Viridiplantae; phylum Streptophyta; class Magnoliopsida; order Myrtales; family Myrtaceae; genus Eucalyptus; species Eucalyptus sideroxylon. The sequence continues at coordinate 14,587,111 of CM024550.2, read as the reverse complement.
TTGCTCAGTAATAAGACAGCCCAATCTGGAACAGAGTGTAGCCAATCGCACAGAATCTTCCTGGTCATCCGAATCCATCCCACAGAGAAGAAACAGGACAACAAAACAAAAAGAAGTCGAAATCTAGATTGTAACACAGCGAGAAACCTCAATTTGCCAACAATAATATGCGTCTAATGGATAAGTTAGTCCATGGCACCACATAACTAGCTATAGATTGAATTACAACACAATATTATCCGAGAGACAGGGCATTGAAGGCATGCAAAGAGCAAACCAGGCAGAGATAGTCTCCATCTTGAATTATGGGCCTGCAACCGAGATCCAAAGCTGGCGGAGATGGAAGATTGCCAAGGTTGGTAATGTCGAGTGAAATTCAACCATGAGGATGGGTGACACAGAAAGAAGATGGTATGGATGAAGAGGTGGGTGTAAATGGGTTTAGGGTTTGGGTAAACAGGACTACCAAGAGGTAGAATACACTCTAAATTTCAAGAGAGAGGATTACGATTCGCAAAAGCACTGCCATGAGAGCATCGTTCGATTCTTAAAAGCTGTAAGAATCGGTACAATCGGTATTCATGCTATCATGTTATCTAGCAACATATCATCACAAGAACTTTGCCACATAATATCATCACATTACATATAACGTTGTCACATGATATGATCTGTCCTCACTTGGTACGTCACATATGCCGTATGGTCATGTAGTTATGAACATATTCTCTATACACAAACACACAGGGTACAAGCACTCCGTGCTAGACATACACACTCACAAATAATGACACTTCGATATTACAAGAGTAGCATCGGATAACTCTTTCACTAATAATAACATAGCATTCATAAAAATAACAATTAGCCATGTTCAAGCACCAAAAAACGTCTTAAGAGTCAATTCGTCCTTGAGTTCTTGCTTTGTTTCATAGAGTCGGAATAGACCGACTTCGTCGAAAGGCTTGAAGAGCAAGGGGTGTTGCTCGTCCACTAGCTCCTGCGGACACTTGACCACTCCTCTTATGAACGAGAACGAGCCGATCGAATACATCGCTTCATTCCCACTGACCATCACTCGGTGTCTGGAGCAGTGCACTCGGCCATTGCTCCATCCCTAGCCAATGATTCGTTTCAAATAAATTCATTATTAGCATTATCTACAAGACATTTTTAGGTAGATGTACTTTATCTCATAGTTAAGGAAAATTATCAAGAAAAAAAAAACAAATATTAAACCTATCGCGATTGTGCCAATTTAATCCTAAACCCCTTTCTTTTGCCAATTTAGTTCCAAACATTTGGCATTTGTGCCAACTCAATCTATCTAACTAAATTTGGCTAGCTAGCGCGAACATGGACGCAAGCCAGCGTTGACCATCTAGCCATTTTTATTCAAATTTTTTTATTAATTTTTTATCTTTTCTTTTCTTTTTCTTTTTCTTTTTTTCTTTTCTTCCTACTCTTCTTCTTCTTCCCCCAACCTCACACTAATGTAGGTGAGGTGATCTGGGCAAGGGCAACCTCACCATGGCCTCACCGGTCGGGGGTGAAGGCGGCCTTGCCTGTGATTGCGAGGTCATGGCCGCCTTCACCTACGGCCTCCAAGCCATTGCAAGGCGCGACTACCTCATATCAACGTTGAAGTGCGGCGACTAGGCTCAAGCGGGCCCAATGACCATTGGTAGAGAGAGAGAGAGTACTTGAGACAATGGGGGAGGACTGTGAGGCACCTCACAAAGGCCTGGGGGCCGCAAAGGCTTCATTGACTGCAAGTGAAGGCAACCATGGCCTCACAACCGTGGGCGAGGCCACCTTTGCCTGTGATCAACGAGTCCATGGCGAGCCTACCCTCGTGTAGATCTAGACGAGGCTACCTCGCCTGCAACCCCCAACCTCCCCAGATTTGGGCAAGGCTCAATGAGGGCTTGCGATCCTCACCAACGGTCATCAAGGGCTTCACAATCCTCACCCAGTGGCCAGGGAGACTCACAAAATCCTCACCGACCACTAGGGTGGGGGTGGGGGAAGAAGAAGAACAGTAGGAAGAAAAGAAAAAGAAAATTCAAAAAATATTATTAAAAAAATGCCATGTGCTGTATGGGGTTCCCTGGGTATCAAAAAAAAAAAACATCGATTAGATGGTCGGTGACGGCCAGCATCCACGTCAGCACCAGCCAGTTAAATTTAGCTAGATGGATTGAATTGGCACAAATGAAAAATGTTAAAACTAAATTGACAAAAAAAAAAATTGTTTACGACTAAATTTGCACAATTACAATACATTTAGAACTTTTTTGGTAATTTTCCCCTCATAGTTAACTATGGTAATGTGAACATTGTGATCACAATCTTAAATGACCCATTTTTTCTTAATGCTTGGATGATTCTATTTACCTTGACCCTTAATATCACTCTTGATACGGTGGAATGGAATGGTCGATCAATTTGAATGGAATAAGTATTACAATACTTGTGTTTCTTTATTATCAAAGATTGATGTGGACAGGATGTGGTGATCCCTTTTCTAAGTGTTTCGAATAGAAAGGAATAGTACTGAAGCAACGAAAATATCCTCAAAGTGTATAATATATGAGGAAAAACACAAGAATCGAGACGTGTATTCTCTTCTAAGTCCTAATGGGATTTAGATATAGAACATCTTGAAATGATTTGGTTGATATAGTAAAATGAGTTTATCCAACCATCACCATGACTACGACGAATCTGAATTACAGGCTTCATCTCATATTTGCATAAGTCTATCAAGGGAAGCTTCGGAGGTGAGAGCGAATCCATATCGGCTTCTCCTTTTGTGTTCTCTTTCCTTTTTCGTGATATTTTTCGTGTGCGTATCGAAGTTTTAATAGAGGCAATAAAGTTGGGTCCAAGAATTTTCATATATTCTTTTTATTATTATCTTTTTTAAGTATCCATATCTAATAAAATAAGTCCAAGTTTCGTTATGGTACCGTTTAATGATTTGTACTTCAACCCACACCGTTGATAAAGCTTCATTGTCGCGGTCTGGCTGGGCTTAACAGGTCATGTTCAAAAATTGAAAAGGGAATCAACTGGAATCATCTTATTTCGTGAAGGCACGTAATTTTATATTGCATATACTGACACATGCAATATAAAATTGCAAGTGCAATTTCATTTTCTAGATTTAGGATTGGTTGGGTGATTTTACCGTAAGATAGCTCGCTTGACATGGCAAAAGGTCTGAAAGCCTTACGAAAGCGCCGATCCATGAGTTATTGAGATAAAAGGTTGGTGTTTATGGAGACATTTTTTGGCTCATGAGCTAACCCCATTTTTATTTACACGAACCATTTTTCTTTTTGAAATTTTTTGGAAGTAGTTAGTTTGCTTTTTGCTGCTAGTAGGAAATAATTAAAGATTTCTTTTCGTCTCCATGAACCCCAATTTATTTGTCAGCTTTTTTTTCTATAATTCTTGCCTACTAGAGACGATCCCATCGTCATCAACAGCCGGAAGCACACGTAGCTCCGAAGTGGGATAAGAAAGGAAAACCTTCGTATGCTTGTCGAATACTATCGACCATCCACTCAATTAATCAATAACACGATGAAAAATAAAGTGAGCCTCACCACCCAGTATGAGGTTGCCCTCGCCAGTCGCTGCCAAGGTTAAGGTCACCTCTGGCTGGTCGCCAAAGTCCAGCGACTGGTTGAAGGTAGGAGGAGGAGAAGGAAAACAAAAGAAAGAAAAAGAAAAGGAAAATGAATAGGAATAGGAACAGGAAAAAATTCAAAAATATTTAAATATCATCAAAAGTTATCCATGTCAGCGCCGATGATGTCATGTTAGCTAGCCGACACCCACTCAACAAAATATGGTCAAAATTAGCTGGAAATGACTGAATTGACACAAAGTGAAAAGCTTTAGGAATAAATTAGCACCAACAAAAGGCTTATAACTAAATTGGCACAAATGCAAAAAGTTTAAGACTTTTTTAACACTTTTCTCCCATATTCGCAATGGCTAAATCTAATGTAGAGCGGACTAGATTGTTTAGTTTGAGCACGGTATGTATTTACTATGGCTATAGCCAACGAATAAGTTGATTAAACTGTACTCCTATAATCAATCATGTATCCCTTCCCTCATTGACTTTAATATGATATTGGCTTTTTCATAACCATTGTCATTGTTTAATATCGCGTTTGGAACGTGGCCTTCTTTTGAAGATAGAAAAGTGATCTAATTATATGCAATGAATCTGTATTGAATAACTGTTACGTACATATTATTGAAAAGTCATAAATGTATTGGAAGTTTTAAAACTTGTCACAAAAATGCATTTGAGTCCTAAAAAATTCAAAAAGTGCAATTAAATCATAAAACTTGTAACAAAAGTGTAACTGAGTCTCAAAAATTTTCGAAAAGTATAATTGAGTCATAAAACTTATCAAATTGGTCCAATCAAATCATTCTTTTGATTGTACTTTTTAAACGTTTTAAGACTTAATTTTACTTATATGATAAATTTTAGGAATTTTAATACACTTATTCCCAATATGTTTTTACTCGGTGACGTCGACAAAAGGTCGAAATTTCTATTTCAGGTATAAAGGAATTTTAACCATGGATGTACATAGATAGGTCATCGGCTAAATCTCACGATTATTAATTTTATCACCAAGATGACATGGGGAGAGAAAGGTTGTGGTTTTAGGGGATGGGGATTGGAGAAAAAACAACGATCGCCAACATCAAATTAAAGGCTTTATAAAGGGTTTGGAATAATAATCCGAAGAAAGATCACGTTCAATTAGAAACGCTATAAAAGGTTTTGAGAGCCGACGCTCCGTTCCGTCCCTCCGGTGTGGCGAAGATGCGGACGAGGCCCTCAGCGTCGAAGGGCTTGAAAAGCAAAGGGTGTTGCTCGTCCACCAGCTCGTCGGGGCACCGAACGGTTCCTTCGACACTGGAGAAGATCCCGATGGAGAGCCTGGCCTCGTCCCCGCGCATCATCACACGGTGTCGAGGACAGTATAATCTTCCGTTGCTTCCATCCCTAAGAAAAGACCATGAAAGAGGTCATAGCTGAGGTGAAAATTGTACATACAGCCATGCATGCATCTCTTAATCAAGGAGATTATTGCATGAATTTTAATCGGGGTAAACATCTTGTGTACTCTTATTACTACACAACTCACATGTCTCAAGAATAATTGTCCAAAAATCTAAACTTATTTTATTGCGATCAATTCAATCATAAGTCATTTTTTCCTTTGCCAATTTTTTTATTTTCCAAAATTTTGGCAATTTTTCCCCTCTTTCTTTTCTTTTCTTTTCTTTTCTTTTATTTTTTTATTTTTTTTTTTTTTTTGTTACTTCCCTCTACTGGTCGACGAGGCCTCAACAATGGCCACTGGAGGTCACCATCATATAGCGAAGGTTGCCCCCACCTATGGACAATGACTGGCAAATAATAGGGAAAGAGAAAAAAGAAAAAAAAAACAGAAAAAGAGGAAAAAAAAATTGGAAAATTGATTTGAGGGACACTCTTGGCAAATCATCAAAAGGTTTACAATTAAATTGGTCAAATTGAAAAATTTAGTATTGACAGTGCAATAAATTTAGGACTTTTCTGATATTTTTCTCCGTTAGGTAATTACAATCTGAAAATATTGACAAATTATCCAAATCAAGCACACGAGAACCCAAAATAAAGGCACAAATCTATTTCAAAGGGCAATTTGCAATTACTTACTGGTCAGCTTTCTAAGCATCCTGGTGGTTAGTGGAAATTCGTGGATTTCTAAAATCACTCATAAATTTAATTATAGAAGAAATTAATGTTAGGTAAACAAAGACTATTTAAAGGAATGAGCAATATTCTACAACACAAATTGATTGGTCCAAGCAAAATATAGCTCACAAATCAGATATGAAATTATATAGCACGAGCACGGCCGGCATAAAGAAAATTTCATACAAACAACCTTGATATGAGGATTTTAATTATCTACTCTGTTAGATCTTCTCAAACCGATTGTGGATAAAATCTCTTACGTAGGATTTTTCTTTAGAGTATGCTTCAATGGTTTAGAAAAATTTTATAGTTTTTGCATATCCACTATTTTTAATCTTATTTTGTAAAAGGTGGGATATAATGAAGAGACTATTAGAGAGAGAGAGAGAGAGAGAGAGAGAGAGACTCACATGGAATGACTCTCCAAGCATGACGATAGTAGAGGAAGCCGAAGGCGCGACTTTAATCCAGTCTCCATGCTTCGTCTCCACTTCCAACCCGTTCACGTGATTCTGCTGCAGCATGGTCACGAAGTTCGTGTCGTAATGAGTTATGCCTCCAGGCCGAGCCTCCTCCGTCTCCGGCGCTCCGTACCTGAGGAGGCGAAGGGCATGTAGGGTCGACGCGGTGTGCGAGTCGAGATAGCGCTCAACGCCGAAGCTTCGGAACACCATCTTCTGAATCGTGTAGTCTAACTCGGACAGCCTCCTCAGGTAAGAGTTCAGCAGCTCGCTGCAAGTGATTCAGAGAGGCGAATTTACCAAGTCTTATTTGTAATTGAAGTTCTTCACGAAGAACAATTTTCGACAGAACGTAAATGACTCGAGCATGGCCAAGGGAAGTTCGGGAATGTAATTCGCGCCATACGTACCAGAATTTGGCGTTCCCCTCTGGCCACATGAGAGCGGCCAAGCGTTCGATCGCGCCCGAGTTCAGGGCGTCGTGCATCCCCATGGCCTCATGAAGAGGGTTCAGAGGGAGGTTAGCAAGGTAGCCATCGTACGGCCTGGTCGGGTCGACGAACTGGCGCTTAGTCTCGGCCGGAAGACCGAACATCTCCTCCATCTGATGGAAGACCTCGTCGTGAAGCTCCACGGTGACCTTGTCGTACAGAGCCAAGAAGCAGCCATACTCTTCAAGCGCCCGCCGGACAGCGTCTTGGACGGAATCCCAGCCGCCGCTTCCAGGCTCCGAATCGCCCAATCCAGAAAAATCTATGGAGGGAAGCTCAAGCGCCGGACCTGAACCCATGCCAAAGCCTTTGTCTTTTCTTGCGAGACTTCGATTCTCCGGTGATCGTTTCCCTCAGTTTCTTAGTTTCTGCCGGATTTAAAGGGCCTTGCCATGACTTAGAGTACAAAAATGCGAAGAACATGCATGAAGCTTCCTTGAAAAGCGCTTGTAAATTAATGCACGACTTGGCATGTTGCGAATGTCATTAAATGTCTGCATTCCAGTGACAGCATTGTCTGTTGGCAAGAGCTTGTCTTGTTGCTTGATGTTTATTAAAATTGCGTAACCGCACCGATCGATGTATCCATAAAGCACGCTAATTGTATACTGGAAAATCGATTGCATCGCCGATACGTATTGCATCGAATTGGTACGATGACCAACGCCTCGCCTCTCATAAAAAATGAGACTACATATTCAATTATCGGTATCAACTCTGAAGTGACATCTAAATGTTCTGGATATTAGTCTCGGACTAAAAAGGCGAAAAAGGGGATTTCCAAAGATTTGAGGTAATCACCTTTTACTCTAATATAATGTAAAATGTTGTAAGGTCTTCAAAAATGTCAATGCTCGAGGTTAGCCAACGTGCCGATTGATTGATTAACGACGATATTATTTGCCGAAACAAGCTTTTTAGAAGCCAAATAATAATTTTACTGATTTTATTACTTTATTCGTGACAGCTATATACGAATTTAAAGAGGAATGGATTGTATAGTTGACCACGTTACGTATTTATTATGGCTATAGCCAGCGAATAGCTTGATTAAACTACACTCCTAGAGGCTAGAATCATTTTAATGACCTCCTCCGTTGACTTAAATATGATATTGGCCTTCGTGGGCAATTGTCGAATTGTTTATATTGTGTTTGTAATGTGGCCTTTCCATTATAAGTAGAACATCGGATCTAATTGTATGTAAATTCAAGTAAGGTTTGTATCATTGCAATTGAGCATGCAATTAGTGTGTTTTATACGTAAGCATGTATGTTACATAGGCCTAATAAGCATTCATGACTTGAAACATGTTGTTGTATGTTATATATCACAATATGAGATTAGAACATTCTATACTATTAATATGAAACATGTCGTAGTATGTGTCGTGCTAGGACTGAACCCGTGCAATGTGCAAGATATTGTGAACTAAGCAAAAATCATTATCTTAATTTCTGCTATTTTTTTAGAGATATGGAAAAGCACATGATATAATAAGAGTTAAATAGTAATTCACCTTGTTTAATGATATTTTGCAGCCAATATTCCAAAGAGGTTTCACATTTTTTACTTACACTCAAGTTTGTGTCACTTTAAAAAAGTTAACGTTTAAATAAAGGAAAAACTACTAAAAACCTCAAACTTTATTTAATGAAAAAAATTACCCCAAAATTTTTTTATGACACAGAAAACAACAAATTTTGCCAATTGTAACACGTTTGCCCCAAATCTATGGCTGAAGGGCATTTTCATATTTTATTTTTTTAATTTATTTTTCTTTTTCTTTCCTTTTTCTTTTCTTGTTTTCTTTTTTCCTTCGTCTCTCTTCCCTCTACCGTGGCCATTAGAGGAAAGCCAGACTCAAGTGAGGCCGCCCTTACCTAGGCTAGTGAGGGCCGCCCTCACAACCATTCCTCACTTGGGCAAACGAGGGTAACCCCCCTAGGTCGAGCAAGGACAATCCTCGCTAGATCCATGACGGCTACCCTCGCCTGGGCCAGATCTAGCGAGGAATGCCTTGTCAGCATCAACAAGGGCTACCCTCACTAGATCTAGCAAGGGCTATCCTCACCTGACCCAAAGGAAGGTGGCCCTCGCCTAAGTCCGGCTTCCCTCCACCAGCCATGGCATAGGGACGAGAGGAAAAGAAAGAAGAAAAAAAGAAAAAAAAAAAACAGAAAAGCAAAAGCAAAAGTAAGATGAAAATGCCCTATAGTTTGAGATAAATATGTCACGGTGGTATAAATTTAGGGTTTTTTGTATCACGAAAAAAAGTTTGGGGTGAATGTATCATAGTTGGAAAATTTTAGAGTATTTTATATCACAAAAAAAAAATTGACGTAAATTTATCACACTAAGTAAAGTTTGGGATTTTTTTATGGTTTTTTCCCTTTAAATAATAATTTTTTTTAGGGGTCCATTTTATCTTAAGGGTGATTATTAACTATGGCTATATCGTATATCATGATTTCGTTTCTTTATAAATAATTAGAAATATCCATAAACTTGTATATAAAAACATTTATACGTAAGCTCATTAATTTGAAATGAGTCTTTTAAATATGGAGATCAACATGTTGTAAAATATTTCAAATCAATCTTTTAACAAGATCCCTACTTTGTAAAATAAAAAATATTAGCAATTTTTAAATGTGATATTGACTCTTAATTTCTTGAGACTATGGCATAAATTAAAATTATTTTCTCAAGATCTCTTCCATGACCTTACAAAGTGCAAGCTTTCAATGGGTAATAATTATCACCTAAAATGCAATACGCATAACAACATGCTCTCTCTGTCAATCTGGAAAGATTTATTGACTTCACCTAAATCATTATAGGAAAATAGATCCTAATTTGGAAATTATCTCACTGGAAGTTCCCATTGATAGTTCTTAACTTTAGGACTTTGAAAAAAATCTTACAAAATCCAGTAGCCAAGTTTGTATGATTGGTGTGTAATTAGACCTAAACAAGTCCCTAAAAGGGTTCATTTCCGTTCTCGTCCAAATCTTGAGATCATCGGGATGCAAACCATTTAGGAGTATTCTTTCATCTTGGAAAAGAAAAAAGATACATCGAGGATTGCAAAGCGTGCAAACATCGACACATTAAAATAAGGAACTCATCATCAGAGCTTGTCATCCCTACATGTCAAACAACCAAGCCGTGAAAGCTTTCCTAGAAAGCTCCCTTCGTTTGGTAAGGTTACATCTCTTAACTAAGCAATAAGGATCCAAAGGAAGCCCTTGGGGCAATGAAGGCGACTCACCCTGCCCTGCACAAAATCCACCCCTTCGATTAGACACGATCACAAGTCTGGCAATTTGGTGGCCCCACCAAGGCCCATCAAGCCCGAAACAACTAGGATCGAGCGGGTTTGGACAAGCCGGGCACATCCCATTGGGCCCGTCCAAAGCTAATTACTTCGTGTAGAAATTCAATCTTTCCCAAACCATGGGCGGGCCTGAAAAAGTATTTTCACCCGAAGCAGGCTGACTGGCCCGATCGGCCCGCCTAAGCCCGCCCAGCGTACGGCTTGTTGCTTGATTTTGCTACGGTCTTTCCCATTGGAAAAAAACCTAGGGCCACCACGTGGGCGGGCCGACGGCCAATCCCGCAACTCACAGGCTCGGGCCAATCGGACAGCCCGCAGATTCGCTTCCTCGCCTAAATGGCATCTCCCCCGCAACAAAACGCGGCCGCGGAGCTTTTGCTTTTGCAGAGAATTTTCTCTCGAGATGGAACCGAGCTCGTCCTCTGCTCCCGCTCCTGCTCCTCCTGCTCCTACTTCTGCTCTGCCACTGCTGCTGCCGTTGTCATCGGCGTCGTTGTCATTTTCTTCTTCGGAAGCTGTGCTGATGGAGAGGCCCCGGCAGCGCAGATGGTCCTTCGACAAAGTGGCCGACGTCAAGGCCGTCATCATGATCCAGCGCGCCCTGATCGACGACCCCTCTGACGCAGCCGCTCTCACCGTCGCTGTCGAATCAGACCTCCTCAACACCGGCCTCAGGTCCGTCAGGTCCCGAACCCTCCCCAACCGAAAGGCCTCGCACCTCCACTGCCCCCATGGTCCTCCAGGTTAGGCCGTCCCAACGCTGGCTTTTGCTTCTAGGTCACCGCCTCTGATCTTTTCCGTTGCCTGTGTGTAGTGGCGCGTGGTTGGTTTCCCTTCGGCTTCGCGCTTGTTGTGCTTAGGGTTGTGATCGTTTTGTTGTGTACTTGAACAGTTTATCTACGGTGAGGGACATTGCGAGAAGTAGTATTGACGAGGCCTCCAAGAGCTCTAGTGGTAATCAAATGTTGAGATTGACGCTGACGGACAGTCACAATGAGATGACCGCAATCGAGTATTGTAACAACCCAGACCCGGGGCAGTACGGAGGGACGGACTAAGATCGCCTCGGCAGTACGCGGGCGAGGCTAAGGGCATTTCTCCTGTCCCACATCGCTTAGGGGGGAGTCCTGGGAGCCTTTATAAGGCTTGGCTCCCTTAATATGTGTGACGTGTTTTAAAACCGTGAGGGAAAAGACCGTGGCTGGGATGGCGGTTCGTCCGCGCCAGGGTGGGTGACCCAAAGCGGACAATATCACACGGCAGGGCCCAGGTCCTTACAAGTATGCTCATATTCCGTCGCTTCCCGATGATGTCGTTCCCAGTACTAAGGTATTCCTTTAAATTTGCCTTCTCTATAACCGGTATGTGTTTTACTCTGGTAAGTTGATAGATGCCCTGAAGTCGCTGTATCCGTGGCGCGGAAGACATGGAAATTTTTTACAGAATCTGGTTCGTTTCGGTTTTTGGTCTTAGAGAATCCAATTGAGTTTGTTAGTCACAATTAAGTCTACGGTTTATTGCTGACGCGGCTTGGATAGTTCGTTTCGTACAAATGATTCCGATAATATATGGTTGAAATTAATGGGGAAACTGGGACACCCTAGCTTCATTATCTCATCGTAGTGAGGTTCGCACTAGACGTGCAGTTGTAGTTGTGAAGTGTGTATCTAGATTTTGTTGATTCTACACAGGAAGAATTGTTTGAAGTTAATTGCTTGGTCAGAATAGGAGATACGGAGGTAGACATGAGTGGAGGATTCTTAGGCTCGGTTTGTTTCGTGGAAAATAAATTATTTGGAAAAAAAATTTTTTTAAAATTATCACTTGTATTGCTTGATTATTGGTAGCAATTAAATGCCTAAACAATTTCGAGAACAAGGAAAATATTTTTTTCAATGTGATTCCCTGATTTCCTCACAAGATAAGGTCAATGGATGAATCGGCGGCGGGTAAGGATTCAAAGGACTCTTTTTCCTTTTTGTTTTCCTTTCTTTTCATATCCTCCGCCATTTGGCCGAGATTATTGATTCATTATCGAATCGTGTATCTATCCAATATTTTCTGCCCATGATTCCTTTTGCTTTGTAGAAAGTTCTTCGAAGACATATATTCTCATCCGAGATTTTTGCCACGAATTCGTCTAAAGAATTTAATTCAAAGTTTCCTTGCACTAATTCATTAGTCCCCGGTTCAAATGCAATGTTTTGTGGATTCCTTCAAGCTGTCAATTCATTAAGTTATTGTTGAAGATATGTTTGATTTTGATTGATTTGTAATTGGTTGTAATTGATAGGATAATGAGTCTATTTTAGGACTAGAAAGATTAGGAAAAATCATTTACTTTTTTATTGAAGACCTTGTATGGTATATACATGGTTGTATCATATTCAGAATTGATAGAGAAGAATAAACAATCTTTCCTCACACAAAATTCCCTTTCCGTATTCTTTCTTCTCAATTTGTGACATGGTATCAAAGCGTGTCTCGATCCTGGCATAGCTTCTGCATCTGAAACAATCTCTGTCTCTTCCTTGTTTCCCGTTGCTGCAACGTTCGTAGAACAGGACAGTTTCCATTCAACCTTCTTCATCTGTCTCTTCTCTATTTCCTGTTGCTACAAAACTCATAGAACAGGACAACTTCCATTCATTTTTTTTCTTCAAAGGCAAATTTGCAAAACAGTTCTTCTTTAGAAAATCGTCCTCATGACAAACCCACAGATTCTTACCTCAGGATCCAGTGATCAACCTGCAGGAGAGACAACACCACCAATCTCGCAGATCCAGGAATCATCATCTATTGTCGTTATTTTCGAAGAACAAAGGCAGCCGCAAACTCAAATTCAGCATGCAATATGGATACCTATTCCGGATCAGGCAAATTTGGGGCAACCCTATTCAGGCCAACTTTACCAATGGGTCCCACATCCTTGGTACTATGGGATCAACCCAAATGCATCATTGCTGGGATTTTGATCTGATGGAGGCCTACCAGCCAGCAACAGGGCAGGCACAAACACCGGTGCATAGCAGACAGGCGGATCAATCGAACCGAGCATGGGAACAAATCCCTACCTGGCTTCGGGTTCTTTTTTTCCAAATGCAGGCAACACAATCAGATCTAAGGGGTTGGGTTCAGGAGCAAATTCATACCCGAATCCACCACCGGGTCTCTTCCCGTACTAGATCTACGCTACCAGTAGCCGCCCGGAGCCCGACGACCCTCTTTTCACAACAAATGCCGACGGACTAGAACTGAAGATCGTTGCTCAACAGTTAACTGGACCGGATAATTATTCGAGTTGGTTGCGCGAGTTCCGGCGGGCTCTGGTAACGAAAGATAAGGAGGGCTTCATCGACGGAACCGTTCCAATTCCAACCGACGAACGACTAGCGCGGCTTTGGAAAAAATGTAATCAGTTAGTCAGAACGTGGATCGGAAACAGTCTCACCCCCGAAGTCGCAGCGGGTCTTCCCCCAACGGAGGACTCAAAACAAATGTGGGAAAACATCAAGGAGATGTATGGAAAATTAGATCAAGTCAAAATTTTCTCCTTGACGCAACAGATCTCGAGTTTAAAGCAGGAAAACATGACTGTTGCTGCAATTTTTAACAAACTTTCAAGTCTATGGAACGAATTGGAAGCGGTCGAAGAAAGATTTGACTGGCCGGAGCCGATTTTGCAGGAATACAAAAAAATGCGAGACAGGGAGAAGGCAATAAGATTCCTCCTCATACTGAATGAATCTTACCTTTCCTTTCGATCGCAGATTTTAACCATGGAACCGATGCCAAACCTTGGCTGCATCTATCAGCTTGCTATCCAGGAGGAGAGCTAGCAGAGAGTAGCAGATCTCGGGAAAGGAGGCGAAAGTGTGGCTTTGGCGGCAAGGGTTTCCCCTTACCTGCTACGGAAAACCGCAGGAGGAAGAAATCTAGGGTTCCACGAAGGAGCTGCAGGAGGGAGAGAGGGTCGAGGACCCAATCTAGGGTTTCACAAAAACCCTAGGTCCTTTATACAGCCAATCGATGGCCGTGATTTCTCTGGGGGGATCCGACGGCTCAAGATCGATCCTCAGGGCTGCTGGATCCAACGGCTCACATAAAGGCGTGGCTTCTGAATCTAACAGTCCACGAGCTAGAGGCTTCTATGGCTCCGAAGGCCCACGCGAACAATTTTTTTCTAGGCCCGACTGCCCAAAAGGCCAATTTCTCATGACATCTGAAGGCCCATATGGAGGTACGGCAACCCATGCCGTGAGCAGGCCCTCATCATTTATAAAAAAAAACAATAATCACTAGGGAAAGGGTAAGCTCTATTGTGAATATTGTAAACACCCGCATCATACAATTGAAAATTGTTGGAAATTACACGGTAGACCAGGTGAGAAAGAAAAAGGAAAGTTTTCAACTGTCTTTCAAGTGACAGGGAATTCAACTGACAAACCTATTACTCATGGGGAACATCAAGAGCTGATAGAAGCTCTGAGGAAATTGGATCCTTCTGACAGGGCAGGAAAGTTCACAGGTATTTCTTATTGCCTGATGAACTCAATTTCAAATGATGAATGGATCATTGATACTGGAGCTAGTGATCATATTATTTGCAATCCAAAATTCTTTTCCAATGTAAATAAGTTATCTTATCCAATATCAGTTTAGCTCCCCAATGGAAGTACTACACATGTTGGAATGACTGGCACTGTGAAACTTAGCTCATTAGCCTCAAAAATGTCCTTTATGTCCCAACTTTCCACTTTAATCTCATATCAGTCTCTCAAGTTTGTGAGGAAAATTCTTGCCGTGTCGCTTTTGATCATGACAAATGTTCATTTCAGGTCCTTTTGACTGGCAAACTGATGGGCTTGGGTAAAATCTATCAAGGACTGTATTTCTGGGTTGATATTCCAGACAATTTTACATTATCCTCTGTTGCATTCAATAAATCATTGTGTAGCACTGTTGCCAATGAAAGAAATTCTCTTTATCATAAAAGATTGGGTCACACTGCTTCTTTCCCCAGTCCTTAATGTCTCATTTGCCCTTTGGCAAAAGAAACTCGTGCACCCTTCAAAATAGTACAACTCGAGTAGAAGACATTTTTTCTTTAATTCATGCTAATGTTTGGGGACCATATCACACAATAAATCGTGATGGTTCAAGATTTTTCCTTACAATTGTGGATGACTTTTCACGTGCCACTTGGGTCTTCCTCATACAATCAAAGGCTCAAGTCCTTTACTATCTTAAAATCTTCATTTCCTTGTCCAAAACTCAGTTTGGAAAATCAGTTTGTCGCTTTAGGACTGATAATGGGACGGAATTCTTCAATAGAGATTGTAAGTCTTTTCTGTCCTCAAATGAAATTCTGCATGAAAGTACATGCACTTATACCCCACAACAAAATGGGGTTGTTGAGCGAAAGCACCGTCATCTCTTAGAAGTGGCACGTGCCCTTAAGTTCCAGGCATCCATACCTGAAGATTTTTGGGGAGATTGTATGGTTACTGCAGCATACCTTATAAAACGTATGCCATCACGCATTCTAAAAGGGAAAACTCCGTTTGAATTATTGTATGGAAGGAAACCAGATCTGAGTCATCTCAGAGTATTTGGCTGTCTATGCTATGTGACTATAGTTGGAGCCCAAGATAAAATGTCTCCTCGGGCTAGGAGGTGTGTTTTTATGGGATATCCCAACTTAAAGAAGGGGTATAGAGTTTATGAATAGTCTACCAGAGAATTCTTCGTCAGCCGAGATGTAGTTTTTCATGAAGACATCTTTCCTTTTCAGACTACTACTTCTATGTCTACTGAAGATATGAGAACTGGTCGTCCATTTCTGGCGGAAGAAGATCTATCTACTGGAGAATCTATTCTAATTAGCTCCCCTCCAAGAAATCAAATAGTAGATACAGAGTTATCTTCACCATTGCCCTCACCACCGTCCAATGGTTAATATGACGACACTTCTAATCAGGAACAACTCATGGAACAACAATCCCAAGAGACAAATAGCGAAGAATCTGGAAGTATTGAAGAATCATCCTTAAAGATACAAGATGAGCCACCTCGACATTCAATTCGAATGATTTGTCCGCCAGCCTGGACCAAAGATTATGTCTGTTCCTCGTCACTATCATCAGGTACCCGTTATCCTGTATCCTCATATGTGTCTTTCAAATGCTTGTCGTCAGACCATTTATGATGCATTAGCCGGATTTCTAAGGAAAAAGAGCCTTCAAATTATGATGAGGCTATACGAGATGATTGCTGGCAAAAGGCAATGGAGGCGGAACTCAAGGCCCCGATTGCTAATCACACTTGGGATATTGTGTCTTTACCCTCTGATCGTAAACCCATTGGATGTAAATGGGTGTATAAGGTAAAATATAGAGCAGATGGCTTTGTGGAACGATACAAGGCTCGTCTGGTGGCCAAGGGTTTTACACAACGAAAAGGTTTTGACTACCATGAGACGTTTTCTCCAGTCGCTAAGGACGTCACGGTTCGTTCCTTCTTATCAGTTGCTGCCTTTCACAACTGGTCATTGCATCAAATGGATGTCCACAATGCTTTTCTTCATGGAGATCTAGAAGAGGAGATTTACATGGACCTTCCACAAGGATTACGGAGACAGGGGGAGTCTAAGGTATGTCGTCTCCGCAAATCTCTTTATGGATTGAAACAGGCTTCTCGACAGTGGTACGCCAAGTTCACTACTGCACTTATGGAAGCAGGGTTCTAGCAATCCAAACATGACTACGCATTGTTCACCTGGGCAAAAGGTACATCGGCCATATACTTGATGATTTATGTTGATGATATTCTCATTATGGGAAATGATGATTCTGCTATAAAGAAGCTAAAGGACTATCTACATTTGTCCTTTCACATCAAAGATTTAGGGCCACCTAAGTATTTTCTTGGAATAGAGATAGCTCACTCTGATCTGGGGATTTCCCTTAGTCAGCGAAAGTTTGTGATGGAAATTATATCAGAAGCAGGACTATCAGGATGCAAACCAGCGATCATCCCCATCGAACAGAATGCCAAGTTAACCAGTGTTGACTATGATGCTGCAACGTTGCCCTCCTCCGATGATCCACTGTTGAAAGACCCGACAAGCTACCAAAGACTTGTTGGGAAACTTATCTACCTCACCATGACTCGGCTAAATATTTGCTATGCAGTACAAACTCTCAGTCAGTTCATGCACAGCCCAAAGCTATCACACATGAATGCAGCTTTGAAGGTGGTGAAATACCTTAAGAGTTGTCCAGGACTAGGAATACTCCTTTCCAGAAGATGTAATATGGAGATGACAGCCTACTGTGATGCAGACTATGCCACATGTCCTATGAGTAGAAGATCTGTTACTGGTTTTTGCATCAAATTTGGAGAGTCACTGCTTTCATGGAAAACAAAGAAACAATCCACAATATCCTTGTCATCAGCAAAAGCTGAGTATAGATCCATGGCGAAAACAGTTTGTGAGATTGTGTGGCTTCGAGGTTTGCTTCTAGACCTTGGGGTACAAGTCAAAGGTCCGACATCACTCTTCTGCGACAATGATTCGGCACTCAAGCTTGCGGCGAATCTGTATTACATGAAAGGACAAAGCATATAGAAGTTGATTGCCACTTTACTCGAGAGAAGATCAAAGAAGGGATAATCGAAACCAGAGGGATAAGGACCATGGAACAACCAGCAGATATTTTCACTAAACCCCTTCGTCAGAGACAGCATACATATCTTCTGAACAAGCTGGGCGTCTTGGATATATACAAGCCACCAGCTTGAGGGGGAGTGTTGAAAATATGTTTGATTCTGATTGATTTGTAATTGGTTGTAATTGATAGGATAATGAGTCTATTTTAGGACTAGAAAGATTAGGAAAAATCATTTACTTTTTTATTGAAGACCTTGTACGGTATATCATGGTTGTATCATATTCGGAATTGATAGAGAAGAATATACAATTTTTCCTCACACAAAATTCCCTTTCCGTATTCTTTCTTCTCGATTTGTGACAATTATCTATAATTGTGTCCATAAATGACCAAACTTTGTTATCCTCGATTAAGTCCATTACTTGTCCATAATAACCAAAATTAGCGTTGGTTATTTGTTGGTTATTTTTTTGGTGCAACAAGACCCTGTCCAAAAAATCTATGGTGGGAATTTTGAGAGGTGTTGAAAGAGAACCCTTTGTGAGAATAAAGTTAAGGATAACAGATCATGCAATTCAAGTATAACATGAGAAGAAGAGATTACTAGAGAAATCAAGAATGAATGTCAAGAAACACTAGAGAATTACATTTATTCAATTAGAGAATTACATTTATTCAATTTTAGTATATGGGGAAATTTAGCCACCAAGAAGTCCACCATAAATCTGGAGTATATAAAGTTCACAATCACTTGAGTGCTTCCTAGCCCTAATTATACCCAAAGCAATGCCACAAGTATTACCTCAAAAAGAGCTCAATCAGTCATTCATTATCTCTTTTTTTTTTCATTATTCAACTATTTGATCAAATAAAAAAGAAAACAAAAGCTTTGGCTTTATAAAGGGTTTGGAATAATAATCTGGAAAAAGATCACGTTCAATTAGAAACGCCATAAAAGGTTTTGAGAGCCGAAGCTCCGTTCCGTCCCTCCGGTGTGGCGAAGATGCGGACGAGGCCCTCAGCGTCGAAGGGCTTGAAAAGCAAAGGGTGTTGCTCGTCCACCAGCTCGTCGGGGCACCGAACGGTTCCTTCGACACCGGAGAAGATCCCGATGGAGAGCCTGGCCTCGTCCCCGCGCATCATCACACGGTGTCGAGGACAGTATAATCTTCCGTTGCTCCATCCCTAAGAAAAGACCATGAAAGAGGTCACAGCTGAGGTGAAAGTTATACATACAGCCATGCATGCATCTCTTAATCAAGGAGATTATTGCATGAATTTTAATCGGGGTAAACATCTTGTGTACTCTTATTACTACACAACTCACATGTCTCAAGAATAATTGTCCAAAAAATCTAAACTTATTTTATTGCGATCAATTCAATCATAAATCATTTTTTTCCTTTGCTAATTTTTTTATTTTCCAAAATTTTGGCACTTTTCTCCCTCTTCCTTTTCTTTTCTTTTATTTTCTTTTTCTTTTTATTTTTTTTCTACTTCCCTCTGCTGGTTGACGAGGCCTCAGTGATGGCCACTAGAGGTCACCACCATATAGCAAAGGTTGCCCTCACCTATGGACGACGACCAGCAAATAATAGGGAAAGAGAAAAAAAGAAAAAAAAAAATTGAAAAATTGAAAAAAAAAATTAGAAAATTGATTTGAGGACACTCTTGGCAAATCATCAAAAGGTTTACGATTAAATTGGTCAAATTGAAAATTTTAGCATTGACGGTGCAATAAATTTAGGACTTTTCTGATAATTTTTCTCCATTAGGTAATTACAATTTGAAAATATTGACAAATTATCCAAATCAAGCACACGAGAACCCAAAATAAAGGCACAAATCTATTTCAAAGGGCAATTTGCAATTACTTACTGTTCAGTTTTTTAAGCATCCTAGTGGTTAGTGGAAAGTCGTGAATTTCTAAAATCACTTATAAATTTAATTATAGAAGAAATTAATGTTAGGTAAACAAAGACTCTTTAAAGGAATGAGCAATATTCTACCACACAAATTGATTGGTCCAAGAAAAATATAGCTCACGAATTAGTTATAAAATTATATAGCGCGCGCACCTCCGGCATAAAGAAAATTTCATACAAACAACCTTGACATGAGGATTATAATTATCTACTCTGTCAAATCCTCTCAAATCGATTGTGTATAAAATCTCTTACGTAGGATTTTTCTTTAGAATATGCTTTAATGGTTTAGAAAAATTTTATAGTCTTTGGATATTCACTATTTTTAATCTTATTTTGTAAAAGGTGGGATATAATGAAGAGATTATTAGAGAAAGAGAGAGAGAGGGACTCACATGGAATGACTCTCCAAGCATGACGATAGTAGAGGAAGCCGAGGGCGCGACTTTAATCCAGTCTCCATGCTTCGTCTCCACTTCCAATCCGTTCACGTGATTCTGCTGCAGCATGGTCACGAAGTTCGGGTCGTAATGAATGATGCCTCCGGGCCGAGCCTCCTCCACCTCCGGCGCTCCATACCTCAGGAGGCGAAGGGAATGTACCGTCGACGCGGCGTGCGAGTCGAGATAGCGCTCAACGCCAAAGCTTCGGAACACCATCTTCTGGATCGTGTAGTCTAACTCGGACAGCCTCCTCACGTACGTGTTCAGCAGCTCGCTGCAAGCGATTCAGAGAAGCGAATTCGCCAAGTTTTTTTGTAATTGAAGTTCTTCTCGATGAACAATTTTCGACAGAACGTAAATGACTCGAGCATGGCCGATGGAAGTTCGCGAATGTAATTCGCGCCGTACGTACCAGAATTTGGCGTTTCCCTCTGGCCACAGGAGACCGGCCAAGCGTTTGATCGCGCCGGAGTTCAGGGCCTCGCGCATCCCCATGGCCTCCGGGTTAAGAGGGAGGTTAGCAAGGTAGCCATCGAACGGCCTCGTCGGGTCGACGAACCGGCGCTTAGTCTCGGCCGGAAGACCGAACATCTCTTCCATCTGATGGAAGACCTCGTCATGAAGCTCCTCGGTGACCTTGTCGTACAGAGCCAAGAAGCAGCCATACTCTTCGAGCGCTCGCCGGACAGCATCTTGGACGGAATCCCAGCCGCCGCTTCCAGGCTCCGAATCAACCAATCCGGAAAAATCTATGGAGGGAAGCTCGAGCGCCGGACCTGAACCCATGCCGAAGCCTTCGTTTTTTCTTGCGACACTTCGATCCTCGGTGATCGTTTCCCTCAGTTTCTTAGTTTCTGCCGGATTAAAAGGGCCTTGCCATGACTTAGAGTGCAAAAATGCAAAGAACATGAAGCTTTCTTGAAAAGCACTTGTAAATTTATGCACGACTCGGCATATTGTGAATGTCATTAAAACTCCATTTGTTTCGCAGAAAATAATTTCCAGAAAAGGTTTTTCATATTTTCTGACGTTCGTTTTACGGAAAATGAATTCCTTTGAGAAAATATTTTTCATGAAAGGAAAAAAAATCTTCTAAATTAGGTTCCGTTCATTTCGCGAAAAATAATTTTTAGTAAAACATTTTCCGGATTTTCCGACGTTCGTTTCACTGAAAATTAATTCCTTGGGAAAATATTTTCCATAAAAGGAAAAAAATCTTCTAAATTAGGAGAAAATGTTTTCCACTTTTGAAAAGTCAAAAACATTTTCCTCACTTAATCTCTCTTATCTCACACCTCTATAAATCCTCACTCCCCATCCCCTTTCTTCTTCTTATTTTCTCTTTTTATTCAAATTATTTTTAATTTTCCTTTTCTTTTTTAATGCAAATTATTTTTAATTCATTTATTTAAAAAAAAAAAAAAAAAAGGAAAGGATGGGTTTACGCCCATCCATTGGCCCGGCCTTGCTAGAGGTCTTCCTCAACCTCTAGCTAAGTCCCAAATTTCCTACAAACCCAATCAGACAACTCGGTTTCGACTCGAAACTCCAAAAACACAAATTAACTTGATTTTTTATAAAAATTTCTCCATGAGACTTGCATATACATCAATATAATTGACTAGTTAAACGAAGAACAAATAAGAAAATCTTCATATTCAAGCTTCAAAGTTTCGGATCTAAACCTTCCATGGCCGAATTTCGAATTTCTTAAATTTAAGCTCTAAAAACTTACTTTAATGCAACAAAATAATGCTAATATATATAACAATACCCATTCAACAATTTACAATGAACATCAATCAATTGCAAGTAATTTGAAAATTCTAGAACTTTTTCATGTATAAACTCTAGAATTTCAAATTTAAAATTATCTCTCAATTCTCAACGAATTATATAAATTATATATGGTTGGAAAGATCTCGACATGTAGAACGAAAGCCCTATGGTTTCAGGATCAATCGAGGAAAAATTCCACACGAAAAACAATACCCATATTTGGCTCAAAGAGGAAAATTTCGAATTTTTCCATTAAAAAAAAATTGGGTTCTACAATCACATATGATTTGCTTTGATACCACATGTAGAAAATTATTCACATAATTTAACTCATTCATCAAGAAGAATCGAATCTATATATGACTATACAACACCGAGATCAATAAACACAATGGAATTAAAGAGAACCTGTTTGAGCCATTGCTTCACTTGAAAAAAAAAATAGATCAACCTGATAATCGAGATCTATTGGAATGTCAGATCTTCCTCTCTATGACTTATTTCAGTATAACAGTTTTCAATGGGATCAAAGCAATTGATAGATATAACATACCATTTTATATGCTAGAGAAGGGACCTAGCAAACCCTAATCAACAACGTGTCAATTGGGCCCTTCCCATTATGGGCTTCTAAAAAACATAATTACCTACACGTTGCTACTTAACTAGGCCCGTTATTAATAGATACCAATGCCCAATTCAATCAAATCACTGTTGGGTTCAACAAATATTGGAATATCCATTAACCCAATTATTTAAAATAAAAAATTAATTAATTAATGTAAGCACATATTATAGAAAATTTCCAACAATTGCGTAATTGCACTGATCAATGTATCCATAAAGCATGCTAACTATATCTAGGGAAATCGATTGCATCGCCCATACGTATTGCATCAAATTGGTACAATGACCAACGCCTCAAGTCTCAAGAAAAAATGAGACTAGAGATTCAACTATCGATATCAACTCTGAATTGACGTCTAAATGTTCTGGATATTAATCTCAAACTAAAAAGGCGAAAAAGGGGGTTTCCAAAGATTTGAGATAATCACTTCTTACTCTAATATCATATAAAATTTTGTAAGGTCTTAAAAAATGACAGCCCTCAAGATTAGCCAATGTGCCAATTGACTTATTAACAACGATATTATTTGAAGAACAAGTCTTTTAGAAGCCAAATAATAATTTTGGAAAAGACCATTAAAAACCCCCAAAATTTGCTCAAAGTGACACATTTACCCTAAACTTTTTTTTTTATGTGAAAAACCCCAAACTTTTCAAACTATAACACATTTACCCCATCAAAGGCATTTTTGTCTTATTTTTATGTTATTCCTTTTGTCTTTTTCTTTTTCTTTTCTTTTTCTTTTCTTTTTCTTTTTCTTTTCTTTCTTTTTTTCTTCTTCTTCCCTCTACCGGCCATGGCTGGCCGGCGGAGGGAAGCCGGCATCGGGCGAGGGCTGCCCTTGCCGGCATCAAGCGAGGGCTACCCTCGTTGGCGTCGGGCGAGGGTCGCCCTCACCTGGGCTAGCTAGGGTCGCCCTCGCTGGCGTCGGGCGAGGGTCGCCCTCACCTGGGCTGGCTAGGGCCGCCCTCGCCGACATCGGGTGAGGGCCTCCCTCATGCCTTCACCCAATGCAGGCGAGGGCTGCCCTCACCGGCATCGGGCGAGGACGGCCTTCGCCCGACACCAGCCAAAGCATCCCTCGCTAGGCCCTCGCCGTGGGAGATCTAGCGAGGGCTGTCCTCCCCGATGTTGGCAAGGGCCGTCCTCGCCCGTCGCCGGCGAGGACGGCCCTCGCCTACATCGGGTGAGGGGTGCCCTCACCAATCCTCACCCGATGCAGGCAAGGGCCACCCTTGTCCGCGACGGGTGAGGACGGCCCTCGCCAGATCTGGGGAGGGCACCCCTCACTCAATGCAGGCAAGGACAGCCCTTACCCGTCGCTGGCCAAGGCCTGGCAAGGGATGCCCTCGCCGGCGTCGAGGGAGGCCCTCACCTGACCTAGCCGAGGGCCGCCTTTGCTGACGTGCCCTCACCCAATGTTGGTGAGGGCAGCACTTGCTTAATGCCAGCTTCCCTCTGCCGGCCAGCCATGGCCGACTTAAAGAAGAAGAAAAATATAAAATTAAAAAATTTAAAAAAAGTAAAAATACCAAAATGCCCTATAATTTTGTGATAAATGTGTCACATGACAGAAGTTCGGGGTTTTTTGTGTCACAAAAAAAAAGTTTGGGATAAATGTATCACGGTTGGCAAAGTTGGATTTTTCACGTCACTAAAAAATGTTTGGGATAGATCTATCACTTTGAGCAAAGTTTAGGGTTTTTCGTGGTTTTTTCCTTAATAATTTTACTGGTTTTATTACTTTATCCATCACAGCTATATACTAATTTAAAGTGGAATGGATTGTATAGTTGACCACATTACATATTTATTATGGCTATAGCCAGCGAATAGCTTGATTAAACTACACTCCTAGAGGTTAGAATCATTTTAATTACCTCCTCCATTGACTTAAATATGATATTGGCCTTCGTGGGCAATTGTCGAATTGTTTACTATTGTGTTTAGAATGTGCCCTTTCCATTATAGGTAGAAAATCGGATCTAAGTGTACGTAAATTCAAGTAATTTTTGTATCATTACAATTGAGCATGCAATTAGTGTGTTTTATATGCTAGCATATATGTTACATAGGCCTAACAAGCATGCACGGCATGAAACATGTTGTGGTATGTTATATATCACGATCTAAGATTAGAACATTCTATAACATTAGTATGAAACATGCCGTACTATTTATCGTGCTAGGATTGAACCTGTGCAATGCACAAGATATTGAACAAAATACCGAGAACTAAGCAATAATCATTATCTTAATTTCTGCTTTTTTTTTTAGTGATATGGAAAAGCACATGATATAATGCGAGTTAAGTAGTAATTCATCTTGTTTGATGATATTTTGTTGCCAATATTTCAAAGAGGTTTCGCATTCTTTACTTCAACTCAAGTTTGAGTCACTTTAAAAGGGTTAGCATTTAAATAATAAATTTATTTAGGGGTCCATTTTATCTTAAGGGTGCAAAAAGATACGATAAGTATTAACTATGGCTATATCATACATCATGATTTCGTGTCTTTATAAATAATTAGAAATGTCCATAAATTTGTATATAAGAACATTTATATGTGAGCTCATTAATTTGAAATGAGTCTCTAAATATGGAGATTAACATGTTGTAAAATATTTCAAACCAATCTTTTAACAAATTCCCTATTTTGTAAAATAAAAAACATTACCAATTTTCAAATGTGATATTGGCTCTTAATTTCTTAAGACGATGGCATCTTAAAATCTCTTCCATGACCTTACAAAGTGCAAGCTTTCGATGGGTAATAATTACCACCTAAAATGCAATATGCATCACAACATGCTCTCTTTGTCAATTTGGAAAGATTTATTGACTTCACCTAAATCATTATAGGAAAATAGACCCTAAATTGGAAATTATCTCACTAGAAGTTCCCATTGATAGTTCTTTAGGAGTTTGACAAAAATCTTACAAGATCTAGTGGCCAAGTTTGTATGTAAATATTTTTTTTCTTGATTGAGGCGTAATTGGACCTAAGCAAGTCCCTAAAAGGGTTCATATCGGTCCCTGCCTAGGTCTCAAGATCATTGGAATGTAAAATATTTAGAAAGTATTCTTTCATCTTGGAAAAGAAAGAAGGTATATCGAGAGGTACAAAGCATGCAAACATCAATACATTAAAATAAGGAACTCATTAATGGAGTTTGTCATCCCTACATGTTGAACGGACAAGCGGTGAAAGCCTTCCTAGAAAGCTCCCTTCCTTTGGTGAGGTTACACCTCTTAACTGAGCACCAAGGATCCAAAGGAAGCCCTTGGGGCAACTGAGGGCGGCTCGCCCCGCCTTGCACAAAATCCGCCCCTTCGATTAGACATGATCACAAGTCCGGCGGTTTGGGGGCCCCACAGAGGCCCATCATGCCCAAAACAACTAGGATCGAGCGGGTTTGGACAAGCTAAGCATGTCCAGTTGGGCACGTCCAAAGCTAATTATTTCGTGTAGAAAATCCAATATTTCCCAAACCGTGAGTGGGCCTAAAAAAGTATTTTCACCCAAAGCAGGCCGACCGGCCTGCCCAGACCCACCCAGCGCGTGGCCCGTTGCTTGTTTTCGCTATAATCTCTCCCATTATAAAAAAAAAAAAAAAAAAAACTAGGGCCGCCACGTGGGCGGGCCTACCCTCAGGCCCGCAACTCCCAGGCTCGGGCCGATCGGGCGGCCCGCAGATTCGCTTCCTCCCCTAAACGGCATCTCCCCCCGCAACAAAACGCGGCCGCGCAGCTTTTGCTTTTGCAGAGAATTCTCTCTCGAGATGGAACCGTGCTCGTCCTCTGCTCCCGCTCCTGCTCCTACTGCTCCTCCTGCTCCGTCGTCGTCGGCGGCGGCGTCGGCGACGTATTCTTCTTCGGAAGCCGCGCTGGTGGAGAGGCTCCGGCAGCGCGGATGGTCCTTCGACAACGCGGCCCACGTCCGGGCCGTCATCATGATCCAGCGCGCCCTCATCGACGACCCCTCCGACGCGGCCGCCCTCGCCGTCGCCGTCGAATCGGACCTCCTCAACACCGACCTGAGGTCCGTCGGGTCCCGGACCCTCCCCGACCGCAAGGCCTCGCACCTCCACGGCCCCATGGTCCTCCAGGTTAGGCCGCCCCGACGCTGGCTTTTGCTCCTAGGTCACCGCCTCTGATCGCTTCCGTTGCCTGTGTGTTAGTGGCGCGTGGTTGGTTTCGCTTCGGCTTCGCGCTCGTTGTGCTTAGGGTTGTGATCGTCTGTCGTGTGCTCGAACAGATATCTGCGGTGAGGGACATTGCGAGAAGTAGTATTGACGAGGCCTCGAAGAGCTCTGGTGGTAATCGGATGCTGAGATTGACGCTGACGGACGGTCACAGTGAGATGACTGCAATCGAGTATGCTCATATTCCGTCGCTTCCCGATGATGTCGTTCCCGGTACTAAGGTATTCCTTTAAATTGCCTTCTCTATAATCGGTATGTGTTTTTCTCTGGTAAGTTGATGGACGCCCTGAAGTTGCCGTATCCATGGCGTGGAAGATATGGAAATTTTTGATAGAATCTAGTTCGTTTCGGTTTTTGGTCTGAGAGACTACCATTGAGTTTGTTAGTCACAATTAAGTCTGCTGTTTATTGCTGACGTGGCCTGGATAGCTCATTTCGAATAAATGATTTGGAAAATATAGGGTTGAAATTAATGTGGGAACTGGGACACCCTAGCTTCATTATCTCGTTGTAGTGAAGTTCACACTAGACATGCAGTTGTAGTTGTGAAGTGTGTATCTAGATTTTGTTGATTCTAAATAGGAAGAATTGTTTCAAGTTAATTGCTTGGTCAGGATAGGAGATATAGAGGTAGGCATGAGGGGAGGATTCTTAGGCTTCATTTGTTTCGTGGAAAATAAATGGTTTGGAAAACATTTTTTTAAATGATCAATTGTATTGCTTGATTATTGATAGCAATTAGATGCCTAAACAATTTCGGGAATGGGGAAAATATTTTTTTATTTATTCATTTTTGTAAGTGATACAAACAATCATTTTTAGGAATATGTTTTCAAATTATTCATCTTCCATGAAACAAACATACCCTAAGTTCACAACAAGTCCATGCCATGGCTGTTTTTTTCATAGATGCTCCGTTAAGTGATTGAATGGATTAGAAACTTCCTCATTGCCACCAGGTGTGAGGACATTATTTTGTGGGCTTATTGTCATTTCCTTTCACTGATATAGGAGAAGGATTGAGATCCTCATATAAGTTCCAAAATTTACTCGTCCATCTCCAGGGTTTTTGGCACTGGAAATGGCTATAGTCTTCTAGAGTCCGGTTGCTCGTTGGTTCTACAAGTGGATGGAAGGGGATCACGGGGGATTACAAGTCAGATGTTGCTCATACCCAAGATTCCTGTTTCTGCAATTCTAAGATGACTTTCATGTTTGCATATGTTTTGTCTTGGACAAATGTCCTTCTTCGCCCATACCCGAGATTCCTGTTTCTGCTATTTTAATGTGACATTCATGTTCACATATGTTATGCTTGGACAAATGTCCTATTCCTGGAGCTCTTTTTGACCATGCAGTACAGATCCTCTGTAGAATCCAGTATTTCCCTACAAGCATTTACTGAAGTTATTGGGTCATATCCACTAAAACCCACTGATTTTAGCTAATGATTTGGAAATTGTGCATTAGGAAATCATCCTCTTGTCTAAAGCTATTAAGTATTAATGGCTGCGCAGTAGTGGTTTCTAGTCTTGTTAATCTTCTTGTTGGAACTTGTGTAAAGCAAGTTCCCATCACTTGCTTACTTTGTACTGCTGTCGAAGAAATCAACTTCAACTACTTCTGATGTTGTTTTTGGTGCCTGCTCTGTGGTCAGGTGCGGCTGGAAAAGAAAGTTGCTGTATACAGTGGGATTCTGTGTCTAACTCCAACAACATTAACCGTCTTAGGTGGTGTTGTTCAGTCTCTATTTGATGAGTGGCAAATGAACAGAAAATACTCTGGCTTCTCCCGTGATTCTTTAAAACTATCACAGCAAAGTGATGCAGGTGGCCCTCCCCCATTTGAGAAGCTGCAGATCAGGGCTTCCACACATCAGTCCACTCATCAAAGAAGATATTCAAGTCAGTCTTCATCTGCTTTCTTCTCTGCAAAAGTCATATATGATCCTCTTTGAACGACTTCTCTTTTCTTTTTATTGACATTAAAGACCCATATGTGCAATTTTAACTTGACGTGGTAAATCTGCAGACAACCCTGAAACCTCCAATGGCAAGAAATTTGAAGGCAGGGAGTCTCGCATGCCATTGGAAAATAGATCTGTTGTTGGACAGAAGAATCTTGAAATAAAGGAAGATGTTGTGGGAAATAGTTCGGGAACCACTCCACCTACAGGAAAAGATAAGGAAAAACCAACTCGCTCTGAGTCGAGGCCAAAAGAAGGTTAGAATTTTTAAAGTTGGTAAGATTGCATGTTTGTGTAGGTTGCATGTTACGATGATAAATGACTACTTGCTCTCTATAGAGTAAAATGGTGGTAATAATAATGCTTCTGGCAGCATCGTGTAGTTAGTCATTCTGCTTAGAAACATCAGAATCCTTTTCTCTTATTCTTTGTTTTTTTTTTTTTTTTTTTTTTTTTTTTTTTATAAGCCATGGAGGGATGTGGTGGTAAATCATCTTAGGTGCAGTTTTTGGAAGATCATCAACTACCTAGGATGTGGTGTTAAATCATCTTTGTGCAGTTTTATAGACTTAAATAAGTGAGTCTAGTAGTATGGAATGATATCAGAGGATAATAGTTGCACTGCAAAAGTGAGTCACGACATTATCAATGGAAATTGTTGAAGTAGTTGTCTTTTTATCGAAGTCTCTAAATGGGTTAGATTCATTCTGACCATATGATTGAGTTCCCAAGAAGACTAGTAGATCCCATCTAAGTGATTTTTAGCCTTTTCTATTTTGTGAGGCTTTCTATTGCTATTTGACTGGAAGCTGATTTTGTTTTCAGTTGCTGATTCTGCACCTGTTCAAAATCAAGCGGCTGCTCAGAAACTCCTCCGAAAGATGAACCAACAAGGGATGCAGAATCAGCATTTTAAAGGTCGAAGAAATAGAGGGAAGGTCAAGAAGAAGAGGCTCCAGTTTTTACTCTAAATGAATGGGAACAAAGAAATGCCGTTGGGAAGCAGCCAAATATGAACCATGATGAGGCATTGGCATGGCAGCTTCAGAATCAATTTGACTTGGAAGATGCTCATCATGTTAGCATATTTTCTTCATCGGGTACTGTTGTTTTCTCCGTTGGCAGAATTTGACATCATGACTCACTAGTATTTCAACCTTTCAGGTACTAGAGGGTCCTAATGAGACAGAAGCAGAAAGAATCAGGAGGAACATGTTCAGTTATGAAAGAGACGATGATAGGAATCATTCGGGGGGATACGGAGGTGGACGGAGGGGTAGAGGGAGAGGAAGAGGGAGGGGAAGATCCCGTGGGAGGGGAAGACGTGGTTGATTTTCTGCCCTTTCTCATCTTTCATGGGTTTGACGTTCACAACTTCATGTCAGGTATACTTTTAATGTTTGTATAACAAATTGGTGATGTATTCAAGCTTTAGATGGAAAAGTTATAAAATTTCTGGCTGCATGCAGATACTTGGAAATGCTGCGGCCATCACTGGGATTATCTTCATGAAAATTCTAAGACAGAGATAATGGCTATGTACAGTGGTTTGGTTTCTTATAGTAGTGGCCTCTTACCAAACCAAGCTAGCTTCATGTTTACTTTCTCGCAGAAGAAACTTTCTCATTCTTGCAGGAAGGGTTTCTTTATTTCTCTTTCTACTGAGATAAGCACAACTGAACTAAGAAATGCATGAGATAAAAGGAATAGAAATAGGCTGCTGACCCTTGAGATAAGGTGCTTGTAGATGGCACTAACCATGGCTATACCTCACAATACATATGTCAAATAATCAGAAAATATATGATGGTGCAGTGGCATAACGTACTCAAATGATGAATTATTTTTCCAGTGTCAAATTTGCTTTGGAGGGTGTCCTCTCACCGACTTTGATTCCACTTAACTCTGTTTAAGTTTGTAGTGTATCATCATTAATTAAGATAAGCTGTAGATCATTTTTGTCTTGGTAATTTCTTTGAATATATCAATTAAATTAATAGTCTCTTCCCTTTTATTGTAGTGGTCGTGATGCCAGTCGGTGAGGCTAACATTAAAGATGTTGGATGCCGTTGTGTAGAAACTGATGCGGAGATTTGAAAGGGTAATGAATTGGAGGCAACTATTTAGTTTGTTTAAGGAAGACAGATGAGTTTCTGCAATTAAAATCCTCGCCTTTTGGTTGTTGTTGTAGCCATAGGTTTGGTGTTTCACAAATTGGCCGGGCAAATCAGGATTTAGTAGAACCGTGTCACGGAATGAGCTCGTTCGTTGGATAACATTTTCAGTCCTGAACCTTATACAGCATTCGCGTATAATGCATGGAATGCAAGCACGACTTTGCTTTTGGTTTTAACTTTGTCGATCTTGAAGAGAGTATTTGTTACCTTGTTTTTGACAACTAGATTAGCGGAAAATTTTGAAGAAGAATCTGCTAGGCTTCCATTTTCTCAAAAAGGGATGAAGTAGATCTTCTTTCAAATAAAGGTTTGAAGAGGTCAAGCCAGTCTGAGGCTGCACCACTGCCGGTGGTAGTTTAAGTCATTGGGGTTGTGTTTTGAGGAACCGTCACATTGTTTGATTTTTCCTCTATGTAAAGAAGAATTCACGAGAGCCAATCAAACAGTAACTGTAGAATCGGGAGAGAGGCATTCTAGGGCAACAAAACTGGAATCAAACTGGAGTGAGCACGACCATGAAGGTTGATTGGAACGATTGATTTCGAAGGGACGAGAGCTCGAGACAGTCAATTGGATTTTGATTGGAACGGGGCAGAGGATCTCTTTCTCCCTGGAGCAAGCGAACTCTTTTCTCAGGAGCTGACCTCACATCGCTCTCCCTCAACTTCGATTTCTGATGGCTTCATTATGATTTTTGAATTCATTTTGCTGATTCGAAGAAAAAGGTGACCGAAGCCGACCTCGCTCATCATCATCTTCTTCATTTGGTCTTCTTATTTCTGGTCTTCAGATTCTTCTCATTTTCGTCTCCCTCGTTGATCACTCTCTCTCCCCACCTCACTCTATCTTTGACCTTCATCATCCTTAGATGATTCTCATTCATCCACCACCATCTCTCCCGTAAAGTCAAACAGCGGTAGCATACCGTTCTTTTTTTTTTTTTTTTTGGGGGGGAACAAAAAGTCTACATCCCGATCACCAAAATAATCAAAGGTTCCCAATCTAGCAACTTCGGCCTTATCCGAGACTTATGTAACTTCTTCAAACTTTTATTTAATACAAAATTACTCCAGCCCTTTTTTGAGAAAATAATTCAATTTAGGTCCTTATTTGGATTTTTTTTTTTTACCTAGACTAATTTCAGTGCGGGCTCCTCATAAAGGTCTCCATTGATCATTCATGCTGATATAAGTAGAGTGTGAAAGCATCTTCGAGTGAATCGTTACTAAATATATTGATCTCATGATTTATGATCACTGATTCTTTCTTTCTCCAATTATATGCAATGACTGCTTAAGTCGTAGCACATGGAAGAAAGTTTCATCGCCGCAGAGGAAATATTGTGTTTCATCCAGCGAAAGTCAAAAAGATGGTGCTTTCCGATGGCCTAGTTGAGTAAATGCTCGTTAGAAGCAATTAGAACTGATTGATCTCATGTTTTGCTTACTAAAAGAAAAGGATGTATGGCTTCATATTTTACAGACACTGACAGCTAAACTAGAAGACCATTAGAGAAACAGGATCTTCCCCACATTCCCAACGCTCGGGCCAGCAAATTGGCCAGATCCCGCTCAGCCCCTACATTTTGGAGTTCTTGGAGCTGCACAAACATTAATCTCGATTAGCATAATGCCGTCAAAAGATATCTCAAATACCCGGATCAACAAATAAGTTACGAGAGCAAAATTTATCTACCAATCCCAGCTGCATCCGAGCTCTTCATCAACCGAATGCGCTTACACGACTCAGCAAACATTCTGCAATTTTTACCATCAATACAGCAAAAGTCAGTCTTGATCAAAACAGTAAACCTTCTAATTGTCGGCGAGTAGGCTAAAAGAAAGAACACTAGCTGGTTCATTTTTTCAATAGAGTTTAAGCAAAGTGAGAGCAAATCTGCACTTTCTACCGTGAATTTTTCCTTGCGGAGCCCTATCAAGCTACAAAACATTCTGTCTTGCGACCTAAGGTTCTTTCAAGCTGGAATTATTGAATATAATCTGAAAGTCTAATCCAAAGCGCATAATTCTGGGGACGCCTAATGAATCCATCTATGCGAGCGTGCCCGGCAAATTTAAGTATGCACTGAAAATCACAAGGTCATTACTTCCAAGGGACGTCGCCAGCTAGCATCCAATCACCGTCGCCGTCCTCGTATGTGGGCACGTACTCCGTTCTCTTGGCCGGATCCATGACCTTGCTCCCTTCCAAAAAATTACCTACACAATGATCCCACGACACCATGAGCGCGTGAACACATCAAACTAGCACAACTGGCTTAAAGCATAGGCATATGCTTACCATTGACAGTGAAGCAATTGAACATGCCCTCCAATGCCTTCAAGAGCTCATCGTAGCTGTTGTATGTCCGAAGGTCAACTTTGCGCAGATACGGAGCTCCATCCACCGCCACCTTGACATAGTTGCAGCTCTCCAATGTCTTCTGCCTGAATGATCTCACCGGTGGCCACCCCACGACTTGTGCCCTTCACATGAATTGGAGATTGAAAAAGTCAATTTGATTATATCTGCCATATTTGATCTAGAATAGAAAAGTTCATACAGAAACTTAACAGTGTTAGAGTCAACTAATCAAACTCTGGAAGAGTCCTATGTCTTCTATTTGATTTTTGTTCTTCATTTATTCTTGGTTAGGTGGGGCATTATGTGCACACTAGGACAGAGAGGTTGTAAGAAACCCGATCGAGTTTTTGTCCAGGCAAGTGGAGAAGATGTTGGATGCCCCGAGAATACGAATACCAATCGATCAAAATGGTGCTCCAGCGATGAAGTAAGTTCCTATCAGATGTTGGGAATGGCCCGCTTGCTTGAACAGTAGTTGTAGACTATTACGCTGTGTTAGTACATCAATATTACAAACTAGTCTCGCTACGAATAATTGGCGTTAATCTTTGGATAGTGTCATCAAAGTCATCATATCAAATGAAACAATACTATCTTTAACACCACTTTGTACACAAAATCGTCTGTAAACATTAGGATCCCTTGCAACAAGTCAATACAGCGGATCTTACTTGGATGCTGGGACTTTTCCGGCACTAGACACCTGAGAGGCTGCAGAATTCTCGGCAGCATCAACCTCGGTATCCCCACTTTGCTTGCCGATGCCGCTTCCAAGCCCAAGACCGATGGTTCTGGCGTACGCCCTCTTCGCCCCGGTGATCCCCGCCTTGCAGCTGCCGACCCTGGGCTGCCCCAAGGTCAGCTCCGTGTCCATGCCGCTAGCGTTGGAGTCAGACAACCCGTCGGCTGTTTCCGTCGATGATGGCATTTTCTGCTGCGCGTGCAAATCATCCACTTGCTTCCTCACTCGTGAATATTGTGTGAAGAGTTGCAATTCAATCAGAATGAGATATATATATAGTGAGCATTGTACGAATCAAATGGGTTGAGGCCACGTGGGGGTGGGAAAGAAAGGGGGGGTCGGTATTCGTCCATGTAGGTGAATTTTGCTGTGAAGGGAAGGAAACAAGGTTTGAAGTGGAGCTGTCAGACATGTCGGTTCATGGAATCCGGATTTTTCTTGTTTTCAAAGTTTTTGCGCTATTTTGTCAGGCGAACTTTGGGTCAATTTATTCCTTCTTCATAACTACAATGAAGCTAGTGGGTTTGGGATTTGGAAAAACGTGGTGAATTCGAAGAATATTGAGCAGGGGGTGCTCCCGCAGTCAATAACTTGAGCTATAAGCAAAAGGGTTTATAGTCCCAGAAAATGCGACTCCTCCTGCTGAGATTTGACAAATTCGAAGTGAATTGTCACGAATTTGACTTATATAATATGTATAGCATGATCGATAAAAAAAGTCCTAATATTTTCGAATTACATTACTCAATCACAATTGTAAAATTTAAATTTGATGTGTGAATAAGAGTTGTCGGCTCAAACTTTCATGATGGAATTGTGTGCGTGGAAAGTAATGAATGATTGAGAACATGAATACGCAAAAGTTGGAAAAAGACATCAACCTTTTCTTCATTAGAAGGTTTGGTAATAGTATCACAAATGAGTTTTTTAGATGGCTCAGCTTCTTTTCTCCCCCTTCTTTTTCTGTTTTCCTTTTTGGGTTTCTTTATCATCAAGCCCTTCTCCTTCCCGTTCCCACTGTTCTTACATTGCCTATCCTCTGCCACCGTCGCAAGCCTCCGTACCGGTTGCGCCACACCGCCGCTGCTCGACATCAGAGAGGGCGATCACGGCACGGCCGCGGAAGATGAGGGAGGTGAGCATGGTCATGGTGGAGATGTGGAGAGAGAGGGGTTAAATTTTTTAATGTGGTATCCTTTAAAAAAGTTCAGAGACGTTTTAGTCAATTGAAGAGTCACTGGACCTTATCTAATTACATCTTTAAACAGGAGTTTATCCTTCGATTACAGCGACAAAACACAAGTGGCAATTGCCTGGCTGTCGGCAGAGTTGTCACCTTCGTCGTCTTCACAAAGATGATTCGCATAAAAAGAAATGCTTTAAAATATGCTTCCAACCAATTTTCACTGAACTCTGTGTGCTTGCTGCTAGTATTGCTCCCATGAAGTATTTAGTAAGAATTTGACGCTTTTTTAATGAAGGATTTGAGTATGCTTAAACATTGCTATAAATAAAAAGGTATAACACCAACGAAGATTTCAAACTAAGATACCATGACACATTTGTTCACAAAAATTATCGTGTCACTGAAAATCTAAACAAGTTAGTTGTGACATATTTACTCCATATTAATTTTGAATGTCATAAAAATTTCTTAAACAATACACACTTAACAAATATGCTACATGTTAACTTCCATCCTGTAATGTCATTTAATTACTGATGTGGAAATAAGCATGGTAAATGACTCGTCTAACGTGGACCAGACGTGAAAATTCAGCATATGGTTCTTTAAAGCGACTTTGTTGTGAAGAAACCTAATCCAAAGAAAATGAACTGATTTTGGGAGAAAAAAAAGGGCAAATTTGAATTTGCACTTTCTCTCTTACCAAGATCTTACTATTAAATTGGAGATTTCAACAGATTTACGAAACGCATGGGAACTCTCATGACAAGAAAAGTAGTTTAATTCACATTTAATTCACTTTAGATGAGTCGCTTGTTATGTAGGTGTACGAGTTTCGAATTTTTTATGACAAGAAATATAGTTTTGAGGTAAATGTGTAGCTTGGAATGAGTATTTTTGAGTATCATTTTGAGATAAATGTATGATAGAAGTACTTGAGAATTCTTAAGATACTAACATAAGGAAGAAGCATAAGTCCAATGAAAGATCATTTGCACTATACAATGGGAAAAAAATTTATTATACCCATTCAAAGTTTAATACATTAATAATTAAATTGATTGCAAAATCATTATCGATTTTTTTAAAATGAATTGCTGCAAAATTCTTATGATCGAAATACAAAAAAGTTCTAAAATATCATATTTATGAATTTAAGTCCTAATATTTTTTTCTCTTGATAATAGTAGGGCACGGCTGCAGAGACAAACTACTAAGAAGTTCAAGAACCAGTCAAATTCAGGTATTTGACCTATTTATGAAGCCTTGACCTGGAGTAATTTTCAAGCAGCTATTGGAATTTGAATAGATGACTTCTAGTTATATTTTAAAAATAATTATAATAATATAACAAATGTTCAATATAGATTCTTCCAAGTAATCTCAACTCTACTTCCATATATTTCAAATCAAATCCTTTTCTCTATTTTCCCTTTTTCCATTCCAAATTTCCAATCAATCAGAGTCAAACCACTCGACCCCCAAACCCGCAAAACCGGGAACCCTCGCACGCAGCTTTTTCCGCCTACAATCTTCGTTAAATCATTATTAACTAGCCGGGATTAGGTGGTAACAGTGCCACGTGGTTTTTAATTTCCGGTCGAATCATATACAACTGTAGGTTAAATTAATTCAACCTAAATTGAGCTACGTGAATTACGAATAGGCATGTAGAAATGTTAGATCTTGCAACATGCATATATATATGAGTAAGATGCCTTGATATATGTTGTTAATCTAACATGATATACTAGTCAATTTCAAGTTATCGACAATAAACCATGACGTTTATCTAAAGGCGCGCATGACAAAATTTATGGAACAAAAATTAAAATTTATGGAGCTGAGTAAAAAAAAATTAATTTCCTATTCTATGGATGAGTTTTTCCGCCGCGAAGCGCAGAGCGGAGGTTCCCCGGGTTATCAAAAAAAAAAAAAAAAAAAAAAAAAAAATTTCTGAGTAAAAAAACATGTTTGATAAAATTCAAAATTTTTATTTCTAAAATAAAAATTCGTTTGATAATAGAATAAAATTTCTATTTCAAGAGTGGCAACGATCGGCATCCGGTGGCTGGAGTCCGACGTTCGGCAACCAGTGTTGGGCGTCCAGTGATTGGCGGCAAGCGGTCGAAATCCGAAGTCCGACGTTCAACGTCCGGCACCAAGTCTAATGACCTGCAACGAGCGGCCAAAGTCCGAAGTCCAACACCGAAGTCTAACGATAGAGAACCGGCGTCCAACATCCAAAGTTGAACGTCTAACATCCAACATTTGGAGTCCGACAACATGAGGCCGATGGCAAGTGGCCAATGGTCGAAGTCCAAAGGTGGGGGCTGGCCAACATCCGACGGCCGGTGGCGAGTAATGAACGGTCGCTAACGAACATCCAATGGTTGGTGGTGAGCCTCCGACATCTAATGATTGGTGATGAGCGGCCAACGACCGATGAGTGTCCAGCATCTGGTGACTGGTGGTTGGCAATGGGCGGTCGGAATGTGGTGGCCAACGGCCAACGTCCTATGGCCGACGGTCGGCAGCTAGTGGGCGGGGTGGGTGGCAGGCAGCCAACAACGGGCGGCAGGTGTCCGACATCCCACAAGTGGTAACAAAAGTGAACGATGAGAAAAATTTGATTTCTCATTTTTGTTCCAAAAATATTTCTATTCCAAAATAGAAAAATGAAATTGCATTATCAAACGGATTTATATTTCAAACCTGATCCGGCAAACAGAAAAACAGAGAAAAGAAACAAAAAATTTGTCATGTACGCCCTAATTAGTCTTGCCGAGTGCGTCGATTGAATTTTGACACTTGCAAGATTGATATGTGACTAAGGTTTGATGATTTGCTAGCAATTTGATGAAATTGCTAATGTTAGGATCAAGATTTCATCCTAATGTCATGTGAGGTTGAAAATTACCGCATATTGCCACTGAGTGGCAATGAAACTATGCCCGTGTGCAAATTGCCACTTCTAGTCACCTCGTATTTGCTGAGCCGCCTCAACCTCAAATCAAAACCATGGAAGACCATGGCCTCCAGAGGCGTGGTGGGGGCAAAGGTGGAAGTTAGTTGCGCAGCAGGCTAATTGTTAAGCTCAAGCCCCACTCACATTGACATTGTCCACTTTGAGTCGAAATCCGCACAATTTTGTCTTTTTTTTTTGGTTTCTCCCCATAAAAAGTCTTGCCGCAAATTAAGACAAGTGGCATCCCATTTATGCCACTCTACCTCCCCACATCTAAGCGATGTGGGATTTGGCTTATTCCTATCTCGGTGCCATCCTATTTGAGCCCTCTCTAGCTCCCAAGCAATATGGGATTTGGCTTATTCCTATCCCCATGCCATCTTAGAGCCACACTTTATTCAAGCCCTCTCTAGAGCCACATTTTATTCAAGCCCTCTCTCTGGCTTCCGCGATCACTCTTGCCCTCATAGGACCAAGTCATCACACTAGCTTCCACTCGATTCATCCCCAAACCACACATTTCCAATTAGGCTATGGCTCTAATACCATAATGTTAAGCCCAAACCAGTCATAATGATATTGTCCACTTTAGGTCGGAACTAGGCTTCTCCCCATAAAAGGTTTTGTTACAAATTAAGACAAGTATCATCCTATCTATGACACTTCACTTCATCATATCCAAGTGATGTGGGATTCAATTCATTCCTGCCACCACATCATTATAGAGTTAGAGTCATACCTTCACCAAGCTCTCTCTAGCCCCAACAATCACTCCCACCCTCATAAGATCAAGTCATTACACTAATGGTGGTACCATGAAAAACGCAAACTGATATAAACGTATCAAATTTACCTTTCATTAGTTTCCATTAAATTTTACCTTCAAAATATTGTGTTAGAGATGTACCAATTTAAGGTTTTACTCTTTACTTGTCAAAGGTGTACCATTTTATGATTTTTCGTGATATTAATTCAATTTAATAAAAACTGATTGATGAAAAATTTATCATAAATGTACCAACTTATGATTTTTTATAGTCAAAATAATAATTTATGGTAAATTTATAATAAGTATATCGGTTTTTTATTTTTATTTTTTTTCTTAAAATTTTTATGGTAAATTTGTCATAAATTAATTTTATGGTAAATTTGTCATAAGTGTATTAGTTTTATATTTTTTATAATATTAACGGGTTGGGGTTTTTCCCAAGAAGAAGGTGGCTTCATGTTTTTAATTTTGGATTTTTGTCTGGAGGCGTGAGTTTATGTATTTTTAAAAGTAAATACGTTGTAAATAGAAAATCAGGTATGCTTTTTTGAATTTTTCTCTGGTAACAATCTCTTCCTGTTTCTTTACCCGAAAAAACAATCTCTTCCTGTCCGGTTTCATATTGGCAACATTTCTCATCCATTGAACCTGTACATTCATCATGTGTCGGCCCAAGTCCCATCGTCAGGCGAATGACATTTGACAAACCTCATCCTATTCTACGTTTAGGTGAACCAACGTAGTCCAACAACTTTAAAAACTAAAACACGGAACCCCTAAACGAAAGTAAATAATTTATTTTAGCCCCTTGATTCGATTCGGGCAGCCGTCTGAAAGCGCTCACGGGGCTTCAGAACCCGTTTGCGCTCTGGAGGGAAGAATCTGGTTTACGCAATGAAACAGGCGGCAATTTGAGGGACCATAGATTGCTATTAATCTTAACATTATCTTGGAAAAAAAATTATTTTGCAAATTCTTTGGCATGTGTCATCGAAATGGGCGGTGTTCCATGTATCGCAAACGAGTAAGAAAAGATCAGTCTTTCTGGAGATCGATGCCCTTGATTAGTCTAATGACCATGTGAACAGGAGCACTTCAAGGCGGCAAGTGACTGAACGAATGTCCATGTGCATGCACGAACTGTTTGCAACTCCATTCGTCTCTTCTTTCCGGGAACCTTTTTCCCGCTCAAACCGGTTTTAGATTACGTGCATGCATCTGAGGTGATGTTTAGATTTACTTGATCCATCGCCCAAGAAAAGGACCGTTGACTCGATTGATTTGATCTTTGAGATGAACGTGTCCAATCTAATTGAGCATGGCGGGGAATCACGCGGCAAATCACCAAAAGGATTGGCCAGGTAACTCAAGTGAGCACGAACCGGAGGATGTGTCGAATTGCGGCATTTGGATTTTAAGTTGGCGAATTTCGTATGTTGCTGTCCCTAATCGGATAGTAACTGTGTAATGCAGACAATGTCAATGCAAGAACCACCAGCCTGAGAATGCCAAAGCCACCATGCTAAGCCCATCAAGCTGTAACTCCATCACTTCAGAGTCTCGGATCTCAATCAACAGCGGTTCTTCCATTTGCACGACAAGATTGAGCGCACATCTGCTTTGCCCGAGCAAGAAAATGGCAACGAAGACGTATCGGGAATGGGATTTAGCTCCCCCGGCATTCCGATGCAAATGTTCGAGGAGCTTGCGTGAAGGTTGAGAGAGTAGAATAAACATATGGAGGCCGAGCAAAGCTAATTACAGGGGGGGATTACAGTATTGTTCAATCTTTTCTTCCCTCCAGAGGACAAATCGGGGACATTATATATATAAAAAGAAGAAAGAAATAGATCTGAAACCGCGGGCATGAGCACGAGCAAGATTTTCTACACGGGCAAGAGAGGCGGCGAACTACTGGCTAGCTCAGGAGACCTCGAACCAGAGACATCAAGCACTTTCTGCAGAAACTTCGCCCGCCACTCCTCGGTTATTGGCAGGTTTCGGCCTCCACTCGGTCCTGGCCCTCACAATTTCACCCCCACTTTCGAGCCGGAGCAAGTGCTGGCACTCGACTTCAGCAGAGTTTTCAAGGTCATCGACGACGCCATTGCCAGAAAGAGCAGTCAGGGACTGCAGCACGCTGTCTCTCCCGCATTCCCTCCGGTACTCCAAGGTTATGGCAGAGAGCTCATGAGTCTCCAAAATGGGCAGTGGAGCACTCTGCGATTAGCAAAAATGAACCCATCAGTAAACGGAACAAGTGAATCTCCCATCAACAAATTATTGCACGAGAGGTGCGTTTCATAGGCAACAAGTACGGCCAAAAACAAAATCTCCAAAGAACAAAATTAGCAACAGATGAACTGGAACACTTTGATATACGACCCCATGGCACTAATCTGTTGGACAAATATGCTGCCAACGCTAAGCTTGTGTAAGAAAAGTTCTTTAATCCATTTTCTCTTTCACTTTTGAAAAAGGAGGGGAGCTTCCGGGAGAATACAATCCTTGAAGCCACTTCTCACTGATTTATCCATTAATTTATTTTTCTCAGGAACATTTGTGGAAGCCCCATGTGCCTAGGAATCAAAAGCTACCTAATCATATGTCAAATGAGAGCCCCGGATACACCTAAATCAATAATTGTCATCAAAATGGAAATGCAACAAAAAAGGTAATCCTAACTGCAACATGGACAGCTATGCATGCAGATTCCGCATGGCTCTGTTATTGATGACAGAACCAATCCCGATTAATCTAATTGGACAGCAAAGCAGATGGCAGTCCAACTTTATCCTTATCCGGATTTTGAGTGCAGATAGTATGCTAATTCTTATGACAGATAGTACACTTGATAACATGCATTGATTAATATTGAGACAATAAGACAAAAGGAGAGAATGAGAGATGGGGCAAAATAGGGGCTTATTACGCTTTAGGAATACCTCAAGAATCCAGCCAATGTACTTCACATTGTTGACATGCTGGTTGACATCTAAATCATGCCACCTGGGCTGCACAAAGCAAACACAGGAATGAAGAAATCTCAATACTTTTAACTTGATTTTGCCAGTATATTTACAAAGAAAATGCGAACTTACAGTTAAAATCTACAATAAAGATGTGAACTTACAGTTAAACCCGATCGGACAAAATCTGCAGTGCACTCATCCAGCTTCGGTAACTTCCTATCGTCCTCAGTTACCACAGGAGGAGAGTTCAGAAAAAAAGGTTCTATTTCTCCCCGAACTTCTTCTGGTAATTTTGATAATCTCCTTGTATGTTTATTCATCATCACCCACACACTGCAGATATCCACCCAGAAATACCAAAAGATGCATGTTATTCTCCCATCATTTCACAACCAATCGTACAAATCAAATTCCCCAAAGAAGCAAAAATATTGACTTCTCATCTGTTCAATTGTCGTGTATGTCTCTAAAATACTGATTACAAAGACCGATTTGAAAGCATGATGTGAAAAGGAAACATCTATGCTGAAAATGCAAAAAGAAAAAATTATAAAGTCATGAAGCCCGTTGTGAGACTCTAACAAGAGAACGCTAAAATTAATTTACAATTAAACAAGCTTTTTTTTCCATCACTTATGGAAACTCAAGTAATTAAAAAGGCCAAGTCAAATTACATTTATTCCAGAGATTCATACCTGGAGGCTCTTGTAAGAGTCTCTCCTGTCTTCAGATCACGGACATGCCAATCTCGCCGCATTCCATTTTTTCCAGACCCACAGACCCATGTATCCACTTGAACAACATCTCCCCTGCAAGCAACATAAACATTTAATAATTTGTGATTTGTTCATATTAACCCAAAAATCACTTCACATCAAACCTTCTCATGCATCACATAGAACCCATGATTCTTGGTTACAACAATCAAGTCCGACAACACAGGTCTTTACTTGCCAAAAATAATAGAGTGGTCACTAGTCTCCTAATACTACATACGAGACCCATCTTCTAGAAGGTCACCAAACTTCAAAATTTCAAATTGCACAACAGAATGATCAGGTGTATATAGACTTTAGAAAGATGCAAGCTAAAGCACAACTAAAAGTTATAGGCAATAGGAAAGAATGCAAATTTAAAACCGTGTAGAATGCATACTTGCACAAGTCACTAACAAAGCCCTAAATTTTTCCGGTCTCAACGGTGTAAAGATTCGAAGATCCAAAAGCACCTTACATCTTAAGGTCAAAACTAACCAATTGGCTTGACCTTAAACCTGTTCCATGCTTCAGATTTACATGAAAACGGTATTATAGATTATAGCTTAAAGAGTCACTGGATAGGTAAGCTAATTCCCCATTCACCTGCAACATGTCGAAACATAAAATATTGTCCTACATTACATGGAGGCAGTTGCCCACAGTTAATCATCACTACTTTAAACTAGCTTAGGCTAAATGTTCATTATAGCACACTGCCAGTTTCTTAATCTCAAGGCTTAAAAACGTAGTAAGAGATCAACCTTAGAACAAGAATATCAGTTGTCATGAAATTCATCAAAAAATCAAGCCAAGAATGCATCTTCCATTTTTTTGTCGGACATTTCTTGCTTACCAGCTGGGATATCGATCTACCAAAATCTGCATTTTAGTGACAACCCAGATCAGGTTTCTTTTACTCATCTCTGGGGTAGAACCAAAGCCATCAACAAGAAGTCCGGCAGTCTTAACATGGTTAAGAGCAGTCTCCTGCCAGGAAGGAATAAAAAAGTCTCAAGCAAAAGACAAACAGCTGCCTGCCAAATATTAGCTTTACTTACAAAAAACATGCTTGCCAGCCTGCATAAGTAAATGAACTGAAGATCCCAAATTACTAATTCAGATTGTAACTAAGGTTCGTACCTGTAAGTGATTCATTAGCGTCTCTATAGATGCCGTCCTATCAGCACCTATCTCATAAGATCTGATCGAAAAGTTCTGCCTGAACACAAGACCATCTTGAACAATTCTCCCAAGACCAAATGGATCCATTAGCATATCCGGTCGTCTTGGTTTCCAATCAAGCATCATCCATTGCTTTTCTGCTGCCAAGAAGATGGTTGTGATAGCGGCAAGAAGCATGCTCCAGTCGGGCAACTGGTTAATAAAGGTCCTTGGGGGAGGCGATGATGTCCCATCCTCAGTCTTCACAATGTCGGGAAATGTTGTCAAACCAACAGAGCTACCATTTATCTTAGGAAGGGCTTGTGCGTTGGCCTTCATCTGCAAACCAACAGAAGCAGATTTCGACTTCATTGGCCCCACACTTGCCACCCCATTCCCTGGTCTGGTGGTCTTGGCAATGGAATCTGGCGAAGGAACTGTGAAGAAAGCAGAAGTTGCAGCCGTGGCAACCATGATGACACTATACAGCA
Source organism: Eucalyptus sideroxylon (assembly GCA_014182405.2). NCBI lineage: Eukaryota > Viridiplantae > Streptophyta > Magnoliopsida > Myrtales > Myrtaceae > Eucalyptus > Eucalyptus sideroxylon. Next base: position 14,542,826 of record CM024550.2, on the reverse strand, counting down.
GCGCTCCAACTGGATGGTCTGTCACGAGAGCACAATAATTTATGGGGGCCAATGAAGCAAATCCTCAACACAAGGTATCACAAGGAGACATTGTTCCTCTGCAAGACAGGTCAGAAAGCCATCACCATTACTATTTTCAAGAAAATTTGACAAAACCAATACTGATAAATGAAGCGATGGTCCCAATCGTACACATTCTACCTAGAAAGAGAGACATAGAATTAACTCAGTCTGTGGGTGAAATTCAGGTATCATAATTAAAATTAAACTTCTAGAAAAGGCAGCAATTTCTGGCTTGGAATGCGGTAATGTACTGAGACTACCGCAAACAAATCATTCGGCATTGTGGGTCAGAAAAGGTCGACCAAATTCCCTTAAAAACAGCTTTTTTTCTTTTTTTCTTTTTCTTTTTGCAAGCATAGGAGAAAAAGCTGCTCAGCTGTAAACCTTCGGCAATTACAGACAGACATCTTCTTCTAAAAATCCTATCTTCTATGCTTTTACAGGAAGCACACCTCCTCTTAGCAATGGACAGCGTGAAATGCAGCCAAATTGCTGCTCAAATCTCAAACTTGTGTCCATTACAAAACTGTGCCTACCAAAAAGCAAAACTAGAGTACCCCCCGCATCAACCAAGCCGAAGGAAGAAAGCGAAAAGATTTGAACACATTACAGACACGGACCAGAGGTACGACCTCAGGAAAATAATAGCAAAATGGCATGCAGAGAAACCCAAAAAAGGAAAAGTACTAAGACGAGAGTAGATCTGGCCAGAAAACCTGGAAAACTAACATGCGAATTAGGAGTTTTCGTGCCTAACGCAAGAAACGACCTCATTAAACAAACAAAAAATGCCAGATTCAGGCGGTGATAAAACCGAAGAAACGAAGGGAAGAAGAGGATGTGCACTCAGCGCCACATCATCCATCACCGCACTGAACACGAACAGGACACAGAGAAAGCGAGAGAGAGAGAGATTCCAATGAGGGGTCAACGAAACCGCAGTGCTATCTCCATACCCCAGGTCCCCGAGCCGCCGAGTGCTCCGGATCAAAACGCATAACGCAACGAAAGAAAACCCGTAGAAGAAGAAGAAGAAGAAGAACAGGGGAGAGAGAGAGAGAGAGAGAGAGAGATCGCACCTCGATCTCAACCAAGCTCGGCGAATGTGAACAAAGGACGAAACGAAAGAACCCAAAAGGCCAGGGCGGGCGAGGGAAGCGCAGGGCTAAATGGACATGTCAGATCTGAAGGAGCGACAAAAAATGGAGAATCCCCTGCTCCTCCTCCTCCTCCTCCTTCTCCTTCTCCCGTCCTCTTCTTCCTCCCACCTCGCAAACCTGTCTCTGTTTTCTTGCCGTTACTTCTCTAGAGCGAATCAATTCTCCCTGTCTCCCTCTCTCTCTCTCCCCCCCTCTGTTTTTTTTTTCTCTCTGCTTTTTTCAAATCTCTGTGCCTCTGTTTTTCTCTCTCTCTATTTCTCTCTTCTTCCGTTGCTGTTTGGGAATTCCGATGATTTCCCCTTTAAAATATATTTCCGCGGAAGCCCCAGAAAGATGAAGAAGATCTAGAGAGAGGGAAACGGGATTGAGTGGCCAGCAAATTGGGAGAGGATGTGAAATGGCTGTTGAGCGGCTTTTCAGTATTTATAGCCATCTCCCCCACCCCTTCCCCTGCCCCCTTCCCCTGCCACCTCCTCCCGCCTCCCTTTCAAAGTTCTTTCTCTGCGCTCTGTTTCCCTTTCGTTCCTCTCCTTTCCATTCCTAGGAAAAAAAAAAGCACACGAATGGTAACTCAACTGATCGAGGCACAATGTCGTCGTTACACTTTTAATTTATTCAATGTAAAAATTCAAGGTTGTCACATGCTGCACGGTGCATATTTTGCGTGGCGCACCGTTCGTGAACCCCCTAGAGATCCTAATCACCGTCGGCATTAGGTACTAACCCATTAGACCGTTTTCGTGCATGAGGCTCCAAGCGGATGTCTAGAAAAGTCCTACTTTGAGAAAAAAAGAGAATCCGTCGGTGTCAAGGACGAAAGTTACTTGGACTTACCATATTCCTACTTAGCATATAAGGATTCACGTCATAAGGTGCCGTCTCATTTGTTATTTGAACAAATGGAGGGACCAAATTAAATGTTTATTAAGGATCATATTTGATAAATTAAAAATTTAATAATGACATTGGACGTTATGGGAAAGTTAAAAATAGTTTTGTGTCATTTTCTCTTTATTTGATTATTTATTTATTTATTTATTTTGCAAAGCTTATGTGGGTTATAAATTGGGTTTTCTACTAGTTACTATAATTACTCCCAAAATCTATTGAGAGATATTCTCACGTCTATTTTTTGTTATTCGATTCTAAACGGAGATTACGTTTTTTTTTTTTTTTTTTTTTTTTTTGTATAAATAGGCATGTCTCCATCTGTCAGATTGGGATCTAATTCCGTGGCGATGAAATCTAATCTTTCCTTCACCTATCAATTTCGATTTACGGATCGATTCTTAATCCCACTCGCCAGAATTATTTTTTTCTAATTTACGATTTTATAATATTTTATTTGTACCAACTTAAGGAGAACTTAGTAAAAATAGTTATATAAGACTATAAGTAGAGAAAGGAATAATATCTTAACTTTTGGAATATCTTTTATAAAGGGAATTCAAATCTTTGTAAAATCGAGAAAGATTTAAATCCAATTACAAGAACCAAGAGATTTCAAAAAATCGCCATATAATTATGGCAGAGAATTTATTTATTACCGGCCTTCCATGAAACTCTTTTACAAAAATTGGAACATTGTATCCTCCTCCCCATTTGCCTTTATATAGTAAAGATATAGTAAAAAGAAATTGGAATGCCGGAATTTTGAAGATCTTAACTCATGCTAATTATACTAGTTTTCGTCTCTAGGTTAAATTATAATATTATGTCAATAATGAGGAAAAAAGTTATGTGATTCATTTAATTGAATCATTGATATTATTTACCATTTACGTGAAATTCAAAGATACTTAACTAAAATAAATGTAAATTATCGCGAAAACAATGGATTCGTTCAAATTCTTGCTACATCATTTCTTTGTCATTTGTCTAAAAGCTCGAGAATAATGCTCCATCAATTCCCAAACAATGTTCTCACACATCGAACAAGCACAGAGCACGACTGCCAAAACAAATTTAAATGGCAATGTTCCTTTCATTTCCCATAATTTGCTGAAACCAAAAATGCTTTATTTAATTATCAAATTAAACAACCTTCTTCCCTAGCCCAGAAGCCAAGACAAACTTAAGAATATATTTCTTTTTTGCCAGGATAAACCATAGTTGGTGACTGAAAAATATACTTATTTTTTGTCTAACTTTAGCAGGTTGAAGAATTCTCAGAGCTTGGCGATGACTTCTAGGCAAGCATAAAAACAGCATAGCTTTTGGAATCAATGCAAAGCAGGTAAGGTGATGACTGAGGGATGAGATGACCGCAGATGCAAGTACATTGCTTTTGGCTTTTGCACGAGAAACACACGTCGAGATTAAAAGCAACTGCACCCATATATAGTTACGTCTCATGAAACATTAAGTTTGTCTTTTAAAGGTTTATATTTTAAGACACGGCATATCAAAATTATCACGATATACATGTTGGTACGATGATGTTCGAGTCAGAAAATGGTCTCTCGAGAGACCATAGAAGCAATGTAAACTTCAAATGGGTTCATAAAAAATTATGGAAACTAATTATCAACATCCTCAATTGGAACCTTGATTTTTCGTGTGATTATGTTTGATATGTATGCGAATGGAACTTGCTTTTAGAATAGGGTTAATACCTTGAAAAACTCCAAACTGATACACATTTGACGAATTTACTCCAAACTATTTTTTTGACCACCAAAAACCCCAAATTGATATACCTTTGACAAATTTACCCCAAACGAGTACACTTATGACAAATTTACCATCTATTAGTTTTCATTAAATTGTATTTTCAAATTATTAAGTTAAATAACACGTGATAGTTGATCGGTATACCAATTTAGGATTTTACGCTCCGTTTGTCACCATTTACAATTTTTGTGATTTTTTTGTGGTATTAATCCAATTTAGCATAGGGTATATTTGTTATAAATTTACCATTTTTAGGTTTTTTGCAGTCAAATAAATTAGTTTGGGGTAAATTTGTCATGAATGTATTTATTTTTTATAGTTAGTCGGGGTAAATTTTCGGTATATGGTTTGGGGTTTTTCATGGTTAAAAAAATAGTTTAGGTTAAATTTGTTACAAATGTACTAGTTTGGGGTTTTTCAGGGTATTAACCCTTTAGAATGATAAGTGGTCTTCTTAAATTGTGCAAAAAGGGCTATTTGAATAACACCCTTAATTAAGTAAACTTAGATTTTCAATGACGATGTAAAATAGGAATTCGACTATCAATATCTTCATTTAGTGCCAAAAGATAACTTTGCAAATTGTTATCCAAAAGAGTTTGATTTGTCATATCCCGAGTTTATTCAATATATGTTAATAAACATTATGGCTATATCTATTTTCCTTGTGCTAGTGTTTTGAGAATAATAATTTTAAGAGAAAATGATATAAATAATTCATGAATTTTAGCCTAATATATAATGTGGTTCTTGAATTGTTTATTTATTTAATGTGGCTTCTAAAATTTTGGTACATATTCAATTTAACCCAAAGATTGTATGAACATGTGCAATATTGTCTCTAATATAGAATTAAAGGAATGATAACATTAAATTTTTTTCACATAATTCATTGGACTATAGTGAACCTGTATAAAAAATTCATGCACTATATTGCGCAAATTAAAAACTTAGGAACCACAATGCACATTTGATCTAAGTTCAAAAACTATTTGTATCATTATCCATAATCTTGAATAAAACCCAAGTTATGTAGATATGCATGTCAAGTATCATTGGTACTATTTATCCCATGAATGTTTAAGGGTGTTAGGTGCATAATTAGACTGTCCTTGCCTCCGTGTCCATGAACAACGCAAGCTATCTGCGTCAAACCCCATGTCCAAAGCCTTGTGTAAACAATCTTTTATAGTTCTCATTTTTCTTTTGCTGTTTTATCTTATTTATTGATTTTGTATGCTGTCGGCTTCGCTTTGTCGATAGAAAATTCAGGAGCCCGGGGAGAGAAGCAAAGTGAATATTAAATTGATAAATTCTGACCACGGTATGGAGATCCTGGATGGAATACAAAGGTAGCTCAACCGTTTCATTTGCATGGACCTTTTGCAGTACACGTTTGAGTTCGTCGCCATCGATTTTCTTCCTGGACTCCTAAAAGAGCTAACCGTCCAGATTATTATTGACTATCCTAGCTCGCAAACGGATCTCTGACTTCTTTGGCGATCCAACGTGATTTTGCTACGTGGGATGTTTTCCCACCATCGGTTCCGACGCGTCTTCATGTTCGTCAAGCTACCAATGTCAACAACATGCCGAAAGAAACAACCAAGGACAGTGCACACAGAAATTGTCTGCAAGTGCAGGATTGTCTTTTCCACGTATAAATCGACTGTGCTCGGCAAGGGCTCGAGGAATTCTAGGTGAATGACAGTTATTCTACATCTCTGGCCCGCCTCTTTGCCCGCCCAAGCATGCACCGTTGTCAGATACGATATCTCAGTTTGTCAGAAGCTACGGTTCGACAGAGAAATGATTGATGCTGGCCAGGGTGACTACGGATGAGAATGTACAGCGATGAAGCTAAGCATATTTCAACATGTTTAAGGAGACGGCCATGTGCTTCCCCATGCGTGCCGAATTAGAAGACTGTTGTATGAAGAAAGCGGTCGATCACAGCAAACCATCAATCAATCATTTCGAGGTTTAAACAAGTAGAAGTTGGTGAATGACCACCAAACTCATCAGCTTCACGTTATAACACACGCCATGTTAGTTTTTTTCAATCCAAATCCAAACGTGTTGGTAAATTATATAAAATTGCGTTAAGATAACTTACTCTGCATACACCAATGCAAGCAAGCATCGAGCATCCCAGCAAGCACTAGGCATCCCAATTGACTGACAAAGACTTGGTTTACAAGTCGAAGGTTATAGTTTCGAGACCTTAGCTCATCAGTCTAAAAGAAACCTAGGTTAATTTGGAAAGGATTAGTCCGGGTTTATGTTTATTGTCAATCTCAAGCTTTCCCATCTTGCCTAATAAGGATATAGTGCCGGATTTACCTAATAGGCAATTTGTATTTCGTTGACACCTTAAAACAAATATTCCAACAGTGGAAGAGGTAAGTTCCAATTCCATCCAAATCCCATTTTGGCATGCAAAAGCATAAGGCATCCCAACATCATAAAAGATTAAGATTATATAAATGTGTAATCCAATGACGAAAGAAGACTAATCATGATTGTATGCTTGAAACGGTCTTAGTTATCAATTTGGACTATTATTAGGTCAACCGATAAGAATTATCGGATAATTTCTTTAACAATATCATTCATAAAGATTCGTGTTACCCCAACTACTTCGTTCTAAAACAACTTGCCCTATGATCAGCAACATTAATGGAGAAAAAGCTCGCCCTGGTAGTTGATCAACAGTTCGAAGCCTTTGTAGCTGGGGGCAAGTGGGTTTTTTTCAGAAAGGAAAATAGGCACGAAGTTCAACGAAGATCTCTCGAACCATGAGGCGCCCATTGATTCAAGTCAAACGGCAGCAAATCAAACGGCTATTCGTGGGGGCCATCCTTTCTGCCTCTGCTCGCGATCTAGCTCCCTGTACTGCATCGTCTTCAAGGGATCGCACCGCAGATTCTGATCAGACTGGTTCTTCTGTATCCTTTTCTCTTTGTCAGCAGATGCCCTACGGAAGGAAGCACCCACAGAATTTACTCCGACATGCACCGAGAGATTCCCGAGAATGAGAATGATAACCATTTTGATTAAATATTAATTGAATTTTTTAAAATATTTTTTTTTACTTTTTTTTTAAATGAGTTTCTAAATAAAAATACGCGTTTGATAACAATACAAAATTTTTTAATTTTTCGACGACCGGCAAACAAACGGTAGCTAGCAAACGGCGACGATGGATAGCAATTAACAATTGGTGGAATGAAGGCGGTGACCGGTGATCAGCAACGACCGACAAGAAGCGACTAGTGACCAATGACTAGCAGCGACAATCAATGATCGATGGCGGGGCCGGCGACCAGCGGTTGGGAGTGGCAATAACAGATGGTGAACAAAGAGCGATCAATGACCATTTGCGATGGCCGGTGGCTAAGAGTGGTGACAACGGACAATGAACGGCGATTAGTGACGACGGATGAGCAATTGACTAATAGAGAGGACAAAAATTAAGAAAATTTTTTATTTCTCATTTCTATTCCAAAAATATAAAACTTTACTTCTAATTTATATTCGAAATCTATTTCAAAAATAGAAAAATGAAATAATTTTACAAAACGGATTTCCTTTTCCCAAAACAAGTCTAAAATAGAAACATAGTTATGGAACATAAATAAAATGGTTATCATGCGTGCCCTCACTGACTCACCTCACTATTTCTCTTCCTTGTTTCTTTTTTTCTATTCTTTCAGGTGAATTTTGTAATGAGGTTGCATCAAGAAAATGATTAGATGATGCATGGTGATACGTTAGTTCAATGTGCCTTAAATGATTTTGTGGAAGTAACTTACGGGTGCCACCCTAGATGATGGTGACTCGATATTTATAAAGTCGCGTATCAACCTTTTCATTAATGCCGTTTCATTTCACACAAGAGAATTATTTAATCTCCATGGAATGGACAAGATTCGATATTAACAAGATCTATTGTGTCAACCGTTGGATGATGTCATTTTAATTTTATCTAACTTCCACCCTTTACTTCTTGGCGAATATAATAACTCACTCTCATAATCTTATTTTTTAAAGGAAGTATTCAAATAACGCTGTTTGTGAAATTATAACTATCGCTTTACTTAGTTTCTTCGCTTGATAACCTATAAAATTAATATAATACTCTCGTTAATTTTGACCCTCAATAGCATAGAACCACACTCGGCAAATGGGACATGTAACTCACTCTCAAGAGATTGCATGACCTATAAAATTAACTTCACCATATATTATTTTGTCTTCCTTTTTTTTTTTTTTTTTTTTTTTTGGGTTCCTAGAGCATGGATAACTTTAGACTTATATAGGCTCAGAAGTGGCTATCATGTACTATGGTATGCCAGTCCACATGGGCAAAACCCAAATTGAAAGCACAGGGTGGTGTGTGACCTTATGAGTGAATGCTTGCTTAATTATCATTATGTTTCAGAGCTTATATAAAGTATCTAGTTACTAACTTCTCTTATTATGTAGGATTGGATGGATCCTTCCCATTAATTACGGGAGAAATCATAGTTAATTTACTCCTCTCGAACAGATTGCACATCGACATGCTTAGAATGTGCTTAGAATGAAGGGTTCCGATTCAATCCGATGAATCAGTTCCTCCAAAAATTATCATCTCGAATCATCCGACTTCTCTTATCTTTTCTTGTTCACAACCCCAACAACAATTGATGCACCTATCACCTTGTCGAACCATTAATGCCCTCCCCCACCAACCAGCATCGTACTTTTTGCTTGTAGCTACCACCGCCAGCTCCGGTGGCACTTGTCATCACCAATCACCTCTCTCCTCAAGAATTCCTCCAACCATGGTTTATTAGTGTATTATAAATCGATGCGCATCACTCTCATGTATATTTAAAACTCACGAGTGGTTGGAGTAAATTTTCCCCGATTAGGGACGGACAAGAACACGACAAGCATATATGTACCGAGTCAATTTTGTTAGACAACTGATGTACTCACTTCGCGTGCGACGGCCATTCAGGTAGGTAAGGAAAACTTACGACCAGACATGCATGCAAATGCAGTCCATTTGTCAAACTTCCGCATACATCGATCATCCCTTCTGTAGAAAATTCTTTCATTTTACTTAATTGAATAGCCGGCGAACCGTTTCCCTTTCACCGAATATCAATTCTTGCTGAACTCGGCAGAGCTCTAATTCAAAACGGATTTTAATCAGATCAAATTTGACATTAGCCAAAATTTTAATAATGAAAAATACTGCACAAATAAAATAAGAACGAATCCACGACATCATGAGGAATCATTACGTAAAAATACTTCTATATTTACTCCATCTCAAGGTCGACGCATTTGGTTACATTATTGCTCATTTATAAAGGGACAATGATATAAATAGTCCATGAAATTTGGCTTGATGTGTAATCTAGTTCCCTAAGCTTTTATTTTGTTCAATAAGATTAATAAACTTTAACCCAATGAACAAAGTCGTCCATGAACTTTTAATTTATTTAATGTGGTCTCTAAATTTTTAGTACACATCTAAGTTAGTTCTTGAATTATATGAAATTATTTAATGCCATCATTCAATTAATTTAAGATCAAGGATAACATTGAACATTTTCATATAATCCAGAAACTAACTTGGACAATTATCAAAAATTTAGAAATCACATTAAATAAATTAAAAATTCAAGGATGACATTACATATTTGGCTAAAGTTTATGAATTACATTAAATAAATTAAAAGTTCATAGACCACATCGGATCAAAGTTCATAAATCATGTGTGTTATTTTCTTGTTTATAAGTGATGTCTAAAACCTTTCTTGCTGCAACCCTGAAAAGAGACAAACCTTGCGTACTTCTCTTTATGGCCGACCAAAATCAATGTATTTGTAGATGAGTAAAAACGAAATATCCTTGCTGACGTTGCATTTGTATATGTAGCCATTTTGGAATAACGAATGCAAAACAATAACAGACCTGCTCTGCTGACCCTCGGCGCAAAAAAGATCGACCAGCCTCTGGTTTAGATCCATCAGGCGTACGATCCCTGCCCTGAAGAATTATATCTTTCTGATAATAATCTCGTTCCGTATGGGCGACATGTTCTAGACGTAGAAGAAGACCTCAACTCAGCATGGGCATGCGCGTACTTGTACGTTGATATCATGATTTTCTTTGCATGGTTGAATATGCCTTGCTTCTTCTTCTTCCTCTCTATGTTGCCTCTCAATTTTGCCTTATCAACTCCTCTCTCTGTTCTTTTCTTTTTTTTGAATTTCTGGTTACATTACGACCCTGCCATTCAATGCTCGTCGGAAGCCGATGATCATTGTTATGGCCTCAATTTAAGTTCGAATGGAGGATCCTGCTTTTGCCAATTTTTTATTAGTCGGGCAACGATGAGGGCATGATACAAAATCTTTCGCATGTCACGTATAGTACTCCAACGTCAATTTTCGAAGTTATTAGGGATATAATCAGTTGATTTAAAGATGCAGTAAATCATGGTTTCTAGGATGCATGCTTGCATTAGGGTTAGCTAGGGCCTTCTCTTTCTGTAAAAAGGAGTTTGTCCGTCTGTCTAGGTGATTTAAGCTTTGCAAAAAGAGTTGTAACATCAGCTATCATAACTATATATCTTAAAATGTACTCAGTTTTCGGCCTTGAATATTTCCTTCTTCCCCAATGTGGATTCGGAACGAGAGAGAAGGCGTTCTTCCAGAGACATGTCGATGATATCACTAGGCCATAACCTAGAGGTCACAAAGTACATTCGCCAAGAGACCATAGCCCTACATCAAGCTTAAGGTCGTCGCAAGATAACATGCAGAGATATGGCAGGAACTTTTCATCACGTACATCGTTGTTGATCGGCATTGACAACCGATACATCTACTAAGTACCACTGGATCCAACTGTCAGCAGTTTTTTAAAGATCTTGGGGCTGCGCAAGAAGATCGACAGCCGAAAATTCAACCAATTTCGGCGATCCTCATTGAATCAACAGGACCCCAAAATTTCAATTTCCATTTCCCCTTTGTTGTTTGGGGATAGAGTTAGGTTGGGAATTCGTTCAACCGTTTCTGCTTTATTTCGAATGTGATTTCATTGCAGCTAGGTGAGCTATGTGGTCCATCGGAGGAAGGAGCTTCCCGCTAGTTATTATGGAGCCGACATAACAGTTGTCGGCCAGATGGCACGTGACACTATTTGGAGCGACCGTGGCATCAACCAACGGATAGAATTTCCAGATCTACCTTAGAGAAATTCATCATCGTGTCGTGACCATTGACCCGTTGCGGGTTCGCAATGCAGAGTTAGCACGCGGGGCAAGGAACGGCGGATGGTGGATGGCGACGTGAATTTATGTAGCCGGGATGTGAATCAGACCATACGAAGAGGAAATGGTATCGTGATTGCGAAATTCACGACGATACGAATGATGCGTGTATGTTTTCATAAACCACCCCACGACCTTGACGTTTGTGAGCCCCTTTTGTTTCCTAGACCTCGAATCGGCTTGATTGTAATCGCCTTTGTGTGGTAGGCACTCTAGGCAAATCGAAATCGAAATCGAAATCCTTGACATGTTGAGGCTCCGAAATAGGCATAAGTTCTTGTGATATCACGAATCAATGAAACATCCATTTCCTTATAATAACATGACATTGTTTTCTGATTCTTTCTTCAACACTTGTTAATAAAAGATAGGACTAATTCTAGTAAAACCGGAAACTAGTAAACTTGCGATAATTTAACTCCAAACTAATTTTTTTACTACAAAAAACCTCAAATTAGTATAACTATGACAAATTTACATTCAATTAGTTTCCATTAAATTAAATTAATACTATGAAAAACTCCAGATTGATACACTCATCAACTGTTACATCAATAATTTAACAGTAAAATTTAATGAAAAACTAACGGAGAATAAATATGTTACAGGTATATCAATTTTGATATTTTGTCGTATTAATACTTAAAAGATAATTGCCGATGTCTCCTTTTTTATTTTGGGGAATACAGATGGCCATTTCCAGCTAAGCTACGCCTAAGCAGCCCTTACTTAGTGCTTGCTAGCTAGCACTTTAGCAGCATCAATGTAGATTCGAGAGACGGCCCCTAACCTCATGTCCATGTTACCAAAAAGGTCGAAACTTTGCATATTTTGGAGATTATGCGAGTTGACTTTGATTGCTCAATCTAGAAAAAGAGATCTTGATCTGTAAAGCTAGATCAATCAAGATCAAAATTCGAAAACGGATGCGACTGCCAGAAGAGTAATAAAGAGGAATCTTTACGCCCACTTGAGATGATCTTTCATTCCAAAATTGAGACATGAGATTGGGGCCATCTCTCAATTGAAGGAAAACTAAATTGGCACCTTTTATCTCTTGATATCATACCATATCGAGGATGCATGATCTGGGAGATATAGATTGGGTCGTTTAATTAAGAAGTTGTTTCCGTTGATTGTCGATATAACTAGATTTAATCTTGCATAACTAGCTTTAATTTCACTATTATTTTCCATTAACCTGCGCCAAATTACCCGCTGTTTTTCTCGTCACTAGGCTAGGTATATCACTACCGTCGGTATTTATATCGTGGGTCTTATTAACAAATGCCTCCGAGACCCTAATTAACCATAACTGTTAAGGAAAACGTTCAGTTTCCTATGTGCCAAATATGTATAGCATGAAAAAGACAATGCATTGAAAATCATAGACATTTTCTTAATGGGTATTTAATAAGTGTTTTCTAGACAGTTGAGAAAAACCCTTTTATCCCATAATCACATCAAATGGTAAAGAATTGACAACGGGAACTAATAACTAGGGCCTAACTTTTCCTAGAACCTAAGAAAACCACTTACATCCGCTTTTCTCGAGCGCTCACGAAGCCTTAAGACCCAAAAGGAAAATTCCGGGGGCGCCAAGAAAAAGCTAACGTCCCTCGCGTCATTCGAACTATTTTTGGGCCGGACGTTCTCCTCTTTCCGCACGAGAATCGCTGATTCACACGGGATTCCAAATGAGGAACATGCTGAACAGTAAAAGGGACCACATCACGATTAAGAAGGACCAGTTCCTTCATGAATTTGTCGGTGGAGCACCTCTAGCAAAACGTGTAATAGAATTGCGGTGAAATGCTGGCCACAAGGCCAGAGGTGGGGCCATAATGATCTCTATATTCGTTTTATCATTCATAACACTTATGGTTGAGGTATAACTGTGGCACGGTTATATGGTTATACAACCATTTCTCTTTATTGGTATGTCGCCGATGCAAGGTTGACATAGCCCCACAAAAACTCAGGACCAAGGAGCTTTTCAGATTCATATTTCCTAAAGGTAGATGGACCACTCTCCTTTAAGTTGATGTGCTATTTGTTGAGATGCTTTAGGAAATTCTTGATGAACACATTAAAATAATGAATATTTAAAAAAAAATTATAAAAAAAAAAAAAAAACAAATGGGCCCTCGAATACATAGCTGGTGTCTACAAATACGGCTAATATTAATTATATCATATATAAATTAGGCTAGTATAAAGATGGGACAAACGTAACACATCAAAGGGCACCATCAATTAAAGGACCTATGCGACGCTTTAGGAAGAAAGCAGCTAGAAAGAGGTTGGGATATGTAACCACAGATTTGCATTTTGGTCATTGGAATGCTACCAAAAACTAATTAAGTATAGTAACCTAAACGCTGGGCAGAAAAAGAAGTACAATTAGCAAACGTATGACAAACGTGGACAATCACGCCAACTTTATAAACAAAGGTATTCGTATAGTGTATCTAAACGTGATAAAATTATAGTAGTTTCAATTTGACTTTAGAAGCCAATATATTCTTGAGTCCAGTCCACAAATGTTAAAACCTCGTTTGTTTCGTAAAAAATGAGTGATTTGAAAAATACATTCCTAAAAATGATCATTTGTGTCGTTTAAAATAATTAATCAATGGAAAATATTTTCACCATTAGCGACAATTTATATCTAAACATTTTTGTAGATAATAAAAATATCTTTCGCTCATTCATTTTTATAAATGATACAAGTGATCATTTTTGAAAAAATATTTTTCAAATAATTTATTTTGTCGACAGAATCTAAAAGAAAAAAGAAAGAACCGCTATGATTTTCCTTGACGAATAAAAGAGACATAGTTCATTGCATGACTTTCGACTAGGCAAAGAATAATGTTATTTTTCCAACTGGAGGCAACTATGTTATTGTCGTTTTTTAATTTGAAATTTAAAGTAAAGGTTGTCTTTCCGGACCATTTGGAATCATGAAAAACATACTTTCTCTCTTTTCGGGCCATCAAATTAAAATAAAAAATTCTAACTTGAGGTCCAATGGCATAATATTGAACCGATAGGATTCTGTGCATTTTGTGGTACTTACTTAGGGGATTGGAATCCTCTTTGTTTGGCATCCTCCACATTTACCTATGGTTACCCCAGGACTAGAATGCCTTTGTGCTTTAGGAAATTCACCCCAATTACCAACCCCTCTCTCCTCCACCTTTGCCCCTGATGCCCCGGTGCTGGTCGTTTTGCTACCGCGCTGCCAAGTTGTTGCCGCCTAGCTCACGATCATTGGCAAGCCCCCCCTGCTCACTCTCTTTCCTCCCCTACTAAGGCTTGGTGGTTGCGGCCTTAGGGTTACTGAGTTCGTGATTCCCTTGACATCCTACATAGTCTTGGATAACGCTAGATCTGAGCTCACTTGAGGTTGATGAGATCGGCAAGACCTATCTCTCTCTCTCTCCCCTCCGTCCCATGTTTCCCCAACCTCTTTCTCATAGCTTGCAAGTTGGCCTTGGGGGTCGCTCGGCCTAGCCCGAGGCCGGTGAGGTCGGGCCTAGCGTCGGGAATGTCTAATTCAGTGTCGCAAGCCAGAGGGAGAAGGGCTCCAAGAGGGAAATTGTTGCCTAAACTCTTCCTGTCGGTATCGCTTGCCTGATGGCTAAGCCAAGATTATAGCAAAGAATTAGCTTTGAGGTTCGTGTCCTTTAATGTGGTCAACTGTCTGTACTCCACATTATTAAAGCAATTTGATTGATTGACTAGGTTTCAACAAGTATTATCGATTGCTACTTGCTAGTAGTCAATGTCTGTCTTGTCCAATAATTACATCCGTACTAGCTAAATTCACGTGCGATGCAAGGTTTTTAAAACATTTTTTTGTCGAAGTTTATTTGGGGTTAGATTTTTTTTTTCATCATAAAATCATGATTGCATTTAATTAGCAATTATTATGATGAATTCATGCCTTTTGATTAGATTATGAGATGAAGAATGACAGCATATTATATAACCAGAGAGTTTGGACATAAGTTGTGAAACTCGAACTCTGTTTATTTCACGGAAAATAAATGATTTAAAAAATATTTACCTAAAATTAATGATTTATATCATTTGAAATAATTAATTAATATAAATATTTTTATTATCAACAACAATTTCTGTTTAAATATTTTCGTAAACAATGAAAATATTTTATGGTCCTTTATTTTTGCAAAAGATACAAGTGATTATTTAAAATATATATATTTTCTAAATAATTTAATTTTCATGAAACAAACGAAATGGAGACTGTGATTATGAACCTCAAAGTAAAATGAAAACAAGAACAGGAGACCTAACAACAAAACCCAGTCACTATCTCATCCACGCAGTCAAAATCCAAGTGTTCTTGGAGGATCACATGGAGGCCATGGAAGCAATCACCCCCAGGAAAATTGCACTTCCAGATGACTTCAATTTCGTACTCGCTCCGGACTTGCCAGCCGGCAAAGTAGATGCTGCCTGCTCTGGAGATGAATCGTCCTTCATGGTTGTCGTGGCTGAATTGGCACCGGCTTGTTCCAAGATCTTTGCATCGTCGGGGGAGTCAAACGACAGGTTTCGTATATATAGGCGGACCAAATTAATCCATCGCAAAATGATACTGATTTAAAAGTATAATGTAGCTTGCCTGGAGTTTGTTGCATTTTAACAGGCAAGACTGATGGCGATTCTAACATAAGAATAAGTATAGCGCAGTTCGCCCAAAAAAATGTTGAAAAGACCGAAAAGCAAGACATTTCCGTTACTGTAAAATTCGTTCCGCCTACTCGTTCGTCAGACAAGTTCCGATACAGTTGCTGCATTTACTTGCAGACCGAATTGTTTGAGAGTTTGACTGTGGAAAAAAGGATTAGTGTGAGAGAATATTTCAATTACTTGGGCAATCAGAGACTTTGGCATCAATGTTGCAGATGGACAGCATTCTGAAGTGCCAAGTTGTCTTGACAGGGAGTCCCGTGGAGGCACTTGGGCTTGCTCGCTTTCACTTCCCCATGCCCTTGCAGCACTGGGGCGTCGGTTTCCTCGCACTCCCGATCACGAAGGGGATGCAGGAAGCGAAGGTTTGCCATTTGGTCTGTGCACTCCTGCTAATCCTCCTCCATAGTCAAGATCGACGCCTGCACTCAACACAGCCACCACAATGCAAAAGAGTGTAAGTCTCTTGCTCTGGGTGATCCTCATGTTTTCCACACAGAATTTCACTCTCTTTGAGCAACACTCGGTTCTTTAATCTCTTCTTGAAGCTTCCTTAATATCAATAGAGACTACAGTTTCGGGACTTAAAATCAACCTTAAGTCCTTATCTTCTCATCATGGCCATGCCGTTCCGATTTCACCGCCGTATTGCCATAAGCAGGATACTGTCGTTTAAGCAGCTTTTATATTAGATAAAAATCGCGAGTTCGAGAGTGCCCAGAGAAATGAAACTTTCAAGATTCCATGGGGAATTCAATTTCTTGCGCTTGAGACTCCCAGTGATATCCTTATTCTATTCTCAGGTATCACCAGTAACTTTCATTAGGCTTCATGGAAACGATGGCAATTTGGTGGCCTAAAAGAAAACCATTTTGGTGGATATAACAGCACGTACATCCTCTGTTGGATTACACTAAAGCCAAAGAAAATAACTTCTCATCTCTAATCAAGAATTCTATCTGTTCAGGAATAGAGTTGACAGATTTCATTGCTTAGCGAGATTCAAGCCTTTAAACAGTTGCCAGCTTTTAGGGTCTGTTAAAAGAGTTTGAACAAGGACAAGCAAGCCGATTTGAGTAATGTGAGTTCTTCTTCCATTCATATCAAAGAGACTCGATCTTCTGCTCAAGAAAAGAAGAAAACTAATGTAACCGGTGTAATTCAGTTTCTGAAGTTCATTGAAATTCCATATCAAAACATTTATGAATGGATCTTCATTTGCTTAAATAGACCGTATCTCTGTAAGTTTTGTGGCTCTTATTGACAGACAAAGATACATCAATTTCGATCTTTGAATGGCAAACTGACGAAGTTACCGTGAATCATTTTCAGCTATTAGCCGTACTGCTTCTTGTTCATGACTTCAATCTATCAGACTAAAAAGCTCTCTGAATTTTTCACTCGCCGACTTAGGCAAGCAAATGCACACGACCATCGTGCCACTGGGATCAGATTCCCCTCCCGGAAGCAAAATACAAACTTGCGGTGTCGGGGTCAGGTCTATCGGTCCAGCGTACAGTGGCCTTCCCCAGCCAAAGTCTGCCGACTCATAAATGGAAAACCTAGTCCACTGCGTAATAGTCAACTTTCCGCCGAACTCAAGCCTCATAGGCCTGTGAACTTCGACATAATCAATTGTAGATCTCAGATACTCCTCCGAAATGCCGAGCCGTGCTTCATGAACCAAGGATGCTGTGTTTGAGAGACTCCCGCCAATAAGCTCCGACACAGAGCTCACTGCACATGCTACACAAACAGCATTACCATAAAACCCGTCCTTCAATGGTGGATTCTTCAGCTTCTGACGACCGTTGACTGAAAATGTAAGCCTGAGTTGGTAGTCTTCCGGTTTTACATCGAGTGCTTTCACCCATGATCGCCAGATATGGGCAGCCATAGCATCAAAAGTTGTACATGGAAATGCTTCATCTTTAGCTAGAGTCTTGACCCTGGCTTGGAACTCTGGGCTGATTTTGTAACACCTCTGCACCGGCTTGGCTATCCATAAGGACTTCGTGAGGCTCGATCCATCATCGATCCTCCTAAACTCAATATGTGGGAATTTCACCACTGGCGGAGCCCGAGGCCGGAATATTTCCCGGTCCCAACATGGCTCAGGATCTATAGCCAGAGTTCCTGACTTTGTCGTGGCAGCCCACGCACGCAGAACTTGCATGGCTCCAAGCCCATCACAGATGCAATGACAAAGCCTTAGGCCGAGGCTAAAGCCACCGCAACTAAACATGGTCACCTGAGCAATAAGTAATGGCATGTCGAGGATTTTATAGGGCTCCTCATTGGGAAACCGGTAAACCAGAGGCTGCCAACCTGGGTTAGGCACGGTCAGGTCTCCTAGATCGGCTAAGACCATTTCGGAGTGAGCCTCCACCATGATAGCCCCTTGACCTGCTTCAAAGAAGATTTCCAGCTTTCCATTCTTGGTTTCTCTCATCCTGCCTGATAAAGGGTAGTAAGGAACCAGAACAGCTGCTAAACCATCATGTAGTACATCCGCGGGAGATCTCGATTCAGATGTCAGCGAGTTTGATCTATAAAAATACACTGTTGGGGTGAAAACACGTGCTCCAATCATATCATCCAGGTTTGAGAGGTAAAGGCTGTCACCGGGTGAAGCAGGAATAGGCCCTGCTGGTAATACTGGGAACTTCCGGTCAATCGTGATCGGAATGTGAAGCTGAGGGAAATGGACTTCTTGCACCAAAGGAGCCATGACGGAGAATGGTGATAGAGGCACTAGCAAGAGGTGGCATTTGTAGTAGATAGAGATCAAAATTCCAGGAAAGACAAAGGTGGTTGGACCTTTATGAACGGAGCCTTTATTTGTTCCGCCGAAAATAGTGTAAAGAGTGGTGCTTTGCCTTCCATTTTCCCTTTTCTTTTTCTTCTTCTTTCTGAGAGCAAGAATGACTGCTTTCAAGACGGTATCAGCTGAACGTTAGTAGGGAGGTCACAACACGGCAAGCGCATGAGGGGAGGTCTGTTGAGGTTTGGCAGCTTAAATTCTGTTTGCCTACTCCTGTTTGGAGAACAAGTACTCAACTAGAACAGAGCTAGATTGAACCTAACTTAAACTCAAATCATACAATAGAAAAGGATGGAATCACATCTGAGCCAGTATTTGGTAGACACATTCTGTCAATTTTTCTTTCTATTCTTTTTTCCTTTGCTCTTCATCCAGGGATACAATGATCAAGTCTCAACATTCTCCTCTGGTTTTGCAGAGCATAGAATTTAAACTGTATGACGCACAATGTGACAGTACAAATGAAGAGAATAACGACAATGGCCCTGGTTCTCACTACAGTTTCCTCTTTGGCCAAGGGCTCAATGCTCTGAGCACATTTGATGAAGGATAATCTCAAGAAGAATGAACTTGATCCGATAGTTAATGAGAAATTGCTTGCAGTTTAAGTTCAACCCTGCCAGCAGAACTTTGAGGGTAATTTTCTTCTGCTTTTGATGCAGGGCTGGAAAGTCACGAGTCTAGTTCCTAAGGCAACAAATTTCATGCAATCTGAAGTCTTCTAGAGAAAGTTATGGTCAAACTACTAAGTGCTCCACAGTTTTACCCTAAAATAAGTCTTCTGCTGTTTCCATGTCCTATGTCTTCTATCTATTCCAAGAATCGTCTCGAGTCAAGAGCCAGTCTTCTGTGTATGATTTTTCTAGAGAATGTAGGTCTTGTCTTGGAAAATAAAAGATTAGGTGTCTTGGAATTTGCCTAGCTTAGAGGGTAGTGCCAAATTGAGTTTACATAAACCTCTCTAGGGACTCCTCCTTATGGGTTGGAGTGTTTTCTTTAATTTCGGATTTTATATCTTGGATTAGAGTACCTTTAAAACTTTGTTTCTCATTTGATGTATTCCACTGAATGGTCAGTTATATGCCCTCTATCCTAGGGTAGATTCCTTGAAAGTTGAGCATTTCCATTGTCGCATTTGACTTTCCTTCTCAATCTTTGAAAACTCCGACATCGTCAACATCTAAAACCCACCTAGTTGCATTGTGTTGATGCTCCACGGAGAAGGAAACCATGGCTAGGGAAAAGAGACAACAAGAGTGGAGTAACTTTTTTTCCTCTTTCCATCATGAAAAACCATCTGTCTTGTTCAAAACCATTTTCATATCACCAATTCCCACTGTCTACTTTCTATCCAACAATGAACAAGACAAAGTACATGCTCATGCATAACGAAGATAAAAAGGCAGGCAAATGGTTTTCTCAGTTCACCGTGCTGAATGATGATTATAGTGATTCTTCTCCTTTTTCTTTGCCAAGGCAACCTTAGCAGCCTCCATAGCCGCGGCCCTGGCAGCAGAATCCATCTCTTTGCTAGACTTTTTCTTTTTTAAGGATGTCAGTTTCTTAAGCCGCTCTTTCATGTCAATGGTAGAATTATCTTTAAAGTTCTCGGTCGCAGTAGTTTCAGCTATTCTAGCTCCTACTTCTGTGCCACCAAGTTGCTGTGGCACTTCTTTGACCTTTTTCAAAGACTTGTCCTTCTTTTTCTTTTTCTTTTTCATTATTTTGCTTTCTCCAGGAGCATTTTCTTTCTTATCCACTTCTCCAGTGGACTCCACTGGTTTCTGCATCTGTTCATCATCTGCAAGGATATACACAAAAATGAACTCCTTCCACAAAGGAAAAATCAGGAAGAGAAAATCAATTTAGTCCTGCATGTGGAATTGAAGCTGTAGAATCAGTCTTCCTCTGACACAAATGATACATCCAAAACAATCGCAAACAGATAGAAAGCAAGAAATCCAGGCAAAACAGTGAACACCAATATTCCAATTGTTGAATAATCAAAGTATTCGGAAGAGTTCATGTATTCAGCAAGAAATAAACAAAACAAGGATATGCTCTCATTTCCATCAATAACAAAAAAATTTAAACAACTGAGAGATGTTATATGGATTGAAAAAAGGAGCAATTACTTAGAAATCTCCAATATTATTATTGCCTGTGGGAGTATATGAACCTTACAATTCCTTCACAGGTGCTGACACAGAAAACTATGTTCCATGAGTGGAAACAAATCCTATAATCCACTAAACTAAAAAGTATCATCCAGCAATGTAAAAGTACAAGGTAGAATGTGATTTTGAATAGAAGGGAGCATTCAAAAGTTCCATACTATATAAAAGAATGGTTGACATTTGGCCCAAAAGAACTCTGACAGAGTAAAGCCAAAGACAATGCTATTCCAGAGAGGAATAGGACGATAAATTACCTTGTGTTCCATCTTGGCTGCTTTTCTCTCTGTTCAGATAACCAAACTCAGTAAGAACAGCTTCAAGTTCTTCAAGCCCTTTTTTCTTCAGTTCCTTCTTGGAAAGCTGCCTTTCAGTCTCTTTAGAAGCAGGAGGAGCTTCAATAGGCATCTTTGTAACAGGTTCTGTGTCCACAGCAACTTCAGGTTCATTTCCAATTTCTTCTGTGCCTTCATCACCCACTTCAACAAGACCATCATCACTCTCACTTTCCTAACGTCAAAAGAGGAAAGTTTTCAAATGGCATCACAACATACGAGAGTAGCTCACTATAATTATCGCATATGAACATATGGCCATCAGGAACATATTTTGGGTACCACACGGCATCGAGAAGATATTTTAGTGGATAACAGAACTCAAAAAATGAAAATGGAACATTGATCAGATTCTATGCGGACACCCACATGAAAAACAAAACATCCTTCAATGAAACAGCTGAAACTGCTGACCTCCTACCATACTTATTAAGACTAATCGGTTAACTGAACTGTTGAAGATTGAATTGATTAAATTAGTTTCACCCACTCAACTTGATTTCAAAGAAATATGACAAGTAAAAGATCTACTGAGGACATCTCTTTTAGGGATGAAAAGTTATTTTATATGGATTAATAAGTTGAGCTCTGTTTTGATTGCAAATTAAGACATTAATTCCAAGTTTTAGGTCCCAAAGTTTAAGCATTGTGGATTGCAACTTCTGGATTGCTATCGACAGGGATCACAACTTTTTACAGTGAAACGGGTCGGAATTAATTAAATTGCAACAAGTGACAACGATGGTAGAAAGGCAAAGATTAAGTGCTTGGACGAATATAAAATGTAACTCAAAGGGGATTAGCGAAACAAAATCATCAGTTCAGCGCGTCATTGCTTTATGCACTCCCCATAGCTTGATGAATCCCTTTTTAATCAGAATCTAGGCTACACAAATGGATGAATTCAAAACACGATAAGCTTTGGCCTCGATTTAAAAGTTGAACAAAGAAAACCTTGTTGCGGCCAGATGATATTAAGAAATACAAATTGAAGTAACCTATGTCCACTGTTACTGGTCTGGATTAAACATCTAAACCAAAAGGAAAATATTGGAAATTGGTCCCCTCAAAATATATCTAGCCAAAAAAGATAGTCATTCCCCGCGTCAAAATAGCACTGACAACCTTGTTATAGGTTGATAACATATCAAGTTTGCTCATTTATGGCACCAATAGGTGCAATCCATTAAAAAATCCAAATGCTAATACTCATCTGAAGCTTGACAAAATAATTAGTCCACATAATCTGTGCAAGCCAGAAGAGTTCAGTGAATGGCTGTCCTTTCTACGAAAAACTTAACCTCAGAGCTATTTTTCATGCAGCTGCCCTTTGGTAAGTATTTCTCTTCCATTCTTGTCTTCCTGCAGTATCGAAAGAACAGGAAGAGAAAAACATTAGATTGATTTCTCTCAACTGTCCTCCAAAGGTCGTGTGAACCGATAATTTCCATCCTAAAACCATAGCTCAGGAACAACTTTTCAGACCAGCACAACTAAAGCTCTGTTACCACCAGACTACTCCCAAATTACCAACATCACTTACAGCCAAAGAACGGTCGGACGTTACAGTTTATTGTTCAGCTAAAACATACACAATACATTTAGCAAGGTCCATATTCATACTGTAGATCAAGCCAGGTATCGTGTTTAAGCAGCTTCTACTTGTAAAGGGTACAAAAATTAAACGAGCTGCTCCCAAGTGGCACAAGCATCACGATCACAAGGTTCCCGTGACCAGGATCGTACATAATCAAGGAAGACCTCCCAAGATTGCCCAACGTTTCCCCAAGAGCTTTTGGAACGTTTCTAGGGATGGGCGAAATAGTAATTGCGCCGAGAATCTAGATCTCTCTCGGCATAAATGCTAGTAGTTGGTAGATTAGAAGATACGATATCATCCACCGAATCGAAGTACAATCAATGGATGTAATCCCATGGCCTCAACTACCTTCTTATAATAACAAAATGGATTAGCCTATGCCACTATTTCCCAAATTTTCAACTTCCTCTTCAAACTGGCTTTCTACTGGATTTAGATCATCCACATCCATTCATAACCAAGTCAATCAAGGATTTTTTGTTTCTTTCTTAATGTGTTCATCATTGTATGGAAACATGATTGTTACAACAAATTACAGCTGTAAATGATTGATTTAAGAGTTTGAAACTTAATTAAGATCATATGAGTCATGGCAAAAATGGCAAGGGTGCCCTCACCCTTATTATAATCATCCAACCAATGTTCCATTCTCTTGTTCAAAGCTTCTCTTAGAAAACTCTCTTTAATCCAAGTGAGCAAGTGAGTGAGCAATCAACTCAAAAAAGGCCTGGCTTAGGCACTCTAACGATCCAGATGATCCAAGAGAGCCTAACCATCAGCCATGACACAAGCACGTATGCCCAAGTACACGAATTGACAAAGCTATTCACTCCTTCATTTCAAACATACAAGTGCATTCCCTTTCCTCTTCAGTCCCTCCTCCTGCCAAGATTGCGCAATCTTCTCTTCACACATACACAACCACACACGGATTAGGGTTCTAGTGAAGAAAAGATTCAAAGTTTCTTTTATATACACGAAACATAAAAAAGTCATAGCTATTTGCTAATTCAATATGAAAGCCTTCCAAACATCCAAACGCAGTAGCACCTATATGGTCAACATTTCCAATAAGGTTACGTTTAGGAAATAGACAACTATCTTTCTAAAAACATTCAAAACCTTATGCTAAAAAATACTCCTATACCACCATCACTCATTTTCACTTTATCTCAAATAAATTTTTTGAGCACCAAAAACAACAAATTAAGTCACTCGTAACAAATTTATCTTAAATTAATTTTTTATCACAAAAAAACCCAAATTGGTAAATATGTTTACGCTTCTCGTTCTTTCAATTGAAGTAGTTTTTGGGTCTCTTTCGATTGAAGTAGTTTTTGAGTTTAAGGCTTAAATTTGAAGTTTAGTGAAAATTGATTTTGTTCTAAAACTATTTTTATATTCCAGACTTATTTCTTGGATAAAAATCCGTTTGATAAAATGAATTCTTCTTTTTTTATAAAACTTTTAGATGGTGTAAAATTTAAATTTTTTCATTGGCTGAGGCTAAAAAGGATATATGAAACAAATTCGGAAAATTAACGTTGCCACGTCATCATCAAGTCCACGTCATCGCGCCCGTTTGCTACCGTTCTGCATACTCCGCTCCGCTGAGCTCGGTGAAAAGCGAAGTCAAAGTCACCATAGACCACGCGGGCCCCGCGCCGTGCACGAGCACGAAGGCGCCTCTTTCCAAATTTCCCTTACTACCCTCCTCCCAAACCATGATTTACAAGCGAATTACGCCAGGAAGCCACGTCATTGCGACAGCAGTTGAGGGTATAATCGACATTTCATCGCGAACTTGGATCCCTAAAGTGTCGGGGAGATCCCAAACAAAATCTCTCATCAGCGCTTTTTAAAACGCCCTACGTCACTCTCCTAGATCTTCCGACGAACAAAAGAACCAAAAACAATGGCCGACGCGTCCACCAATCGCCGCCGCCGCCGCAGGCCTCCTCCTCGCCGCCGTCCTCGCGCTCGGCCTAATCCCCAATGTCTCCGCCGAGCCCGCCCAGGCCCGTCCGGCGCCGTTGTGCGGGGCCGAGTACCGCCGCAGGTGCCACGACAGGGCCGAGGCCCTGAAGCTCAAGGTGGTGGCGATCGCGGCCATCTTGGCCACGAGCGTGATCGGGGTCGGCGCCCCGCTGTTCTCCTGGGAGGTCCCCGCCCTGAAGCCTGACCGGAAGCTGTTCGAAATCAAGGCCATCGACTCCGGGGTCATACTGGCCACGGTGTGCATGCGCGTGATGTCCGACTACTTCGACCCCTGGCGGTCCAAGTGCCTGCCCGAGGTCCCGTGGAGGAATTTCCCGTTCACCTCGTTCGTGGCGATGCCCTCGGCCGTGATCACTCTGATGGTGGACTCGTACGCCATGGTCCACTACAAGAAAATCAATGCCAAGATAAGCGGCGGTGGCAGCAGCGGGGATGCGAATGGTCAAGCGAAGGACGCGGTGGTGGTGGTGGTGCATGGAGGGGCCGATGCGCACCTGCATGGCGGCGGCGCCGGCGCGATCGAGGGAGAGAAGGCGCAGCTGCTGAGGCATAGAGTCGTTGCTCACGGCGGTGGCAGCAGAGGGGATGCGAATGGTCAAGCGAAGGACGCGGTGGTGGTGGTGGTGTTAGAGCATGGAGGGGCCGATGCGCACCTGCACGGCGGCGCCGCCGGCGCGATCGAGGGAGAGAAGGCGCAGCTGCTGAGGCATAGAGTCGTTGCTCAGGTGCTGGAGCTGGGCATCGTGGTGCACTCGGTGGTGATAGGCCTCTTGTTGGGGGCCTCCGACAATCCATGCACGATCCGGCCGCTCATCGCCGCCCTCTGCTTCCACCAGATGTTCGAGGGGATGGGCCTCGGCGGGTGCATACTACAGGTACGTCGATCAATTCCCGACACAACACGACACGAGAACCCATGTGTTCAGTCGGCTACTTTCGGCTATGGTAGGATGCTAACACGAACGAGTGACATGGTTGATAGGCGGAGTTCGGGCTTAAGGTGAAGTTGATCATGGCCTTCTTCTTCTCGGCCACCACGCCAATCGGGATTGCGCTCAGGATCGGCCTGTCAAACGTGTACAGCGACAGCTCCCCGGCGGCGCTGATCGTGGAAGAGCTGCTGAACGTGTCGTCGGTAGGGTTGCTGAACTAGGTGTTTTATTCCTTTTTGTCTATTTCAAAATTCGTATGTTTAAAATCGTGTTGTTTTTAAGGGAGGGAATGGAATTATTGGCGGTAAAAATTTTCATTTTTCTTTCTGTTTTTTTTTTTTTTTTTAAGATCCAAAGCACAAATCTTTATGATATGCACGTACCGTTTTTAAATAAGTTACGATATAAAGGTGATTGGGTTCAAATGAGTAGGGTTTAGATCTGGACCATGTACTCAACCCTATTATAACCAGTTCTCTTTTTATGGACTCTGTACCCGACACTGTTTGCATTGGACCATATTTTGGACCCATCCTGTTTTTCCGGTCCGAAAACAAGTTAACCCCATTTATATTGGAACCTAAGGGTGTGCAACCGGACTGGATAAACTCCGTTCCAAGACTGACCCACCTGGAAAACAAGGTTGGGAACCAATTCAGGTTGAAATCGGTCCAAGAATCAGTTCTCAAAATTCATAACTAGTTCCGAGGGATTACCCATCCGGGAACTGGATCGACTAGACCGGTTTGGGAACCAATTTGTAAGCCAACCCAAAATCCAAAACCTCTAATTTGTTTCTATCTTTACCTCTCACACAATCACACCACTCACACCCACAAACTTCACTTCACAGCTTTTCCTTCGTTGTGCCATTGCTAGATCCGTCAGTGGAGAATGCCATCGTTGGAGCTGTCACCGGGTTCATCACCGTTGCTACCGCACACCCTCGACGTCGTCCGCACCCAGTTCCAAGGTCTCTCTCTCAGTGGGAGAATGCCACCGTTGCCGCCACGCACCCCCTCAACATCGTCCGCACCCGGTTCCAAGGTCTCTCTCTCTCTCTCTCTCTCTCTCTCTCTCTCTCTCTCTCTCTCTCTCTCTCTCTATATGTATATGAGCTGAAAGTGCTTGCATTAAAATGGTGGGTGGAATTATGTAGTGTACTTTTCACATGGACGGCCTTTCTTGCTTAATATGGCGTGATTTTTGTAAGGGCCTATCTTGCTTAATATGGGAAATTCTTGTGGAGCTCCTTAGAATTTTAAATTTCATGTCATAGTTGGGCTATGAAGACCATGTCTTTTTGTTTGATGACCGCTAGCTGCGCTCTACAACTTTGCCAATATCTTCTTGTGGTCAAAGACTATTTTGATGATGTCCACCCCATCGATAAGTTCTTCCTAATTCACCACTCAACTTGTTCTTGTTGACTTTGCCCTTCGAGATTTAGAGGGTAATTCATTAATTTCTCGTGCTCCCATTGCCTATTTGGGACTTTGCCATGGTCGTGGACATCATTAGGGTTTACTCTCCTCCTTTGACCATTTATTAATTGATTGGTTGGTCGGACATCATTATGTTTTATTATATTTAGTTGGTTTACAAGCATATTATGGATATGTTATTTAGTTGATTGAGAGATTTGATTTACTATGAAAACTAATATGTTTTTAGAGAATCCTAATGTTATATAATTTGTTTTCAGTTTTCAGTCAATGGATCAAGACAAAGACATATCAATGGAAGTGGATGGACATAATGAAATGAGTTTGCTCATGGAATTGCCATTCCATGGAGTTGATGAAGTGGAATCTGCGACCATGGGCGCGACAAACAAGGTGATGGTACCTAACTCTCATCCTCCTTGGGTAAAAAGCGAGCTAATCAATCAGATTGTTAGGATAATTTTTCGAGAATTATAGATGAAAAACAACAGAAAAAAGTTAAAGTGAAGTGTATTCATTGCGGGATAGATTATGCGTATTATGTTGATTATGGAACCTCTACTATGTGGAAGCACTTGAGAAAATGCAAAAAGTATTCTCATGCAGATAAAAAGAAAATGTTGTTTGCATCATGTGACAAAGACGTGGTTGGCGAGGTTGAGGAAAATACTACTAGTAGTGGTAGTGTCTTAACGACATGGAAGTTTGATCAAGAACGTTGTAGGCATATACTTGCTCGAATGATTATTATTGATGAACAGTCATTTTCTATGGTTAAGCGTGTTGGTTTTCGCGATTTTGTTACTGAATTGCAACCTCTTTTCCATCATCTTTTAGAATTTACAATGGCAAGAGATTGTATTAAGTTATATCTAAGTGAAATGACTTGTTTGAAACCTTACTTTGGTAAGCTTAAATCTAGAATTGTACTCACAATGGATATGTGAGTTCCATTCAAAACTTGAACTATTTATATGTTATTGCACATTATATTGATGAAAATTGGCAATTGCAAAAAAAAAAAAAAAATTGTGATGATATATGGTCACAAGGGTAAGGAAATTGGGAAAATTGTAGAGAAATGCATTTATGATTGGGGAATAGAAAAGAAGGTGTCCATAATAACAGTGGATAATGCAAGTTCAAATGATGTGGCCGTTAGTTATTTGAAAGAAAATTTTTCAAAATAAGGATTTTTAAATTTGAATGGCGATGCTTTACATATGAGATGCACTGCTCATATACTTAACTTGATAGTAAGAAACGGATTGAATGAGGTGCGTGATTTTATTGCACGCATTCGAAACATAGTTAGGTATGTGAGGAGTTCTCTAGCGAGAACTAAGACATTCAAAGCTTGCATTGAGAGTAAGAGGATTGCATACAAGGGTTTGGTCTGTCTTGATGTTGCCACTAGATGAAACTCCACTTATATGATGTTAGATACCGCCATAAAGTTCAAGAAAAATTTTTAAAAAATGGAAGATGAAGATTTATTTTATTTTTTAAGGGAAATTGACAATGATTCTCTTGAAGATGAAGATGAAGATTGGGAAAATACCATCATTCATTCTAAAATTTTTAAACTATTTTATAATGCAACTAAAAGGATGTTGAGTAATTCATATGTTACTTAAAATGATTATTTTGAGGGGATAACTATGTTGTATAAATATTTGAATAATGCGGCAAATTTTTTAGACCCAAAGCTTCAAGCTATGGGTTTAAAAATGAAAAATAAGTTTGAGAAGTATTATGAGAGTTCGGATAAAGTTAATATAATGTCATTTTACTTCTTTATGCCGTATAATGTCCAAAATCACGATTCTTTGTGTTCTCTACTCAATCTTGAGCTTCCAAACCCAGTTAGTAGTTGTTGGGAAATCCAAGTGGGAGTGCCAGTTGGAGAAGCAATGCTTGAAAGCTCCATCTTCGATTGACTTGCTAGATGCCAACCAATATGAAGAGTTAGGAATTCATGAGGTCTAATTGGGGTTTTGTAAATTGATCTTCAATTCACAAGTGATTGCATAAAGTATTTCTTGAAGCATGCTATATAACCTTGTTCAATTATTTTATAGCATTTAAGTGAAATCTGTTGGTCTGAAAGGTTTAAGAGTTAAGGAGATTTTTTGCATGATGTTACATATTGTGTTCCTTCTCCTTAGAATAACCGCTGACTTGAGAATACTATTGATTTATCTATCCTCTGTCTATATTACTAGTCTATTAATATTTTCTTTTTTGTCTTTTTCTTTTTTGGCATTACCAGTTCATGCACCTATTGATGTTGGGTGAGACCCTCCAAAGGAAATTATAGCTGTTGTCCGGCCAACAAATTTAAGTTACTCCACTGCTCCGAAGAACTTGGATCATAAGTACATTGTCAAAAATAAAATGGAAATGTTAATGTAAGTAAAATTCAGTGGCAATTCTAATAATGGTCGAGAAAGCCATCTTTATTCATCTCATGTGACACCATCTTGTTATAGAGGATTTCATGGTCTATACATCTTTTCCTTGGAGCTCAAGTCTCATGAACTATTTCAAAAATCCGGTGTATATAAATTTTTGTTTCATATGGTAAACAAGCATCTTTAACTGTTTGTTACAACGGTGGATGTGCTTATGTTAATCGAGATTGTAAACGCTTTATCTTATATATGAGTGTTGTACAACAATTTTTATGCAAAACAGGTTCCAATAGGGGTGATTAGGTCTAGGGTGGGTAGGATCTAGACCTGGACCCTGTATCTGACTCTGTTATAACCGGTTTTTTTTTTTTTTTACCATGTACCTGACCCTGTTTGCATTTGACCCTGTTCCCGACCCACCCTATTTTTCTGGTTTGGGAGCAGGGTTAACCCTGTTTATATTGGAACCTATTTTGCATAAAAATTGTTATACAACACTCATATGTAAGATAAAGCGTTTACAATCTCGATTAACATAAGCACTCCACCGTTGTAGCAAACAGTTAAAGATGATTGTTTACCATATGAAACATAAATTTATATACACCGGATTTCTGAAATAGTTCATGAGACTTGTGCTCCAAGGAAAAGATGTATAGACCATGAACTCCTCTATAAAAAGATGGTGTTACACGAGATGAATAAAGATGACTTTCTAGACTATTATCAGAATCGCCATTGAATTTGACTTCCATTGACATTTCCATTTTATTTTTGACAATGTACTTATGATCCAAGTTCTTCAGAGTAGTGGAGTAACTAAAATTTGCTGGCCGGACAACAACTACAATTTCCTTTGGAGGGTGTCATCCAGCAGTAATGGGTGCATGAACTAGTAATGCTTGAAAACAAAAAGACAAAAAAGAAAATATGAATAGGCTAGTAATATAGATGGAGGACAGATAAGTCAATAATATTCTCAAGTCAGTGGTTATTCTAAGGAGAAGAAACACAATATGTAACATCATGCAGAAATTCTCCTTAGCTCTTAAACCTTTTAGACCGGCAAATTTCACATAAATGCTATAAAATACTCGAACAAGGTTATATAGGATGCTTCAAGAAATACTTTATGTAGTCACCTGTGAATTGAAGATCAATTTACAAAAACCCAATTAGACATGTACCTCATGAATTCCTAACTCTTCACATTGGTTGGCATCTAGCAAGTCAATTGAAGATGGAGCTTTCAAGCATTGTTTCTCCAACTGGCACTCCCACTCGGATTTCCCAACAACTACTAACTGGGTTTGGAAGCTCAAGATTGAGTAGAGACCACAAAGAATCATGATTTTGGACATTATACGACATAAAGAAATAAAATGACATTCAAATAATTAAATAGATACCTCTCCAAAGTCAATTACTCCAATAGGTATAGATACAGAACTCTGAACCTCCAAGCAAACGTTTCCATCATGCTTATCGAGGATGCAGCCTTTCTCATTAGGCACCCTTAGTGGCCTTTCACACAAAATTATGCAAGGACAGCTTGTTAGCAGAATCTTAAGGTATCCAATCGATTGATGAAAATTAATAACACTTCAACCACAGAAAATTGATAAGTGACTCACCTGCATATGATTCGCGCTTCCCCTGCAGAGAGAAGAAAGACAGATCAATTGACCAATACACTTCATTGAACAAAATAGAGAAACATTCTCACACGAAATAAACTGTTTTCTCAATCAAGTTGAGGGATCTTCTGATTCGGAAATCTCCTATGAGCAGATAGACGGTTAAAACTTGATCCCAAGATTTTTCTCCGATTTAATACATGATCTAATTCTTTCATTTCAATCCCAGCGAATATAAATACTGACTGATGGTTTGAATGCAAAATGCTTCCACTGATCAATGTAGGACACTTCTAAACAACCTACTTTTCTGTCCAAGTCTCGTTGGAAAACATAATAAAAATCAAGTCATTGATGGTGAAATAATGAAATTGTCTAAAATATCATTTGACTACTATGGAATAGGCGCAAGTTTGAAACTTAGAGTTATCATAGAAGCTACAATGTTTGTACATATTAGACGCAGTGTATCTCTTTATGTTTCGAATTGCATGCTAAAAAAAAAAAATCCATTATGTTTAAGTATAAACGTTATCTGTTAGACATACTGAGATAATCTAACATGCCCACAATAAAAGTATCTTTTCGCAAAAAGCTCAGTAAAAGTAACTAAATGCACGCATGTATATCATTTCTTACCACCGCCATCTCCTTCTAGTCCTTCAAGCAAAAAATATTCTAGAGTAGCATAGACATTCTTCTTGTGCACTCTAGTACATGCTCCTTTGAGAATTTTGATTTTCAGGCCACATCTCCAAGATACTCCCTTCCTTTTCATCTGATGGTGCACTCTCACAACTAAGATATAAATTTTTATATTAACCAATTGCACCATGAGCAACAAAGCAAACAAATAATAGGTCAAACTAGAAGCAGTGCGATCAAAGAAGTTCAAAAGATATCAAACATTTTGCGCAAGACAGGAAAAGACTGAATAGCAAGCCACTATCATGTGACATAGCATAACTTCGGTGGTAATCCACCAGATTATAATATATATATATATATATATATAACTTCTACATACTATCGAATGATACAACAAGTTCCTTCTTGTTTCCAGGGTTGATTATGAAAACAGCTTGGTCCTCGCCGTTGTCAACCTCTTCATCATGAAAAACATGCATTTGGATAACCCCAAAAGTTTATTTACCTCATACTACTCCATCCCAAATCCTTTTTCCAATGGGAGAAGTTTGCTTAACCCCAAAATTCTTGCTGAGTGTTCTACAAATGTGACTACTGATGCATTGCTATTAATCTTATAGCTCATCTCTAGGTAGTGTATAGCTATTTTGAACAAAGGATACTGCAGATTATTTAACTAAAGATATTATCACCAATTTTACTTGATCCAAAAATGTCATCCATTTCAAATGATCATCGGCAGTCTTTTCAATCCATAAGAGAAAGCTTATGCAGTAAAGCTCTATACAGCTAGTAAATCCAAGGTTGATATTTGAACCTGGCCTAACAAAACTGGATGCAGGTGAATTAGATACATATAAGCAGAGAAACATTGAACAATTATCCCATTTGGGACTCCTCCCAATACGCTTTAAGCAACGTGCATAACGAGAGATAATAATAATAATAATAACTACAACGAAAGTGTTGGTGGTGATGATTATAAGAATTAAAGGTCACTATATAAGCATTCTCAAGGGAAAACAGAAGATAGTTCATCTTTCAACATGAAAATTTTTTAGGCATGTAGAGGACCATTCTAGACCAATATTACAAATCCAAGAGCAACTTGGCACTTTAAAAACATCAAGCCTGATCAGGCCTTAAGCATGTAGCAGTTAAAATGTCGTTTATTTCCTATTGAACAAAACAGCTCTGCATTAGTCAAGCAATTTAACCAATTAACTAGTTGTAGGACAATTTTTGACTAATCACATATCAACCTTGTCCTTAATGCACTTGATCTTCTTCTCCTTCTTCGACCTTGCGTTCCACATGGTACAAAATATTTGACAAAAACCTAAAATTCATATATAAAGAAAAATCAACAAGAAACCATACTCTAGAGACATGCAAAAGTTACGATTTAATAAAGCCTATTTACTTACCACAAAATCGGAGTTTCCACAAAATGAAGTTTATTTTCCAATGATAATGTCATTGGTAAGACAATCCAAATCTATATAATAAAGAGAGAGAGAGAGAGAGAGAGAGAGAGAGAGAGAGAGATTAAATAAGGCAAATAAGGCATTCACTTAATAGATAGTTATGCAGATGAATTACAATATAGAAATATATATATATAACTTACCCACCTCAAACTTTTCCACATTCTCGATGCACTCTTCAACATTGGCACACGAACAGCTCTCAATCAATCTTAAGTACAAATTAAACCTTCCATCACTCAAAGAGTCAAAGAACTTTGAAAGCCATTAAGTACACGTCTCGATGTACTAAAAGCCAATTCAACGATAGTCACGGGAATAGACAAAACATCTCGAGCCATCAAAGATAAGATTTTATACTTTGACCCAGTACTCTTCCACCACATCAAAAGATCAATATTAAGGATATCTTCGCTTTCAGCTTTAAAATACTGATCAAGCTCAGATTTGTTTTCATCCAACGCTCTCTTTTTTTTGTGTGGAGAAAGCTTTTGTACTAAGCATGGATTTCACAATCATTGTCATTAATATCAACATTTGAAGCACCAAAGTTTTCTTTATTAGAAGAGCCAACAAAAGATCACTTATAAGATTTATACAAATTCTCCAAGGTAACCTTCATTTTATCATGCATCTCATCAATTTTTGCTTCATCATCATAGATTTGTTCAAAATAAAACTTTACATAATTCAATTTCTTTGTAGGATCCAATGCAACCGCAATCAATGCCATCATATTAACTTTATCTAAACTCCTATAATACTTGTCAAACTTCTCTTTCATTTTTAAACCCATAGCTTGAAGCTTTGGATCTAAAGAATTTGCTGCATTATTCAAATACAACATAGCTATCCTCTCAAAATAATCATTTCAAGTAACATATGAACTACCCGGCATCCTTTTGGTTGCACCATAAAACCGTCTCAGAAATTAAAAAAGAATGATGGCATTTTCCCAATCTTCATCTTCAGGAAGATCATTGTCAATTTCCCTTAAGAAAAATAAATCTTCATCTTCCATTCTTTTAAAAGCTTTTTGAACTTTATGGCGGTGTCTAATATCATGTAAGTGGAGTTCCATGTAGTGGCAAAATCAAGACAGACCGAACCCTTGTATGCAATCCTCTCACTCTCAATGCAAGCTTTGAATGTCTTAGTTCTCGCTGGAAAACTCCTCACATACCTAACTATGTTTCAGATGCATACAATAGAATCACACACATCATTCAATCCGTCTCTTACTATTAAGTTAAATATATGAGCAGTGCATCTCATATGTAAAGCATCGGCATTCAAAATCAAAAATCCTTCTTTTGAAAATTTTTCTTTCAAATAATTAACGGCCACATAATTTGAACTTACATTATCTATTGTTATCGTAGATACCTTCTTTTCTATTCTCCAATCATAAATGCATTTCTCCACCATTTTCCCAATCTCTTTACCCTTGTGATTATGCATCATCACAAAATTTATTATTCTTTTTTGCAACTACCAATTTCCATTAATATAATGTGCAGTAAGACACAAATAGTTCAATTTTTGAATGGAACTTCATATATTCGTTGTGAGTGCAATCTTAGATTTAAGCTTACCAAAGTAAGCTTTCAAACAAGTCCTTTTACTTAGATCTAACTTCATACAATCTCTTACCATTATAAATCGTGAAAGATGATGGAAAAGATGTTGCAATTCAGTAACAAAATCGCGAAAACCAACACGTTCAACCATGGAAAATGGCTATTCATCAATAATAATCATTCGAGTAAGCGTATGCCTACAACGTTCTTGATCAAACTTCCATGTCATTAAGACACTACTACCACTGATAGTATTTTCCCCTACCTCGCCAACTACATTTTTGTCATGTAATGCAAACAACATTTGTTTTTTATTAGCATGAGGATACTTTTTGCACCTTTTCAAATGCTTCCACATAGTAGAGCTTCCATGTTCAACATTATACGCATAATCCATCCCACAATGCATACACTTTACCTTAATTGTTTTCTATGTTTTTTTTTTTTTTGGTAAAGGTAAGAGATATATTAGCTATTGCAAAATTGTTTTCTATGTTTTCTCATCTATAATTCTCGAAAAATTAACCCAACAATCTGATTGATTAGCTTGCTTTTTACCCGAAGGAGGATGAAAGTTAGGTACCCTCACCTTGTTTGTCGCACCCGTGGTCGCAAATTCCACTGCATCAGCTCCATGGAATGGCAATTCCATGAGCAGACTCATTTCATTATGTCCCTCCACTTCCATTGATATGTCTTTGTCTTGATCCATTGATTGAAAACTGAAAACAAATTATATAACATTGGGATTCTCTAAAAACAAATTAGTTTTCATAGTAAATCAAATCTCTCAATCAACTAAATAACAGATCCAGAATCTGCTTGTAAACCAACTAAATAGAATAAAGCATAATGATGTCCGACCAACCAATCAATTAATAAATGGTCAAAGGAGGAGAGTAAACCCTAATGATGTCCACAACCATGGAAAAGTCCCAAATAGGCAATGGGAGCACGAGAAATTAATGAATTACCCTCTGAATTTCGAAGGGCAAAGTCAGTAGGAACAAATTGAGTGGTGAATTAGGAAGAACTTATCGATGGGTCAAACATCATCAAAATAGTCTTTGACCACAAGAAGATATTAGCAAAGTTGCAAAGTGCAGCTAGCAACCATCAAGCAAAAAGACATGGTCTTCACAGCCCAACTATGACACGAAATTTAAAATTCTAAGGAGCTCCACAAGAATTTCTCACCTCAAGAAAGTAGGCCCTTACAAAATCATGCCATATTAAATAAGAAAGGCCGTCCATGTGAAAAGTACACTACCGAATTCGACCAACCATTTCAACACAAGCACTTTTAGCTCATAGAGAGAGAGAGAGAGAGAGAGAGAGAGAGAGAGAGAGAGAGAGAGAGGTAAAAATAGAAACAAATTAGGATTTTGGATTTTGGGTTGGCTTACAAACCCGTTCTCAAACCGGTTTCCAAACCAGTCTGGTCGATCCCGTTCCCAAGTGGGTAATCCCTCGGAACCGGTTCCTAGAGCGATTCAAATCGATGTTGAAATTTGGGAACCGATTCCTAGACCGGTTTCAACCGGTGTTGAAATTTGGGAACCGATTCCCGACCTTATTTTCCGGGTGGGCTGATTCGAGAACCGGGTTTACTCGGTCCGGTTGCACACCCTACTACGATGTAGTCGGTCAATTTCACTCGACCAGTGGAATAAGAATAGTAGGGACCCAAGTTAATAAGCAATCATCAGCTACCATTGTGCAAATTGTCAGCAGTTACTACAAATCTAAGATTAATTTCTCATTATAGACACTTTTAACTGCTCCAAAGTGGAAGTGTGGTATCAATGATTCACTGGACAAGGGAAACAACACTCCTAAAGAAAATTCGGCACTCACTAGTATCCTGTGATTTCCATATTGTGTACTCTCTTTTATGGTCATCTTCTTATTCCAATTTTTGAGTTGTTCTAGTGGCCAACATACAGGATTGGGTAGCCCTTCTGTTTAGCCTCAAAATAGAGCTGAAACCAGTATTTATCTATCAAGAAAGACTTCACAAGTTAGACTAGCATTAATCAATAAACCAAATTAGTTGATAAACAAGCAAAGAACTATAACTAAGTGTGAAAAAGTACTCTTGATGTTCATTTCAACAATACCGAGAAATTTGCTTATGTGCTTGCATAAGTCACCGAACTATGCACACCTATCTTCACCGACACAGTAAATCCATTCACCTTTTGGTGATACACAAGCATAACTGTTGATATGAATTCCAAATTGATATTGTATATGCTTTTCTTACTATGAGATAAATCTTGCAATGTCTCAATTATTTTATTGGATGTTAAATTGATAAATTGCACACCTACATGGTCACCTCATATGTTAGGAAGTAATAAAATGAATTCAATTCAAGCTATTTGATAAAACATTTTTTAATGAAAAGAACGGTACCGAAAGGGCATTAGGAAAATCAAACAGATTGACATTGATCTTCAAATCACTTTTTTCCTTTCTTTTTCTTAGAGTCTAAAATTAAGAGGGTGTCTGCCTGTCGCAGTCTTGTGCTGGCATCCTACCTTTTTAACATCAGCTCTACCTAAAGAAATTCGAGGAAAAGAAATACAACATCTACATTGCGGTTTCGCGTTTAAAGTCGTATCTTTCTTAACATCATTATAAAATATCTTATAGTAGCTTAGGTTCGGCAGCCAAGTTGTGAATGACACCTGTAGTGTTAAAACTTTAAGATATGCAGGTCAAATTGAACAAATTCCCTATTTTAACTTGACGATTATGTCGCAAAAAGATATTAGTGATATATAAGTATTTGCAATAATCAGCTTAAGTTAGCAATATTTAGGAATATCGCATTGACTTACACAACGCACTCCCAAAATTTTTGTCATCAATGGGTAATGTACAGATTGTGTCCAATGTTTGAAAATACTTTTTTTCTAATGAATTTTTGCATCGATATCGATTTTTCTCAATGATGATCAGTTTGGTCAATTATAATGGGGTTCAATAGGAATATCCAATTTCTGTAATTTAACATTCTTGTTATTGAGGACTTTTCCTTTTTATTTAATTTATGTTTTTTCCTTAAAATATATATTTTTACCAAAGTGACTATGTTTATTAATTTTGTTTGATATTATTGTTGATATTTATTTTTGTATCATGAGTAATTAGTCTATATACATTTTTTTTTTTTTTGCATTTTCTCTCCAACAAATCATCTTGGCTACAAGTTCACTCTCTACAACTTCGTGTAAGACTTCCCAACCAATTGGATGACCAAAGTCGGATGGCATACATCAATAACAATATATTTTGTTTGCCTTGGGCATTAGACACGTCCCAATGCTACACTAGTTGATATCCAAATTTTTGTTGACCATTTATGCGTCCATTTTGCAAAAATATAGAAAAATAAATATAGCAAAAAATATATAATGATAAAAAAAAAAAAAAAAAAAAAAGCTTGATTAGCCCATGCAATCAGCCCAATTCCTGAGCCTACACCCAAGGAGGGCCAACCCAAGGGCCTATGGGCCACCCAAGCCCTTTTGGTCTTTTTAAGTCTTTCATTAATGAACCCATGTGCGTGAACATTTCCTAGGGTTAGTAAAATTACAATTTTATTCTTCTAGCCTAATAAAACAAAAATCATGGGCATCAAGAAGGGCATGGGCGCCTAAAGGAAGAGAAGAGAGAGGGAGAATGATGTTATGCCTAGCCTACCCTATTTAGGTAAGCCTACTAATCCTTTTTTCTAGCCTAGGCATGATGAGTTCATTAGATGACATTAATGGAACTTGGAGAGAAAGTAAAGTAAGAAGCAATCCAAGCCATTGATCTTGGACAAGATATTGCAATTTCGCATCACACTACACTAGAATCTCCACTCTACTTGAGGCATGGCCAAAATGGGCAGGAAAAAAAAAAAAAAAAAAAAAGGAAATTCCTATCACCGAGGTTAATTCGCGTTCTCTTATTGCAATCCAATTTTAACCACCAAACTCCTAGCTAACGAATGACCGTGTCCGCAAAACCTCGGAGATTTCTGATAATAACACATGAACCAAGATACTCACCATGTATGAAAATAAACGAAGTACAAGAGAAGGCATCAAGTTACGTACGACAGCACCAATGTACATTAAACCAAGCAACCCGAACTCAAGAGATGCCTCGGCCTTGCTCTCCGCCAACTTCTGCTCGTCAGTTCGGCTCCAAATGCACTCCGGTGGTGCGATCAAGGCGTAGTAGTCGTCGTCATCGTCGTCGTCAATGTCGGCCTAGGACTTCGCGTTGAGAGGCGCCAAAGCCTAGAAGAGCTACTGCTCTAGAGCTTCCCTGGAGGCCTCTCTGTCGCTCCTCTTCTCCTTTGCCATCGGCTTCTTCTTCTTCTTCAAGCTGCCAAGAGTTGCGAATACGTTGGTGCTGCTCAGGACTGGGGCATCATCCCTTTGGTTGGATCCTCCCGCCATTGACAACCCATGTGAAGGTAGAGAGAGGCGAAAGCTTTCTGAAATATTTTTCAGCCGTAAAGAGTTCTGAAACTTTAAAAAAAAAAAATTGCATTTTATGACATTTTGTTCTTACACATTAACGATAAAAAAGAAGAAGATGATGAAATGAATAAAAGTTGCAATTAAGAATTAATGTAGAAATCTCTCGGGAAATCATGCATTAAAAGTTAAAAAGGACGTTTCACTTTTCTTGTTCTCTTTTTCTGCTTGAGAGAATTTATAGAGAAAGGTTTTACTTTGCACGAATTAAATCTTCAATGGTCATAAGGAATTTTGAAATAATTTGAACTTTCACCATTAGATAGATAGTAGATATGTCTTAAACACTTTCCCTTTATAACGATTTGTAATAAGAGAAATTGATTTTTTTTCTAGATAAAGACGCCTCTGCCCAATGATTGGGAATGGGCACGTGACGATTATGTGCTTGTCGAATGGTGGTTTTTTTACCTCTGACAATTAGGTAGGAGGCCGATAGGAACAGGGCGATTCGTTTCAAGAGATGTTTGGTGAAAAGTTTCACATGCTATGCTAATCATTTCTAGCAGCACTAACATTTTCAAATCCCTAAATTTTTTTGAATCTTGCTCAAAAAAAAAAAAAAAAAATCGAATCGTTATGCGTGTTATTGTCATTTGTTGTAATAAAGTAAAATAAAAAGAGTAACTTTGTCCTTATATGGAGCCCACCGGATGTTTGGAGTGGCAGGTTATCAGGAAAAAGTTACTAAGATTCATGTCGTTGAATTTGTATTCTTCTCCTAGAGAAAGTTTGCATGTACTTCTTCTCCTAGAGAAAGTTTGCATGTATTTCCTGTATAATAATAAGGAATTACACAAAAATGTCTTCTCTTGGAACTGCAACTTTGACATGGCATCAGTAAGCTCCTATCTATCTATAGTGCTAGCGAAAAGATGTCGGGTATCAACCAAGCCAAAACATATTGAAAGGGGTCCCGAAGGGCACTTTGGTAGGGTCTTGATGACGACCTCACCCATCAAACAAAGACCGCTTTGTATGTTAGACTGCATTCCGGTAGAGATGGTGCCGGGCCAGACTCAGCAGACCTGCAGACCGAACGTTCTGTGGAAGCGAGGTGGCTACGATGGTCATCCTCTCACACCCCTTTCGATTAGTTTTGTCACTCATCCGGTGGTGATTCGATCTAATTAGGCCATTGTATTAAACCTAGTGGCTAACCATTGGCTAATTTAGCCACTGGTACAGTTTCTTGATTCTTGTCTAGTTACTCACAGATGTTGTGTGATCGTTTCAGGTTGTACCGACGGCATGACCCAGGTTAGGATTCCTCCAGTAATCATCTCAAGCACTTTTCGTTAGGATCTTTCGATTTGAAAATGAATAATCTAGGCACAATACTCAGAAACTAAAAATTGAGATGACATGATTAGTTTTAGCTCACGAGGCAGGATCGTAACATAATTGATCAGTCACCAAATGCTGAGAAGACGATGAGAGATGCTACACAAGACAGTGAAATAGGTTGTACTTGATAAATATTAATCGGGTTAAAAAATGCAGGCCTT
Source organism: Eucalyptus sideroxylon (assembly GCA_014182405.2). Classification (NCBI taxonomy): domain Eukaryota; kingdom Viridiplantae; phylum Streptophyta; class Magnoliopsida; order Myrtales; family Myrtaceae; genus Eucalyptus; species Eucalyptus sideroxylon. Next base: position 14,501,746 of record CM024550.2, on the reverse strand, counting down.
ATGTGCTGCGCATGATCCAAGCTTGCTAGTTGCAAGAAGATCATGAGGTCAAAATAAAAATGCTGAACAGTATAAAAGAACAGATGTAATATACTTGACAGAATTTAATCGGGTGAACCAGAAATTCAAGATGCGGCAGCCGACGTGGAGTTGTCAAAGGTCGTACCAACGTGCTGAATGACGAAACCATAGATCTTCCGCTTCAGTTGCTCGATCTTTTCCATGAGGAACTCGTCACTTTTAGGCACTGCACGATCCAACCAATCATTCACACGCTTCAAGTGTGACAAGACAGCTGTAACAGAGCCACAGTCGAGATTTAGTACTTTCCCGCCACCACACTGTCCGAACACCCGAAAGCCTGCAACCAAGGAATCCTCAATGAAACTGACGAACCACATTTGCATCTCAGACTGCAACTTCATTGCAAAGTCCACAGTTTCTTTCATTCCGTGACCCCTAGTCCACGCGCAGGCAGTGTCGGAACGTGATGGAGAAGCCACTTTCGTTTGGTTCTTGCCATTTGCCTTCACAGATTGCCGTTTGAGCAATGTTTTCTGAAGAGCTGATGCTGGTTCACTATCTTGATTTGTTAAGAAATTGACAACCTCAAGATCAGTGGCCAAAGCTGCCTCCACCCAAATCGAGAATTTCGATTGTTCTGTGGGGATGATACTATCATCAGCACAGGCACGGCTGTTAGAGAGAGATTTAACAACACCAGTCGATCTCACAACCTCATCATAAATCGAGAAGAACCGGTCAATGGAGGGCAAAGGATTCCCAGCCTTGGATGTGGAACACAGTTCTGAAAACATGCTGGAACAAAAGATAAAGTACAATTTTCCTCAGACTGCCATATCGAACTATACAACTATAAGTTTACAATGATACGACTAAAAGTTTAGAAGCACAAAACTGCTAATGCATTCAGACATGTATCACTGGCTTGGCTCAACAAATCACATAGCACAACATTTAAGCTCTCATTTATGCCGCATGCATGCTGTGATTCTGTATGTTTATTGGTTCCTATGTGAAAATCAGAACTGGCGTCAAGTTAGTACCTCAAATTCCTCACTAGTGACTCCGTAGCATTGGCCTCCTCCAATGCTTCAGCAGCTGCAATAGAGGCAATAAGTTTCCTCTGCATAGCCTCCTGCATTATTTAGTCAACAAAAATTAGGATGACTTGGAAACAATTTGACCACTTTCAGCAATTCTCTGATTAACAAATCTATACCATTGACTGATGGATGATGAATTAAAAAGAACTAAATTTTGCTCCAAAATAAAGAGCGAGATCATTCTTCATCGAAGCTCATACCTTCCCAAGCCTATTAAGTTCTTTGGAGACTGAGTCGAGAGAAACACTGCCATCAGTCCATTTCTTATCATGAATGGTAATTCCAGGAACTGAAGTGGTCCGTTCTGGTGTTCCAGATTTTGCCTTCTCATCGCTTGACGGATCATCACCGTTCAACTTTCCACTGGTCACATCACTAAGACGTCTGGATATAGCAGCCTGAGAAAAAAGACACAATTTTACTTTGAAGTAAGAACCCATTGGTGGAGAACTTCAAAGAACCACATTTTGACATGGAAAGCTGTCGTTTGTGGTTTTAAAGCTCCGAAGTTGCTACAGGACATAAGCATTATCAAATAGCTAATTGTCTTCTCTAACAAAAACAATTATTGGGAGTGATACCATTTTGGAATTCATCTCGACAGCCTCATACCAAACAGAGCACTACAAGCAAATCTCGAGTTCATTGCACTCATACCAAACAGAGCACTACAAGCAAATCTCGAGTTCATTGCATAGTACACAAGTTAGTAACGTGACAGAGGGGTTATTCTTTCCTGTTATTTTTCTTATTCAATCTAGCGCAATTTGTCCATTTCTTCTTCCTCTCATCAAGAACTGGCAGAAAAAACAGCAACCTACATGCTGCCTCCCTTTTTATTAACTCCCAATTGCACCAGCATGGTGTCTACAGATGTGCACCTCTTCCCAAGAAATGACAGCAGCGAAATGTGAATCAAATGAACAAACAAGCACCCAAATTTTCATAGCATGATGATAAAAACTAGACCTTTAGCAAACGTCCGCTCTGTTTTGGATCTAAGGTAATCATTATAACCCGGTCACGCCTTTAGTTAATTCGCTGATGCGACAGGAAAAGATCGATACCTGAGTCCGCAAAATCGCCTGCAGATCGGGTTTGCTCTTTCCAGGAGCCTTCTCTTTCTGCTCCGTTGCTGGAGCTGCCGATGCTGATGCAGGCTGCTCGTCCCAGTTCTTCCGGCCCGCCTTCCCCGAACCCACCAACGCCTCCGAGACCTTCGAAATCCCAGCAGCGAGTGTCACCATCTTCTTCTTGCTCGCCGAGTCCATCACCATTGGCGACATCTTCACACCACCCGACAATCTCCTCCCTGGCGAAATGGAAGCCCTCCTCGCGCTTGGAGACGCCTGCCTCCGAGCGTTCGGTGACGGTTGCCGGTACCTCGACGGCACTATAATCGCCGGTTCCTTCGAGTTCCTCCTGTTCTCTTCCTTGGCAGCGGCCAAGCTCGGCACGACGCACTTGGAGGGCGCCGGGGACGACGACCGCTTCCCCTTTCCAGCAGGCGACGTATCTCTCTCCGCAGCGGGGGCAATTTTCTTCCCGACCGACGCCGACCGCTTCGCCGTCGCGGGGGACGAGAATCTCGTGGGCTTCTGAGCAGGAACCCTCGCCTCCGCATCGGAGTTCAAGTTAGGCAAATTGTCCCTGGGCGCGAGGGGCTGCCTCGACCTAGGCCTCTCCGCCTTCGGCTCCTCCCTGTCGCTCTCCGCCCTCGCCAACACGCCGCCGCCGCAGTCCTCCTCGGGGCGGCCGCGGGAGAGGAAGGCGGCGATGGGGTCGTCGGCGGCGGCGGGGGCGGAGGGGTCGGGGTCGGAGGCGGGCTGGATGACGAAGTCGCGGCGGGAGGGGGAGAGGCGGGCGACGAGGGGGTCGGGGGAGCCGAGGAAGGGGTGGCGGCCGGGGAGGGGGCGGAGGCCGGCGGCGCGGGGGACGGGGAGTCGGGGGCGAGGAGGAGGCGGTCGAGGTGGACGAAGTGGCCGAGCTGGAGGCGGTTGGAGAGGATGAGGTCGGCGTCGCGGTCGGAGAGGGAGACGTAGGTGGAGTGGAGGGAGTCGGAGAGGTGGAGGAGGAACCCCCGGTTGGGCCACAGGTCGTCCGGGCCGGAGAGGGCCGGCACGATGCCGATGACCTGCAGCAGGGCCGACCGGTGCTCCCCGGCCACGCGGGCGTTGCTCGAGTTCATCGACTGCAGCAGCTTCAGCAGGATCCCCTGCGTGAGCGTCGCCATGCTTTCCTCCTTCGGTTGCTCTGCGCTTCTGCTTCGGTGCTGTCGTGTGCAGAGGATTGTCTGCTTCGGTGAAGAAGAAGAAGGAGGAGAGAGAGTGGGGGCTGAATTTGTCCGTTACGAGATTCAAATTCAAAATCCCGCGATTATTATTATTTTTTTTTCTTTTTTTTTTTTAAGTAAGAGAAAGGTTGTGGGGGAAAGGAGATGGAACGGGATAGCGGCAACGGCAAGTAAGCGGATCCCGTTGTCGAGGCGAGGGGCGTTACGGGGTTGGAGAGAACGGGCGATCCGATCTGGGAGTGGGGCCCTGTTGGGTCTTTCCACTTCTGGAAAAAGTAACTGACTTCTTCCATGAAAGGCAGAAGATAAAGGACGAAAAAGATTTTTTTTTTTTTGTTGATTTTGAATGTCGATAAATTCAAAACAAAACCCCAGTTTTTGGGAATTTCTATCCCGAACTTATTTTATTTGGACTCAATTTTCTCTCTTACAATTTTCTTTAACTCTTGCGCAGTAATCGATCAAATATAACATGTTTTGCTGTATATTCTTTAAAACCGAAGCCCACACACTAAACTCGAATTAATAAAATGATAAGATTGAATATTTTTGAATAATTCAAAAATAAAATTAAATGTGTATTTAATTTTAATAGATCATAATGAACAAATTGAAAGTTCAAAGATTACGTTATATATCAAATCAAATTTCAAAAATCATTTGTCATTACCCTAAAACATTACCCTAAAACATTATTATTGGTGATTTTTGAGTGTCCATATTCAAGCTCCCAAGTTTTAGGAAATTTTACTGATCTCATTTAATTCAACTCAATTTTCTCTCTGATAATTTTCTTTACTTTTGTGCAGTAATCAATCAAATATAACATAATTTGCCGCATATTTATTTAAACCAAAGCTGCTGCCTGATATCGAAATTTGAAAGTAAAAAGTAACTAGAAACGCCGACGAGGCTTTTTACAAAACAGACTACAAGCATTGGTTACCAGCCCAAAGCTGGAAATTCTAAGAAACAAACTGTCCAAAAACGAATAATGAAATCCAGTCTCATATTTCGTAACCTTTAAGACTGTGATCTCTTGTAACAGACAGATGAATCTTAAACATCCATCAGCTCGCTTTTCTCGAACCATAAGCAGCATTTGCATGGACACCGGAGTCGATTCGATAAAAGAACCGTAACCCGTCAACAATGAGTTTCCTTCTTGTTTCTTCTCTAGTTTCGATCGAGTTAGAAAAAAACCACCTTCTTAATCGTTAGGTAAGAGTCCGCGTAATTGTTCCTACCACGCTTATGTCTTCCCTTCAGCAGGGTGACTAGAGTCATCGGAATCTTCCTTAAAGCATGCTTCGGGCAGCCTGAAACTCAGGCAGTACATTGCCTGCAAAACCAACCATGCTCAACACTCAATAGGAAGGCCCATGAGGGCATCCTTTAACACAGAACATAGTTGAAACGCTCGGAGTGCTTGCCAGAGAGTACCTTATTCGGAGCCACATCCCTAACCCTGTGGAACATCCGCTCGCTAATAGAGGCATCGAGGGCTTGTTCTGCTACCTGTTGGAATCAGAAGTGTGTTCACAGGATGATGAACGATAAAACATCCAAGGAAAGTGCGGCTATGCAGTCTAGAATACTCTCTTGCGAAACTCTTCATGTCGATAGCAAACAAAAAGGTTAAAAGTGGAAAATGATGCTGATTGCAAGCTTATCCCATTATAGACAAACGAGAAGTTAAAAGATCCCAAAGTTGAACCAAGCATTCTGACCCAAAAAAATAAAAAAAAATGTCAGACTTAACACACCTGCGATCATCGAATCCTCATAGTTGCGACAGTTTGTCATGGGGTGGTACATTTAAGATTACATTCTCCATGGCAAAACTTCAAAAGTCGATAGAGGAACTAAAAATTGAGGAAATTGAATAAAAATGTGCTGACGACCCTCTTTTGGCCTTGTAGTAGCAATGATGTGGAAGTCTGGTACAATATTTCCCAGACAAATCCATCTCCCCTAAGCTATCTATAATCTTCAGATTTCAGTTCTTAAGTAATCCCAGAAGACAGAGATAATAAGCACAACAGGAAAACTAAGATAAGGACAAGGTTCCTGAAATCTCCAAGAAAATTTTTGAGTTCACTCTAAATTGTTTTGCCCTGGTAAATTTCATTGCAGTACCCACGTGAGAAATGCAACAACCAACAATTGCAATGAAGCACCGAAGCTCCATTTGTTTTGACTTATTCAGATTCAGTCCACATTAATACTGATTATGAGAAGTGCATTTATTTTATGAGAGCTTAAAGAATCAATGTAAAATCCATGAGAAAGCATAAAAACCAACTGGAAGTTAGGAAGTATATTGGTAATTGCCACCCAAACAAAGTCAAATCAACTTGAAGATTGCACATATACATGTTTAGACTTGCAAAAGACAATAACATTAACAGGCGGACATATATTTACATTCCTGTAGAACAGAACTTACAGCCAGAATGGATTCTTCGGTTTCACTGGCCTTCATGAAACAATAGCAGTGGATCCAAGGAGAAGGTCCCTTCCAATATTTCCTGTGTATAAGCCCCCTAAATATATCTGAGGCAAAAAAGAATTAGAGACAAAATTGCCTTTCTGGATCTTCGACACAGCTTTAAATATATATTTAGAAGTATTCTACGAAGTTGAAAGATGATGCAAAAAGTTTAGGAGAGAAAAGCAAAGAGGCCTTGGAGAAGAAGTGCATCAGCCTAAGTAAACATACACTACCCGACATCTTGGATTTCTTTTTTATCAGAAAATGCAAATCAGAATTATCAATAATGCTTAAATTGCTGCATTAAATAACAAAACAGGGATTTAAGTTTTAAAGTATCATCACAATCAGCCATTAAGGTAGCAACTCGATGCATTATGCAACTATGCAATGTAAAGATATTTTGAAATATTTGAGGAGGCTATTGAAATAAAAAAATTTCTCCCACAAAGAATGCTATACTGACCACTCTTTCTATCTCGTCTGGTCTCTTCAACACAGATTTAAGGAATTGAAACAAACCCAACATGGTTTTTTCCCCATTGGAGAAGACATATTGAGACAGCAGATGTCAACAAAATTTCATGCTGTGCCAAATCACACGCGAGAGAAAGCGAGAGAGAGAGAGAGAGAGAGAGAGAGAGAGAGAGACCCAAAAATGTGAGAGCAGATGCAGGAAGGTTCATAACCACATGATCAATGTGCTCCCATGTCTTAGAATAGGACAACTCACTGGCCCTGATTCGCTTGTTGTTATTTCCTTTTCTTTTACTAGATACAAGTACACTACAATCTTTGGCATTGGGACCTGCCACAGAAATATGCAGGGAAAATGAATTATCTTGAATCTTGATTAAACGATGCAAGAATCAGTAAAATTCACCACCATGCACAAAATCTTAAAGAAGCAGTTAACCTATTAAATGGTAAGAAAAAATGACAGCGATGCTTGTGTTACCTTCTTTAGAAGTATCTAATGGTCTTTTGGCAGCAGGAGCAGCTGCAACTGCACCAGCACATAAACCTTTCGGACCATCACCATTGCTTGCATTGTCATCAGGTACTACATCCATGTTAATTGCATGTCATGCATTGGAGAATAACACTGAAACCCATCAAATTGCAAAAGGACGGCAATCAAATTGCAGCAAAACCATACCTGCGGTCCCATCTGGCTCTGCTTTCTGCTCTGACAATTCCCTATTGATCTCACACTCTTCAGTAAGAACATCAGATTCCATACTAGTTTTGGATTCAGGCAAAGACATCATTTGAGAAATGAATTTCCTCGCATCCAAGTTGAAAGCATGAACAAGGTCATCCACTTTGTTCAACTGTGCATTGATCTTCAAATATTTAACACTATCTGGGTTTAGGTCATTTGCATACACCATGCACCCCTTTTGAGCAGCTGGGATTGCAAAAGGACCAATGCCAGCAAACATGTCACATATGGTTTCCCCTGGTCGGAAATTAGATACAAGTCTTATATGTTCATGCTCCAGTCTTGAATTCCAATACACCAAACTGTAATCAAGCTTGAATGTTGCCCCATACTGCTTCACCTCTGTCACCATATCACTTTTTCCAGCCAAGACTTCAAATTTCGGCACACGAAACTCATTTGTGATTGTTCCAACTTTATTAACAATCGTCTGGATTCGTGGATAATTTTTCTGCTCATGTAAGACACAGTCATGTCTACAGATTATTGATGCTGCATACTTTATGGCGTATCTCTCTAAATGCTCAAGGCCTCAGGCAGCACATGCTTGTGTACTTAAAACGTCCTAAAAACAGGAAATAAGCAGAACTACCACAGTGATGCTCTAAATGATACTCAGAACACATTCAGAAGAGAGCACAACACATTGCTGATTGTGAACCACCAGCCCACATCTTGTGGCTTGGTGTTGCACGTGTTTAGGATGCTGAGTTCAGAATGAAGACAAAAGAGTACAGGAGAAAAAATAAGCAAGAAAATTTGACTAGTATGCTGTGGACAATGGCACAGACAAAATAACCGACCAAAGAAACACAACATTTATTAAGCATGAGAGTTAGTAATACGTACGTCATAGATGACTTTAGCAATAACATCCTTGTAGGAAAGCAGTTCGTCATGTATATTCAAGTGTGCAATATGACCTGCACAAATCAGAAGACACCGTTACTTCCAGAAGATCACCTGGTTTTGAATAAAAATTGCCCATGAGGAAGCTTATCCAGAAATAAACTATAGAGGTTTTGTACATAACTATCGTTTCGAAAGATGTAGGTACCTCAACCCCGGGTGGGAGAATCTGCTTCAATAAATGATCTGCAGTCAAGGTCAACCAAAAGTTAATAAGTAATTGCAAACCCAAATGTCATCTACAAGGCATTTCCCCAGAAAATAATCAAAACAGCAAAGTATGTGCAAGGCCTGGCATTCCTGTGCAGCATTTCTAATGCTACAATACGTTACCATTGACTCCCCCCCCCCAAAAAAAAAAAAAAAAAAAACCCACAACAAAAAAGGAAAATTGAAATAACTGTAAAGGGGACAAATGAAAGCACAGTAATTGAAAAGAATATGAACTTGAAAGATCCACTGGCACATAAAACTGATTAAAAACCTCGCTGCATTAAAAACTCATCATCTACAGAAGCCTAATACAAACTTTCTGAACAATTCATGGCACATATCCATTGCAAGTAAAGCAGAGTTGTCACTTTTAAGAATGTAGTGACTTCTCAGTCTAACAGAACATATAAGTTTATGTAGTCTGCAATATATGTCCAATGAACCTGGATCTGACCTGCACCCCAGTAGGAATAACCAAGTGTCAGAGGATAAGGGACAACTTCAATCTCGCACAGTTTCTTCATTTCATCGAGAACTTGTTCTGGAATATCTGACAAATCTGTCCCACCAAAAAGGAGGAAAAGGAAAATGACAATGCAAGCATTATTCACCCGATTACAACATAAAAACATATCATTTTGACATCAATATCATTGTTTGAATAACAAGTCATAACGACAAAGAGCTTCCCTCCTAAGGCTCTAGACAGTCCCACACAAACAAGCATGTATCCCTAATGTTCCAGCATTTTCATAATGCACTTTACAGGGACTGCAGACAACAGATATATATATCCGGTGGCATAGAAACATCACGCTCGCCTTTTTGAAGTCCACAAACCACAAGACAAAACACAGAAACACCAGTTACAAAGTCATCTCACTTGTTTTCCCAGAAAGCTACATCTCTTCAATATACTCCACAAGAATGCTATGACGTAGACTGAAGCAGGGCAACAAAGAAGGTAACACCTACCGTGGAAACCAAGTCCACCAAGTGCCAGTTGACATGCAGGATAACACACACAATTTACGGGTGCCGGACTAAATACAAATCAATGACGGTGCACTTCCACCAGGCACAACGGCGAAAATCCTAACGACATTCCACAAAGGCGGAACCTTTACACGCGGGACGAGGGATTGGATTCTCACCAGAATGCTGGACTTTCTCAGACAATATCATCAGGCGATTCCTCTCGCACGTCGGGTCTTCCGTGATCGGTTTTATCCGAGCCTTGTCCAGCAAGTAACTGCCAACGTCCCAAAGAACAAACAAACCGAAAAAAGGCGTCAAATTCGTGCACAGAATACAATGCAAAACCCACTCCAATCTCTCAAAAAGGAAAAAAAAAGGGCTAAAGCTACGATCTTTGGACGTACCCGTTCAACGCCCGGGTGGCGACCTTGCAGAGCTCGCGAGGGATGCGGAGCGCCCACAGCTTCAGGTGGACGTCGAACTGGCTCTCGTCGAACATGTCCGCCGGCGGAAAACCCGAGCGATTCGCGAGGCGCTTCCGAATTGGGTTTCGATCCCCTCGATTGAACTTCGACGGCGGAGGAATTCGCAGCAGTTCTCGCGCCCGCCGCGGCGACGTCGGCGAAGGGTTCGAAGAAGGAGGAGCGCGAGGGGAGGTGGGGGGAAATGGCGTGCGGAGATGAGGAGGGAAGTGCTGGCGAATTTCGCTAGGGCTTTTCCGCAGGTTTTAGCGGGGAAGAAGAAGGGGTCATCTTCTTTCCCTCAGCTCCGCTCAACAGTTGAAATTGGAGCATTGAATAATGAATGGTACACTCTCCAAAAATATATGTAAGTTTTTCTTTCAATCAAACTTCAGTGTAATTTTGACCCAAAAAAAAACTTCAGTGTAATGATGTAATCTCTTGGTTCCATCGCTTGATTGTCACAAAATTTAAAACTGTTCACAGAATGCGATATGCCACATCAACTTTCTGACACTTAGATGTACATTATTAAAAAATTACTAAGGACCTGTTTGTAAATGTTGTTTGTTTCCATTTATAAATAAAATTTTTATTTTTTTATTCTTTGTTTCCATTTATAAATAAAAATAAAAAAAAAAAAAAAGAAATGCATTTATTTGCGTTTTTGTTAAATATATTTTTTTATTCCTATAAACACATTTGGAACAAAAACAAAAAGCAATAAAAACGTGTTTTTGTTTTAACAATTTTTAAAAACAAATTTTCTTTTTCCTCTCTTTTTCTTCTTTTTTTTTTCTTCTTTTCTTTTCTTTTTATTTGGTCGATCGCCGACCTCGGCCATGGCCGTGGCGACCGGCCGTCAAGGACTAGCGACCTCACTAGAGCGTCAAGGCCCCGGCGAGGTCGAGCATCGCCGGTCCCCGGCGGCCGGCCTCGCCGCACGAGGCAAGAGGCGGGCGAGGCCGACCGACCCCCGTCCCCAGCCCGGCCATGGCCGAGGCCCGGCCCAAAAGAAGAATAAAAATAAAAATGAAAATATTTAAAAATTAAAAGAAACAAAAAAAGAACACAAATTTATCAAACATGTTTTCGTTCATTTTTTATTCTCTAGGAATAATTTTACCAAACGCATTTTTTTTTTGTTCAAAATTGTTCCCAAAACAGAAATGTTTTTTTTTGTATTTCTGTTCCCTAGAACAATTTTTAAATAGAAATGTTATCAAAAGCACTCATAACTCTATTTGCTCAACTAATCAAGTGAAATGTATGACACTTAAAGTAATGTTTTGTTTTGAAAAAAGAAGATCATGACACTCAAGTGATGCGATAATTTTGGTATTTGTGATGTTTTTATCCTTTTTGTATTTTTCCTAGCATTAAAAGAAAATGACACCACATCATGACATCCGTGGTGTCCTTATCCTTTTTTTTTTTTTTTCTTTTTTCATTTATTCATTTTTGTAAAAGGTGCTGATAGCATTTTGAAGAAAATATTTCTCAAACCATTTAATTTTTGCGAAATAAACGAACTCTTATTAATCTTCATTTCTATAACAATTTTGAATCATAACAATGGCCTGTGCATCTCTTCATTTTATGGAGGAAGGGGGAATCAATTGAACTGAATCCAAGTAACCGACAAAAACATACCTTTCCATGTTCCTTTCTTCTCCTTCATCTTGAAAGAAATTGAATGTTTGAAATTAGATGATTTCCAAGAGTTGCTCCAACTCATTATGCGTACGTTGTAAACTAGAGGTACTTGTTAACTATCGAGAGATTAACATGGTCACTTTTCGTCAAAAGAAAAAAATAATAATTAATATACTCAATTTAAATGGTGTTTCAACCGGGTACAAAGTTGATGTGGCAAGGGAGATTATAAAGCCAAAATCAGAAATCGGGATCGCAGAGTCCTACCCAAATTATTGATTATGCTTCTGATCTTTGTAGGGAAAAGAACAATTCACATCAAGACGTATCTCTTTTCGTAATGGCAGTGTAAAAAAGAAGCATATATACCAACTTTTCCTCTAGCGCATCCTCACTTGATCTACACTCAAATTTGCTGAACTCCAATTACATCAGGCCACAGTTCGAAATACTGAGATGTATTTAATTTGGAGATATTACGGTCTCTGATGTATCGGGAAGCAAAACTGACTAGATGTGTCTGTTCCACTGCGAAGCTCAAGAGCATCCGAAAGCTCAGAGACAGTGGCAGCTTCTGAAATACTCTTCTCCTTCATCCATCATGCACATTGGATCGAAATTGCACCTACTATGGAATGCACAAGGCACATTGGCTGATGACACATACAAAGCAACCGATGGCATGTCTGAAATTATTACATTGCCAGGATACCAAATTTATAGACAAGCGAAACCAGTGTTAACTACTATGCTGCCTATGCTGCAGAGCAGGATTACAAACCATGAGCATCCAACAAATATAGAAGGCAAGACGTGGATATGTACTTATGCATGATCTTCATATTTTTAACTCGTCATCTGGAGCCAATGGCACAAAGAGAGCTTCCACCTCACTCTGTTCGACTTCCTCCACCGTTGCTGGTTGCCATTTTGGATTCTGCATAAGCATTCACGGGAGTTTGAGCACGGCCACATAAAATTCATACCAACAGAAGTTTCGTGAATCATGCCGTGACTGACAAATTGTCACAACAATACTATTGGCGTGATTTTCTCTCTTCTTAAGAAAGGAGATTGGTTAATATTGTATTCCTATAATTCTGAGATCTCTTCCTTGTTTTGATTTTCTTTTGGTTGCTTGTTTCCTTAGTTGTAGCAACCTTCTTGTACATATGGTTGAACAATGGCAGATGCTCTACACAACAAAAATAACAAAAAAAGAGAATGAAAGCTTTGTCCGAGGATGTAGGCACATTGCCGAACCTCGTAACCTTTGTGTCTTTGTGTGATTTTTTGATTTTCTTCATGATATCAGAGCGGGTTATGACCCTGATTATTCGAAGAACTCGCCTCGTCCTCTGTGTCGTTTTTTGGGTGAGCACCGTGACAATTTCAGAATTAGAATCTAGAAAACTTCCCGACAGGTGTGAGCTCCAAATTAGAATCAGTGAAGGTTGTGGTGCATGAGGGAAACAGCCAACGTCTTACATCTATTTTGCTTAATGGAAGGAATTTTCTCCCATGGTCACGAGCAGTGACCATTGCGCTTGGAGGCCAATCGAGGCTTGGACATATTACTGGACAAACTAAAGCCCCCGATGAAAGTCATCCAAATTTTGAAGAATGGCAAGCAAGCGACCACATCATTATGACTTGGATCTTCAACTCAATGGAGCCCAAAATCTATGAAATTTTTGCTTAAGCTTCAACAAGGTCTTGCTACCTCTAGGCAAGGTGCAAATCAATCATTCACAGAACATCTAGGGAATATTAAAAAAAAAAACAATTGGATGAACTCCATCAATACGGACCTACAACCCAGAATGTGCGTGACTATGTGCAAAGGAAAGAACAAGATAGAATTTTTTATTTCTTGGCAAGCCTAAGGCTGGAGATTGAAGACACCAAACATGACATTCTTATGAGGCCGCAATGGCCGTCCTTTAATACCGTTTGCTCCATAATACAAAGTGAAGAACAAGGAGGAGAGTCATGCATTCTGACTCGATTGTGGCACGATCAACAGGCTCATTAGAACACTCTGCAAACGCAGTTAGTTCCAATGCCAGGCAAAGTGATGTTGACACTCGGTTTGTCAAAGGGAAAGGAAAGAAGCCCATTCATTTCCATTGTGATCATTGTGATCAAGATGGGCATTCCAAGGAACGATGTTGGATTCTACATCCTCAGCTACATCCAAATAAGGGCAAATGTCCAGATGCTGAGATAGCAATTCAAGGGAATACCATAGACTTCCAATCCAAGTTAGAGTCTAGCACTGCCCATTCAGCAGCTACTTTAGACACATGGTTCGGGTCCCTCTAGCACTGAATCCTTAAATTTGGCCTAGACTTCTGGTAATATTAGTGCTTTATGTTGAGTCTAGAAATCAATTTATTGTTGATTTTGGTGCCACAAACCATATGTGTAGCTCCCCACATATTCTATCTAATACTGCTTCTAGCTCTTTGTATCCACCGATCACAGTGGCTAACGGAGTGCAGGTGCCAACCCAAGGTGTTGGGCAACTAAATGTGCTTTAAAAAAAAAAAAAAACTTAGGCTTTATTGGTTCTAGGATTATCTTCTAATTTAATATATGTGAGCAAATGTACTAAACAGTGGAATTGTAATGTCATTTTTACTCCACAAAAGGTCTTGTTCCAGGATCGCAATACCAGGAGGATGATTGGTGAAGGACAACTTCGGGACAGGTTGTACACCTTAGATTTGCATGGCGAAGCGTTGGTGGCTAGGAAGGGGAATGTGGATACCTCTTGGCTATGGCATTGGCGCATGAGTCATCCTTCAGATCAAGTGTTGCAGTCCTTAAACATGTCTTTGACTCATGATTCTAGTAGTTGTGATCCATGTCACTTTGCTAAGCAAGATAGGCTGCCTCTCCCTAAACATTTGCATAAGTCAACTGAATTATTTGCTTTGGTACATTCAATCATTTAAGGATATTCTCATGTTGATTCTAGAGAGGGTTTTCGATATTTTGTTACCTTTATTAATGATAAATCGAGAGCTACCTAGCTTTATCTTCTTAAGTACAAAAGTGAAGTGCTTATAGTTTTCCAAGATTCTTGCAATATGGTGAGTAATCAATTTGATACTTATGTGAAGGTTCTTCATATAGACAATGGTACCATATACACCAATCAGATATTTCAGGTTTTTTTTACAAAGCAAGGGTATTATTCACGAGACAATATGTGTGGGTACTCCACAGCAGAATGGGATAGCTTAAAGAAAGAATCGTCACCTACTGGAGGTCACTCGAGCCTTGTTATTCTCTAGGAGTTTGTCTAAATCCTATTGGGCAGATGTAGTTCTGACTAGTTGTTATTTGAATCTCTAGCCAAGTGTTAGGGTATATAACTCCTATGGAAGTGTTGTACGGACAAAAATTTGATATATCTCACTTGAGGATTTTTGGGTGTGTCTGCTATGTTAACTCTCAAACTAGTGGAAAGCTAGATCCTAGAAAATATGTGTTTGTTGGTTATTCATTTGTCAAGAAAGGCTACAAGTGTTATGACCCTTACACAAAGCGTATCTATATTTCTTAGGATGTTGTATTTGATGAAACTCATATGTTTTTTCCTAACAAGAGCCACATTCAGGGGGAGTGCACAGATTATTATAAGAAGTTTTCCTATGAATTTACTCATGTTCCTATGGATGTTAATGGGACCAGTGAAGTCAAAGTCAACAATGGGGGTGTCGAAGTCAACAATGGGAGCTGTGCTTCAGGTCATGAATCTATAGAACAAAGTGCTTCGGGTCACGAATCTACAAATCAAGAAAATTCAAAAGTGGATCGAGAGATTGAGGTAACTGTTGTTCCAAAAGCTTAACCTAGGATTGCCACTGACGAGCTAGTAGATGAAAGGGCAACGAATGTAATCTCGTTATGAAGATCATCTCATGTCACTAGACCCTCAACTCAACTTCGAGATTTTACTACTTATTATTCAGTTAAGCATCCCATTCAAGAATTTGTTGGATATGACAAAATATCTCACAATTTTTTGAGTTTCTTAGGCCCTGCATGGAAACGTTCCAAAAAAATGTTTCTAAAACACTTTTGTACTTTTTTTGTTCTCGGGAACAAAAAAAGGAACAGTAAACACGTTTGGTTGCGTTTCTGTTCTTTCTTTTTTTTTTTGTTCCCGGAACAAAATTGGAGCAAAAAAGAAACACAAAAAGTTGTTTCTGGAGAAAAGAAACACTTCTTCAAAGCCAAAAAGAAACGATTCTCTTCTTCTCTCTCTTCTCTTTTCTTCTTCTTTTCTTCTTCTTTTTTTCTTCTTTTTCCTTTGGCCGATCGCCGGCCTTGGCCATGGCCGGCGATGCCGTCGAGGGTCGGCGACCTCGCCGGAGTGTCGGCTAGGGTTCCGCGAGGGGCTCTGGAGGACGGTGCGACGGTGGCGCGGCACTAGAGGCTTTGGGATCGACACAAGGCGACGCGGGCAAAGACTAGCGGACAAAGCATCGCAAATGGCGTGGTGAGATCGGGATGGCGTCGAGCTGCGGGCTTCGGGGGCGCAAGTGCTTGGCTCCGACGGCGGGGCGGGCGAGGCTCGGCCTCCCGCGCCAGCAACGCCGAGTCTCGCCTTGGCGAGCGTCGGCGGCCCCGTCGGCCGGTCACCGGAGGCCGGTGATAGGCCGAAAGAAGAAAAAAATAAAAAAGAAAGGAAAAAATGGAAAATAAAATAAAAACATTAAAAAATTAAAAGAAACAAAAATAAAATAAAATTTAACCAAACGTGTTTCTATTCATTTTTTTATTCCGGAACAAACGTTACCAAAGCGTTCTTTTGTTCAAAACCGTTCCCGGAACAAAAACACTTTTTTTTTGTTTCTATTCCGGGAACAGAAAAGGAAAGAAACATTACCATGCAGGGCCTTATTTGCCATTGAAGAATAACAGGAACCTCCCAACTATGAGGAAGCAAGGGAAAAAGCCATATGGGTTGGTGCAATGAAGGATGAACTTTAGGCTTTAGATCGAAATCATACTTTGGGAACTTGTACAACTTTCAAGAGGGAA
Organism: Eucalyptus sideroxylon; assembly: GCA_014182405.2. Classification (NCBI taxonomy): domain Eukaryota; kingdom Viridiplantae; phylum Streptophyta; class Magnoliopsida; order Myrtales; family Myrtaceae; genus Eucalyptus; species Eucalyptus sideroxylon. The sequence continues at coordinate 14,485,332 of CM024550.2, read as the reverse complement.
GAAGACGGTTGCCAATGGATCTATAAGATTAAATACAACAATGACAGATCAATTGAAAGGTATAAAGCGAGACTAGTTGCAAAATGATGCACTCAAACATATGGTGTAGACTACAAAGAGACCTTTGCACCTGTGGTTAAAATGAACACTATGCGTGTTCTTATGTCAGTAGCTATTAATTGTGGATGGTCTTTATTCCAAATGGATGTAAAGAATGCATTTCTTCATTGAGATTTGGATGAGGAGGTTTATATGGATCTTCCTCCTGGTCATCCCTTGCATAATAAAGATGAAATTGTTTGTAGGTTGAAGAAGGCCATATATGGTCTCAAGCAATCACTTAGAGCTTGGTATGGTAAACTGAGTGTTGCACTCATCAAGGTTGGATTCAAAAGAGGGACAGCGGACTCGTCAATGTTCACCAAGGCTGACGACAAAGGTATAGTTGTTGTAGTTGTTTATGTTAATGATATTGTGAATACAAGCAATAATCAACCTGGAATCGAAGCACTTAAGTGGCATTTGAGCAAGGAATTTGATATCAAAGACCTTGGCAAATTGAGGTATTTTTGGGTATTGAGGTGGCAAGATCTCACAAAGGATTATTTTTATCTCAGAGAAAATATGTCATGGATTTGCTAAAAGAGACTGGGAAGTTGGGAGTTAGACCGGCCAACATTCCTATGGAGTATAATAGTAAGTTCATTTTAGATGACACTTCATTACATGATGTTGGGCAGTTTCAGCAGCTTGTTGGATGGTTGATTTATCTAACTATCACTAGACCTGACATAGCATATACTATTAGTTACATAAGTCAATTTATGCAAAAACCAACTCGAGCGCATATGAAGCTAATAAATCATCTACTACGGTATTTGAAGGCCACACTTGGGAAGGGAATTTTATTGAAAAATAATGGTCACATAGAACTTGTTGGCTACACTAATGCAAATTAGGCCAAGAACCTAGTGGACAGGAAATCTACTATAGGCTTTTGTACTTTTGTCAGAGGAAATATTGTCACAAGTAAAAAACAAACGACGCTTGCTTGTTCGAGCGCAGAGGCAGAATATCGGGGTATGGCTATTACTACCAGTGAAATTTTGTGGTTGAGACTACTACTTCAAGAATTGGATTGCAATAGCTTACAAAGCGGTTTTGTGATAATCAGGCTACGACTCATATAGCTTCAAATCCAGTGTTTCATGAGAGGACCAAACATTTAGAGGTAGATTGCCACTTTGTGAGAGAAAATGTGCAAGACAAGACAATTGAGACCCCATACATTCGGAGTGAGGGTCAACTGGTCGATGTTTTTACCAAAGCGTTACCCAAAGGAGTATTTCAAGAAATGATAAGCAAGTTGACCTCTGACAAGGTCTTCGGCCCAACTTGAGGGGGAGTGTTGGCGTGATTTTCTCTCCTATCTTTAAAAAGGAGATTTGTTAATATTGTATTCCTATAATTCTGGGATCTTTTCCTTTTTTTGATTTTATTCCGGTTGCTTGTTTCCTTAGTTGTAGCAACTGTCTTTGTACATATGGTTGAACAATGGCAGATGCTCTACACAACAAAAATAACAAAAAAAGAGAACAAAAGCTTTTGTCCAAGGATGTATGCACATTGCTGAACCTTGTAACCTTTGTGTCTTTGTGTGATTTTTTGATTTTCTTCAAATATCATTACACAACTCTAGAAGTGTCTGATAGAGAAAAAGCAGGCTGCTCAATTTACAAAGAAAACAAACATACAAACAATTTCCATGAATATAAAACCAAGCACATGAACTTTCAAAGAATATCTTTGTATTCCTTGATTCTCAAATGTTAATGGACATGTGAGACAGTAATAGATTTAAAAGTGAACCACAATCAAAGAAGTCGTGAATATTGTTGACGTATCGTATGCTGTTGGCGTGTGTATTTTTTTTTCTTTTGTCCGCCGGGGGGTGTGGGGGTTTGCGTTGAAGAAGTTTTATGGAAGACTACCTACATTGTAATGCAATAATACAATTGTTTTACTGACATATATTCATATTTCTTCTAAAAGATGGAAAAAGCCAGTGAGGATGCTAAGCTGATATGCAAGACCATGGTATATTGCGATAGTTTGAATGCAACTGCATGATACTTGCCAACACAGTCATAAGACACTTGGGTGCGGTTGCTTCACTGAAATGAATAATTTGTAAAGCATTTTCCTAAGAGTCAAAATGAATTAACAAAAAATATTTTCATTGTCTATTGATATATTTTGATATGAAAAATGCTCGAAAACAATTTTCATTAACTAATTATTTCAAGGGATACAAGTAATTATTTTTTTTTTAAATGTTATCCAAATTATTCATTTTCCCGAAACAAACTAAGACTAAATGTAGAATAATTAAAAGATGCCGGAGCTGATTAATGAGAGGGTTTAAACAGTAATTAGAACCTGGTCCTTATCCAACAGTACTGCACGGACACCTTCAGCAAAATCATTTCGCAGAGAAGACCTTACTGCTAGCCGATATTCAGTTCTCATTACACCACTCAGCTAAGCATGACAAAACAATGATGTTAGTATAAAATATGATATAAGACATTCCAATTGCACACTTGACAATTGACTCCTCAACTAGGAAAGGAAGAGAGAGATTCCAGCATCCAATTCAGAACTTACTGTTGACAATTCAGCATCATTGTTTCTCAAGGCTGATGTAACTTTTGAGAAATGCTTGTGTGTCAAGCAAAGAGAGAATGGAGCACCTTTCCCAAGACCTTGAAGAGCATCAGTGGCCCACTCAACCACTGCCAAGATAGAGAGAATTCAACGAGACAATACACAGACCAAGCGAGCAACAAACTTCAGCATTACTATGATAGTATTGGAAAAATTTGTAAGTTTTCAGCACATAAAGTGAACTAAGGAAACAAATTTATTTCATCTAATCATCAGTAGAACCCTAATTACCTTTGGCATCAGAGCTCTGCTGATGCTTTCTCAGCTCTGCAATTATCTCCACAACTGATTTATTTGCACCAAAGCATGCAACGATGTGAGGTAAGAGCAATTTTAACTGGGCCTCTGATTCAGATTCACCACTGAATCTTCCCATTAGTGCCCCAATGTCCTTGAAGGGATCTTCCGAGCTGCAGCACAGATAAATATAAGGTTCTTCTTCTTAGCATCATGCTAACACGTTTAACAAAAACACTGGCTCTATCTCAATCTTAGATTCTAAAAGAAAAAGCTTTCAATTTAGACATTACTATGTGTGATATAACAATCATCCTAAATGCACACTTATTCTCATGATCAAGGATATTTGAGATTTTTTGCTTATATGAGTTTTTTCAATACTTCAATGTTGGGATTAGTTACAAATTTATATTTTTTGGGAATTAATTGGAATGTGTTCTTATCTATTAATAGGTTTTTGATTCACACAACCTAATGCGGCGATTGCTTGTCAAAAAGCATTTGTGAAGGGTAATGAAATTATCCATGAGGCTAGCAAATGGAGTCCTAAACTAGCTACTGCTTGTGAAGTACGGAAAGAGATCAAATTTGAATTCGAAGCAATGGATATTTTGTAGTCCAATAATTACTGTTCGTTCTCTTAATTGAATTGCAACTAAACTCAGCCCAATCTTTTCACTTAACGGATTGAGTCCAATACAAAAGATTCTATTTATTCTATCTCACTCATATCTAGATATATTTATCTAGATATACAAGATAAAAAAGGAAAAAGTTATACTACATATATCAGTGACTACCAAAACTTCTTTGCAAGGACAGAATTGTGGAAAACAGTACCAGATATGAGATAAAAAAACAAAAAACGCATTATGTGCCTAGTATTGTTTTAGGGCCATACAATGTAATAGCCAAAAGAGCGTCTTTTAAGGAACCCAAGTTGCTAGATGGCACATAATGCGTTCCAAGACCCACGTATAGTGCATCAGAGGGTGTCGAGATCCTTTTTCCTGTCAATCCAAGATAGGCGCCTGAAAAAGGAGGACAGGTTAATCACTTCAGAAGTAGATGGAAAAAATTAACGACAGGTGACAGCTTTGATTACTGTAGTACACTTATTCATATGCCAACAAGCTGACTATGAAGTTGCTTTCAGAGACACATACAAGATTATGTCACCTTCCAGACTCCAGGAGGAAGCAACACAGATAGGGATTTGCAAATCATCCAGATGAATCTTAAATGACATGGACAGTACCTATCAGACAAGATCTACGCACGAAACAAAGAGCTTCATTTTTTATTTTATTTTTAACAAATGTTCCACAGTAGAACTAGACAAAAACAAGACTTTGTTCTTAACTTAACCAAACAAATGTGCTCACTTCCTCCAAAAAATATAAAAATGCATTACATGTACACATGGTGTCAAGGCGGAAAATTATCTGAATTATACAGTAATAAAATATGATCGAGAGGTTATGGATATCATAAATAGTTCTGAAGTATTCGTGGATATAAACATAAGAAGGCAAAAGTAAGGTGAAATGATCTATTTACATTTAAAGAAAGAGTTTCCATGTATTTTGGAGACAACATTCTTCAGTAATGCAAAGACAAACCATTAATAAATCTATTTGAGCTTCAGACTACACAGTCCATCAAGGATTTGTTGAAGTCCTAAATGCAACAGTCACAAGATAAATAGATGCTCCTCTGTCATAAGAACCTGTGAGGTAAATCAGATGCAATTCAGCTAGATAAGAGACACACTTCTCAATTTGATAAATTACACACCAACTGATCCATCTCCTGAACTCTGTGCTGCTATATATCCAAACCCAACATCAGGGAAAAGACCAATTCCATTTTCTGGCATAGCAAGAAGTGTCCTCTGCATGGGTCACGATGAAGGGGAATTTAATGGAGTAGAAACGGTATGTTAATCTAAAGTACATTGAAAGCAACTGAAAGCTGGTCATTCATACCTCTGTAATTACACGGAAATGACCGTGACCAGATAGGCCAATACCAAAGCCCATTGTAATGCCATCCATCAATGATACATACGGCTTTTTGTACTCTGATATTTTGCATATCAAAGAATACTTGGCAGAAAATACCTATACAAATGTGCAGCAGATAGGGGAATATCAACTTCAAGTATAACAGTTAAGAAAAGTCTTAACTTCCATACAGATGGCAAAGATTTAAGCTTTATAGAGGGTTGTTCATCTATTCGCCAAAAAAGTTCAAATTCATATACACGAGTAGAACACAAATCCCGTATGCAATGATAATTACAAAAAGGTTCACAACTCCTCCTCACATAAGTCTCATATTCCTAATAAAGGTAAACAAGGACAGAAGGGCGTCTAATGCTAATTTCCCATAAGAAGAACAAATTAAGCGATTCATCATTGACATCGTCACAATTCTAGGGATTCATCCATGATTGACATCATCAAGGAGCATCCCTCTGAGAGTGAATTAGTCATGTTTGCTACTTAAGGAGCCTCAGGCTCCACATTATAGTGATTCGTGACTAAACTAGAGGATGGCGAAACAATTAGGTAGCATTGTTTAAGAAGTTATGGAGTAGACATAATATAAGAGTGTCTCTTTAGTCTCTACTCCAGTTTCCATTATGCATAAGCAAAGTCCAAAACACCTCCACTGCCTACTATATGTACATCGTCAACAGATACCAGCAGAACTCTGCAGACACATCCAGCCCAGGATGACAGTGGCCAGGTGCTCCATTACATAACACGCAGAAGAAATAACTTGTCTACCCTGGATAAGGAAATCAAGCGAAAAATATAAAATGAGCACCTTCGGCACGAGAGGAGTATTCTTATCCTTTCGAATCTCGGCGACAATGCTCTTGATATCCATTCCTGCATCAAGAAATCACGACATTCGATTCACATTCCCCCAAGGAAAGAAAACTCCAGGTCTCCTCCCAATTTACCTGCCGAGAAGGCACGAGCCGAACTGCCTTCCACGAGGACGCACTTCACCTTGGGGTCCGATTCCCACTTGTCCAGGAAGCTCTTGAACTTCACGTCCATGTCTGCGCCAAGGATCGAATCAGACATGCAAAAAAAAAAAACACACTAAACCATCACACAAACAGCATCATCCCCTCACATCGACAACGGAAAATCGAACTCCAGAGACTCTAAAGATTCTAACACAATCGCGATTGCCAATCAAGAGCGCGCAGCTTAAAATCGAGTGGACTGACCTAAGTTCATGGCGTTGAGGGCCTTTGGGCGGTCGAGCGTGATGATAGCAATGCCATTGGGGTGGACGGAGGACTTGACGAACTCTTCGCCGGTGGACACCATTATTGTGAGGCTCTGGTGAGGGACAGCGGCCTTCAGGAGAGCGAACCTGAAGGAATCATGGAGGCTGTGAAGGCAACTGATCGGATGGTTACTGAGTAACTAATCGAGAAGCTCCGATCAAGTTTGTCATGTTGGTTTGAGTGAGCTCAATGGTGGTTTTATCATCATCGCACTGTTGACTTTGCCGTGCAGTGGACGCACAGAATGGCATCAGAAAAGGAAAGAGAGCAAAATTTCCATAGCTGGGTTGTAATCACACGGGTTGTTGCTTACTACCAACAAACGAACCGAAGCGAAAGGAATATTTTTTCCTCGCGAAGCTTTTGTTTGAAAATACAAAAAAGGTGGAATTCTTAGAAATAGAGCGCGCAAAACACGAGGGAGGACTCGATTGGTATTCTTCCGGTTTTTCCTCACTGTAGCATCATCCTTCGTCTCTTGCGTTAGTCCCGTCTGTCAAACGTGTCTAGAGCAACTTTTCTTCGGATACTTTCAAGACAACGAGGACTTTAAGGTGAGTAGGGTCCCGCGGTTCTGTGGTGGAAACAGGGAAAAGCATTTCCACCACCCTTTCGCCGCACCTTTTCGAAAATTATCTCCTCGAATCAAAATGATATCCAATCAAACAGCCCAAGCCCAAACGATTTAATGCCAACCTCTCAAAATCCAACCATGATACTGAATGAAAAACTGCCACAAATGGTCTCTGAACTTTCATCTAATGTTCAATTTCATCCCTGAGCTTTCGATTTGCTCAATTTGGTCCTGAATTTTCATCTAATGTTCCATCTAGTCCCTAACTATTTGAAAATTAACCAATTTCCCTTTGTTTTAATAGCAAACTGTTTTTTTATAAATAAAAAAAATACCAAACTGAGTTTTTTTTTAAATCGAAAAAATTTCACATTTATGCAAAGTAATAAAGGTCAATATTTCTTTCATTTCTTTACCCAAAAAAATATCAATATTTCTTTCATTTCTTTCATTTCTCCATATTAAAAACAAATAGAAAGAGAAAGTAATAATAAAAAAGGTGAATCTTGCATATTGATTTTTGTATATGCAAATTACTAGAATAAAGTACAAAAGCCCATCAATCGATTTTTCCCTTTTCTGTGAAGTCCATAAAAAAATCGATTGATGGGCTTTTGTACATTATTTAAATAATTTGCATATATAAAGAAGAAATCAAAATGGAAGATTCACATTTGTTTATTATTACCGTCCTTTTTTCCATTTGTTTTTAATATGGAGAAAGGAAAGAAATATTGACCTGGTATTTTTTCAACAAAAAAATAAAAGCTTAGTTTGGTATTTTTTTTATTTATAAAAAAATTTAAAAAAAAAGTTTGGTATTAAAAAAAAAGAAATTAGTCAATTTTCAAATAGTTAGAGACTAGATGAAACATTAGATGAAAGGTTCAGGAACCAAATCGAAGAAATCAAAAGCTCGAGGATGAAACTGAATATTAGATGAAAGTTAGGGATCAAATTGAGCAAATTGAAATTTCATGAATGAAATTGAACATTAGATGAAAGTTCAAGGACTATTTGTGACATTTCCTCATACCAAATCTAAAGAGACAAACCACATGCAACCCACACATTCACATTCACTGCTACCATATCACTATATACCGAGAAAAAGTCTAAAAATAAGAGGGTAATTCTAGTCTACTCTAGAATATATAATCATATGCTTAGATATCTGAGAGCTTAATCACCTGCTAATCACACTCAAACCCCAAGATCCTACACACGAGTTTGGTACCCTGGAGAGGGTCCCTTCCAATATTTCCTGTGTATAAGCCCCCTAAATACATCCGAGGCAAAAAAGAATTAGAGACAAAATTGCCTTTCTGGATCTTCGATGCAGCTTTAAATATATATTTAGAAGTATTCTACGACATTGAAAGACAATGCAAAAAGTTTAGGAGAGAAAAGCAAGGAGGCCTTGGAGAAGAAGTGCATCAGCCTAAGTAAACATATACTACCCAACGTCTTGGATTTCTTTTTTATCAGAAAAGTGCAAATCAGAATTATCAATAATGCTTACATTGCTGCATTAAAATAACAAAACAGGGAATTAGGTTTTAAAGTATCATCTCAATAAGCCATTAAGGTAGCAACTCGATGCATTATGCAACTATGCAATGTGAAGATATTTTGAAACATTTAAGGAGGCTATTGAAATAAAACTTTTTCTCTCACAAAGAATGCTATACTGACAACTCTTTCTATCTCGTCTGGTTTCGTCACCACAGATTTAAGGAATTGAAACAAACCCAACATGGTTTTTTCCCATTGGAGAATACATATTGAGACAGCAGATGTCAACAAAATTTCATGCTGTGCCAAATCACACGCGAGAGAGAGAGAGAGAGAGAGAGAGACCCAAAAATGTGAGAGCAGATGCAGGAAGGTTCATAACCACATGATCAATGTGCTCCCATGTCTCAGAATAGGACAACTCACTGGCCCTGATTTGCTTATTGTTATTTCCTTTTCTTTTACTAGATACAAGTACACTACAATATTTGGCATTGGGACCTGCCACAGAAATATGCAGGGAAAATGAATTATCTTGAATCTTGATTAAACGATGCGAGAATCAGTAAAATGCACCACCATGCTCAAAATCTTAAACAAACTTACACACACATGAAAAACAGTTAACCTATTTAATGGTAAGAAAAAATGACAGTGATGCTTGTGTTACCTTCTTTAGAAGTATCTAATGGTCTTTTGGCTGCAGGAGCAGCTGCAACTGCACCAGCACATAAACCTTTCGGACCATCACCATTGCTTGCATTGTCATCGGGTACTACATCCATGTTAATTGCATGTCATATATTGGAGAATAACACTGAAACCCATCAAATTGCAAAAGAACAGCAATCAAATTGCAGCAAAACCATACCTGGGGTCCCATCTGGCTCTGCTTTCTGATTTGACAATTCCCTATTGATCTCACACTCTTCAGTAAGAACATCAGATTCCATACTAGTTTTGGATTCAGGCAAAGACATCATTTGAGAAATGAATTTCCTCGCATCCAAGTTGAAAGCATGAACAAGGTCATCCACTTTGTTCAACTGTGCATTGATCTTCAAATATTTAACACTATCTAGGTTTAGGTCATTTGCATACACCATGCACCCCTTTAGAGCAGCTGGGATTGCAAAAGGACCAATGCCAGCAAACATGTCACATATGGTTTCCCCTGGTCAGAAGCTAGATACAAGTCTTATATGTTCATGCTCCAGTCTTGAATTCCAATACACCAGACTGTAATCAAGCTTGAATGTCGCCCCATACTGCTTCACCTCTGTTACCATATCACTTTTTCCAGCCAAGACTTCAAATTTTGGCACATGAAACTCATTTGTGATTGTTCCAACTTTATTAACAGCTGTCGTGATTCGTGGATAATTTTTCTGCTCATGTAAGAAACAGTCACGTCTACAGATTATTGATGCTGCATACCTTATGGCGTATCTCTCTGAATGCTCAAGGCCTCAGGCAGCACACGCTTGTGTACTTAAAACATCCTAAAAACAGGAAATAAGCAGAACTACCACAGTGATGCTCTAAATGATACTCAGAACACATTCAGAAGAGCACAACACATTGCTGATTGTGAACCACCAGCCCACATCTTGTGGCTTGGTGTTGCATGTGTTTAGGATGCTGAGTTCAGAATGAAGACAAAAGAGTACAGGAGAAAAAATATGCAAGAAAATTTGACTAGTGTGCTGTGGACAATGGCACAGACAAAATAACTGACCAAAGAAACACAACATTCATTAAGCATGAGAGTTAGTAATACATACGTCATATATGACTTTAGCAATAACATCCTTGTAGGGAAGCAGTTCGTCATGTATATTCAAGTGTGCAATATGACCTGCACAAATCAGAAGACACCATTACTTCCAGAAGATCACCTGGTTTTGAATACAAATTGCCCATGAGGAAGCTTATCCAGAAATAAACTATAGAGGTTTTGTACATAACTATCGTTTCGAAAGATGTAGGTACCTCAACCCCAGGTGGGAGAATCTGCTTCAATAAATGATCTGCAGTCAAGGTCAACCAAAAGTTAATAAGTAATTACAGCTCAAAGCAAACCCAAATGTCATCTACCAGGCATGTCCCCAGAAAATAATCAAAACAGCAAAGTATGTGCAAGGCCTGGCATTCCTGTGCAGCATTTCTAATGCTACAATACGTTACTATTGACTCCACCACCCCCCCCCAAAAAAAAAAAAGACCACCACAAAAAGGAAAATTGAAATAACTGTAAAGGGGACATATGAAAGCACAGTAATTGAAAAGAACATGAACTCGAAAGATCCACTGGCACATAAAACCAATTAACAACCTTGCTGCATTAAAAAATCATCATCCACAGAAACCTAATATGAACTTTCTGAACAATTCATGGCACATATCCATTGCAAATAAAGCAGAGTCGTCACTTTTAAGAATGCAGTGACTTCTCAGTCTAACAGAACATATAAGTTTATGTAGTCTGCAAAATATGTCCAAAGAACCTGGATCTGACCTGCACCCCAGTAGGAATAACCAAGTGTCAGTGAATAAGGGACAACTTCAATCTCGCACAGTTTCTTCATTTCATCGAGAACTCATTCTGGAATATCTGAGAAATCTGTCCCATCGAAAAAGAGGAAAAGGAAAACGACAATGCAAGCATTATTCACCCAATTACAACATAAAAACATATCATTTTGACAGAGTAAATCAATATCATTGTTTGAACAACATGTCATAACAACAAATAGCTTCCCTCCTAAGGCTCTAGACAGTCCCACACAAACAAGCATGTATCCCAAATGTTCCGGCATTTTCATAATGCACTTTACAGGGACTAGACAGTCCCACACAAACAAGCATGTATGCCAAATGTTCCGGCATTTTTATAATGCACCTTATGGGGACTAGACAGTCCTACACAAACAAGCATGTATGCCAAATGTTCCAGCATTTTCATAATGCACTTTACAGGGACTCCAGACAAAAAAATTTATATCTGGTGGCATAGGAACATCACGCTCGCCTTTTTTAAGTCCACAAACCATAAGACAAAACACAGAAACACCAGTTACAAAGTCACCTCACTTGTTTTCCCAGAAACACAATATACATATATATATACTTCAATATACTCCACAAGAATACTATGACGTAGACTGAAGCAGGGCTACAAAGAAGGTAACACCTACAGTGGAAACCAAGTCCACCAAGTCCCAGGTGACATGCAGCATGACAAACACAATTTACAGGTGCTGGACTAAATACAAATCGATGACAATGCACTTCCCCAGGAACAAACGCGAAAATCCTAACGACATTCCGAAAAGACGGAACCCTTACAAGCGGACAAGACATCTGATGCTCACCGGAATGCTGGACCTTCTCAGACAATATCATCAGGCGATTCCTCTCGCACGTCAGGTCTTCCGTGATCGGTTTTATCCGAGCCTTGTCCAGCAAGTAACTGCCAACGTCCCAAAGAATAAACAAACCAAAAAAGGCGTCAAATTCGTGCACAGAACACAAGCAAAACCCAATCCAATCTCTCAAAAAGGAAAAAGGGCTAAAGCTACGATCTTTGGACGTACCCGTTGAACGCCCGGGTGGCGACCTTGCAGAGCTCGCGGGGGATGCGGAGCGCCCACAGCTTCAGGTGGACGTCGAACTGGCTCTCGTCGAAGATGTCCGCCGGCGAAAAAAACCGAGCGATACGCGAGGCGCTTCCGAATTGGGTTTCGATCCTCTCGATTGAACTTCGACGGCGGAGGAATTCGCAGCAGTTCTCGCGCCCGCCGCGGCGACGTCGGCGAAGGGTTCGAAGAAGGAGGAGCGCGAGGGGAGGTGGGGGGAAACGGCGTGCGGAGATGAGGAGGGAAGTGCTGGCGAATTTCGCTAGGGCTTTTCCGCAGGTTTTAGCGGGGAAGGAGAAGGGGTCATCTCCTTTCCCTCAGCTCAGCTCAACAGTTGGAAATTGGAGCTTCGAATAATGAATGGTACATTCACTCTCCAAAAACATCTGTAACTTCTTTTTTCAATCAAACTTCAATGTCATAACTTATTTGAATAATGTAATCTCTTGGTTCCATCGCTTGATTGTCACAAAATTTAAAAATATTCACAGTACGTGATACGCGGCATCAAATTTCTGACACTTAGACATATATCATTAAAAAGTTACTAACTCTATTTGGTCAATCAATCAAGTGAAATGTATGACACTTAAGGAAATATTTTTTGAAAAAAAAAAAAAAGATCATCACACTCAAATGATGTGATAATTATGGTACTTGTGATGTTTTTATCCTTTTCTATCTTTCCTTTTTTTTTTATCCTTTGGCTTGTTTTCTTCTTATCTAATTCTCTCTCCCCTCAAGAGAGTCTTCCCAACATTAAAAGAGAACGACACCGCATCATTACATCCGTGGTGTCCTTATCCTTTTTCTTTTTCTTTTTCGTTTATTCATTTTTGTAAAAGGTGCAAATAATATTTTCAATAAAATATTTCTTAAATTATTTAATTTTTGTAAAATAAACAAACTCTTACTAATCTTCATTTCTATAACAATTTTGAATCATACCAATGGCCTAAAGCAAGTACGTCTCTTCATTTCATGGAGGAAGGGGGAATCAATTGAACTGAATCCAAGTAACCAACAAAAACATACCTATCCATGTTCTTTTCTTCTCCGTCCTCTTGAAAGAAATTGGATGTTTGAAATTAGATGACTTCCAAGAGTTGCTCCAACTCATTATGCATAGGGAAAATCTTAAATAAAAATTCAAAGTGAGCATATTTTCTTATATAAGGAATCGAAATGACCGTTATCCCAATTAAGGACCCGAAATGATTAACGAGTCTCAAATAAGGACCTGAACTTGCCAATCGGCCAAAATGTTCACCGGCCGGCGAGAGTGTGACATTTCCAATGGTCGGAATATAGGCAATTTTGTCAAAAAAAATATATATATAGATAGAAATTAACAAACTCTAAAAACCACTCTCCAAACTCTTCACATTATTTTGACCTAAAAGGAAAAACTCTTCATGTTCTCACGTTTTTCTTTTTACGCTCTTCATCTTCTCTGTTCTTTGTCCTCTCTTGCTTGGAATATGGAAATTTTCTGTTAATGGAACACAAATTAAAACACAACAAGAAACCCCTACCTTTGTTTCTTCACATCTTCTTCTTTTGTTTTCTATTTTCGTTTCTTTCCAATGAAGAAGACAAATCTTGAGTAAAGCCACATTTTCGTTATTGAGAGACACTCATATGTAACACAAGAGTCTCGATTCTTCATTATCTTTTCCTAAGTTCACCATATACTTTGATTCACACTCCCATCAACAGAGAATTTGGGTTCTCCAAATGAGAGGGGACAAAGAACGTAAAAGATGAAGAGCGGAAGAAAAGAACATGAAGAGTTTGGGGGTTTTGTTTTTAGGGTTTGTTAATTTCTATCTATAATTTTTTGGGACAAAATTGTTCATATTCCGGCCACCAAAAATGTCACACGCTTGCCAGTCGGTGAACATTTTGGCCTGCTAGCAGGTTCAGGTCCTTATTTGAGACTTAGGCCCTATTTGGTAACCATCCAAAACGGGGCCAAATTCCGATTCTTTGTTAGGAATCGGTTTCGGTCTAGAATCGCGTTTGGTAAAATTTTTATTCCCGGGAACAAATTTGTTCTGGGGAGCAGATTGGGAACAGAATTAAGAACCAAAAAAAGTTGATTCTTGTTCCGGGAACGAATTTGAGAATCAAAATCAATAAATTTTCTTCTTCCCTTCGGCCATCTCGCGACCATTGTCCACCACCGCCCGCCACCGTCCGCCATCCGCCAGCCGCCGTCGCCCGCCGCCGCCGACCGCCATCCGCCGCCGCCGTCCACCGCCGCCGGCCGCCGATGCGGCGAGCTCGCCGGACCGGGCAAGGGCTAGGCGAGCCTCGCGACGCCCAGCCCCCCGGTGGCCGGGCGAGGCTCGCCTAGCCCCGCCGTGGTCGCGGCAGCCTCGCCCAACCCCGACGAGGTCGCCCGGCCACCGGCGGGGCTAGGCAAGCCTCGCCCGGCTGCCGGCGAGGCTCGGGACGACGAGGGCCGGCGATGCCCGGTGAGGTCGCCGGCCCTCGTTTGGCCGGTGCCGGTCCGGCGACCGGCAAGAAGAAGAAGAAGAAGATGAGAAAATGAAAAGAAAAAAAGGAAAAAAAAAATAAAATGAAAAGAAAAAAAAGGAAAATGAAAATGAAAATGAAAAGAAAAAAAAAAGAAAAAAAGAAAAGAAAACAAAGGAAAAAAAAAAAAAAAATTATTTAAAAATTAAAAGAAATTGATTTGGAAGAATTAATGAACACAAGACTCAAACGTAATTTATTCCGAGAATCGAAATTTTGGACACTACCAAACGGCTTAAAATGCTTAGAATCGGTTCGGAACATAATAAAAAAGAATCAATTTTGATCGAATCGGTTAATGTAATCGTTACCAAACGCGTCCTTATTAGCCACTTTGAGTCATTATTTGGAATAATGGTTACTTTGGTCCTTATTTGAGAAAGTATGTTCACTTTGAATCACTTTGAATCCTTCCCTGATGCGTACGTTGTCAACTAGAGGTACTTGTTACTTATCGGGAGATTAACATGGTCACTTTTCATCAAAGAAAAAAACAATAATTAATGTACTCAATTTAAGTGGTGATTCAACCGGGTATAAAGTTGATGTGGCAAGGGAGATTATACAGCCAAAATCAGAAATCGGAATCGCAGAGTCCTACCCAAATTATTAATTATGCTTCTGATTTTTGTAGGGAAAGAATAAATCACATCAAGACGTATCTCTTTTCGCAATGGTAGTGTCAAAAAAGAAGCATACATGCCAACTTTTCCTCTAGCGCATCCTCACTTGATCTACACTCAAATTTGCTGAACTTGAATTACATCAGGCCACAGTTTGAAATACCGACATGTATTTAATTTGGAGATATTACGGTCTCTGATGTATCGGGAAGCAAAACTGACTAGATGCGTCTGTTCCACTGCGAAGCTCGAGAGCATCCGAAAGCTCAGAGACAATGGCAGCTTCTGAAATACTCATGCACATTGGATCGAAATTGCACCTACTATGAAATGCACAAGAAGGCACAATGGCTAATGGCATATACAAAGCAACCGATGGCATGTTTGAAATTATTACATTGCCAGGATACCAAATTTATCGATTGTCGCTCAAGCGAAACCAGTGTTAACTACTATGCTGCCTATGCTGCAGAGCAGGATTACAAACCATGAGCATCCCCTAAATATAGAAGGCAAGACGTGGATATGTACTTATGTGCGAGCTTCATACTTTTAACTCGTCTTCTGGAGCCAGTGGCACAAACAGAGCTTCCACCTCACTCTGTTCGACTTCCTCCACCGTTGCTGGTTGCCATTTTGGATTCTGCATAAGCATTCACAGGAGCTTGAGCACGGCCACATAAAATTCATGCCAACAGAAGTTTTGTGAATCATGCCGTGACTGACAAATTGTCAAGACAATATCATTACACAGCTCTAGTAGCATCTGACAGAGAGAAAGCACGCTGCTCAATTTGCAAAGAAAACAGACATACAAACAATTTCCATGAATATGAAACCAAGCACATGAACTTTCAAACAATATCTTCGTATTCCTTGATGCTCAAACGTGAATGTACATGTGAGACAGTAATAGATTTAAAAGTGAACCACGATCAAAGAAGTTGTGAATATTGTTGACGTATCGTATGCTGTTGATGTGCGTGCAATTTTTTTTTTTTTTTGGAGTGGGGGGGGGGGTTTGCGTTGAAGTTTTTTGGAAGACTACCTACATTGTATTGCAATAATACAGCTGTTTTACTGACATATATTCATGTTTCTTCTAAAAGATGGAAAAAGCCAGTGAGGATGCTGATATGCCAGACCATGGCATATTACAATAGTTTGAATGCAACTGCATGATACTTGCCAACACAGCCATAAGACACTTGGGGTGTGGTTGTTTCACTGAAAATGAATAATTTGTAGAGCATTTTCTTAAAAGTCAAAATGAATGAACAAAAAATATTTTCATTGTCTACTGATATATTTAGATATGAAAAATGGTTGATAATAAAAACAATCTTCATTAATTAATTATCTCAAGGGATACAGGCAATTATTTTTTTTAAATGTTCTCTAAATCATTCATCCACAAAACAAACTAAGACTAGATGTAGAATAATTAAAAGATGCCAGAGCTGATTAATGAGAGGGTTTAAACAGTAATTAGAACCTGATCCTTATCCACCAGTACTGCACGGACACCTTCAGCAAAATCATTTCGCAGAGAAGACCTTACTGCTAGCCGATATTCAGTTCTCATTACACCACTCAGCTAAGCATGACAAAACAATGATGTTAGTATAAAATATGATATAAGACATACCAATTGCACACTTGACAATTGACTCCTCAACTAGGAAAGGAAGAGAGAGAGAGAGAGATTCCAGCATCCAATTCAGAACTTACTCTTGACAATTCAGCATCATTGTTTCTCAAGGCTGATGTAACTTTTGAGAAATGCTTGTTTGTCAAGCAAAGAGAGAATGGAGCACCTTTCCCAAGACCTTGAAGAGCATCAGTGGCCCACTCAACCACTGCCAAGATAGAGAGTATTCAACAAGACAATACACAGACTAAGCAAGCAACAAACTTCAGCATTACTATGATAGTATTGGAAAAATATAAAAGTTTTCAGCACATAAAGTGAACTAAGGAAACGAATTTATTTCATCTAATCATCAGTAGAACCCTAATTACCTTTGGCATCAGAGCTCTGCTGATGCTTCCTCAGCTCTGCAATTATCTCCACAACTGATTTATTTGCACCAAAGCATGCAACGATGTGAGGTAAGAGCAATTTTAACTGGGCCTCTGATTCAGATTCACCATTGAATCTTCCCATTAGTGCTCCAATGTCCTTGAAGGGATCTTCCGAGCTGCAACGCAGATAAATATAAGGTTCTTCTTCTTAGCATCATGCTAACATATGTAACAAAAACACTGGCTCTATCTGGATCTTAGATTCTAAAAGAAAATCTTTCAATTTGAACACTGTGATGTGTGATACAACAATCATCCTAAATGCAAACTTATACTATATATATCAGTGAGTCTACCGAAATTTCTTTGCAAGGACAGAATTGTAGAAAACAGTACCAGATATGAGATAAAAAATGAAAAACGCATTATGTGCCTAGTATTTTTTTAGGGCCATACAATGTAGTGGCCAAAAGAGCCTCCTTTAAGGAACCCAAGTTGCTAGATTGCACATAATGTGTTCCAAGACCCACATATAGTGCATCAGAGGGTGTCGAGATCCTTTTTCCTGTCAATCCAAGATAGGCGCCTGAAAAAAGAGGACACGTTAACCACTTCAGAAGTAGAAGGAAAAAATTAATGACAGGTGACAGCTTTGATTACTGTAGTACACTTATCCATATGCCAACAAGCTGACTATGAAGTTGCTTTCAGAGACACATACAAGATTATGTCACCTTCCAGACTCCAAAAGGAAGCAACACAAGTAGGGATTTGCAAATCATCCAGATGAATCTTAAATAACACAGACAGTACCTATCAGGCAGGATCTACGCATGAATCGAAGAGCTTCATTTTTATTTTTTATTTTTTTGATACAAATGTTCCAGAGACAAAAATGAGACTTTGTTCTTAACTGAACCAAACAAATATGCTCACAATGCATTACATGTACACATGGTGTTAAGTGGGAAAATTATCTGAATTAGACAGTAATAAAATATGATTGAGAGGTTTTGGATATCAAAAATAGCTCTGAAGTATTCATGGATATAAACATAAGAAGGCAAAAGTAAGGTGAAATGATCTATTTCCATTTAAGGAAAGAGTTTCCATGTATTTTGGAGACAACATTCTTCAGTAATGCAAAGACAAACCATCAATAAATCTATTTGAGCTTCAACGTGTCTACACAGTCCATCAAGGATATGTTGAAGTCCTAAATGCAAGTCACAAGACAAATAGATGCTCCTCTGTCATAAGAACCCATGAGGTAAATCAGATACAATTCAGCTAGATAAGAGACACACTTCTCAATTTGATAAATAACATACCAACAGATCCATCTCCTGGACTCTGTGCCGCTATATATGCAAACCCAACGTCAGGGAAAAGACCAATTCCATTTTCTGGCATGGCAAGAAGTGTCTTCTGCATGGGTCATGATGAAGGGGAATTTAATGGAATAGAAACAGTATGTTATTCTAGAGTACATTGGAACCAACTGAAAGTTGATCATCCATACCTCCGTAATTACACGGAAATGACCATGACCAGATAGGCCAATACCAAAGCCCATTGTAATGCCATCCATCAATGATACATACGGCTTTTTGTACTCTGATATTTTGCATATCAAAGAATACTCAGCAGAAAATACCTATACAAATGTGCAGCAGATAGGGGCATATCAACTTGAAGTGTAACAGTCGAGAAAAGTCATAACTTCCATAAAGATGGCAAAGATTTAAGCTTCATAGGAGGAATGTTCATCTATTCACCAGAAAATACAAAGAATCATTGATAGGAGCAGCATCTGATTTATTCGCCAATCCCATATGCAATGATAATTACAACAAAGTTCACAGCTCATCCTCACATAAGTCTCTCATATTCCTAATAAAGGTAAAAAAGAACAGAAGGGCATCTAATGCTAATTTCCCATAAGAAGAACAAATTAAGGGATTCATCATTGACATCGTCACAATTCTAGGGATTCATCCATCATTGACATCATCGCGGAGCATCCCTCTGAGAGTGAATTAGCCATGTTTCCTACTTAAGGAGCCTCAGGCTCCATATGATAGTGATTTGCGACTTAAACAAGTAGGTGGCATTGTTTAAGAAGTTATGGAGTAAACATGATATAAGAGTGTGACTCTCTATTCCCTACTCCAGTTTCCATTATGCAGAAGCAAATTCCAAAACACCTGCACCGCCTACTACATGTACATCATCAACAGATACCAGCAGAGCCAGGTGCTCCATTACATAACATGCAGAAGCAATAACTCGTCTACCCTGAATAGGGAAATCAAGCTAAACAATATAAAAGGAGAACCTTCGGCACGAGAGGAGTATTCTTATCCTTTCGAATCTCGGCGACAACGCTCTTGATATCCATTCCTGCATCAAGAAATCACGACATTCGATTCACATTCCCCCAAGGAAAGAAAGCTCCAGGTCTCCTCCCAATTTACCTGCCGAGAAGGCGCGAGCCGAACTGCCTTCCACGAGGACGCACTTCACCTTGGGGTCCGATTCCCACTCGTCCAGGAAGCTCTTGAACTTCACGTCCATGTCTGCGCCCAAAATCGAATCAGACACGAAATACAAAAAAATAAAAATAAAAATAAATACTAAACATCGCACAAACAGCATCATCTCCTCGCATCGACAACGGAAAATCAAACTCCACAGACTCTAAAGATTCCAACTCAATCGCGATCGCCAATCAAGAGCGCGCAGCTTAAAATCGAGCGGACCGACCGAGGTTCATGGCGTTGAGGGCCTTGGGGCGGTCGAGCGTGATGACTGCGACGCCGTTGGGGTGGACGGAGGACTTGACGAACTCTTCGCCGGCGGACGCCATGATCGCGAGGCTCCGGCGAGGGACGGCGGCCTTCGGGAGAGCGAACCTGAAGGAATCACAGAGGCTGCGAAGGCGACTGATCGGATGGTTACTGAGCAATCGAGAAGCACCGATCAGGCTTGTCATGCTGGTTTGAGTGAGCTCGATGGTGGTTTTATCATCATCGCCGCCGTCGCCTTCGCCGTCCAGTGGAAGCACAGAGCGTCGTCCAAAAAGGGCAGAGACAGAATTTTCCATAGTTGGACAAAATTGCCCTTAAATGCAATTTTTTTTCTTTTTTTGTCTGGCATCATCCGTTACCAGTTTTTTTTTTTTTTCCTTTTTTCAATCTATTATTTACCTATTTTACAAGCTATTATATGTGCTATGTATGGTATACAATGTATTGTATACAAATTGTGAAATTCTACTTTCCCACTCACGCATCCCACCCCAACTTATGAGAAGGCGGGGAATCGAACTTTCCACCTCCCCTCCAAGTAGGAAAAGTGATTATTAAGACAATCTAATAATTTCTTTGGAATTAGAGGTGTGCGTCCAACTTGAAAATCGGATTGAGCCAGCCAGGTTATGAGTGATTCCAAATTTAACATAAGGAACCAAACCAATCTAGTCACTCGAATCGAACTAACAGACTTACCAAAATTTCTCACTTTTATATTTTTTTATCCTTAAATAAATCTTTAATAGTAAATTATTTGTTAAAGTTGGCAAACTCCCACTTCCACAAAGAATAGAAACAAAAGAAGAAGAAATTATGTTTTAGGACAATCTTGGAATCAAATCGGATCAGTTGGTCAATTACTAATTCCACAATTCCATAATCAACCTTGTCTAGTCTAGTTTTAGATTTCAAAGTAGGAATTGACCTACCTTAAAACTGATCATCTTTATTTTATTTTTTATTTGAAATTATGTGCCACAATGGAGTGGGATCAAAGTGCAATGAAGATAAATCAACTGTCATTTAACAAAAATTGATTTAAAGTAAAAATCTATTATTAGAACTAACTCAAGATTGATTTCGATGAAGGGGAGTTCAAATAAACTTAAAACAAGTTTATATAATTTTATTATTTATGAATGAAAATAAAGATTTTTTTTTTTGGTCAAATGAAAATAAAGATTAAATGCATCCAAATGACACCTAAATTAAGATAAAGCAATTACTTCATATGGGTTTGGGCTATGAATTGTTGGGCTTTTGGTTTCTCTTGCATTTTCGTTCGAGATGTAATTATATCATAAGCTAATTTTGCATTTATGTCAATATATATATATATATATATATATATATATATATATATATATATATATATATATATATATATCATACTGACCGAAAGAAACAACTTTGGATATAACGTTGCCTGATTTTCTTAATATTTTTTGTTTACTATATGCTCTGGATAAAAATAAATTTGCGCATGCTTGTTTTTGTGATTTTTTCCCTAGTCAAAAGTACCCAACGGGCCTAAGGGAACCCATCAATCGAGCCCACATTTAGGAAACAAGACGTTGGGCCTCCCAAGGCCCACTAGCCCATTGAAGATTAATGGTTGCCAATGTTGCTGAAATGGAAAGTTCCAAACATCCAGGGGTTCTACATCAAGAGTTACCAAGATGAAATTTTCCTTAGGGATATGCCATGAAGCACAGACCTCGTCGCCATTGCCGTTTGCCACCATCGTCGTTGCAACTTGCAATGACCTTTCGCGCCACTAACATCAAGAAAGTTCAATACATAGACACTTCAACACTATCTTTTTTATGTAGTTCACGTTCACTGAGCCTTGCCCATTTAGTGAAGGCCAAGCTTCTAACCTAGATTGAACATTTTTTTCTGCCATAAGTATGGGATGCAGAACTGTCTGTTTGGCTAGCCAATGATATCAACATCACCACATTTCCCAGCCTCAAATTCTCCCTCTATTTCAATCACAACTTCTGTAACCTGTATGCTGGCAAGTATTAGGAGGGAAGGGAACGAATCGAAAAGCACAATTTGTATTTGGTTGGAGGTAAAGAGACGGAGGAAAGGATTAGGAGGGATTAAGAGAGATTGGTCTAGTCAATTTTATGTACGTGCTATATCCATATGGATCTCTTCAAATATGGAGTGATTTGGAGGAATTTGCATGGATTTGTATATGGGAAAAGTATCAAAAAAGTCTTAAACCTTTTTTTGGTGCCAATTTAGTTATAAACCATTTTATTTGGGGCTAATTCAGTTCTTTCCAACTAATTTTGGCCAAATTTTGCTAATCTAAGAGCCAGCCAGTTGACATGGCACAATCAGTGCTAACATTGATAACTTTTGATAATATTTTAATATTTTAGATTCTTTTTCTCTTTCTCTTTCTTTTTTTCTTTTTTTCCTTCTCCTCCTTCCTCCAACCAGTCACCAGACCTTGGTGACTGGCCGAGGCGACGGCCGGTGAGGCTTGCCCTCGCTGAACATGGGCGATGCTCGACTTGGCCAAATTTGGTAAGGTTGAGCTTCGCCCAACCTCTAACGAGACTAGCTTGAGGCCGCCTAGGCCACGAAGGCTAGCCTTGCCGCCTAGTGTGAGGCCGACCTCACCAACTGTTGCCTCTAGCCAATCATCAAGGTCCAGCAATTGGCTAGAGAAAGGAGGAGGAGAAGAAAAAAAAAAAAAATATTAAAATATTATTAAAAGTTGTTTACGTTAGCGTTGATCGTACCATGTCAGCCGTCCGACACTCAGTTAGCAAAATCCGACCAAAATTAGCCGGAAATGACTAAACTGGCACAAAGTAAAAAAAAAATTAGGATTAAATTGGCACAAATGTAAAAGGTTTAAAACTTTTTAAAACTTTTTCCCATTTGATGAACATATTTGTTCTTCTTTTCTCACTTATGCCCTTTTTTACATCTATCTATAAACACATAACAAAACAATTGTGTTGTAACATACATACATACATACAAATATATATATTCCTAACTAGCATCCAAGTTACATTAGAACAAAGAGTGAATTTGGTTCAATTTTGAAAATGAGCTTTGGGAGCAATACAAATGTTGAAAACCAAAGCCCTTAGGTGAAATATAAATTGTGTTCGGTAAAAGCTACTTTACAAAGCGACTTTGGATCTAAGTAGTATTTGGTAAAAAAAAATTTGCAAAGGACTTTCACTTTAATTTTTCTCTTTTTCATTAAAAAAAATTAAATCCTTTCCACAAAGGTTTTAGGCTACAAGTGATAACATCTGGTGCCGATGACCAATGGTCAAGATTGCATGACCCCAAGCGGCCCTCATTTGGGGTCGTAGACCTCAGGTAGCCATCGCCTAGATCTTGCAACTCCAGGCAGCCGTTGTTTGGGGTCATGCAACCCACACAACTATTGTCTGGATAATTATCCGTCTATTCTAAATATATAGAGAAGTTGGGTAGTGATCACATCCGTCATCGCTCACTACCGACAAATGAACCGAAGCGAAATGAATATTTTTTCCTCGCGAAGCTTTTGTTTGAAAATAGGAAAAGGTGGAGTTCTTAGAAATAGAGCGTGCAAAACACGAGGGAGGACTCGATTGGTATTCTTCCGGTTTTTCCTCACTTTGGCATCATCCTTCGTCTCTTTCGTTAGACCCGTGTGTCAAACGGGTCTAGGGCAACTTTTCTTCGGATACTGTCAACATAACGTGGACTTTAAGGTGAGAATGGTCCCGCGGCTCTGTGGGGGAAAAAGGAAAAGGCATTTACACCACCTTCTTTTCGCCGTACCTTTTCGAAAAGTTTCTCCTCGATGCAAATGATATCCAGTCAAACAGCTCAAGCCCAAACGATTTAAATGCGAGCCACTCGATATCCAACCATAATACCTAATCTAAAGAGACAAGCGACATGCAATCCACACATTCACATTCACTACTACCATAACATCACTATATACCGAGAAAAAGTCTAGAAATAAGAAGGTAATTCTAGTCCACTCTAGAGTATATAATCATATGCTTAGACATCCGAGAGCTTAATCACCTGCTAAACACGCTCAAACCCCAAGATCCTACCCAGCACATCGAGAAGCTTCTGATGTGCCGTGAGCTGAGGGAAATGGCCATCGGCTTCGATCATCTCGACTGTAGTCTTCCCCTCGATCTTGTCGTGCATGTAATGGGCGACCGAGTTTGGTACCACGATGTCTTTCGTGGTCTGAACTATAGTGCACGGGGTCGTCACACTCCCGAGGACCTCTCTGTGGTCGCATAGGAAAACCGTCTTGGCTAAGGGAAGCGCGACCTCGGGCCTCATCCTTCTCAAGCACTCGGTGAACATCTCGACCGAGAGAGTGTCGTGCGGGTCCACCCCCAGAGAAGCAAAGTTGGATGCCCACCCGTGGAAGTCGGACTCTATGCTCGATAGGATTTGATCGATCTGTTCAATCCCAAACCCGCCCTCGTAGCCGTCCGTGTTTAAGTACCTACAGATGGTAGCGAAAGTAAGAACGCTGCAAGAAAATGCACCTCAACGTGGTGATGAGAATGAAACAAGCGCAACATGGTGGGGTTAGAATGTGCAAATGGCTTTTTTTAGTTTAAATTTTAGACCAAGTAAAAGGGGATTAGTGTCATTAGCAGCTGTCGAAACTACAGTCTACAGATAGCTCCAGCTGCACGGAAATTAAAATAGTAAAAAAGAAAAGATGAAGTGAAGGTGGTATTATTGTTTCATATTCCGATTTGTTTGGGATAATTACAAAGTGAAGAGGACAAAAACACGATTAAAATAGATAAATACGACGGAAAATCGAGAATCGTGGAAGGATTCTTTCGTGTCTGCTCATCTTACCCGTGATGGGTCCTCAACATTAAATGCACGAAGCAATAGCTTTATCAATTTAATACTTGCCCAACCAAAAAAATTGAATACTTGCGATAGGGGAAATCAAGTACGAGAAGCCGGTTTGGTAGTTAGCTTTCTACTTCCGTCTAGTTGAGAGTCAGTTCACACCATTGAAGGAGCAATATAAACGCTCAGGGTGTGTTTCAGATGTAAGGAAAGATAAAGGATTGATACTAAAATGATAGAGTTTTATCTATAACAGAACTAGTTATCATACAAGCTCATTAATCTCGCAATCGACAGTGATATTTTCTTTAATTCGGGCTACAAATTATTCGAGTATCAAATCGGAACAAAACTTTTAAAATCCCTTTGTCCAAGTCCCGCAAAATATCAAGAAACAAAATGAAGGATTTACCCGGAGATTTAGAAGAATTAGGAGAAGAATTAGACTCCATATTCACAAGAGGAATCGATTTTGATATACATCAAATCCTGTGGTCACAAATTTCACGAACAATAAATGTTATTAGAGAAGCATATAATGAGTCAACAAGTACTTAATTAACGAGCTCTTTTTCGTTCTTTGTTGTAGCGGAGAGATGATGTTCGGGCAACAGTACACCACCTTGTGTTATCTAAGAACAAAGGCTGGATGTTATTTGAAACAAATCCAAGCGATGGGGATCGGTAGCAAATCGAACTGCACATGCTTTATATTTAACACTCCCTTATCATCAAGAAGGGCGACAAAAATGTTTGATCTAGCAAGCAATATGCATAAAAACACATGATGGTGGAGATACCATAGATTTATATAGCAGCATCCCTCCTATGATCCTAACTAAGATTATGTTTTGCTTAATTCATATTTTTTTCTGTGGGTAAAACCATGCAAGAACTTAGTCATGGTGATAAGAGAGGACTTTGGAACCATTAAACTTCCTCCTCCACAGGCCTATTACAGACATATATTTATAAGGGGAGGGGAAAGTCATTTTTACATCATAAATTTTTAGCATATTAAAGATGTCGTTTTGATCTTCTTAACATTATCAAGGCACGCTGAGCAAGAGTAACCGCTAGCTCCTATATATCAGTTAGATTCAACATCATTAAATATGTAACTTGCCTAGGAGAAGCACCAAGGAGTATGAGGCGCTTGAAGAGGTCAGACCTCTTCACAGAGGCAATGCAACCGATCATGCCGGACATGGAGTGGCCGATGAAGGCTGTGGACTTGAGGTCGAGCTCGTCAAGGAGAGATATCAGATCACAGGCGAAACCTTCGTAGGATGAGTGCTTCACAGGGTCGAACAGACCTTCTTGCTCCTTGACAGCTCCTGAGAATCCCCAGTCAAAGACGAGGACCCTGAAATGCTGGGACAAGACAGGGAGGATCTTGTCCCACATGGTCTGGTCTCCTCCGAAACCATGGGCGAGAACCACCGTCTCGGCGCCTGAGCCGGTGAGCTTCGCGTTCATGGGGGCGGACAGGCCTTTCTCTAGCATCACCATCTTTTGTGAGAAGAAGAACAACAAGAAGGACAGGAAGCTAGAGAGAGGGAGGGAGAGGGAGGGAGAGGGAGGAGTGACGCTGTGCAGGGGACATGATAGGGTTAGGGCACTATTTATAGATAAAGAGAGAAATTGCAATAATTTAGGATGGCTCGCTAGGTTCGAGTCTATTGCTTCATGAGATAAGTCTTACCTGATATAAGTAGATTCAATTTATGAGGTTGGATTGAATTCAAAAGTTTGTAACTTTTATGTAAAGAATAAAAGAGGTTGTTCAAATGATTAATCATAAAATAATAAGAAAAACTAGGGTCATATTTTTCTCCGACCATTTCGAGAATGATGAGCTCCTTTTTCTTGCGAGGAAAACATCATTCATTGCTTCACCTACAAAGAAAACATAGCAGTCCGCTTGAGCTGGAAACGACTCTACATCAGGAGTCAACAACAATGACAAGAAAAGAAAAAGGTGGATTGAGATACCCAATTCAAAGGACAAATTTCTTTCCTCCTGGGAGTAGCAACAGATCAGATCGACTTATCATTTCAGTAGAGCTGATTTTAGCAACTCCTGACCGATGAGTTCGAAAGATGGACTTCATCAGCTATTAATTTGACTACAGTTTGCATTTGAGGGTAGTTCATAGCCTACAACCTACCAATCAAATGCATAAGAGGGGAGAGTAGCCCCTGAGAAGATGAAAAGACCATTAGATTAAATCATGAAGTGACTTCGACAAGCTCGGACAGCTCACTTTTATAAATATTTGTTTAAAGTTTGTCGTGCAATATGATAAGTTAATCTAATGGGATTTATACTCTCGCCAAAATTAATATTATTAGATAATGAATTGTAAAGTTAGGGAAAGAAGGAAAGCTACATCCATTTGAGTAGAAACTTTCACGGGATATCTGTTTCTACATGTTCCTTTTGACATTTAAAGAAAGGATAATCGAGCGATTTCTAATGGTTCGGTCCAATGCATCTGCTTTTTGCATTAAAAAAAGCCAATAAAGTGGGTCTTCCTTTGCACTCTTACATTTTCAAAAGCCCCAGTGCTCGAGGGAGTCTTAAAAGCTCGCCCACTTTGCTTCCGATCTTCCAAGGACTCGCCCATTAAAGAAAAGTATTTTTCATGAGGATCCACCAGAGATATCTTTCGGAGTATATAAGATTTAAATTTAGAAAAATTATTAAATGTTTGGTGGGAACAGCACCAAAAAAGTGCCAAATCTATGTTAGTACCAATTTAATCTTAATCCCCTCAATTGCACCAATTAAGTTCTAAATTTTTGACAATTTACCTTAATACTTTTACCATCGTTAAACGGGTGGGTCGGGTCGGGTTTGGGGTCCGACCCAAATCAATTTTAGTTGAAAATTGTCGATGTTGACATTAATTCTTAATTTATTATATATATCTAATATAGAAATTTTTTATTGCTAAAAAATTTCATTACAAATTTTTACAATTTTTATAATAATTATTTTAAAAAATGGAATTTTAATTTTATTTTTTAAAAATTAATTTTTTTCTTTTGTGACTTTCCTTTTTCTTCTCAACTGTGGGTCAACCGTCCACAAGCGAGGGCATTGCCCTTGCCTAGATCTAGACAGGGGCCTAACGCCCTCGCCGGACAAAGTTGTAAAAACAAACAAATAAATAAAGAAAAAAAGAAGATTATTTTTAAAACCTATCGGGGTACCTTATTCCTCAAGATGACCCATTAACGACCCATTTATGCTTAAATGGGTCCATAAATGGGTTGCACAACCCATTTAACACCTCTACCTAGATCTAGGCAGGGGCCTAACGCCCTCGCTGGACAAAGTTGTAAAAACAAACAAATAAATAAATTTAAAAAATTGTCCACGTCAATATTGGTCATGCTACATAGGATGGTCAATAACAATGTTAGATTTTGGCCAAATGAATCACATTGGTAAATCATCTAAAGGTTTATGACTAAATTGATTCAATTGAAATGTTTAAAACTGAATTTGTACTAATGTAATAGGTTTAAAACCTTTTTGATTCCCATGTTTGGTGTGGTCTAGACTCTTAAGTTTCGATTTTTGCTTCAAGGTATATAAAAGTATCGATAGGCACTTTAATTTTTTTTTTTCATAACTTAACATAAAGAATTAATTTTTTTAGAAATTTTTTTTAAAAACATTATACACATTCTCTTCTTTTTTTCAAAGTACCGTTCGATGATACTCAAATTCGGATGAATTTTGCAGATCCACTTTTCATTTGTGGTCATACATAAGGAGAAGCACCTTTTTTTATGGTGATAATTATGTAAAGATACACAATTGGGAATGGGCCTTTTCAATTGCTTATAGGGATAATCATTGCGTGGATTAAATTAAAGATTGAAATAAGGAGAAAATCTCGCAGCCAAGCATGCATGTGTCACAGCCCGAAAGAAAGTCGATCCAAGAGGGTTCTAAGGGACCGGTGTGACACATCCGTGGATCAAGCAACCCTTGGTTTGTATCCCGAGACCTAGGTTTCTCGAGTCTTCTAGAATACTCTTGGGGGTGGACAATACGGTAATTGTATTTGCATTGAATAAATGCGAGTAGATGGTAATTGGGGAAATGTAATCTCCACCGTTAGATCAAGGAGAGATCTACGGATATGATTTACCTTGTCTTGATATAAATAGGGGTCTCCTCCCTCTCATTGTATCATCTTATTTATAAGTAATACAATCTAGAGATTCTCTCTCTAGAGTTTCTCTCTCTAAAGATCCTTGTGAGTTGAGTGTGAGAAAGGCTAACTTGGGAGAAATTCCTAAAGTCGCACGGGCAAGGGAACGCTAGATCGATCGGCCCGTGACACTTGCAAGTGATTAGCAAGCGCTAAACAATGCCTAAAAGGAAGACGACCGCAAATCATTGCCAACGGTTGGGAACATTTAGTGAGGTTGACTTTAGTGTCCAAATTGAAGTCCACAAATTAGTATGCTATGCTGCATATCATCCCCACAAAGATAGGTTGTGTTGAATTATAGGCGTTGTGGCCATTAATTTCTTGACCCCATTTGAAAAAGAAAAGAAAAAGAAGCATAATATATAATGCTCTAAGTGCTATCCATCCAAATAAAACTCACATGTTCAAAAGAAAAGTCAGCGCCTTCAAAATTGAATTTTTCTATTAGATTATTCACAGGATGACATAAACGTACTAATTCTTAACACACACATATTGTGGGAGTGATTATTCCTATGCATATGCATTGAACAAGTATCCCATTTATTTATATGTCTAATGATGTGGAAACAAACCTTAAGTAAAACCCATTATTGATAACATTCTCTAACAAGCTCTTGCATTAGATGAGATACGAGACAAAGCAAAGACCACTGGATAGTCCAACTATGAACCGGTTGCAATTTTTTGGATACATTTGAAGCGGGGCTACCAATAATTTGTACTGTGGTTACTTTTTTGTCATATTCTTGGAATGTTTGACGCTTTGGCTACCATCTTAATTCCCGTCAAATGTAGCAACCCCTCCACCGTAATCATATTGACTAAATTCAGAGTCGTACGAACTCGTGACTCTTCAAAGTAGTCTCTTGGGGAAATGACACGGAACGGGTTGAACTTGAGGCCTCTCACTCCTTGAGGCGAAATGGCCATGTGCCTAAATATCGTCCCGACGCAAGAGTGATTTGTACTTATTTATGCACAAGGAATCAAATATTTCTTAAGAGTTAAAATGCAACGGTACATGAAATTTGAGACAACGTGCTAAGATTATATTTCGCAACCAGAATGGACATAAACAAAATTAAAAAAAAAAAATAATGCTAGATATGTTAAAACTTAATTGACCAAATAATACATCAAATCAAGTGACAAATTGTGTACCATGCATTTATTAATTTACCGATTTAGTAGACTAATTTATGGAAAATGACATAAATGATCTTTGGATTTTAACCTAATGTGCAATGCCTAAAATTTTAATTAATTCAATATAAACTTTGAGTTTTAACTCAATATGTAATATTATCCTTGAATTTTTAATTTGCTCATCATGATCTATAAACCTTTGGTCATATTCAAATTAGCCTTTAAATTATACAAAAATATTCAATGTTGTCCTTGAACTTAAATTAGTAGAAAGATAATATTTGATATTTTCATATAATTCAAAAGTTCATAAATTATATTGAATAAATTAAAAATTAAAAGATGAATATTGTATATTGAATTAAAATTTATGGACTATTTATATTATTATCCCATTAATTTATGATGCATTAAATTAGAAAGTGAAAGGCACGTTTAGGTCCCCCAAGATAAGTCCAAGATCTGCCTTTTTCAGTCCACATTTAATAAATAAAAATGAGTCGGCAGAGGTGGGTGGGGTTGGGGACCACCACGTGCACCCTGTAAGCCATTAGTTTATATAATGAATTATAAGGAAATTACGTCAGCCATACGCAGCCGCCAGAAAAAAGGCACGTATTGCCATCTACCGACCACATAATTAAAAAATAATTTAATCTTGCAAATTAATTAAGCGGAAATTAGAATAATTTAGGAAGTTGATGGGGTAAATATTTTAATCTTTCAATGTGGTCACGTCATGTCGCAGTAGTCTGAGTGATGGAATTGCAAAATCATAATCATTCACATTTTATGAATCTTATCGTCTTTGAGTGCATCTCATTTTTTATCATTCTTGAATCACTCATACATCATTGTCGCATGATGCAGCTATTACATAAGATACATTAATTTTGAATTGTAGGAAAGTTAGAAGATATAATTCGAGATATAATTTGAGTCGTGCCATGACAAATACAATGAACAAGTAACTAAAATCTAGCCCCCAAAATCCATGAATTCTTTTTTTGTCTGTCTTTTTGGTTTTTCTTTTTATCTTGTCCAACTCTACTTTCATCTTACTGTTACATAAGGTACATTAATTTTGAATTGTAGGAAAGTTAGAAGATATGATTCGAGATATGATTTGAGTCGTGCCATGACAAATACAATGAACAGGTAACTAAAATCTAGCCCCCAAAATCCATGAATTCTTTTTCTGTCTTTCTCTTTTTTGGTTTTTCTTTCTATCTTGTCCAACTCTACTCTCATCTTACTATTACATAAGGAACATTAATTTTGAATTGTAGGAAAGTTAGAAGATATAATTCGAGATATGATTTGAGTCGTGCCATGACAAATACAATGAACAGGTAACTAAAATCTAGCCCCCAAAATCCATGAATTCTTTTTTTTGTCTGTCTTTTTGGTTTTTCTTTTTATCTTGTTCAACTCTACTCTCATCTTCTGTTACATAAGGTACATTAATTTTGAATTGTAGGAAAGTTAGAAGATATGATTTGAGATATGATTTGAGCCGTGTCATGAAAAATACAATGAACAAGTAACTAAAATCTAGCCCCCAAAATCCATTAATTCTTTTTTTGTCTGTCCTTTTGGTTTTTCTTTTTATCTTGTCCAACTCTACTTTCATCTTACTGTTACATAAGGTACATTAATTTTGAATTGTAGGAAAGTTAGAAGATATGATTCGAGATATGATTTGAGTCGTGCCATAACAAATACAATGAACAGGTAACTAAAATCTAGCCCCCAAAATCCATGAATTCTTTTTTGTTTTTCTCTTTTTTGGTTTTTCTTTCTATCTTGTCCAACTCTACTCTCATCTTACTATTACATAAGGAACATTAATTTTGAATTGTAGGAAAGTTAGAAGATATAATTCGAGATATGATTTGAGTCGTGCCATGACAAATACAATGAACAGGTAACTAAAATCTAGCCCCCAAAATCCATGAATTCTTTTTTTGTCTATCTTTTTGGTTTTTCTTTTTATCTTGTTCAACTCTACTCTCATCTTACTGTTACATAAGGTACATTAATTTTGAATTGTAGGAAAGTTAGAAGATATGATTTGAGATATGATTTGAGCCGTGTCATGACAAATACAATGAACAAGTAACTAAAATCTAGCCCCCAAAATCCATGAATTCTTTTTTTGTCTGTCTTTTTGGTTTTTCTTTTTATCTTGTTCAACTCTACTCTCATCTTACTGTTACATAAGGTACATTGAATTGTAGGAAAGTTAGAAGATATGATTTGAGTCGCGCCATGACAAATACAATGAACAAGTAACTAAAATCTAGCCCTCAAAATCCATGAATTCTTTTTTTGTCTTTGTCTTTTTGGTTTTTCTTTTTATCTTGTCCTACTCTACTCTCATCTGTGAGAGTCGAATCTCTCGCTTAAAAAAAATATTTCCATCCCTAACTCCTTTGAGCAGATGAATCAAACTCCCCTCCTCTCCCTTCTCACGTGAGAAGGAAAACTTCCATGGTTTTTCTTTTTTGGCCTTTTGTCAAGACATG
The DNA here is from genome assembly GCA_014182405.2 of Eucalyptus sideroxylon. Classification (NCBI taxonomy): domain Eukaryota; kingdom Viridiplantae; phylum Streptophyta; class Magnoliopsida; order Myrtales; family Myrtaceae; genus Eucalyptus; species Eucalyptus sideroxylon. Next base: position 14,452,536 of record CM024550.2, on the reverse strand, counting down.
AAGAAGCCATTCATTTATGGAGAGAGAGAGAGAGAGAGAGAGAGAGAGAGAGAGAGAGAGAGAGAGAGAGAGAGTTTTCATTAATAAAAGGATAATTAACTTTTTTTTCTCCCTGAATTTTCCAAATACAAGTTAAAAGTGACATATTACAAATGGTCTAAATCTTCCTTATACATTAACCAAAAGGTGCCGAAAATCGTTTTGAGCACTGTTATTAAGTTCCATCAAAAGTTGAACAACCCTCGAATCCAGGAGAGAGAGAGAAAGTTTTCATTAATAAAAGGATAATTAACTTTTTTTTCTCCCTCAATTTTCCAAATACAAGTTGAAAGTGACATATTACAAATGGTCTAAATCTTCCTAATACATTAACCAAAAGGTGCCGAAAATCATTTTGAGCACTGTTACTAAGTTCCATCAAAAGTTGAACAACCCTCGAATACAGTACATCTATGTTTGAGTCTCAACGGGTATTTCATCTATTCGGAGATTCTCAGGAGATAACACATTATGTTGACACTCCAAAGTCCGTGAAATTAGTCACTGAGCGAATTTTGTAATTTGCCTAAATCTTGCTCATCGAAGACCATAAAGCTGTCTACCAAGCTGGAATTAATTATCGAGAAACTACGCAACTTTTCAAGCTTGAATGATCAAAGTCGAAATCGGTGGAACAACCTTAGTCAAACGCAAAATCTAATTCTCCAAAAAGCATACGAATCTTCCCCCAGAATCTTTTTTTCACTAGATTCGGCAAAATCTAATTTTCCACGTCTAGAAGGCGGGACCACCAACAACGATGTCGCATGACATCGACGACCCGGGGGGAAAAGCTGTAATTTGGAACTTTGCTACTTGTTCTTTAAATTGGAAAGCGAGATTGCCGGAGACCGGTCGCTGTTCGGCATGGCGAATTCCCATTGGGGACCTTTCTATGCTTTCATATTAATGGTCGTGCATTAATATGAAACCCAAAATGACAAGGAAGGGCAATATAAAGATCCGTTTGTTTGAAAGAAAATTATTTTCAAGAAATTATTTTTTGACTCTTCGGTATTTGGATGGTGGGAAACTAATCAACCTACTGAAAATGTTGGATATGAACTGAAACAAGCTCAAATTGAGGGAAAATAACTTTTACCAAACAAATGGAAACTAACTATTTTCCTTGAAAATGATTTTCATAGAAAACAGTTTCTTTTATTATGTAGTTTTGAGTGAAACGAACATATCCTAAAATAGCTATTTTTGGTTTACCATTAGGTTAAATGCATCTTTATGCAAAAAATAAAGAAAAGAAAATGAGCGACGCCCATAATTACCAATTCATAATCATTGAAATTCTATGTATTGATATATGGACCTTTAAATGCCGAGTCAAGAAGAGGAACATATCATTTTGGATCCCATATAGTGATACCGATTGACAGGAATGACACCCGCTCATCGAATTTAAGATTTTTTTTTTTTTGTCTATCATAGTCTAACTCTTAATTCATTCTTACACTTTTATCATGCCTCTTTACAGAATTTGGGAGTCGAAATCCACATATGAATTAAACATCCCCACCCCTAATTCTCTTGAGAAGATAAAGATTCGAATTCCTCACATTCTCCTTAACAATGGTCACTAGAGCAACCCCAGTGAAGAATCGATCTACCTAGAAAGGGTCTGAAAATGTTTAGGCATGCAAAGCGGAGGAATATCCAATAAACGTGCCATGACTTGCGGACCAAAGCCATGAGGTTACTCTGATGTCACGCTGGTCTCAGCAATTAGGGCCACCTCGAAATTTCATATTATAGTCCATATAGCAATTAGCTCAGTAAGAAGATAATTACAAATGTTTTACAGCTGCAAAGTGCAAACTACGTGGATAGATACATACGTTTTAATGGTTTATATATTAGAAAAAAGATTTCTTTGGGGTTATTTTTTCCTATATGAGAACTTATTTTCACGTAACTTATTAGAAATAGTGAATTATTACTACTCAACGTGAAAATACTTCAAACACATGAACGAAACTACCAGATAGATACTCTCATATGTTCAACTTGCTAGTTCATGGATGTCGCTATCCATGTCGGGGAAGTTGCAACTACTAGTCACATTAAAAGATTTGTAGGTGAAAGGCCACATCTCTCAAAGGAGAAGTCACCGATAAAACGGAAAAGTTATTAGTTAAGAAAATGTTGAGGGACAAAATTCTAGTATGGAAAATTACAAAACTGTACTGGGTAAATTGCTCAAGAACTGGAGGTTGGGCGATCTTTAGCTTAGAAATTGGAGGTTGCTTATTTAAGTCCCATTAATTACGTGCAAACTGTTCTGAGTCGGCATTACTGATAATCTAAAAAGATATAGATTTAATCAATTTATGAAGTTTGCAGGTGTTTCATAAACTTCTAAGTAGCCTAATCAATCCAATGGTGAATGTGATTGCATTGGAATCGATGATGGATATTACACGGCTTGATGTCCATTTAAATAATCATGGGAGGATGCTATATCAAAATTAGACCGATAACTTGATCACTCCGTGAGTATACTAGCTGAGAAAGTTCGAATAGGGATGGTTATGGGAATTGTATAATCATTGAACGCATAAATGTAACATTTTCAAGATGATATTTGACGGACCGTGATGACTAGCTACAAATATCGAATCAAGGTAGAGATTGCCTCAATTTGTGGGTCATCACTGAATTTGGCAATCTCGACTGACAAAATTGAGGTAAAAAATTTGAAGTTCAAACATCTTAACGATCATTTGTTGAATAATCTAAAAATGGCAAAGGTTGAGTTAGATTGATTGTGTTTTCAACCAATTCCCAGCTTAGGATATATTTGTTTGAGTGAAAGAATTTTTCACAAATTAGTTTTTCCTATTTTCATCCATTTAGTTTGGTGAAAATGATTAGTCAATGAAAATCATTAAAGTCAAATAAAACATGCATGCTGAAAGTGATGAAAATGAATTTCCTGATTTGAAAATGGGAAAACATTTTTCCTAAAATAGTTTCAATGGAAAGTATTTTCCTTTTATAAATAGGTTTTTTTTTTTTCCATAACAAACACACCTTTAATTAAAATTAAGTATTGAGCTTGGGTCATGGGAGCGAATTCAAAATTCTCCTTAAATAGCTTATAGGACTTCGATTGGTTTGAGGTCCATTAAGCAAGATCTCAAAAATCTCAACTCGAGAAATTGAGAAAAGGAAAACATAAGTGTTATAACTTCCTTATGATACTCACTTGAATAGTATAGCTTTTTTTCTCGATCACTTGTCATAACTTTATTTTTCTAATCACTTGAGTGTCACGTACTTTGTTATCGATCACTTGAGCACTATAACTTTTAAAAAATATTCACCACAAGTGCCATGATACGTTGGACTTTTGGCAACAAGATGAACATTTTTTAAAAAATTATGATATTTAAGTGATCAATTAAATATTGTGACACTCAAGTGAGTATTTTTATAGAAGTTATGATACTCAAATAAGCATTGTAAGAAAGTTTTGACTCTTGTATTATCATTATTCCTTAAGAAGCCATATTTCAAATGTACCCTTATTCTTTAAAAAGATTTATGAGTTATGTAAATAATTGTTATAATGGGTCGTACGTCATAATGAAGGCATTTGTGCTATGTATTGAGATTATTTACATTTACTTTGCGTTAGAGAATCCGCCGATTGAAAATGTTTAACAATAGAAAAACTATACAAAATTAATTCAAGAACTTGTGTGCTCGCCTCTTACCTCGTGTCCTTTTCTTTTAATAATTACTGAGCTCCCTCTCTTAACGTCAATCCCCTTATACTAAAAGCGTGGTCTGCTCAACAGCCACAACAGTGTTGCACAACAGCCATGTAAGCAGCCACATCAATGACAACCCATTCTCTCTTCAGCATACCGAAACACTTGGGCAATCCACTCGGGTGTTTTTCGAATATTTTACCTAAGCTTAGGTTGGCTTTTGCTACATCACCTTGATTTTGAGGGGATGCTATGATTTTGATATCTCTCGTGATGGTACATATATCTAGGAGATTTTATATATCTCCATTTAATTATGCATATTCTAGATTAATATGTTACCCAAATAGCCATATAATAAAGTCTATAAATAGACTAATATACTCTTTATCAAACATATATAAATATCTAAGAATTACATAGATCTTTTTCCGCTTTATGAGGCGAGATTTTGTGTCATTTAGCAACCGAACTTGGTTTTGAATGCAGTCGAAAAGTATACTGAGGATTTTGATACTCAAATTTGCAACAAGATCGTTCCAAACCTGTCCTGTCTCTGTCTTTGCTGGAAGGGGAGAGATAACTAAAAAGCAGCCGAATCCAATGGATCTAATTGATTTAGACATTGTCTTTGCTTTTCTATACACAATTTTCATGCTTCTCTCTACCAAGTTAGGAGATCTTTCAATGTCTCCGTAATGATGTAGGTCTCGTTGACTGAATCATGTCGATTCATGTTGCCGTTGAATTATAAACTTCGGGCAATTTAAAGCCAAATAAGGGGGAAAGGTGTTGTCCTTGGTGGGTTGCAGCAAATAAATTGCATAAGGTCGAAGGTCCACAATGTCGGCTTTGTAGGTGTCCTCATTAAATGACCGTTCCCACCTAAGTTTTCAATACATGCATACATATACATATGTGTATTTGTATATTACGATAATAAGATTTTCAACCATTCATTCCAATTCCTGGAAGTAGGTACATTCTTCTCTTTTCATTTATTGCTCAAAATAGAAGAACCAACCGCCTTTTATCACCTTAAACTCTCATACATTTTACTTTCAAGTAGGGCTAACAATTGGGACATGAATTATTTGCACGATTTGAATGCAACACAGGATTTTCGACAAAAACAAAAAAAAAACAAAAAAAAAAAAGAATGCAACACAGGACCAAAAATTATGAACTGAAAAATCCGAATGGGACACAATAATGATACCCTTGATCCGTATATTGACACAAATAAACGTGTTTTCGTCACTGTTAATTATTTAGCTTATACAATTCGAACTATATGACACAAAATACAAATTTAGATCATGATACAGTAGTACGAGTATCTATCTTGAATTAACTCTAGTCAAACAAATTAAACGCCTAATTTAACAATATTGAGCTGACCGAAGCTTCGTGGGAGAAAATCTTACCCCAAAGAACCTTGTTTGCTTAAATAGAGCATCTATCTTGAACTTCTTGATCTTAACTCGCATAATTGTAAAATCAAGGGATTTGGAGTAGGGTTAAGTTAAAAGGCTTCTGGTTCTGATAGAGAAGAAAATGAATAAGGGATAGTTATGCGAAGAAGATGATGAATAGTAGTAGTATTAGGAGAGCATGATTCGGCCAAGGCAAGTGCATGAAAGCTTGATTTGATTTGCAATCATTTAGGTATTAATGGGTTGATGTGATGAATAATGTCAATTTAAATATTAGATTCAATGGCACAAATTACGAGCATGTGTGTATTTAATTGATAGACAAACAGCTTGATTTAGATGATGAATAGAAGAAAGTTGATAATGTTGGGAAAGTATTTTACATTTCAATAAATAAACAGGAAACTTGGGGTGTGTTTGTTTCACGGAAAACGTAATGTTTTTGGAAAATGTTTTCCGGGAAATCATTTTCCAGGAAAATTATTAGTTTTTCTTTGTTTGGTTATACGTGATTGAAAGTATTTTTGGTGTTTGGATCACATTTTTGAAAAATGATTGAATGACATTTGACCTAACAATTGACAATAGTATGCCTCTTACTTCCAAATTAATTTGTTGAGTCCATGACCTTTTTTAACTTTATAAAAATATTTTTATAAAAATCGAAATTATAATTATTTTTCATATTTCAATTATTTTCTCTTTTTTTTTTCTTTTTTATTCCTTCCTTAGCCGGGGTTGGCGGGGTGACAGCCGGCCGCTAGTTGGCGACGAGCCGGGCGAGATCGAGCCTCGCTTGACGCCGACAAGCTCGAGGCCGGCCTCGCCGACAACTAGTGAGGGCTCAACGTCGGGCAAGGCCTCGGCCTCGCCAGATTGGCGAGATCGAGCCTCGCCCGATGCCGACGAGCTCAAGCCTCACCAGATACGGCGAGGCTTGGCCTCGCCAACAACTAGTGAGGCTCGAGCTTGCCAGCGTCGGGCGAGGCCTCGGCCTCGCCGGATCGGTGAGATCGAGCCCCGCCCAACACCGACGAGCTCAATCTTGCCTATGGCCGCCATCATCGTGAAGAACGGCTGAAGAAGAAAAAAAAGAAAAGAGAAAAGAGAAAAAGAATGATTAAAAATTCGATTTTTTAAAAATATTTTAAAAAGAATTATAAAAATCTAAAAATATATCTTTATAAGAATAATTGTTTGTAAACCAAGCATCAAATCTAGGCTTTGGTAGATTCGGAAAACGTTTTCCGGTCCTTTTAAAGGGGAAATCATTTTCTTGAATTTAAGCTTTGTTAGGAAAACGTGTTCTATTTACTAGGAAAACGTTTTTCGTTGACTTATTTTCTTGAGTGAACCAAACGCCGGAAAATGAGGAAAATGTTTTCCCCGAAAATGTATTCCACAAAACAAACACACCTTTGGTGTCGCTTCAAACACCAATAAGAGGATCGTCTACCATTGAGTGTTTGCACTCAAAGTTGTAATACCTTGTTGATTATATAGTGGAATCTAGTCAGTAGGTTGTTAGTGTGGGAGAGTGGACGTTCGACTTGATTTAAGCCAAACCAAATATAAAAAAAAAAAAAAAATTGTTCAACATTCTCTGCCCTTAACTCTCTTTATTTAAGTTTATTGTACACTTACAAGTTTTTTCAAAAGTCTGTTCTATCGCATAACATATTCTAAACATCTGCCAGAAGTCTAAAAACTCGTTTATCAAACTCTAATCCTTATTCAAACTTTGCTCACAACTTATTTTATTCCGCATTTATTTGTCAATATTTCTTTTAAACATTTATTCATTCTCTCTAGGTGATCGTACTAGCGTCATCATTAATATCCCATAAGAATTTATATGCCGTGAATTTATGTTTTTGCCATTGTATTGCACAAAATTATTATTTTACAAGCCCTCATCTCTCTAATACTTTTGCTCATCAAAGTTATTAATGGTTAAAGCATATAGTTTAAAATGAGGAGAGTGCCAAGATGAATTAGTCGAAAGTGGCTAACTTCTTTTTTGTTGGTCGGTGAAAGTGGCTAACTTGAGTGGGCAAAACTTGTGATAAAGTAGTGGTAAGAGTGGGGTTACGAGCGATGGAGAAAGGTGATTGAAATATGTAATAAATATCAATGACCTTGTAAATATACATGAGCCTCATGAATAGATTTAGTTAAAGTTTTTGTGTTCTAAAGGTACTTTGGACATTTTCAATGTAATCATGCCACCCCACCCGTGGCACTAGCCTAATATTCATCAATTTAGTGAAATTTTTTTATTGTGTTTATTTAGATTGGGAGAGATAAAAAAATCTTGGGAATATCATAGTGGCATAGTGGAATTGTAGTGGGTTTAGTTTTATTAAAGTATATAGGAACCGAAGCAATCTGAGTTTTTTCCATGTGAAGTTTTCGTTTGAGTGTAAAATACGAGGACTCGAATTTGGCATTTTCCGATCTTCCTAACTTCAGCATCCTTTTTCTCTTTCGTTAGTCTCGTCTCATCTCGTCTATCAAACATGTATAGGTGACTTTCTTCGGATTGTTCCATCTGAACATGTGACGGACAAGACAACAGGGAATTTATGGTGAATAGGTTCCCTACAGCTCTGTGGTGGAAACTATTTCCCCACTTTTTGGCAAATAACTTTTCGAAAATTCTCTCCACGAATCAAATGAAATCCAGTGAAGCAGCTCAAGCCCAAATAATGTAAATGCAAACTACTCAATTCAACATAATACCTAATCTGAAGAGACAGAAGACGTGCAATCAACAGACTCCCAATCCTCAACTCACACATTCACATCCACAAATACCACATCACAACATACCCCACTTGGGCATCTTGCTGTAACCTTATTCACCCACTATCCATACATAAAATCCCCCTTAAAAAAAAGATTCTAAAATATAAAAATAAGAGGGTAATTCTAGACTTCTAGTCCAGTCTAGGGTACAATCATATGATGAAACTTCTTAGAGCTTAATCATATGCTAATCACACTCAAAACCCAAGATTCCACCCAACACATCGAGAAGCTGCAGATGTGCGGTGAGCTGAGGGTAATGGCCATACGCGTCGATCATCTCGACCGTCGTTCTCCCCTGGATTTTGTCGCGCATGTAATGGCAACCGAGTTCGGCGCCGCGACGTCGTTCGTGGTCTGAATTATAGTGCACGGGGTCGTCACTCTCCCGAGGATCTCTCTGTGGTCGGATAGGAAAACTATCTTGGCTAAGGAAGCGTGACATCAGGCCTCATCCTTCTCAAGCTCTTGGTAAGCACCTCGACCGAGAGGGAGTCGCCTGGACCCACCCCCAGAGAAGCAAAGTTGGCTGCCCATCCGTAGTAGTCGGACTCTATGCTCGATAGGATTTGATCAATCTGCGCGGTCCCAAATCCGCCCTCGTAGCCGTCCGTGTTTAAGTACCTAATGAAGGCAAGAAAAAGTAAGACCCTGCAAGAACATCACCTTCGGCGTTTATGCCATAAACGGGACTGAAGTTTTAGACAGGATTAGTGTCGTCCCCAGCTGTCCAAGCTACGGATCACTTTGTCATCTACCATCCATATATAGCGAGGAGAGAGTGAAGAGGACAAAAAAGACAAAAATTAAAATAAATAAGTTTTAAATAAATACAACGAAAAATTGAGAATCATCAACCATTCTTTTGTGTCCACACATCTCAGTCGTGATGGGCCCTAAAACATTAAATACCCCAAACAGTAACTTTATCTATTTAATCCTTGTATTGGGAAAATCAAGTATGAAAAGATTTTTGTTTCAAGCTCTGCTCATTTCGCGAAAAAAATGAATGATTTCAAAATCATTTTTTAAAATGATTATATAATGAACCAATAAGTACTTAATTCATTTTTATTTTCAATGGTCAAGGTAGTGTGCGAGCAAACGGTATACCATCATATCAAATATTTTTAATGTCCTCTAGTAAACATAAACGTCTCAAATACTTACAGAACTCACAGCTTAAGAATTATTTCTTTCCTGTAATTTTATCCATTGATTTTGACCTAGTTGGTCCAAAACCATCAATCATTCGAGCCGAACCAATAGTTTTTATCCATGACAGATCTCAAAATTGTGTTTCTTGAGCACTCCGTTGTTAGCAAGAACGGCAATAAAAAATTTCGATATCGCAAAAAATTCTTAATAGTGGAGGTGCCATGGAATTATCTTCTCTTTGGTATCTTTAAGCTTCGTGGATGAGAATACATGGAATACCCCTCCTATGATCCTAACTAAGATTATGTTCCATTTAGAAATTAGAATGCTTTTGTTTAGTGAAAAAACGAATGGTTTATGAAATATTTTTTAAAAATAATAACTTGTATTGCTAGAAATAATTTGTCAATAAAAAAATTTTCATTACTAACAATAATTTATGTTTGAATATCTTCATAGATGATGAAAATATCTTTCATTTATTCATTTTTAAAAGTAATATAAATGATTATTTTTAGAAAAATATTTTTCAAATAATTTGTTTTTCGCAATATAAACGGAGCCATAATCCATATCTTTTGCGGTAGACGATACTAGAATTTTGTCGGTGAAAAGAAAGCGCTTTTGAACCTCATAGCTTCCTTATTTACATGCTTAACATAAACAAACTTAAGGAAAACGATACATCTACAACTATGGACTTTACAAGTAAAGGGACAAACCCATGAGGGGAAAGTCTTATTTTATTTTATTTTATTATTATCATTTAATATTAGAATATATTAAAGATGTCTTCTTCTTTTTTTTGACCATTAAGAAAACACGCTGGCCAAAAGTTTTTTTTAGCTCTACCGATGAGACATATGATGAGGCCTGCCAAATCGAACAAAACCCAAAAGAGGCAAGACTGAAATTAATTCCTTCCTTGGAGAGACCAAAACGTAGTAAATCAAAAAAAAAGAGAAAAAGAAGTGCTGATTCAATTAACAAACTGCATAAGAAATTGAACTTTCTTCTTCCTTTCTCTTTTGGGTGGGAGAATATGTTGAGTTACTTACCTAGGAGAAGCAGCAAGGAGTATGAGGCGCTTGAAGAGGTCAGGCCTCTTCACAGAGGCGATGCAACCGATTATGCCGGACATGGAGTGGCCGACGAAGACTGTGGACTTGAGGTCGAGCTCATCGAGAAGAGAGATCAGATCACAGGCGAAACCTTCGTAGGACGAGTGCTTCACAGGGTCGAACAGACCTTCTTGCTCATTGACAGCTCCCGAGAAGCCCCAGTCGAAGGTGAGGACCCTGAAATGCTGAGACAAGTGAGGGACGATCTTGTCCCACACGGTCTGGTCTCCTCCGAAACCGTGAGCGAGAACGACTGTCTCGGTGCCGGAGCCGGTGAGCTTCGCGTTCAGAGGGGTCGAGAGGCCCTTCTCTAGCATCGCCATTTCTTTTGTGGGAAGGAGGAGGACGAGGACAAGGGGAGAGAGAGAGAGAGAGAGAGAGACCAGGGTGAGGGGGACGAGTGATGGCGTGTAGAAGGAGATATTAACCATGACAATAATTGAGCATGACTGGTTACTGTTCAAAAAAGAAATTTATGTTCGAGGAGCCTCGCGAGTCTCACGAGGTTTTGGTCGAGATATTAATAGGGTGATGTTTCTCTCCAACTTCCTTCCCTATTGAGCTTTTTTTCTTCTTCTTCTTCTTCTTCTTCTTCTTCTCTTTTTGCCAGAATAACATCACCCATTGCTTTGTAAACAAAGAATACATGAGAGTATGACTCAAGGTGGAAACAAGGACGACAAAAAAGGGTAGATTAGACACCCAATTCAAAGGAAAAGCCCCCCCCCTTCCGAATTTTTTACCCCTCTCCCTCTCGTGGTGAGTAGTAACCCAATAGCAATCCGATATTAATTTTACTAGATTAAATTTATTTAAGTTCTCATCTGAGGCAAGTTCAAATCTGCCTCCCACCAATCAAGGAAGAATTATCAAAAAAAGTCCTAAACATATTTCAATTGTGCCAATTCAGTCCTAATTTTTTTTTGTCCAATTTAGTCATAAACCTTTTATAATTGTGTCGATTCAGTCCATCTGGCCAAAATTGGCTAGCTAATGCTAACCCGGATGTTAGCTGGGGACAGCTGGCGGCGAACGCCGATGTGGCAATTTTTAAATATTTTTTTCGAAAATTTTAATATTTTTTTGAATTTTTTTCCCCAACTTCTCCTTCCTTTGGCCGGCCACTAACGAGGCTCACCCCCACCGACCACTGGTGAAGGCAAGCCTCACCGACCACTGGTGAGGTCGATCCTTGCACCTTGGCTGGGCGAGGCCAAGCCTCCCCAGATCAAGCGATGGCAACCTCACCGGCCACTGATGAGGTCGACCCTCGCCTTGGCTAGCGAGGCGAGGTCTCACCCTAGCCAAGGCAAGGCTCGCCCTCGCCAATGGCAAGGCTACCATCACCAAATTTGGCGAGGCTCAGCCTCGCCCATCCATGGCGAGGTTGAGCCTCGCCGTCCTTGGGCAAGGAGCCTCGCCATGGCTAGGTGAGGCCAAGCCTCGCCAAATGTGGCGACGGTGGCCTCGCCATCACTAGGCAAGGCTCGCCTTCGCTAGTGGTGGCGAGGTACTCACCTCTCGCCGGCTGGCCAGAGGAAGGAGAATGTGAGAAATAAAAAAGAAAAAATAAATAAAAAATTCGAAAAAAATATTAAAAAATTACCACATTAGCGTTCGCCGGCTAGCTATCCTTGGCCGACGTCCACGTCAGCACCATCTGGCCAATTTTGGTCGGATTGACTTAATTGACACAATTATAAAAGGTTTAGGATTAAATTGACCAAAAAAAAACTTAGGACTAAATTGGCACAATTGCAATAGGTTTAGGACTTTTTTTGGTAATTCTCCCTAAATATACTATTAAACAAAATTCTTAACGTATATATACTTTGTCGGAGTCTCTTGCGTTGAAGAAGTATCCCATTTATTTACAAGTCTAATAATACAAAATGAGCCGTAAGTAATTAAGATCCATTATTTATAAGATTCTCTCACAAGCTCTAGCAAATATGGTTTCTTGTTGAGAGCTTTTTGTGTCTTGCCGAAGCAAGGCAGTATTGGGAAGACCCGGATGCCCTTGTCGACAATGGGAACTTAAAAGAATGAGAGAGAAGAAAAAAAGCAAAAAGAAAGAAAAAAATTGAATTATCCATGGCTAATTACAGAAAAATGGAAATCTTTTCAAGATATTATCGTCATTCGACGACATTTATACGGTGGCTACTACTTTTCTCATATCATGAGGTTGTTTGACTATTGATCACTTACTAATTAAAACCCCCATTGAATACGGTCGATCCTTCCATTTTGATCGTATTGAGTGAACTCAAGTTCATACAAATTTGCGATTCTTTGAAAGTGTTCTCGAAGGAAATGTCAATGATGAGGGTCAAATATGGGACCTCTCGCCCAGGCGCCTAACTATCCACAACAACCCCAGAGCAATTCATGCGGTAATCACTTATTCATGCACAATGAGGGGAACATTTCTTAACTTCTAAAATGCAACCGTGTAGATAATTTGACGCAGTGCGTGGAAATTGCATTTTATCGTTAAATAGAGCAAAAAGCAAAAAAATTTACTAAAACCCAATTAAAAATAAATAAAAATCCATTAAGTCAAGTGATTAATATATGATCTCCTGCCTTATTTAACTTAGCGATTTAGTAGATTAATACATGATACCTAGCATCGATCTAGAAATTAACTCAAAAAAGGGAAAGTCACGGGTCATGACTCACGTATCGGAGGTCATAAAAGGCCCATTTTGTCCTTTTGCGAAGCGTATTGACGTTTAACAATCCCCCACGATACGTCCAAGATCTGCCTTTTTCTGGTTTACTGTAAATAAATCTACCTAACTCTGCCAATTTAATTTAAAAATGCCGCCAAGATAATCTAATATTGCAAATAATTTAATTATTGCTGAATTTAGAATATTCACACCAGGAAAAGGACACTATCAAAATCAGCAATGGACCTTGTCTTCCGAAAGGGAATATTCAGGCCTTGGTAGTCTCTTGTGAACACAAGTTTGCATCCGTCTCGAGCTTATCCATCTAACTTTATGATACATCGATACCAAGACTTCATTTTACGAATGTACCCTGTTATGTCACCATCCTCTTTCTCAAACCACTAGTTTTGGTGCCCGGTTTTTCGTGAGTTGATTTATGTGGTCTTTCTCTATCTCGTGAGCAATTTTTCTGTCTGTTGGATTGAGATTGGATTGAAGGAGATTATAATTTTTTTTTCTTTTGTTAACATGAAAAGAGAAAGGGAAATTTGTTTGTAACATAATTGACTTATTATATAAGAGCCGATTCAATCTCAAACTTTTTAATTTAGTCAAATTAGTCTTAAATTTTTCAACGGTTTTCTAATATAGTCCTTTCAGCAATCATCCAGTTACGTCGATTGTCCTACGTGACATGACGAACGCTAACATGGATGATTTTTTATTTTGTGATCTTTTTCTCTTTTTTGCCTTTTTATTTCTTTTCATTTCCTTTTTTTTTTTTTCTATAGGTTGTCACAGCCCTCACCCATGCCCTTGATAGCCATGAGAGCATCACAATCCTCTCTCTACAAGTCCTTGTTATAGCTAGTGATCTCTGTCAACCATTGCCAAGGCTTTGATGACGGGCGGAGTGAAATAGGAAATAAAAAAAAAACAAAAAGGAAAGAAAAGAAAGAAAAAGGAGGAAAAAAGGAAAATTTTGGAAATTTTAAAAAATTGCAAAAATAGTCCACTTCAACACTAATTGTTCATGGAAATTTTAAACCTAGAGATGATGCAACTTGGAATGTTATTGATGTACGTATTCTTGGTTAGATGTTAAATTCTATGGAGAATAATAATATAGTCAATCTAGTAACTCATATTGATATAGTCAAAGAACTATGGGAGTATTTAAACGTATTATATTCTGGCCAAAATAACTTGTACACGAATTTATGAGCTATCACTAGAGTTCAATCAATTTGAAAGGAAGGGACGTTCTATTACATAGTACTTTGCTGACTTTAAGAGAATGTATGAGGAGTTGAATAATATTCTATCTATATTAGCCAATGTTCAACAAATGCAACTTCAAAGAGAATGATTAGTTGTAGTAGGATTCCTAAGAAGCCATGGTTCAATATATGAAACTATTAGATCTCAGATTCTTGGATGAGAAACTATTGCATCACTCATAGAGATGTTTGCTTGGATTCTTCAAGTATTTCATAATTCTCCTTAGGATACTACACCTATGATAAATAGTGCAGCTCTTGTGTCCTAAACTTCAATGGATAGTGGTTATAGGTGTGATAAAGGAAATCATGGAGGATATAATAGACATCATGGCTGAAGGGGAGGTTAAGGCATAGGAACAAAGAGAAGCCAAAGTCAATAGCATCTTTATGGACAATCCCACATATTTACTGATAACTTAGGGGCCACACAAACTTGTCATTATTGTGGCAAACCTAGTCATATTCAAAAAATTTATTACAAGTTACATGGTAGACCAACGTAGCAACACTAGTTTGCAAATACGACTTCTAGTACTAACTCTCCTCTACAGTCTTTTGAAGGCAAGGTAGTAGTTATGCCTAATGAGAAATTTGCTTGGTATAACCAGTTTAAGATTTCACGGCCTGCTTCTTCCACTGCTATTTTCGTACAAACTAGTAATGTTACTACATGTTTTTTAGTTGCTTCTAGTCCTTTGATCATTGATTCAGGAGCTTCCAATCACATGTTAGGTCTTTTGAGTATATTTCCTCTCTTACTCCATCTCTATCCATAGTTACCGTAGCCAATGGATCACCTATGCATGTTAAGCAAATTGGCATAGTTCATCCAATTCCTTCATTGCCATTGTCCTTAGCATTTTTCTCCCACAATTTCCATTTAAAATCATGTTAATTAGTAATTTAATTTTATAAAAAAAATTTAGTGTTTATGAACATTCTATCTTGATTGTTGTATTTTCAAGGATCTAGCTACAAAGAGAATGATTGGTAGAGGATGTGAGGTAGGGGGCTATGTGTACTTAAACTATTCATTAGCTAATCCTCCTCTTGTATATGATCTAGGTCTTCCCATTGCACATTACAAAGGTACATGTGCTCAACATTCTATTGCAAACTTTGTTTCACACTCTTCTGTGTCTCCTACTTTTTAGTCTTTTTCATCTATTATTAAACAATATCCTATCTCCAAGTTTGTAGCTGAGGCATTATAAAGTTTTGACTAGAAAATAGGGATGGAAGAAGAATTGAAGGCTCTTGAGGTTAATTAAACTTGGTACTTCGTACCCCTTCCTTTAGGCAAAGCTTTGTTTGTCAAAGGGTATATGCTGTAAAAGTCAATCCCAATGATTTCTTCCTTGTTTAAAAGTAAGACTTATTGTCAAAGGATATGATTAGGCGTATGGGGTTGACTATCTTGATACATTTTCTTTATTGCCTAACTTATTTTTATTCATATTTTGATCTCTCCTACTATCACATATGATTACCCTTTTTTCAACTTGATGTCAAAGATGCTTTTTTTCATGGTACTCTTCATGAAGAAGTTTATATGGAGCAACCTCCAAAGTTTGTTGCTAGGGGGGAGTCTTGAGGATTGGTTTTTAAATTTAAAAAAAAAAATGTTATATAGTTTGAAGCAATCCCTATAGGTGTGGTATCTGACATTTTCTAAGGCTTTCTTTCTTTTGAACTATCTAGATGTGGAAATGATCATTCTTTCCTTGGTAGGGGAGGCAAATTGTTCTTGATTGTGTATGTTGATGATATTATCATCACAGGAGATGACTCAAAACCTATCTTCAGTAATAGTTTTAGACTAAAGAATTAGAAAAGTTGAAGTATTTCCTAGGAATTGAGGTGGCATAGTCACCAAAAGGTATTATTCTATCGCACAAAAAATGTCTTAGATTTGCTCACTGAGATAGGTAGGTTGGGATGAAAGCCTCTTGATTCACCCATGGAGCAAGGGGTTAAATTGGTTGGTGAGGGAGGAGAGATTCTTGATAATCCTCAGAGATATAGAAGATTGGTACGTAAGCTTAATTATCTCATAGTTATTCGACTAGGCTTTGCCTTTCCAATTAATATGGTAAGCCGGTTTTTGTCTTCCCTCCTACATTTCAACAGGATGCAGTTGTTCATGTTTCAGATACTTGAAGAAGGCTCCAAGGAATGGAATTGTTTACCACCCATACCCATAGCAGGGTTGAAGGATTCTCTAATGATGATTGGGCAGGGTCTCTAGATGATAGGAGATTAACCACTAATAATGGACCTTGGTTGGAGGAAATCCGGTATCATGAAAGAATAAGAAACAGAGTGTTGTTACCAGCTCCAGTATTGAGTCAAAATACATAGCCATGGCACAAGTGACATGTGAATTAGTGTGGATTTGGTAGTTATTAACTTAGTTAGGCTTTAAAGCTTTAGTGCCCAGGACTCTATGGTGTGATAATAAAGTTGCAATGCATATAATATTCAATCTTGTGTTTCATGAGGGAACAAGAGACATTGAGATTGATTGTTATTTTATTTGAGAGAAGTTGCAAAGTGAAGCGATCCTTCCTAATCATATTTGAACTGGTGAACAACTTGTAGACATCTTTAATAAATCACAGAGTAATGAGAGGATAGATAGAACATATTCGTAACAAGTCGGGCATGATTAATATTTGTGGTCCAACTTGAGGGCAAGCGTTAGAAGTATGAAAGGTAAAGTGGTCTTTGGGACTTTTTGGACTTATTTTGATGTATACGTAGTAAACTTTATTATAAAAAAAACACCCGTGGTGGCGACGTAGTGGTTGAGCTTCAATTCCTTTCGGGAGAGGTCTGGAATTCGAATCACTGCGTCGTCTGCCTTGTTGAAAAGGAACTCACAACTTGCCTGAAGCAGAAATGGTGGTGGTGACTCTCTTGCTTCTCAGGGTTTACTTCGTCGTGAAGTGGCGCACGGAGGTTTCCAGGTACCAACAAAAAAAAAACTTTATTAAAAAATATAATAATTAATTCCTCACACACACAAGTTTTTGTTAATGGGCAAGCCTAGGCTATAATTTTAGCTTGACTCAAGGGCTTGTCGATTGATCATTTCTACTAATCATATTATTATGTTTGGAGGTTTATTTAGATTGGGAGAGATAAGAATTCCTTGGGAATATCATAGTGGCATAGTGGATTTAGTTTTATTGAGGTACAAAAGAACCAAAGTAATCTGAGCTTTTTTCCACATGAAATTTCTATTTGAGATCACAAAATGGTAGATTCTTAGAAGTGAAGGATGCAAAAAAGAATCAAATGTAAAATACGATGACTCGAATTTGATGTTTTTCCTATCTTCCTGTTACCAACATCCTTTGTCTCTTTCATTAGTCCCATCTATCAGACGTGTCTAGGTGAATTTCTTTGAATAGTTGTATTTGAACATGTGATAGACAAGACAACGAGGACTTTAGAGGGTCCCGCAACTTTGTGGTGGAAATTATTTCCCTACCTTTTTCCGAATAACCTTTTCGAAAATTCTCTCCTCGAAATCAAAAAAATCCAATCAAATGGCTCAATCCCAAACGATTTAAATGCAAACTACTCAATCCAACCCTAATAACTAATCTAAAGAGACAAACGACATGCGATCAACAAACCCCGACCCTCATCTGACACATTCACATTCACATCCACAAATACCACATCACAACATACCCCACCTTGGCATTTTGCTTTGACTTTCACCTACTATTTATACATAAAATCCCCAAAAAAAAAAAAAAAAAAAAAAAAAGAGTCTCAAGGATAAAAGAAAGAGGGTAATTCTAGTCAGTCTCAAACATTTAAGAGCTTAATTATCTGCTAATCATACTCAAACCCCAAGATTCCACCCAACACATCGAGAAGCTGCAGATGTGCGGTGAGCTGAGGGAAATGGCCATCGGCTTCGATCATCTCAACCGTTGATTTCCCTTGGATTTTGTCACGCATGTAATGGGCGACCGAGTTCGGCACAATGACGTCGTTGGTGGTCTGAATTATAGTGCACGGGGTCGTCACGCTCCCGAGGACCTCTCTATGGTCGGACAAGAAAACCGTCCTGGCTAAGGAAAGCGCGACTTCAGGCCTCATCCTTCTCAAGCACCCGGTGAACATCTCCACCGAGAGGGCATCATGCGGATGCACTACTAGAGAAGCAAAGTTGGGTGCCCATTCATTGTAGTCAGACTCTATGCTCGATAGGATCTGATCAATCTGAGCGGTCCCAAATCCGCCCTCATAGCCGTCCATGTTTAAGTACCTAATGAAGGCATGAAAAAGTAAGACAATGCAAGAACATCACCTTCAGCGTTTATGCTAATCATCTGCCATCCATATGAAAAGCGAGTAGAGAGTGAAGAGGACCAAAAGATAAAAATTAAAACAAATAGATTTAAATAAATACAACAAAAAGTTGAGAATCATCGAAAGATATTTATGTGTCCACTCATCTTACTCGTGATGGGTCCTGAAATATTAAATGCACCAAAGAGAAATTGTTTTAGGTTCCACTCTTTTACAAAAACAAATGATTAGAAATTTATTTTCTTAAAATGATCATATAAGAAATCAATAAGTACTTAATGATTTTTTTTTCTTTGTTTCAATGGTTAAGGTGGTGTGCGAGAAAACAGTACACCACCATATAAGATCTAAGAACCAAGGTCATATGTTAGTTATAACAAATCCTGGTGATGGGAATTAGTAGCGAAACTTTCTCTATTTAACATTAATGTCTCAAATACTAATAGTACTCATAAGTCTTAACTGAACTCTAATAAGCCTAAGATGTTTTCCTTTCGTATCTTTTTATCCGTTCGATTTTCACTTAATTGGTCCGTACCATCAATCATTAGAGCCAAATCAATCGTTTTCATCTATGACAGATATCAAAACTATAGTTTTTCAATACTCCCTTGTTAGCAAAAAGGGCAACAAAAAATTTCGACGTTGCATAAAGGAATTATCTTCACTTTAACCTATCTTTAAGTTTTGTAGATGAGAATATACGGAAAATGCCTCCTACGACCCCAACTAAGATTGTCTTTCATTTAGGATGTGTTTCTTTCATGAAAAATAAACAATTCAACAAAAAGAGTTTTCATTACCAACAACAATTTATGTCTAAATATATTTATAATTGATAAAAATATTAGTCATTTATTCATTTTTATAAACGATATAAGCAATCATTTTTAGGAGAATATTTTTGAATCAATCATTTTTTGCAAAATAAACGGAATCATTAATCCATATGTTTTTGTGGGTAAACCATACAAGAACTTCGTCATGGTGAAAAGAGAGTCCTTTTGAACCATTTAACTTCCTTATTCACATGCTCATCATAAACGAACTTAAGGAAAACTAAACATCCACAACTATGGAATTAGCAACTAAAGGGACAAACCCACGAGGGGAAAAATCTTTTTTTTTTTTAATCATTTAGTATTAGAATATATTAAAAATGTCGTTTTCCAATTTTGCACATTAGTAAAACGCACGAACAATAATAATTGCTTGCTCTACTGGTGAGACATTTATTCAGGCCTGCCAAATCGAACAACACCCAAAAGCGGCGAAAACTGGACCATCTTTGAAGAGATGAAAACGTAGTCAACCGAAACAAATAAGAAGCGCAGATTCAATTGAACAAACTGCAAGAGAAACTAAACATTGTCCTTCCTTTTTTTCTTGGGGTGGGAAAAATATGTTTGAGTTACTTACCTAGGAGAAGCACCAAGGAGTATGAGGCGCTCGAAGAGGTCAGGCCTCTTCAGAGAGGCAATGCAACCAATCATGCCGGACATGGAGTGGCCGACGAAGACTGTAGACTTGAGGTCGAGCTCGTCGAGGAGAGAGATCAGATCACAGGCGAAACCTTCGTAGGACGAGTGCTTTACAGGGTCGAACAGACCTTGCTCCTTGACAGCTCCCGAGAAGCCCCAGTCAAAGACGAGGACCCTGAAATACTGGGACAAGAGAGGGAGGATCTTGTCCCACACAGTCTGGTCTCCTCCGAAACCGTGAGCAAGAACCACCGTCTCGGTGCCCGAGCCGGTGAGCTTCGCGTTCAGGGGGATCGAGAGGCCCTTATCTGGCATCACCATTTTTTCGTGGGAAGAAGAAGGGAGAACAAGGACAAGAAACGAGAGAGAGAGAGAGAGAGACGAGTGATGGTGCGTAGG
The DNA here is from genome assembly GCA_014182405.2 of Eucalyptus sideroxylon. Taxonomy (NCBI): domain Eukaryota; kingdom Viridiplantae; phylum Streptophyta; class Magnoliopsida; order Myrtales; family Myrtaceae; genus Eucalyptus; species Eucalyptus sideroxylon. The sequence goes on along the minus strand of CM024550.2, from coordinate 14,432,070 downwards.
GAAAATAGAGTGACTAGGGCACTATTTATAGGAAAGAAGAGAAAAAATATTATTAAAATAATTGAGCATGGCTGGTTACTGTTCAAATGGTAAAGTCTTGGTCGGAGGAGCGTGTTTCATGAGGTTTTTTTTTTTTTTTTTTTTTTGACAAGTGTGTTTCATGAGGTTTGCTTGAGTTGAAAAGTTTACAAGTTTCGTTTAAAAAAAAAAAAATTATCCAAAAAATTGTCCATGTTTCTCTATTGAGTTTCTTCTTCTTCTTCTTCTTTTTTTTTTTTTTTTGGCCAAAATAACATTGCTTATTGCTTCACCAACAAAACATGAGAGTATACTCAAAGTGGAAACAACGATGACAAGAAAAAAGTGAATTAGATACTCAATTTAAAGATGAGACTCCCCCGTGAGTAGTAACCCAATTAGTAATTCACTGTTAATTTAATTTTACTAGAGTTGATTTTATTAAAGTTTTCATTTGAATGAAGTTTATAACGTGCAATCCACCAATCAAATATATAATGAGGAGAAAACAGCCTTCAAAGATATAGAGATTATCATAATTAATTATAAAATAACTTTGACCAACTCAAATATCTCATTTTCATAAGTATTTACTCAAAGTTTGTAATGTCATCTGATAAGTGAATCTAATGAGATTTACTTTCGCGTCATTACTCTCATCCTGAGTGTGATTGATATTATTAATCTATATGTATAATAGAAATATATAATAAATTGTAAAGATAGACGTTGAGAAAGGGAAAGAAGGGAAAGCTACGTCCATTTGAAGAGGGACTTCCACAGGATATTTATTTCCACATGTCCCGTCTGACACTTAAAAGAAAGGACAATCGAGAGCTTTCTAGTGATAGTCAGTTCAATGTTTCAACTTTTTGCATTTAAGAAGGCCAATAAAGTTGGTCTTCTCAGCATTCACACTTTTGGTAATTAATGAAAAATGATGATAATTCAAGCTCCAATTCTTGATGAAGTCTTAAAAGCTTCCAATCATCCATTACTCACCGATTAAAGAAAGGTGTACATACTTTTGAAGTTTGAAACCATACATTCATTTAATAGGATTAAAATCCACTGTAGGGGTTCATTTATTCTCGAAAAATGAACTATTTTAAAAATACATTCCGAAAGGTAATTTTTTATCTCATGAAATGAAAAAATCATTGGAAAAAAAGTTCTTTTATCGATAATAGTATATGTTTAAAAATTTTAGTTGATGATGAGAATATTTTTTATTTATCTATTTTTGTAAGCGATTTAAGCAATAATTTTTAGAATTTTTTTTTAAAATTATCCATTTTTCGCAACATAAACTCATCCTAAAATTTCTGAACCTCAATTTTTCTGAAATTGTTTCCTTCCTTCTTTTTCTAACATCTTTTGGTGAAATACCAAGATGAATTTTACGAGACCCACTTTTCAATTATGTTCATGTGTAAGGAGAAGCGCCTTTTTTTTTTTTTTTTTTTTTTTTTTTTTTGGTGATAGTTATGTGAAGATGCCAATTGGAATGGGCGTTTTCAATTGCTTAAAGGGAGAATCCTTGCATGGACTAAATTAAAGATGTGAAAAAAGGGAGAAAATCTCGCAGCCGAGCATGCATGCACGTGATTGCGTGCACTAAACGATGCTAAAAGGAACACAACCGCAATTAATCGCCAACAGTTGCGAACATTTAGTGAGGTTGACTGTAGTGTCCAAACTGAGGACCACAAATTAGTACGCTGCATATAATCCCCCACAAAGATAAATTGCGTTGAATTATAGGTGTTGTGGCTATTGATTTCTTGAACCCAATGGAAAAAAATATCGTACTGTATAATGCTGAAAAAGTACTTGATAAGTGTATCCATCAAGATAAAACTCAAACGTCCAAAGTAATAACTACATATGTCAAAAAAAGTCAATGCCTTCAAAATCGAAATTAGTAATATTATCTGTGAACGTATTGATTAATATAATAGAGAAGTAAAGATTGTAGATACCGGTACCGTATTGCAAGTAGGTGACAGCATTGCTCGTATTTATGATCTTGATGAAGTAATGGCGGGTGAATTAGTAGATATTGAAGAGGGTCCCATTGATTACTCAATGAGTGACGTAAATGTACTACTACACAAAAATTCTTAACTTATATTACTTTATTGGAGCAATGATTCCCATGCTTTTGCATTGACCAAGTATCCCGTTTATTTACATAATGAGCCTTAAGTAAGTAAAACTCGTTATTCATGAGATTTTCTAACAAACTCTATTAGATGAATTCGTGATTTAATATTTAGTTACTCTAACACGCTCTTACATTAGCTTTGTTGCAATCGGCTCCACAATAATATGTCTTGCCAAAGCAAGGCAATATCTGCACCAATGAGGGTCGAACTCAGGACCTCATGCCCAAGAGCCCAACTATTTGCATCAACCCAAGAGCAATTTGTGCAATAATTACTTATTCATGCTCAACGAGCAAAACATTTATTAAGATCTAAAATGCACCCGTACAAATAATTTGATGCCATGCATGGCAATTTACAATCCATAGTAAAGAATTTTACTAAATTCATGAAAAAAATAAATTAACAAAACAATCCATTAAGTCTAGTGATTAATATACGATACCTAACATCGATCTAGAATTTTTAAATTAGAAAGAAAAAGTCACGGGTCATGACTCAGGGATTTGATGACATAAAAGGCCCCGTTTGTCCTTTTGCGAAGCGTCGTGACTTTTAAGCAACCTCCGAGATACGTCCAAGATCTGCCTTTTTCCGGTTATTATAAATAAATGTACCTATCTACCACCAACTTAATTTAAAAAAAAAAAAAAAAAAAAAAAAAAAAAAAGGCCACCAAGATAATCTAATATTGCAGATAATTTAATTATTGCGGAAGTTAGAATATGCACGCTAGGAAAAGGACACTATCGAAATCAGCAATGGACCTTGTCTTCTGAAAGTGAAAATTCAGGCCTTGGTCACCGTCTTGTTAGAACATATGTCGCATCCGTCTCGAGCTTATCCATCTAATTTTATTATACATTGAAATGGGGATATCATTTTGCGAACGTACATTGTTATGTCGCTGTACTCTTTCTCGAGCCACTAGCTTTGGTGCCCCTACCTAGCAAGTTTCTTTTCATCAACAATTTTTCTGTCCACCATATCAAAAGAGATTATGATTTCTTTTTAGATGAAAAGACAAAGGAAAAATGGTTCAAAATGTCATCAATTGATTGTATAGCAATCAATTCGATCCCCCTACATTTTTTAATTTGATTAATTTAGTCTTAACCTTTCGATAGTTTTCTAATCTAGTCATTCCATCTAATTTTGGCTAATAGCTGACGTAGTTGTCCAATCAATGCTAACCATCCTGTATGGTAGAAGCTATGCTAATGTTGATGATTTTTACAATTTTGCTGATTTTTTTTTCTCGTTTTAGCCTCTCTTTTTTCCCTTTCTTTTTTTCCTTTATAGGTCATTTTAGCTTTCGCCCGATGCCCTTGCTAGCCAAAGTGAGGGCGTTGAGACCCTCACCTTGCAAGCCCTCGTTATGGTTGGTGACCTCTACCAACCATTACTAAGGCTTCGACGACTGATGAAGGGAAATAGAGAAAAAATTGGAAAATTTTGGAAAATATAGAAAAAAATTGCGAAAATTATCCACTTCAATAATAACTGTGCCATGACATTTGCATTACCAATGTATGGCCAAAACTAAACGAAATAATTACATTGACAAATCATCAAAAGATTTAAGACTAAATTAGTCAAATTAAAATGTTTAAGACTGAATTAGCTATAATACAATAGAAGACTTTTTGGAAAATTGTCAACATGTCAAATCAAAACCTATCACAAAGAAATAACGGAGTACAAAATCAAAATCCACATAGTTAAATATAGGATGTAATTCCCTTCCCATCCATGTTAAAAATGACATGATCAAATGCTTCAAGTACTTCAAATACTATTGGAGATTACAGTTTGATTCAGTAGTATTACGTTATATTAATTCTTGTGATTCATTGTCATAGTCATATTTGCCGTATCAAACATCCGATTACTTAATGAAGTGACTTAAACAAATTTAAATTTATGGATGGCAACTATCATGATGTCCGAATACTAGAGCCGCTCATACTTGCATATCAAGCATATATACTATTTTAATTATTTTTTAACTTGTGTACCATTATTATTTTTGTGTGTATAACTGAATATTGATAAGAAAACTTCCTTAGTTGACCGAAAGAAAGCATGCATATATTTTACGCAGCGGGTACATCACATGATGGTGGTAATGTAATGCGACGGCAAATCACTATTGGTTCCCATATTATGAATCTCTTTTTGCTTGGCATTGAGAGTGCTATGTGATGTATTTCACTTTTAAAGAAAGCATGCATATATTTTACATAGCGATTACGTCACATGATGGTGGTAATGTAATGTGATGGCAAATCACTATCGGTTCATGTATTATGAATCTCTTTTTACTTGGCATTGAGAGAGCTATGTGATGTATTTCACTTTTAATTGGTCTTGTTACATTGGTCTTGTTACACCACATGTCACAGGCACATGATGTGACTGTCACATGAGATACCTCCTTTCAAAATTGAGGAGGAATTGGCATATGTGACTAATATTTGATTCAAATCTTTTCTTAGAGACATGGCGCATGAGTGGAAAGTATCAACCAAGGCAATTTCCGAGGGACTCTTGCCCTAGATCTCGAGGATTATATCCTCCTTCGTTCATGATGGGAGGAAAGCGTGATAAAGAATGGTGATTAGAATGTTCCCCAAATTATAATTTGGCCCCAACCATTTAGTTTCGTTGCCTTTTATGTCTCATATGAGATTTTGTTAGCTTTAAATGGTGTATATCGTCTGAGAGGTTTTTGTACTCTCCTAATTACAACAGTTCAGTCAACTAAAGTTACGAAAATTGATTCAAGAGCAAAGACAATGTGTTTCGCAAGGACTGATATGATCAAATCTTGAATGTAAAGAATCATTTTGCAAGAATAAGTTAGTGTGGACATCGTACGGTCCATGAAATTGGCTAGGGGGGAACTACGAACTACGCCAAAATCTGTTCATCAAGGACCATAATTATCTACCTAGCTTGAATTGCACCTTCCCATCTCATGCTTCATAACATGTGAAAAGACAAAGAGAAATATTTTAAATTATCGATAACTTCCCCATTTTTTTTCAGAAATTTCAGATATATTTTCAAACCCTTGTGATATACTCGATGTCCCCATCCTAATAACACTATAATCATTGCGACAAGCTTAGTCAAACACAAATCTCACCATCCAAGGAACGTATCAATCTTCACCAACATATTTTTCAAAAGTTTTACATATAGTAAAGCCAAAGGGCCCCATGTCTAGAAGAGGGGACCAACGACAACATTGTCACATGACATCGAAGACCAGAGAAAAAGCCGTATTTTGGAACTTTCCGACTTTGTATTTTTGTGGAGAACAACAACGCCATCGACCGGTCGTTCTTCGGCATTGTCTCGTTTGATAATATTTGGAAATTAAAAAAAAAAAAAACAATGATAATCAATTCGTTGTTAGACAAATTGGCCTAAGGGCCCCCACTGAATCGGAAAGAGGGAAAGGAAGGCATTATTACATAATTTCAATTACTCCTCTTTTTGGGGTTGGCATTAGTTTAAATCCATCTTTGAAAAAAAAAGAAAAAGAAAAAAAAGGTCAGCCCACCATTCATAGTAACACGGGTGGGGATGCAAGTGTTACGTATACAAGATTCGAGTCCCATACTCCTTAAAGAGGCAAAGTAAAAATGAGAGAGGGGGGAGGAAAATTAGAAATACAACCCAACCATTTGGAAATTTGGTTAAAATAAGCAATGCGCCAAACACAATTTTGGCTAAAGTTAGATGTGTCCTAATCCCAAGTCAAGAGAAATAAATCATTCAATGCTTTCAATTGACACAAATGACACCTCATGGTTGGATCGAAAAGTTTAACTTAGTCTGATACGGAGAATTGACTTGCCCAAAAGGGACTAGAAGAAGGTTAGGCATGCAAAACGGAGGGAATATCCAATGAAGGTGCCATGACTTGCGGACCTAATCCATGAGAAGGTCAATTTGATGTCACGCTGGTCTCAGCACTTAGGTCAGCTTTTGTATCAATTTTGTCGTCCATAATGATCTTGGTTGGAATTTGTACTATGATCGCAAGCGAAGACAGGCCATTATACTTTCACCTGCTTGACAACGGATCCCATTTTGTGCTCAAAAATACATATTACGGCCCGCATAGTAATTTGCTCAGCAAAAAAATATAAAAAATGTTTGTAAATTACAAATTACATACATACATACTAGTTGATGAAGAAGGAATCAGATTGTGGACAAATATTGATACCTTAGTAGTTATTTTCACTATATGGGAACTTATTTTCACGGGGATAACTCAATAAAATAATGAATTCTTACTCCTCAAACTGAAAAGATTTCTAAACACGTGAAAGAAACTACTAGTTACTCTCATTGGCTCAACTGACTTTTTGGTGGATTTCACTGTCTATGTGGGGAAGTTGCTAACTACCAGTCACATTCAAAAAGGGTATAGGTCAAAAGTCACATCTCTTAAAAGGAGAGTTACCAACAAAATGGAATAGTTCTTTGTGAAGAAAATGTTGACTGATACAGTTCTGTTGACTGATACAATTCTAACTTGGACATTTTACTAACTAAAGCGACAAAATTGCTCTAAGCTGGAGGTAAGAGGATTTATAGTTCAGAAACTAGAGGTCGTCTGGTCAAATTTCATCAATTGGTGCAAATTGCACTGGATAAACACTATCTGGCACAGCCTAAAAAGGTCTTAACATAACCGATTTATAGATTTGTTCCACGATGTATCAAAATTAGAGCATTACCTTAACCACACTACACGAATGTATTAGTTGAACGGAGTTTGATTAGGGAGGTTGTAGGAATGGTATGATCTTCAAACACGTCAATGAAACGTTTTCAAGATGGTATTTGCCAACTTGTTAAGCAACAAGCACTGAGTCAAGGTGGAGGTTGTCTTCACTTGTTTTCCAGATGGGCTGAAAGAATATAGAGAGGCGGGGCAAAGATTGTACCACCTACGTCTTGAATATTTATGGCTAATTTTTTTTTTCCAACAACTGGGACAAAAGATTTGATTTTGGAATTTTCCATCAATAATTTGTGAAGTTTTCAAGAATTTTGCTGTGTAATCTAAAGATGGCGTTTTGGCCCTTTTGGGTCACGGGAGGGAATCCAAAATTCTCCTTAGAAAACTTGTATAAGTTTGACTGGCTTGAGGTTCATTAAGTAAGACCCAAAAAAATCTAATTCGAGTAGCCATATTTCAAAATTATCCTTATTCTTTTTAAAAGATACATATGAATTATGTAAGAAATTTGTTATAACCGGTAGAAAACCATAACACTGGAGGTATTTACATTTAGTCTGTACTAGAGGATCCATCATTTGAAAAGTTTTAACCAGAGAAAAACCGTGCAAATTGGATCAAGATCTTGTGTGTATCAACAGACGAGCGAAGTGACTACCCCATTTTTGGTTTCGATTGCAATCAAAAAGTATATCAAGGATCTTGATGCTCAAATTTGGAATAGGATTGACCATTCCAAATCCGTCCTAATTCTATCTCGAGTAAAAGGATGACAATCACTAAAAACCGGCTTGATCCAATGAATCTAATTAAGAGTCACATGTAGGGATTGTCCTTTGCAAGCGTGTTTTTTACGCATCTCTTCATGGGGTGAGCTAGCAACCTTATCGGGACGGGTGATTTTTCATTTTCTCATCACAGTTAATATCGATCATATCGAATATATCGCGTTGGATTTATGATTTCATGTGGTCGTTGAATGATAAACTTTTTGGCAATTTAATGCCCAGTATGGGGGGAATTTGTTGTTGTCCTTGGTGGGTCGCAGCCTAGAAATTGCATGAGGGTCTAAGGTCCATCATGTCTGTTTTGCAGGTGTGCTCATTTAAATGACCGTTCCTGCCTAAATTTCTCGGTATATAAATGAACAAAATGTACGTATGGAGCAAAATATCCTACAACAATAGAATTCTCAACAAATCATTCCACTTCCAGGGAGTAGATGCATTCTTCTCGTTTCGTCTATTTCTCTAAGCATTTTTTTTTTAATTTTTTTTAATAAAATTCGAGAGCAAGAATGTAGAGATTCAACTACCTTTTACAGCTAAAAACCTTAAATTCTCATACATTCTACTTTCAAGTAGGGCTTGTAATTTGGACACGAATTATTTGCACGATTTGAACACTACACAAGACCAAAAAAAAAAAAAAAAGACTTACGGAAAGGAAAAAGTATGAATAGTACCCAACACAATATGGTTACTTCATAAATTGACGTAAGATTTCATTGCAAGTTAATTATTTAGCTCATATTACGACCAAAAAAAAATTATGAAGCTCATACAATCAAATCTACATGACCCGAATTACAAATTTAAATCATGACACGGTAATAGGGATCGTCAGTCCTTTATCTACTTCCTGGGACGTGGAAATTGGTTGTATGATAGAGTATCATTCCGTTTCTCAATTTTTTTCTTAAAAGAAAAGAGAATATCGATTAGAACCGTGGATGATAATGAATCAATCATCCAAAATATAAAAATCTATCAAATAGGGGACATTAAGGGCCCGTTTGGTTTGGTTTTGGGGAAATGTCCTTAGGAGAATGCAAATACCTTTAAGGTAAATGGATTTTTTGAAATACTAGACTGTTTGATAAACTATAACTTAAAAGTGCTTTAGGGAAATGCAAGACTGTTTGATAAAAATATATTTGAAAAACCCTTTAGTATAACCAAATTAAGTTTTTTATTTTTAGTATTTTTAAAATTGCAAAAAAGAAACAATAACTATATAACTTTTTACATTTTCATGTTGAAAGTAATGTAAAAGATATATATTAGTAAATTTATTTAAAAATTTATTAAAAGAATTTTATTATAAATTAGATACAAAACTCAACTTTTGGCCTAGGGTTCTTTTAGGTTTGTTTTCAACTTTGAATAATTTTTTTAATTATTGTAGTATTGATCATCTTCATTAATTAATGATCATTCTAGTGTATTGATAAAAAGTTGGGCTATTGATTGTCAAAAGATAAAAATGCCAAAAAAAAAAAAAAAAAGGTGAACCCAACATTTGCAAGTTTTTATTATTTTTAAAATATAAAAATAAAATCCGATGAAACTCCGTCGCCGATTAACATTAGTTGGGGTGTGGGGAAGATGATTGGTTTAAAAAAAGAAAAAGAAGTCAACGGATGAATAATAGAGGTGGACTTGCATTTCAAATGCCAGTATTTGGCTAAGAACACCTCCAAATGCTGAACCAAACACCTAAATTTTTTTCCAATGGGCTTTCAAGGTTGAAAGCACCTCGAGAATGCTGAACCAAACAAGGCCTAAGCAAACTTACGAAATGCTGTGGATCACCCCTCACATACCTAAGATTAAAGCTCTATTTGTTTCCAAAAAAATAAAAAAGAATGATTTGAAAAATATTTTCTTAAAAAAATAGTAGCTGACCAATGGAAAATTTATTTATTATTGATGATAATTTATATCTAAATATTTTCGTGTACAATAACAATATTTTTCATTCATTCATTTTTATAAGCAATACAAGAAATTAGTTTTAGATTTTTTTTCAAATTATTTATTTTCAGTGAAAAAAACTAAGAGTAAAGCATGGAAATATATAAAATGGAGGAAAATAAGGATCTAGAAAGATTTGAACTTAAAATCCATGTTCTAATATCATGAAAGATTGTCCAATCTAATATAAATCTCATAAATAAGCGATGTGGAATACATTGATTTAGGAATATGCAACCTAAAAATTAGAATCGGTATATGAAAGAAGATCACATGTATATAAAAAGTATATAAACCGTGCAAACAGATGATGTGGGATGTTTAAATACCCCTTCTCTCGTGCAAGTTGGATTATGAAGGATGCATGGAATTTGATGAAAAACAATGAGCCTCGCATGTGAAATAAATTGGAGCGAAACTTGAGAGCCATGAAATATTTTATGTGGCTACTGCCAAATATTTTAAAAGAGTCATTAAATGAAGATATGATTTTAATATTTAAATATAACAATCTTGACTAGAGTGAGCAGCGTTGCGCCAGTATAATATAGTCAAGGGATGAACATGTCGAGTGACGACCTTGATCGCTCGTTTTTGCCTTTCTATTTTCTTCTTAAGGTTAGAATTAGATGTCATAATAGTCCAATGGAACAAATAATTCAAAGGCATAAATCCGGAATTTTCCCACCTGCCTATGGAGACTAGTCTCGTGACCAATAACAAGAAATAACGTCTAGTGTCAATGTATTCTTCTAACGTGATGACAATTTTTTTTATTAAATTTATAATGAGTTAGTTTTAATAAATTTATTTCGAAATAATGATTTTTTTCCAAATATGTACGTTACGAGCAAAGAGACTAATCGGGATCAGTAGCTTCTCCCAGTTGGATGTTCCTGCGAAGCTAAGTCCCCAACATCACATTCACATCAACTCATCGACTGATTTCCATTGCTTTTTCTCTTTTGCACAAGAGTCCAATTTGCCATAATTCAGATTGTAATAGACATATGATAAACCTCAAAAGAAGACATCGTTCCTTCTTTTTAAGAAAACCCAACGAAAATGGCGACGTGCCCTTTAAATTACACGCCACCTCCTTTGTGACAACGATGCAACATCTACGTGATTGTCAAAAACTTAAGAAAACAACAAAACTTATAAACCCGAGAGAGGAGGAAGGGGATGTGCATCGAAAAAGAAAATGTTGTGTGTCAAACACGGTATCATCTATAAAAAAGAAAATTTGCATCTTTTGATTGTAACGGTAGATATTGGTCATTTTCGAAACGGATGGATGTGGCCTACCTTGGACCACTTTTTTGTTACAGTATTAGATACCTTGCAAGAAATTTGGTGCATTGGTCCTCGAACTGGTATTAAAAAAACAACTAAACTGTGATGAAAACGTTTCTCCTTCTCACCTTAATCGATGAACAGGATAAAAAATCAGTTTGCGGGCTTGTCAAAAGAGATGTAGATGAGAATCGACATGCTCCGACGCGATCTGCCCTCCGGACGATTGAAGAGAAACCGTGATCGCTTCACGACATGCCTCAAACAAATCTTGTCACTGTAAATGCCCGATGGCCCTAGCCCCCTCTTCCGCCAACATCTTTGATTTACAAAGTTCGAAACACGAATCACAACATTTTTTAAGATATTAAGTGTGTAGAGATCGAAAATGTTATAATTCTTAAAACACCCCCTGCCTTAACCTACTACACTACCGTATTCATGGAATTGAATACTCTGCATCATACAGGTAATTCGCTCATATGAAGTTAGCGCAAGTCTCATTGCTCATCTCCTTAGCCACTTGAACACCAAAATGACTTTACCACAAGCTAAACTTTTGAAACAATTTCAAAGACAGTCATTAATCATTAAAGGAAGAAGGAAAATGAGATCACATCCTCAATGAAAAAGGGGAAAAAATAGGATAAGGAGAAAAGAACCTAATCAACTGAATTCTTGAGCATTCATGCGCCTTTCCATCATGGAAAGGCAACCAATTACTGTACCCCTAACAATTTCCCTAAAGCTAACTTTAAGGGCTTCGAATGCAATTGAACCGAATGTACGGAAATAACTTCTCCACTGCAAGCAGCCACTTCCTTGCAAGAATGGTCAGAAATATCTGCAGAATCAGCCACCACAATCTTGTTGGCAGCATGCTTCTCCTAGAATACGGATGAATGTGCTTCGGACTGAGGTTTAGGGGGCGGAAAAAAATGCCTGTACGAAGTATGTGAGACGGATAAGACAATTTATTATCGGTAATAAAAGATTAAAGGGCACGACCGAGAGCGAGCCTGCCTTCAAACTTCGCACTAAATTTTAATGCCATAACCTATTGCAGAACCCGTTCCTCAGCCTTTTGCTAGATACCAAATCTGAAAAGGCATCAACCAACTGTCCCGCTAAGCTACTTTGGTCATCACTCAGAGCCTGAACAAAGCTGTTAACCACTCTCCGTTCCCGCTCCGTGGATCTTAGGCTGAACCACGTCAAAAATTTCAGCCTGAATTCTTGATTGATGTGACCCCGACATTCAAGTTCCCTGATGGTCTTGACGCAATCCTCAAAGTTATCGTCCAAGCTTCCCGAACCACTAGAAATATTGCTAGGGGACCCATTTATCAGAGTACTATCGCAATCATGCAACTCTTCTTTCATGCTCAAAGCCCTTTTTCTGCATAGCTCAACCTGAGAATCCGCACCTGGTGCTTCTCCAGCAGCAGCCCCACATGTCCAGGCTGCTGACTCGCCAATCATCGGGGGTCCAGCTCCATTGTGCTTACTGAGTTCATGGGAAGCAGCATCATCATCCACCTCAACAACCCGATTGAATAAGCAGCCGTTATCTTCATCCCTGGAGAACTCATAGGGAGGGGCTGCCTCATTTAAATCAGGGACAGAAGCAACATTTAAGTCAAGTTCACGCGGAACGGATGGCACATAATTTTCTACAACTTTCTTGGGCTCCGTCCTTTTGCTTATTCCGCAACATCTCTCCATATCAACACTGCAGAAGCCTTCAAAGCATCCTCGCTCTTGAGCTGAAGCCAAGTGCAGGATCTTTCCGAGATCACGGACCTTGAAACCAGCAAAAGCAACTGCATCTGTAGAATCAGGCTTGCTATTGGAACCAGAGGAACTTCCTTCAATGAGGCCTCTCTCTTTGTTGCCATCAATAGCAGCTAATGGGTTGTGGTTCTTGTGGATGATCTCCACACTTTTTGTGAAACACTTCGCCTCAGAATGACCCAAATCACCTGCTTCTGTATAAGAAATTATGTGAAAGGAATATTCAGTGCATGGCTGCAGATTGGATATCAGAATTCTTCTCTTGTCTCTAGGAAAGACACAAGCGGGTTCTTCTCTTGTCTCAGCTCCACTCTTATGATACCACAGTTTGTAACCCTTAATGTCGTCAGCTGATGGAGAAGACAATTCAATCAGAACAATAATGACAGAGGATGAAGTTACTTCCTCAAATAGGAACTTGCAAGCAGCAGGACGTGACTCCTCTGTAACAGATACAGAAAAATTGTTAAAGAAAGCTATCATGTTAAAGTACTTCACAAAAGATAAGGGCCTAGTACAACAGATCTAACCTCTACGAGTTATATTGCTGTTGGAAGCACTGACCAACAATTCCTCTGCTCTTTCAACTGCAAGAGAGCAGAGTTTCTGCACATCACCGGCAACTGATAGCCTGCTGACAATTCCCCGTGCCATCTTGGCAGAAAAGCCATTAATGGGACCCACCTCTGTTTCTAATTTGGCCTTTGCGTCTTTGACATATTTGTGCAAATCTTTGAACTGGCAAGTACCATCCAGAAGCCTGTAACTCAAGTATATCCTATAGCAGAGGACATCGATACGACGAGCATCCTTAGCCATAGATAGCTGCTTCTTCCAACTTCTGCACATATCCATGTAATAAAGACATCAGCATAAGTCAGAAATCTATAGCAGGAAAACAAGTAAATTGTTCTATTTTAGAGATGATCTGAAACCTGACTAAACCCACATATATGCAAACCACAAATTGTATGAAACATCTTGTTCTTGGCCAAATCTTACAAAACAATATGCATAGAAGCTTCATCATAACATTTAAAAAGGGACACATCATCTTAGCTGGCCATGGCAGCAGGGGCCACCCTTAACAAAAAGAAATAATTATCTGGCACATCCAATAAAATAATAAGTTTGACGGTAACACAACTTCATATGCAAAAAAAATCAAGGTGCGCGTCCAATCAATGAGTACCGATGCATCAGAACAGGAGTGAAAAGAAGACCACTTACCCTAAAATTCCAGAAACTTTGCCACAAGACGCACAGCAGTAACTGCCATCAAGCTGCATCAGTTGGCCAAGATCGACAACTCCAGCCTTTTCACGTTGAAGAGCACATTCAATGTGGCATGACAACCCACAGGAGCCCAATACCCCATTGTCAGACTCTGATGAGCACACCAACCAAAGGCTGGGATCCTTATTGTCATCAAATAAATGGCAAATGCAGCAAGAGCACCTCTTGCAAAATGTATCATCAGTTGAAAGGACAGCTCTACATGCCGAATTTTTGCATAACCATGACTTTGAATGCCCAAAATCCGAAGCCTGTTCAATGGCTGGAGGAAGTCGCATTGGATTATCTCCCTTTCTCGTTTGCTTCTTGGAAGAAGGTTGATTGCTTGGACTAATAGAGGCTTTCCTGTGATCCTGCTTCTTAAATGGTTTGTTGTTTGGTTTCAGAGGTTCTCTCATTTTGCTTTTGGATGAGGCTGAGTTTTTCTTGTCCTTATCGAAGCAAGTTCGAAGAAGTTCCTTCTTCAGACCAGATTTTAAGAACTCCTGCAGCAGATCTGGACTTTTTGAAGCATCATCTGAATTCCCATTTTTTTCGGGAGTACTCTGCACACTTGAAGACAGACTCTGGATACCTGAAACTGTATGGAGAACATAGTTCTTTTTAATGATGGGAGAAAGAAACCATTGAAAAACATAACAGAAATAAAAATAAAACAGATTTAAGAAAAGAAACAAAAAGTTCCCATGCTTACACAACTGGAAAGAAACCACCATGGCAGAAATAAAAGCCAGCACTCATAAAAAAAGAAGCCTATAAAACACATCAACTCGTTTCACTCAGCAATGATCAACCACCATTGCAGAAATAAATCCAGCACTCATAAAAGAAGCCTATAAAACACATAAACTAGTTTTACTCAGAAATGATCTGGCATCCACCCCCCCAAAAAAACCAAAAAAAAAAAAAAAAAAAAAAGAATTACTAGAGTTTGTCAAAGCATAAGTCAAGACAAAAGGAGTCCCATATATTGCTATGTGTACCTCTTTTGTAAATGTGCTCAGTGATCGGTTTAGGCACTCATCGAGAACAACCCATGGCAAAAGGGTAATGGGAAAAATCATAAAACACAACTAATTGCCACAAGGGCTTGAACAAAACATGAAGTTTGTGGTGTGGAAGTGCAGTCTACAGGTTAAAAAGCAACATAGTCAGAAAACCTAAAGATTTGATCATCTAGACTAGATTGACCACGAAAAACATAGCAGAATTACAAATCCGTTGAATATCAGCAAAATTATGAAAGGTGAGGTATTCTCACACAATCCTACATGCTCTACATCCTAATTCCATGAAAGAATCCATTGTTGAGGAAATTTTCGATTTATGCTGCAGGATATCAAAGGAACCAATTCAAGCTAAGAGCCAGGTCAGATCTTGCATAGATCCATTAGATCTATGGCGCAGTCTCTCTAAACAAGAGGTCAGAGCTCTATCTAACAAGCCTGTGAACACAACAGGCATAAAGAAGGCAGGAAGCATGAAACACATCATAGAATAGCTTTGAAAGAACATACCCTTTTAATATTAGATCGACAGGATTATGACAGAAAATGAACAATTTCGACCAGGATCCTGCAGATCTATTTAGTTTAAATGCAAGGACAAAACACCGAGGTTAAAATAAGAATCAAGAAAAAGCTTTCAGACTTACACAGATCCTTGAGAAATCCTACTGGTTTATTCAGTCTCCATCAAATCAAACTTCTCCGATCTAACGAATGTAATGAACTCAGGGGCCATTCATGTAGATAAGTTCTCAGATCTGGATCTCAACAGGCAAGGAGAGGACTAATGAGAGATATGTGCAATTGAACCTATGGGAGGAATGTGCGCATACTTATAATCGCATCCCATCAATATATGGTCACAAATCTACAATTGCGCTTTAAAAGATGCAACATATTAAATTAGATGCCTAGACGCTCCGTACGTATTTTGGAATCTGAAGAGTTTCATGTGAGCCATTTTGCGACTTCTTGGATTAGTCTAATCGAGCAAGATATCTTTCCCAATCAAAAGAATCCTAACCATCGATGCTCATTTCTCCAAGAATACCATTTCTGAGTGCCACGTGCTGGACATGCGTACATTCACAACCAGGCATTGAAAGTATGCCCGATATCTTAGTTGGATACTAATTCTGGCAAATTTTTAAACCGGAAAAGAAACTTAAATCTGGCGTAATTGATAACAGACAAATGATCCTTCACAATACACATGAACTGCACTCCAGTTCAGAGTGCCACAAGTAAGTCATGCATATGTTTGAATATCCACGTACTGCAATAACCATAAAATCTTCTGAGCATTTCAAATTTTCACAACAATGAAAGGAGGCATAACCAATAATAGAAACTATCTATAACAAAAGAGAGGTAATGATAAAACTATTAACCTCTGCCTGTCTACCAAGCTAGATTGTGTCGTAAGTTTGCAAACAAAGAGAACATGCTTTAGACAGAAGAAAAGCACGAAAAGGTAGAGAGGAAACGCACACAAGGCAGTAGTAGTTCCACCACATATATGACACAGGCATCAGATTCGCAATTATTTCAGTAATTGGTGATCCCAACAACAAATATTATTTTCATGACCACACCCCTCACAAGCTCCATCGATCAATTCCAGATAAGGAATTCTAAAGCATTATCCAAAAAATTTAATGTGTTCAGAGAAATGTGAACTCGCTCTTGTTCATCTTCACATTGATCTCGGCATTTGTTTGAAAAGTCCGCAGAGAATTGATAAGAACACTGTGCAAAACATAAACTCTGGTTCAGAACATGCAAAGTCCATTAAAGGCTTCGACTCAAGTCACTATCATCACCTCTCTTGATCTATTTGCACTCTAACAAGGAACCAACTTTTTGATAGGCTCAGAAGGTGCTCAGTGCTGACACAAAGACAGGCCTGTCTGTGCAGATGCATAAAAGCACATACACATTCATGTATGCATACAAGCTTGTATACCATGTGCCCATTTTTACGGACCAACTGTAACATGACAAGAGGTTCCACTAAAAATCATGTTGCTGGTTTTTCCTAATCTGTTAATGCAGACAAGCGGAGTCCCAACATTTTTTCAATAAAATATTAGGCCTAAAAGGTACTCATGCACATGCAGATATCTTTTGGCATATAAATATATGCACACACATGCGCGCATTCTCAGAGACTACATATGATAAGAAGAAATCTATGATCCTAAAGAGCTTAGCTGCTCATTGGACATTACGTTGACCAGATAGTAAAGCATCTCCTTATCAATTCTATAGAAAGTCATTGAATGCAACGCAATATACTCAAGATCATCACCCATACACAACATAGATGAAGGTGAATACTAAAAAATTTACTCATCAAGAAACCGCAATGTATCTTGATCATCCTTCTTACATTTGCAACTCTTACGAAGAGCAAGTAAACAACCAGACAAGCAACACTAAGAAGAGGAAATGGATGGTTATGTCCAAATACAAACCTTTAGCTAAGAACTTGTCTTCTAACTCCATATTCTGGTCAACTAAGTAAATAAGACCAAAATCAACTCTCCCCGCAACAGATGATCAGTGACAGAGCATCTGCATAATAGCACATAAGACATAGAAGCAATTCAGATTACCAAATCAAGATACAGAACTTACGAAGAGAGATGTCACTAAGGCACAAAATAAGGACCTACATACTTTGCTCTTCTGGCTTTTTCGGATATTATGACTAAAACAGACAGAAGAAAATAATCTAACTCTTCCGATCGCAAGATCAAGAAAGCACCTTTGTAAGTGACCACTTTCTCTAGAGCGCAATTCAAATAGTTTTCACCCAATTCAAGTAATCATAAGGTGATTAAAAGCGAGTTCGAACATAAAGTTTCTTTCTTTTTGTGCCATTGAGCTGCTTCAACACCACCCCCACCCCCCCCCCCCAAAAAAAAAGTCCAAACTTTTGACCTTTATATTAATGCAATGCATCTGGCAGAATCAACACGGGATGACAAAGTATTGAAAACTACAATGCGAACCAATAAATGTATCGAACAAATCAAGATGTAGCCTCGGCATCATAGCATCATTTCTAAAAATAGATCAAAAACAAGTATCATCCTCAATGCCCTCGCATTCAATAGAACCGTCTTCTTCCGCAGCATGCAGCATTCGCAACGCTGCGAACAATAAAGCAAAGCAGAATAATTCCACCTTTCTAAGCTCCATCTTATAAAAGCCACAAAGAAAAAACAGCGGCCAAAGCAAGGACCTTTGACCGCCCCCGCCTCAAGCCGCGGCACGAACCAACGCGCGAAACGAAACCGACCCAAACAACTCCATCCAGACGCCGCGCCCTCGACTCACGGAATGCACGGCAATGCCCATGCATTCCTCTCGAATTCAATAGCGCGCCGGAACCGCCCGCGGCGGGCGCCGAGCCAGATCAAAGCGGCCCAATCAAAGGCCGCGGATTCTTCACAGCCCCCGCCGACGAATTCGCCCCGCCGGAGGACGAGGCGGAGCACGAAAATCCGGACGGGCGGGAGGGGAACGCGCGGGAACGCGAAACGGGCCGGATCTGAGCCAAAGCGACGACTCACGGAGGCGGCCGTTTTCCGAACCGAAAACGGGTGGAAAAAACCAAAAAAAAAAAAAAAAAAAACAACGGAGAAGAAACGCCGGAGACGGCGACGAATTCCCGCCGGAACGCACCTGCGCAGGCGAAGGCGACGGAGAAATTTCTAGGGTTTTCCCCGTTGCGGCAGCGAATCAAACCGAAAGATGGAGGTCTCCTCGCAGGCTGATTTTTTAGCGAGAGAAAGGAGGTCTTCGTTGTCCTCCTGGAAGAGAGAGAAACTCTCGTTCTCCTTTGATGTTCACGTTTAGGAGTAGAATAGCGAAAAAATAAAAAATAAAAGAATTTCAAAACTATAAATACGAAATTAAAACGATTAAAGAAAACGAACTGGAGGGGCCGAGGGGGGCGCACGCGCCGCCGGGGCGCGTCGGGGCCGTTGGCCCCCTTCCAAAAGTGCAGTCGTTCCCTGCCACGCAGGAGAAAAAGGTAAATGAACCACTGTCCTTCGATCCGATTGGTGCGTGCGCGACACCGCCGTGGGGTGGGGCCCGTTCCGTCGGAGTTGATTTGCGGGAGGAAAAAAAAAAATTATTATTATTTATTTTTTTACGATCCTTTTCCCCCTCCCGGGGGCGTTTTCCGATTATTTCCTTTATCGGGTTCTGGCCCCCAAAAAGAAACAAACACGAAGGAAATTTCGAAAAAAATTTCAAAAAGAAAAATATTAAGAAAAGGAAAGGAAAACTCGTGCAGTCAAATCCCTGTCATTCAGGAATTAACACACCGCGAGAAATATGGACCCTCTGGGGCGATCACTCGAATTTTAGGTCTGATGATGTTGTTGTTTCGTCGGTCATGGGGAAGGCCGTCAAACGGCCGACTGAGTCGACTCGAGAATAATTCGACACGAATAGATTTATTTGATTCGTTCTCATCTATTACATATAATATAAGTTTAGTGGCTTATACTTAATCTAATTCATCCATAATTCATGCTCGCCTCGACCCTACACAAACACTTTCCATATTTAATATAACATAAGAAAATCCATGCCACCAAATCTAAAGTGACATTGCAGAATGAGTGAGCGTTTAGATCAAGTGAAAGTCATAGAAATTTGGGAAAAATTCAAAAAATGACCCGAAGTATAATTATTTTATTAAATAAGAGTTTGAAGTAGATTTTCTTTTAAATAAGAATCTAAAGTGGTCTTAATTGTTTCAAATAAGGGTCTAAAGTGGTTTTGATTATTTCAAATAATGACTCAACCTTTTCGATCATCGATTTGTTAAATTTTTCGACTGATCAATGGTATTTTTGTCATTTTGCATTTCATCTTTTTTTTTTTTCCTGATTCTTCTTTTTCCTCTTAGCCAGTGGTCGACTGGCCGTCGGTGATGCCCACAGAGGGCTAAGCGAGCATCACCTCCGCCGATGAGGGCCACCCACATTGACCATAAGTGAGGGACAACCTCACCTGAAAGTGATGGCCTCGCCTGAGCGTGGCAACCTTCACCCAAGAGCCATCCGTGAGGTCAACCCTAGCTAGTCCCAAGCGAGGGCGGTCGACGAGGTCGCCCAACCCTCATGGGCCTCGCCTGGGGCCAACATGAGCTAACCTCACGGATGTCCCTTGGGTGAGGGTTGGTATACCCAGGTGAGGCCATCCCTTGCCCAGCCCTTTGTGGGCATTACCAGTGGCTCACTGGCCATCGACGAAGAGGAAGAAGAACTAGCCAAAAAAAATGGAAAAAAAAAAAAAAAAAATGTGAAAATGACAAATGACGAAAAATATTTGATTGCTAGAAAGACAGTTTTTATTTGAAACGGACATAACCACTTCAGCATTTCTTGTTTGAAATAAACATAACCACTTTAAATCATCATTTGAAATAACATCCATTTTAGACCTTTATTTGAGAAAATGAAGGCAATTGAGATCCTTATTTGAAATAAAGTCCACTTCGAGCTCTTATTTAAGAAAAAAGGGTACTTCGGGTCTCTTTTTGAAATTTTCCGTAGAAATTGATAGAGTTTAAATAAGTTATAAATTTATTTATGACCTATTTTAATGTTTAAACTTATTTATACGATGTAATTACGCATGTTGACGGATCTCGTCATGAGTCACTAATAAAGCGCCTTTCTTTTTTAAGCATACGTAAAGAATGGTTCACATTTCATGTCCGCGACGCGCAGATCTGAGGTCGATTCCGTCCTGAATACGATCATTGCATGGCCACGCCCCCTACTTTTTCCGGTCGAATTGCAGCATTGGGGGTGGTTGCTCCACCCATGAGGAATCCAATTTGGTTCCCACCCCACCGATTGGCTAAGCCCCCTAAAAAAAATATTAGATTGTAAACTAATCCTCTTTCGGGCTTTAATCATTGACGCGGAATGAAATGGGGACTAAGGGCCGGATGACACGTGGTCGAGCGAGTGGCCGACACGTGTCCGCTGGAATCTCCCTTTAGGGTGAATGGGGGAGGGGGAATCGGTCAAGCAAAAAAGATTGGGGTCGGGGGGGTTGAATTGGAGGGCCGCTTTTTCGCCGGTGCGCTTTTTACTGTTGTTCTCTTCTCCGTTTTTTTACAGCTGGCCAATTAGTAACCAGACACGTGGCGCCCTGCCAAAATTCCCCCGAGGAAGAAAAATAATAAAATGAAAAAAATTCCCTCCCTTCAAGATTCGACCGGCACGAGTAAGTCGCACGCGTGAGAAGTTAGGCGGTCGAAAGGGAGAGTGGGGCTCGGGCGAAGTTGACGCCGTCCAATACGTTTGCTCGGTCAAATTCTTAATTAAGTTCGATCCCCCAATGAAATTAAGTACGTTTGAATAATCAATCTGTGCACAGCTAATGGAGGGGGGGCGGACCAATGCGAACAATCGAGGCTTATTCATTGAATCGCATCGCGAATCCACTTTCATATAGATTGACCTTTTCTCGAATTGGGAAAGCGACGTGAATGGTCCCTAAACTTTGGCTAAATGTGCAATACCGTCATTGAGCTAATGAAAGGAGCACGCAGATCGTGAGTAGGCAGGACTAATGTGAATAGTCGAGGCTTGTTTTGGGGGAATATGAATTATATCACGTCGCGAATTCAATTTTATATAGATTGACTTTTCTTGAATTGGGAAATCAACATGAAAAATCTATAAACTTTGGCTAGATATGTGATGTTGTTTCAGGACTTTTGTAGTTTATTCGGCGTGATATGATTGCATTGTGATTATGAAAAATTGTTGTCATAATTTATAATGGATAACTTTTGACATTGTGATCTTGCTGATATTGCTTATCTTAAATGTACTATCCGTAATCATTACACATATCGTTGAACTAAATATAATATTAAAATATAAATCTATATATAAATAGGGTGGGGTGGGCCTATTATAATCCCCAGCCCTACCCTGCCCTGCCAAGATCTGCACTGTCCATTTTTTGGAAAATAACTTACCCCGTATTCTTCCTTAATTACACAAATTATGTGTTATTTACAGTCAAAAAAGGAAAAAAGAAAGAAAAAAAACTTTAACCAAAGTGGGTGTTTGAAAATTTGGATGGGGCCTATTACAATCCCCATCCGTGCCCCCATCAAGATCTCCACCGTTCATTTTTGGGAAATTTATTCGTCCCATGCTCATTCTTAATTAAGGAAAAACAATTAAAGGAAATATACGTTTGAAAATTTGGTGGTACTCATATGCTTCTTCTAACTACTTCTCATCTACCTCCTTTCTAGTTAGATAGAAGAAAAGCGTTCTGTTGCAGTGAAAGACGAGACCATGAGTGAAAGGAAGAGAGAAATTGAAGATGGCTTTTATTTGACACTTTTGTTGAGCCATGTTGCTCAAGGAGTAGACATGATAATTTTGAGGCGAATGTATGAGGATGTTGGACGAAAGAAGTCTCCTATTAGACGAAGATATCGGGTTTCTATTGCATAATTTACAGTAAGGTAGTGTCAAAGTTAATCGTAAATTGGTGGCTCAATCCCTACGTGCGTTGGAATTTGATGAAATACCTCGAGGAGGAGCCTTAGATGACCTCTCTAATTGTCGTAGCAGCAGATGGCGTCCTTGGCTTCTCGTTGGGCTTGGCTAGGTTAGGTTGGGACGATCGAGGTAGATCCGCTGTACAAATGCTGTCCTCACCAACGCATGCAAAATCGGCTAGGCCAAAAGTGGAAATTTGAGCTGGGAAGGAAATCATACCCGGATTAATAG
Source organism: Eucalyptus sideroxylon (assembly GCA_014182405.2). Lineage (NCBI taxonomy): Eukaryota > Viridiplantae > Streptophyta > Magnoliopsida > Myrtales > Myrtaceae > Eucalyptus > Eucalyptus sideroxylon. The sequence goes on along the minus strand of CM024550.2, from coordinate 14,409,174 downwards.
GGTGGGCTCAAATGTCAAAGGCTCCCATGTGAGGGGGGGGAGTTCTATTAAGGTGCACAAGTAAAGTATCAAGCATAAAAAGTCCCGTGAAGGATATGATATTAGGTGGAGTATCCAATATATCATAATTTTCTTTTTGTCCATTCAATGAGTCATGGTTGACTTAACGTTGTTTAAACTTTTGAACAAAGGAAATCTAATAAAATACATGACGAGCTTAAAGCTGAATTCTCATCGATAAATTCCTCGATGAAAAAATGGTGCAGGCTTCGACTGCTCGTAACGAATAATTTTTGCCAACTTAGTTCGGTCCGGTGGTTCGAGGAGCGGAGAATTTAAAACTTAGCACATTCATACAATGCCGTATACAAGTGTCTATGCGAAGAGTTTAGAAGACGTGTAAAGAAGCGATAGTGGTCCAACGTCTCCAGCATGAAGTTGCTGTCTTTACCTCTCTTTTCTACACACCGAATGATACGTACATTAACTTTAGACTCCTACCACAGAAAAAAAAAAAAAAAAAAAAACTGGGTATCAAAGATCGAGAGCTTTTCGTTTCAGCAATCTGATGATTACTCGTATCGCAATAAGCGGCAGAGGATCCCATCAAATGTTATTGTCGCATCGATTTAAGGAAAGCATCGGGCGCGCACGACACATGTCCGACCCTAGCCGTGTCGCCTTTCCGACCATTCCTTTGTGCTTCAATCGGAGGCCACCTTTCTCGTCTTGACGAGGGTGGGAATAGTGGTGGGTCTAAGTGGCTACTTTCCACGCAGTTCTCGAGTGCATTATAGGAGAGACACGTCCGCCTCGAGATGTAGCAAGTGAGGTGACGCGAAAGATAGATAAGGGCGGGGGGCGGGGGCGGGGGAGAGAGATCTTGAAACGACGCGAGACGTGACCCCGGTTGCAACACCAGATACGATGAGGAGGCAAGATCGTCGCCGCTGCACCCTTTGTTACGCATCAAAGTACGAGGGTTCTGTCGTGCCCACGAGCGAACATCGGCGATTCCGCCACAGTCCGCGGTGTTCCGGTTTCGAACGACAGGGCTCTTTCCCTATGTTGGCCAAATGCGTACATCCCTCATCATGACGATTGGGAACTTAAAAACCCTGGGGCAATAATTTAACCAGGAAAAGGTCCAGCAACATCGGCTTTTGTCCTAGCATATCGAGTATTTTCTGTATATTGGGTTGGGTATTTAATGGGTGAGTCTAGGAAGAGCCTAAAAAATGGTCATATGAAAGATCGGAATTTCACCGCTCGTGTATTGAGGTCGGGACAAAGGGAAGTAATTCCTTATCGATCCATTAAATAGGATTCAGGTGACTTGTTTTTGGCTGAACTGTAAAGATGATCTTATTAAATTCAAGGCAAGCTGGTTATGTAAGTTTCCTATTATTATTGTAGATTTGATCATCTAAAACATCGTAGGTTGCTTGGAAATCCGAGTTATAGATTTGTAATCAAATATAGATTTTACAAGAATATTGTTGCTATGGGAGCTTTGCAACAGTCTTCTCGGAGAATATTATGTAAATTCACTAGCTACGATCATACTAGCTTATTATTGGAAAATTGTTTAAAAAGTCATTAATCTGTTGTATTTTGGTCAATTCTATCATAAACATTTAAATTATGCTAGTTAAGTCCCAAAAGTATGATTGAGTCTATCATGCCAATTTTAGTTGAAAATTGTTTATATGAGCACCAGTAATACCACGTAAGACATTCGACGTTGACGTTGATGAAGTTTTTATTTTTCTTTATCTTTTTTTTTCTTCCAAGTTCTTTAACCCTCAATGGCTGCTAGGCAAGGGCCAAGAAGCCCTTGTCGATTGGGCCACAACCCTCTCCTTTGGCGGGCGAGGGTTGGCCAGCCCCAGCCTTTGCCTATGATCGGCGAGGGTTGGCTAGTGGCCTGAAAAAAATGATTTTCTTTTGTTTTGTGAGAACCCGGAGTATTACTTCACTAGGCTTGGAAGAAAAAAAAATATAAGAAAAAAATAAAAATTTTAGAATTTAAAAAAGATGATAAAAATTGTCTAAATTAATGCTGGATATGTTACGTAAGACGGTTTACATTCACATCAACAAATTTTAATTAAAATTGGCCAAATAAATTTAATTGACAAAACGTAAAAAAAAATATTTAAGATTTAATTAATAAAATTGAAATGTTTCAAATTAAATTGGCCGAGTGCAATAAGTTATTAAATTTGTGCAAAGGAAGTGGACTTGCAGTTGGGGCCGACCACCTCCCCATGATGAGGAACTTTCATAGACAAATGGTTTGCGGATAACATGCAATTGCAATGATCAATTTTTGTGAGACCCACATGATTATCGGCCCTTCTTGGCAATAAATGAGGAATCCTTTGTGTGGAGTTTTAGGTAGAGGACCATGCCTCCTAAAATTTATCTCGATTACTTGTTGTTTAGATTACAGACACAAGTACATTACGATCATAATATATAATCCATTGGACACCTTGAAAGTTTGATGATGAACGAAAAAGGCCGAAAGCATTTTCTAATCTCCTTGTCTGACATCCATCTGTCCTGAAAAGCCAAAAGCAGACCCAAAAAGAAGTGATGAAAACGATTCTTTAGCTTTTGGTCTTTCTATATTCAAAACATATGTTGGACTAGGTGGGTGCTTCTACAAGTTTTCAGCCACAAATTTCTTAATTTTTTTTTTCTCTAATTTACTCTAAATTATAATGGTCTTAACTTTTTTGCACTTATAACTAGTAATTTATCTTTATATCCGGTGGGTCATCTATATCTCTCTGGGAAGGAAGATGTTAGCACTCAGTAATTAATCAATAATATAGTAAAAATACCTCGAATTGTGGCATGCGATGCTAGCTATGATCGGTAATCGTCCTTTATGATTGTAATTTTCGTATAGGACTTTGTTAATGACAAATCAATAACCTTCCTTCACATGGACATAATTTACCTTTAATCTTGCGAGATTCAATTTATGATCATCTGACTTTCCATGAGAAATCATAACTAACCCGAATCTATTATAAATATTTTTTCTTGTTCTTAGTAACTTACCTTGTTAATTAATAACAAAGCAGCCCTTAAACTGAAAGCCCCTATTAGTGAATAATAATCCTCGTATGTCGATAATTTTCATTGAATGTTTCCAAGTTACTATCCTTCCAATATTATTCGACTGTTGTAATTTTTTCCTTTTGATCTCAGAGTCCAAATTACACACAAGACCAATCTAATAAGTTGTGTCCGACATAATTTCCTTGGACAAGAAATCAAAATTAGAGTACAAAGTTAAAGAGTACTGTGTAGATAAGCAAGGTGCCTCAGTTTGAAATTCTGAAATTGTAACTAGTTTGGTATGAGAAATTCGCATACGAATCTTAGAACTAGTTAGGTGTTATTCTAGGTTTACTATGCTGTGAAGTGTTATAAGTTTCATGTTTTTGTAATACATTTTATTAAGCTGCAACACATCAAATCCAAGGGAGAAACTGCAACTCCATCCCCTATGTCACATTACATCATCAGTAGAAGGGAGCATTGAGAGGGAGAAAGACAGAGAGGCTTCTTAATAAAAAGGGAAAGAAGAGAAACCTGAAATCATCAACCACAAATCAATATGGAATTTGATCCACTATTTAAAGCTGAGTGAACTATGAAGAGCCAGACACGCATAGATAAATAATCTTCCACCATCGAATTTACAGAATTGTTGTCATCTTATTATCTCTACTAGCAAACAAGTTCACGAGTCTTAGCCAAAATATACACACCAGCATTTTCTTGTTCTGTTTTACCTGCATCAACTAGTAAATGATACTGGAAAGTAACAGCGAGCATCCCCAGGTAAGAGGAAATAGTCATTAACCTAGTAAAACGGACGTCGACTACTCAAATCTTGTTGGCCAATTACCTTCTATCTCCTACGGGCTTCACGTGGAGATAAGGGAACCACATAGCTGCAAAATGGAGAAGCAAGAAAGGTCACGGTCCAGTGCATCGCACCTCACACGAAACGAGAAAAATGAATAATTGCCGTCCTCTGCGATCCTCAGCCAATAGAAAATGAAGGCTCAGGGGAATTTTGAACGAAGCTTTTAATGAGTAAAAGCACATGTAGGAGGTTAACATGTCGATAGAACGCTCATAAGGACATTTGACGATAAGGTAAAAAAATATAAACGGGCATCTTTCTAACGAAGCATTCCTTCTTAAGATGATAGCCCAGGATGGAGCATACTCGTAATCTGCTGTCGAAAAATGAAGTGGAAGGAAGTGAAAGGATGAGATAAGAAGGGACTACAGAAAAACAAAGTCAAGTCATGAGCAAGACTTTGTATTGCTAAAGACCACAAGTAGAGAGGCGACACAGTTAAAACATAAGGGAGACCCAAGACATGCTAAGGCTGCAACAGATAACAGCTGATTCCTGGGAAAAACACAAGCGAGCGTGCGGGCACAAGCCAAAGGTGGCATATTGCATTTAGCAAAAGCTTCAAAAATCAGATCATGTGAAATTCTTATGACATTCCTAGCCATAAGATTGTTTTCACTCCACATGCCATGCTGATGTTAACTGTGAAGAAAGAGTTCCTCACATCAGCTTCTTTCGAAGCAGCAGTTTTTCAGCAAGAGATTCATCTTTATAGAGAGAAGATGTAATAAAGTTAAAAATAGAGTTTCTATTTAGTAGGTCCATTTACCAGATAATTTACCTCCACCTAATAAACTTTGTAAGCCATGATCTTACTACGGCGGGCATTCACAAAGTCTTGCCCCGGGACACAATTATTTTCTTGTTCCCAGCCTGCTTTATTTAATACTTATACGTCCTTTTTCAGGAAAAAGAACATTATATGATGGCTCGAGAACAAAGTCTACAGCCACAGTCAGACCTGTAAGTATCCCGAATCCGATGGCTGCTATTGTTAGAGTGAGTTTGGCAAAGTGTTTTTGACTGAATGACATCTATTAACACAATGTCCAAGATGAATAAAAGAAATTAAAACAGGTAGCAGAGCAAAAAAGAACGGATGACACCAACTTATAGCACTTGAAAAAGACATAGCAGGACGACTGGCTTTCGGCCAAAGCTACTCTAGAATATCGTTAAACAGGAAGAAAACACCTATATTACTAGTTGGTCCAGACTTTCATAATACAGGTTGGTCATATTAGAAGACAAGAACATACTAACGTAACTCCCACTCTCCATAAAGCTCACTAAAAATTACATAGGCTACATGGCTAGACAGCTGTTATTCTTAATATTCTACAAATCTGACAGCACAATCTGATAAAGAAACTTCCCCGAGTGGACATTTAAATCATAAAGAATTATATATTATCTGTGTCAATCATGTTCTGACAGCAATAAAGGTTAATTGTCCCCAACAGCAATAAGACACCGCTATGACCAGAATTCGCACGAGGTATTAGCTTTGACCGCAAGGTGTAATGGTCAAAGTCAGCTCAATGAACGCCCACACGACACGCCCGGACAACCCGCCGAGAAGATAGTCAGAGCTGGGACGCATGAACTCACGCGTCGATGTGATGTGATTCCCAAGGACGGCATGCCGCCCCCTGAACACGGTGGAGTCCGTGTCCAGAGCCACAAGATTAGTCAGGAAAGATTGCTATTTCATATAACACGTTGTCATTGACTATCGCACGCCATGTCCAGCGGCAAACCACGTGGTGCGTGACGACCACGATTTCCTAACGAGAACCGGCTTTATGTGCGCATTGTCTACTTCCGTCTTTTGAATTTGGCTTTGATGGACGTTCCGACTACCTCGAACTCATCGATAATCCCACGAATCACCGTCCTTTGAGAAAATATTCTTAAACACTCCAGAAATATTTTCCGCAATGTATCTAGATTTTTAGATGTGCGGAAAAGTTATCAAAAGAAAATCTTAAATTATCATAAGAAATTAAAAACGTCAATTTAATCGTGAATCTTTTAATTTGATCAATTTAATCATAAATATTTTTTTATCAATTTAATATTTCGATCGAAAATCGTTGACATGAACGCTAGCCATCATACGTGGCACAACTAGCACTAATATATATAGTTTTTACATTTCTTAAAAAATTGAAAATTGAAAATTTTATTGAATTTTTTCTTTTTCTTTTTTATATTAATGTTGTCATCGTCGTCGTCATTTTATTATTATGTCATTTTGGCCGGTGAAGGCAATTGGCACGGGTCCCAGCCTTGGGTGAGGGTGGTTGCCTCGCTTAGCATTTAAGACCAAGTCTCTGACACCCAAGCCAGGTATATCGAGGTCGGGCCCAAAGCCCTAGTGCCTATGCCTAATTCCCCAACACTCAAGCCTTGTTTATAAAGGCAGTGCTTGTATGTACCACAACTAGTGCTAATATATATAATTTTACGTTTCTTTAAAAAATTTATAGAATTTTTTCTTGTTCTTTTTTATACTAATGTTGTTATTGTTGCTCCTACTGCTGTTGTTTTATTATCATGTCATTCTAGCCGGTGAAGGCAGTTGGCACGAGTCCTAGCCTTGGCTGAGGGTGGTCACCTCGCCTAGCGTTTAGGACCAAGTCTTCAACACCTAGGCTAGGGTATATCGAGGTTGGGCCCAAAGCCCTAGTGCATATGCCCAATGCCCAACACTCAAGCCCTATTCATAAAGGTAGTGCTTGGGTCCCTAACACTAGAGCTCTAGTACCACCACTTAGGCTTAGGTTAACAAAGGTTATATGCAGGTCCTTAGCATTCGGACTCAGGTTCTTAGTTAATAGAACACTTGTTCTTATAAAAGCATTTGTAAAAAGACTAAATTTATAATTATTTTCTTTTTTACCTCTTTCTTTTTCCTTCTTCTTTAGCTAGCCGCTAGCCACCACAACGGCCAATGACCAGCCTTGGGTGAGCAACTAGCCATAGGTGAGGGATGAGCTTGCCTAGGGCTAGCAAGGCTTGAGCTCGCTAGAACTGGCATGGTAGAGCCTCACCAACCTCTAGCAAGCTCGAATCTCACTGGCCTCAGACTAGCTCGACTTTGTCAAATTTGGTTCAACTTGCTAGATTTGGTGAGGCTCGGCTTAGCTTGGCTCAACTTGCCGAAATTTGGCAAGCTCATCCCTCATATGTAGTCGGTCGTCGGCCGTCACCATGGCTAGAAGAAAAATATAAAATATGAAATAACTAATATTTTTTTGAATAATTTGTAATTTTCTCCAAGAAAATCAAATCAAAATTTTCATATCAAATAGCGGAAAATATTTTAAGTTCATTTTCAGACTTCAGCCAAATACGGAAAATATTGTTATTTTCTTGGAAAATAATTTTCATAATTGTCACATTTTCTATGAAACAAACAGAGCCTAAATGAATAAGTAGTGAACTTAAGAAAAAACATGTTTAGGATATGGAAGGTAACGACTGTCCTCTTTGCTTATTGATGGTTTTGCGATTTATTTTTGGTTCTTGTAATCAATCTCATAGAGAAAGAAAGAAGCTTGGGCAAATTGGCCATTACAAGAGATTTAAATAGCTTTTGTTCTGTTCATTAAGTTCAAACACAGTTCTGCGAAAGGTAGGTATATACCATGGTTTTATTACACACATGCACTTCAAATCTTGAAAATCTCCACATAAACACAATCTTTGTTACATGCATATGGACATCATTGGTCTTGCTGGTGAGGACCATGTAAGAATTATTGTGACCCATATGATATGATTTATTATATGGTTTAATAATTATTGAAATGCTATAAAATAAATAATTATTGGTTATGAGAAGTTGCGACTCTAATAAAATGAAATGGTATATCGCTTTGATGGAATGCACATTTTCAATGAACGTATAAATAGAGTCTGGTCCTCTCTCTACCCACAATGAACAACAATAATAGAAAGGAATTGGGTATTCTGTCCTCCATCGATAGAATACATTAAAATATAGTGGGTTAAGGGAGAGAAATCGAACTTCTTCTTTTGGTTCGAGATTCTTTGGCTTTCTACAACGATCATCATCAAGTGCAACGTTATGGATAAAGGTATGTTTTCATCTAATTGTGAAAATCATGAAGATAAAAGATTACTGTATTCTTGAATTTCCACATCAAAATATTATTTGTATAATCTAACAGTTGATATCAGAGCGTGGTTTATGATCTTATGATTTTTCCGTTTATAGAAATATTAGGATTTATGTATGATGACTTGTTGAATGATCCTTTTTGTACTATTTGTTATTGTTGAAATGTTTTCGGATGGTTCCGTCGATGAAAATCCGAATGATGGAAGTTCTCATGGAGAAAAAATGTTGAAATTGGAAGAATTCGAGCGAAACAAGGGACGAAACGGCGAAAAATTGGCGAAGAAAGGTGTTTCCGCACACGAGGAAGAAGGCGCGTGGTCTCCACGCGCGTGGAACCACGTGCCACGCGCCTACATGCGCGCGGAACCGCTGCACGCATGGAGTCCACGCGCGTGGCCCGTGCGGCTTTGCGAGGCGTTAATTTATGCTTTTGCCCTCCTTTTGATGGTTATTTACATTCTGCTCCTGTTTATTTATAATTACAATTTTGCCCTTGCTGTTAATTTACCATTTTGCCCATGGATTTTAAATTTATGATTATGACCTTATGGAATTATGATTTTACGATTTTGCCCTCATGTTATGATTGCATTTTATCCTTGTGTACAATTTGGTAAATATTTATATTTTGCAATATTAAAATTCATAGTATGAATGGTTTGTTAGTCATCAAAGTGGCCAAACCTTGAATTTTTTGAATTTTTTGATATTGTAAATTCTTTTATTCAATTACCCATGATTAATTGATGTTATATATGAAATTGATATGTTTTATATCATTATTGGAGTTATGGGTATATTGAAGTTCATTTATTAGAAGAACTTAGGAATTAACCTAACGGTTAATTATTTTCTTATAATTCATGAACATGATGGTTGATAATTAATATGAATCGTTAAATTTGTTTGTATATCCAAAGATAGCAAATAAATTTTAATAAGATATATTTACAATTATCAAATAAAAGTTATTAGCATCATTATGGTATATATATATATATCTCATAGGATCGCTCAAAGGAGAACTATAATGTACATATGTTGTTTAGTTTGAATTTGATTAGGTGATATTTTCAAAGCATTAATGTATGAGTATTTTCTTGCACATTTGCAGTATCTATACCTATTTCATTCCATTTGCACACCTCATCTATTCTCTTATTCAATGGGATAAATTTTCCTGAGTGGAGTGAACAAGTCCAGTTTCACTTAAATGTCTTGGATCTTGATTTAGCGTTTCAAGCTGAGAAACTGGCTGCTATTACTGATGAAAGTAGCGATGATAAAAAGTCTTTCCATAAAGCTTGGGAAAGATCTAATAGACTGAGCTTAATGTTCATGCGAATGATAATTGCAAACAACTTAAAGATTTCTTTTCCCAAGACTAACAATGCTAAGGAATTTATGAAATTTGTGGAAGAGCGTTCTCAAGCTGTTGATAAGTCACTTGCTGGTATATTGATGAGCACACTAATCACCATAAATATGATGGTTCGCGTACCATGCATAAGCATATACTTGAGATGATGAATTTAATAGCAAAATTAAGGACTTTGGGAATAAACGTGGATGAGTACTTTTTAGTACAATTTATACTTAATTCCTTACCTCATGAGTAATATGGGCAATTTTAAATGAATTACAACACTATAAAGGATAAGTGAAATGTAAATGAATTGGCCAGTATGCTAGTTCAAGAGGAAACAAGGATAAAGAAATAAAAGGTTCATTTTGTTCATCTCTCAAGTCATCAAGAAGTTTGACAAAATTTCAAGAGGAAAGGTGGAATGAGCAAGAAGAAAGGACTACACATCCTGAATGACTTTTCAAAGGTTTCTCAAATCCATAAGAATGAACACAATCTTATTAAGTGTCATTTTTGCAAAATTGGACACTTGAAGAAAGATTGTATGAAATGTAAGGTTTTGTTTGAAAAGAAAGGTAAGTCTTGTACTTTAGTATGTTTTGAATCAAAATTTACTAAAGTTCCTCATAATACTTGGTGGATTAATTCTAGTGCTACCACTCATGTGTCAAATACGATGTAGGGATTTCTTACAATCCAAACTATAAAGTCAAATGAAAGTTATGTGATTACAAGGAACGGAAACAAAACTCCAGCTGAAGGCATTGACACTTATCGTTTGATCTTAGATAGTGGACATTATTTGGATTTGTTTTGAACCATTTATGTACCTACATTTTCTTGTAATTTAGTTTCTTTGCCAAGACTTGATGTAGCGGGATTTTATTGTAAGTTTGGTTCTGAATCTTTCAGTTTATTTAAGAGCGATACTTTTATTGGAACTTGAACTTTATGTGATGATCTCTACAAATTTAGACTTGATAATACTTTTGTTGAGACATTAATGATCTTGTATCATAATGTTGGCATTAAACGAAATTTGGTGAATGAAAATTCTGCTTACTTGTGGCATAAACGTTTGTGTCATATATCCAATGAAAGAATGCAAAGATTAGTGAAGAATGAAATTCTTTCAAATTTGGATTTTACTGACCTTGGAGTATGTATTGATTGTATTAAAGGTAAACAAACAAAATACACTAAGAAATGTGCCACAAGAAACAGAGCTTCTTGAAATTATACATATTGACATATGTAGTTATTTCGATGTTCCATCTTTTGGTAAGAAAAGCTATTTCATCACATTTATTGATGATTTTTCACGTTATGGTTACATTTATCTATTGCATGATAAGTCTCAATCAGTGAATGCATTTGAAGTGTATATTAAAGAGGTTGAGAGGTAATTAGATAGAAATGTGAAAATAGTAAGATCGGATAGAAACGGTGAATATTATAGAAAGTATGATGAATCGGGACAATGTCCAAGTCCATTTGTTAAATTCCTTGAAAAAAATGGTATTTGTGCTCAATACACAAGGCTAGGTACACCACAACAAAATGGTGTAGCAAAAAGGCGTAACTGTATTTTAATGGAAATGGTTATGAATATGATGAGTCATTCATTTTTACCTTTGTCTTTGTGGATGTATGCTTTAAAGACTTTCATGTACTTATTAAATAGGGTTCCTAGTAAGGTAGTTCCAAAGACTCCCTTTGAACTATGGATGGGAAGGAACCCTAGCTTACGACACCTGATGTTTGGGGTTGTCAAGTAGAAGTAAGAATTTACAATCCACATGAAAGGAAATTGGATTCAAGAACAGTTAGTGGTTATTTCATTGGTTATGCAGAGAAATCCAAATGGTATAAATTTTATTGTCCTAATCATAGTACAAGAATTGTTGAATCTGTAAATGCTAGATTTATTGAAAATGGTGACATAAGTGGGAGTGAAAGAATGCGTGATGTTTGCATTCAAGAAGTAAGGGTAGAAGTTCCTATACCCAAAGCTTCTAAAGTTGTTGTTCCTGATATTATAGTATAATCTAACAATAATCAATAATAACAAATTAATGAACAAACACTCGATAATGGAGATGTTAATAATGAACCTTCAATAGTCGAGTCACAAGAAATAGCATTAAGAAGATCTCAAAGAGAAAAGAGATCGGATATTTTTGATGACTACATGGTTTATTTACAAGAGTCAGAAATTGACTTAGGAATTGGAAATGATCCAAATTCATTTTCCCAAGCCATGGAATGTGAAGATTCTAATGAATGGTTTAATGCCATGGAAGAAGAGTTAAAATCCATGCATCAAAATTAAGTTTGAGATATTGTTAAATTGCCTAAAGGATGTAAGAAGGTCGGGTGTAAATGGATCTTTAAGATCAAACGCGACTTAAAAGGCAATACTGAACGACATAAAGCCAGACTTGTTGCAAATGGTTTTACGCAAAAAGAATGCATTGACTATAAAGAGACATTTTCACTAGTCTCTAAGAATGACTCACTTAGAATCATTATGACTTTTGTGGCTCATTATGACTTGGAGTTACATCAAATGGATGTAAAAATTGCCTTTCTTTATGGGAATTTAGAAGAAGAGGTTTATATGGACTAACCCGAAAACTTTTCAGTTAAAGAAACACATGGTATGTAAATTAAAGAAATTAATATATGGACTTAAACAAGTTTCCCGACAATGGTATCTTAAGTTTAACGATGCCATAACTTTATTTGGATTTAAGGAAAACACCGTTGATCGGTGTATATATATGAAGATTAGTGGGAGCAAGTTTATTTTTCTAGTTCTGTATGTTGATGATATTTTGCTTGCTGCTAATGATCTTGGTTTGTTACATGAAACCAAAAGGTTTCTCTCTAAGAATTTTGAAATGAAGGACATGGAAGAGGCAATATATGTGATAGGAATAAAAATATTCCGTGATAGATCACAATGATTATTAGAATTGTCTTAGAAAGCCTACATTGAGAAAATTTTAGAGAGATTTAATATGAGTAAATGTTTAGCAGAAATATTCCAATTTAGAAAGGTGACAAATTTAGTCTTATGCAATGTCCGAAAAATGAATTGGAATGAGAACAAATGAAAAATATTCCTTATGCATTTGTTGTGGGGAGCTTAATGTATGTACAAACTTGCACCAGACCAAACATTAGTTTTGCTGTCGGAATGTTGGGCAAGTATCAAAGTAATCCTGGAATGGATCATTGGAAAGTTACAAAGAAAGTTCTTAGATATTTGCAAGGAACGAATAATCATATGCTCACTTATAAAAGATCCGATCATCTCGAGGTGATTGGATATTTAGATTCAGACTTAGCCGGATATGTTGATACAAGAAAATCAACGTTTGGTTACTTGTTTTTTCTGGCTGGAGGGGCAATTTCATGGAAGAGTGCGAAGTGGTCAGTTATTGCTGCATCCATTATGGAAGCTAAATTTGTGGCATACTTTAAGGCCACAATTCATGGATTATGGTTGTGGAATTTTATTTCAGGGCTTATGATTGTTGACAGTATTGCCAAGCCGTTGAAAATTTATTGTGATAACTCTGCAGTAGTTTTCTTCTCTAAGAACGATAAGTATTCTAAGGGTGCTAAGCATATGGAAATCAAATAATTATCTGTCAAATAAGAAATTTGGAAACAAAGAGTGTCAATTGAGCACATTAGCACCAATCTTATGATAGTAGATCCATTAACAAAAGGACTGCCGCTTAAAACATTTAATGAGCATGTTGAAAAGATGGGCGTTATTGGATGTCATTAATGTTTGTATTATGATTGTATTAAATTTATGTATATGACACTTTGAGCTCACTTACGTGTTTCTGATATTTCTTGTTTTCTATTTAGTATATGTTGTGAAAATAGATGAATGTTAAATAGGATAGTTTCTAAAGAAACACTATGGTTGGACTATTACTGTATTTCTCATTTATGAATCATGTTAAGTAAAGTGCTATAGTTGTAGTATATAGAAGGGACTATGTCAATTAATGACATACAACGGCTATGACTCACATTAGTTTTCTTTACTTAATTATGATTATTATGTGATTGCCAATTTAATGAAATTTTATAGCATAATGTTATTGTGCACATTATAGTCTTTATTAAACCATGAAGAGAAAATCATATGGGTCAAGTGGGAGAATGTAAGAATTATTGTGACTCACATGATATGATTTATTATATGGTTTAGTAATTATTGAAATGCTATAAAATAAATAATTATTGGTTACGAGAAATTGTGACTAATAAAATGAAATGGTATATCGCTTTGATGGAAGGCACATTTTCAATGAACGTATAAATAGAGTCCGGTCTTCTCTCTACCTATAATGAACAACAATAACAGAAAGAAATTGGATATTCTCTCCTCCATCGATAGAATACATTAAAGTATAGTGGGTTAAGGGAGAGAAATCGAATTTCTTCTTTTGGTTTGAGATTCTTTGGTTTTCTATAACAATCATCATCAAGTGTAACGCTATGGATAAAAGTATGTCTTCATCTAATTGTGAAAATCACGAAGATCAAAGATCACCGTATTCTTGAATTTCCGCATCAAAGTATTATTTGTATAATTTAACAGACAAAAACCAACATTCAAAGAAAAATACCAGCGCAAAATGATGGACACGCTCGATCGGGGCTAGACTAAGACTCCTATATAATATGAAGAATTCAGTTCAACAAAAGGGAAGGAAGAACCAATTAAAGAGAGAAGAAAAAAGAGGTGGGACTGCGAAATTTGACATCGAATCACCAAGTTAATGAAAAACTCTAGCCTTGCACTTGCGCCGGGTCCAAGTGACCTCAATGTATCGCAATCATTGATGATAGCTTCCAAACATGATTGTAATAATTGTGATGTAATGGGCTCAGGTGGACTCGATACATCTAATAATGACTTGGAAGGAAAACAAGGTAAAGCAAGTCTTGTAACCTGATCTTGGATGAGCTACTTACTAGCATCTTCCTGCTGCTGTTCTTACAAGGAGTAATTTTTATGATCATGGCGGTCTTGCTCTTCCCAGAGGAAGCTATGAATCTCTGATAAAAAGAAGAGGTTTGATAATAAAGATGACAATTGCGGTTTTACACGATTGTACGAAGAGAAAATGCCGACATATGTTATGAGAGAGAGGGAGAGAGAAGGTAGGGGAAGGTCTGAGGAGGTGGAGGTGGCGGTATGCGTTGAGGGGAGGAAGTTTGTTTCAACGACCAAATGAAGATGAACTTTGGCTCTTTTTTATTATGTTTGGGTGGATACTAAAGCTCGACCAAGTTTGTTAGGGTTTTGAATATGGCTAATACATTTAAATCTCGATGCTAGTTTATAAATTAAATTGATTATCAATAGCATCGATGGTCTTGCCATCCCAAAATTTCTAAAAAGGGCTTTCTCGTTTCTTTCTATTTTTATCAATTATATGATTTAAAAATAGGCATTTCAGTATACGAGAGGTCACTTTTTTCTCTGGGCAATAGATGGGTGAGTGCTTCAAATCAATATATGCCTCTTCGATGTATGCATGCTTCTAGAGCTACTCAATTAGCTACGGCACCTGGTGCATTTCCCCAAGGGTGTCCTAAAGTACCTCCGCCGAATTGTAGTATGGAATCATCTCCAAATATCTCGGTTAGAGCAAGCATATGCCAAACGTGAATACCCTCAGAAGCTACAGGCAGAACACCTGGTAGAGAGACCCAATCTTGAGAGAGAGAGAGACAGAGTACTAGTTTTCCCTCTCCAAGAGTCTCACCTTCCCAAGACCAGAAAAATAGACTATTGTGATAGAGGGAAGCCTAGACCGTATGCAAATGGGAAATAATCGAGAATGGACGGTCAAATGGATTTTCTTTCTCTTGTTACCTTCTTTCTTTTCCTCAGTTTTATGTTCATATTGATCTTAAAATTTAACTTCATGAAAGATTTTACGCTTCGTACAAACTCAACTGGTGTGATCTTTTGTGAACTCCCGCATCCACATCTCAAAACTTTTTTATCTAGAGATTGGATTGGGGTGAACAACTTTGTATCTGATCAAGATATTTGAAGCTCAAATTTCTCCTGCCGATAAATCAAACAAAAGATAATTTTCAATCTTAATTTAAAAAATAAATAAATTATTGAGTACGTCTTGAGATTTGGCCAATGGCTTGGGTGAGGATCGAATCCTGAAAATGATGAATGGATTGAGGTGTTGTATCGCAATATGTCTAAATAGGAAAAAGTACAAAAAAAGTCATAAACCTATTGCATTGGTACTAATTCAGTTGGTACTAATTCAGTCCTCAATTTTTCAATTGAACCAATTTAGTCCATCTAGCCAATTTTGGCCGGCCGACGCCTGATGTGGAAATTTTTATGATTTTTAATTATTTTTTATTAATTTTTTTTCTATCTTCTTCCTAGTGGTGGCTGGCGAGGGCCACGAAACGCTCGCCTGCCGTCGGGCAAGAGGCGAGGGTCACGGGCCTCACCTGGCCTCTCCTGGGCTGCCGATGAGAAGGCTTCATCGGCGGTCGATCTAGGCGAGGCCAGCCTTGCCTGCGGCCAACACAAGGAAGAAGACAGAAAAAACAAGGAAAAAGAAAGAAAAAAAATAAAGAAATTAATAAAAAATAAAAAAATTCGAAAAAATAATTAAAAAATCATAAAATTGCCACGTCAGCATCCGGCCATCGGCCGACGTCCATGTCAGTGTCGGCTGGATGGACTGAATTGGTACCAATAGTAAAATGTTTATGAGTGAATTGATTCAATTAAAAAGTTTAAGACTGAATTGGTACAAATGTAATAAATTTATGACTTTTTTGGTACTTTTCCCGTCTAAAGATGAATTGTGCTTGCATATAGTTGATGGAGCCTGGCCAAAGGCATGTAGCTATTGGCCACAACAACAACACAAGCGGCCGGCCACAATGGGGAAGCATCCAAGTGACAACCTAAACCCTCGCAAACATAGAAATTAAGTATGTTCTCGGCTTGTTTTGTGACATTACATCACATCAGAATTTCTTGAGTGTTTCTAAGGTTCTGTATGTGAGTTTTGAGAATAAATTACTGCAAGGGATCGTGTACAAAAAAATTAGCTATAATCATATATCCACATCTATGGACTTGCTAATAACGACACTCGAATTTGCTATTATGACCGCGTTTGGTAGTCAAGATAAAATTCAGGATATAATAAAATTGATCATATTCTATATTTGGTGTCTGCTCAAGACATGATAAAGGGGGATAGATAAAGGGGGATATTAGAGGGATATAAACCAGAAAATTATCCCATGGGGGAGGTGTGATAAAGGTAGATATAATTTTTAACATTAATAATAGGAAAGTTATTTTTCTTGAATGATAGACTTTTTAAATTAAGAAAATTAGAATTATATCTCAATATAAATAATATTGAAATTCTACTATAAGAAATTCAAAATAACAAAAAGCTATTTTAATTTAATCTTATTTATATATATTTGAATTATATTTTATAAAATAATTTAAATATAAAAATTTAAATATTATTAGAGAATGGTGGGAAGGGGAAAAATAAAAAAAAGGAAATTAATGAAAGAGATGAAAATAAAATAAAGTAAGTAAGAGTGATACAAGAGATAGTTGTTTTTCTAGAAGAACATATTTTTAAATCAACAAAATTAAAATTGTATCTCAATATAAATAATATTTGAATTCTAATATAAGAAATTCAAAATAACAAAAAATAACGATTTATTATTTTAATTTAATATTATTTTATTTTTATATATTCGAATTTAATCATTTTTATAAAATAATTTCAATATATAAATATAAATATAAAATTATTATATATTCTAGGTATTTTAGTATTTTGGTTATATTAGTACTATCTAATATTTAATAAAATTTTATTATAGAATGATGGGGGAATAAAAATAAATTAATTAATAAAAGAGAGGAAAATAAAATAAAAAACCAAATACAATATAGTAAGCATGAGTGTCGCGAGAGATTTTTATCATCTCCATTTGTAAAAATTTTGGTTCATTTTTACTAATGTGTCATTTATACCAAATAATGTACATGATATGATGTAGATATATCCGACTTAATTATTGTAATCATCAAACAGTTGATGAGATATATCAAAATATCATAGATTTCATATTCTGTCATATCTAGTCTTATCTTAATTAGAAATTCAGACAATCAAACGTAGCCTAAGACTGCGTTTGGTAGTTGGGATAAAATTCGAGATAAGATATAATTTATCCTATCCTATGTTTGGTACTCGCTCAGGACAGGATAAAGTTAGACATAAGGGGGGATATAGGTCGAATAAAATTATCCCATGAGGGAGGTGGGATAAAGGTGAATATAATTTCTAATGTCTAATAAGAAAATTATTTTTCTCGAATAACAAACTTATTAAATTAACAAAATTGAAATTATATTTCAATATAAATAATATTTGAATTATAATTTAAGAAATTTAAAATAAAATAATAAAATTTATTTTAATTAATCTTATATTAATTTATATATTCAACTTTAATTCTATCCTATAATAAGCATTCAATCTATAAATTATATATTTATACTTATTATATATTTTAGGTATTTTTGTATTTTAGGTATGTTAGTATAGTTTACTATTTGATAAAATTTTATTAAAGAATGATGAAAGGGGATTAAAGAAAAATAATAAAAAATAATATAAAAAAGAGGAAAAATAAAATAAAATAAAAAAATATAAATTAATGAATAATGTTATGAGGGATTTTTATCATCTCTATTTACAATGATATGCCGTTATATAATATGATGTGAATATATCTGACTTTAATATTGCGATACATCAAACAATTGACATGATATAAAAAAATCCTAGGATTTTATGTCCTATCTAGTCCTATCTTGATTAGAAATATGAGTGACCAAATGTAGCCTAAGTGTATAAGGTTATTGCACAACATGAACTAGCTGCTTATGAAATTAGTAAATACTGCATACATAACTAAACAAATACCGTTAAAATTAAAAGAAAAAAGAAAATTCAATAATACAAAAGAGGCACTAATATGAACAGAGATAAAAGGACCGGTAATTAATATTGCCAGGTAAGATCTCTATAATGAGAACTTAGGCACTTCTAGAACAAAGCTGCGACTCTACACCACTGCAAACTCCCACGATGCTCCCTCCGTTCATTGCTACAGACACCAGGGTGATGCGCTAGGTGCATCATCTTAAACTCCGTAGCTTTCAAGAGGTAATAAAGAAATCGGTGAAGAAAGAAGCCATGGCATTGTCGTTGAAGGCCTATGGCCGAAACGAGACGTCAAAAGAGGAGGGAATCAAGGGTAGGTGTGACCCAAGTATGGCCGAACTATGAGTGAGGAATCCAATGATGACAAACATCATACTCTCACATTTCTGTATTGTGCCTCCAAGGGCCATTGGCAAGATCATCCACTTACAGAAGATGCATTAATCCTGGTCCATGCTTTGCACGTATAAATTGAACCACTCAAATTGACCGGGCCATGAAAAACCGCAAAAGAAAAGCGTCCCTTAGATGATATTGTACCGATATTGGGTACAAATGAGAAAAACCACATGCGCATTATATGATGGATTCCGAGATCTTCATTCTTGGATTTGCAATGAACGGTTAAAACTACTTCCATGCCATGCGGGCTATGCACTCAGAAAAGACATTTGGTGTGGAAAAGAAAAACTCTCTAGTTCATCTTCTGGTCTATAATAACTTGAGTATCATGTATAGTGTTTCCTTAATGGTGTTTATTAGAGATACTTAAGGATTTCTCTAGAATATTATCCTATGTTAATGAAAATTATAATATTTATGTTGATTAATCATGTCTCTAAAAAAGCACATATATTGCACGTAAGTTGCACGTACATCTCCCCTTGATTGTCCATATAACGATTGAGATATTTACTCAATCCATGAAGGAGAACCTTCATTTAATTACATCAAAATCCATGAAGGAGAGTCCTTACATTTTATTCAAAAACCGAAAAGAAAACTTTACACATTACCACTGATACAGCAAAAGAAATTACATCCAAAAAAGCATTCGCTATACATCAAACTAGTACGAAAGGAAAAAGCTTTAATGGAATATATTGGAATTCTAGCTCTAACAGGTTTCCTCAAAGCGTCTTGACGGAACCGTTTGTTCTATAGGGTCAAACGTTCCACTTTGCAACACGCTCCATACAAGCTTCGCTCGGAATCAGATTCCAAGAGACATAAGGAATGATCGCCTTAAGCTCGACACGGTGGATTATGTAGTCTTTTGAGCTGCGGTGCAATTTCATCTCGCCTTCCAATTTCGTGACCACCCATTCGACGTCTCTTAGTGGGCAGTGATATACTATGTAATAAATCTTTTTCAATTATCTCTGCAAATACTCAATTTGGTCCTTTGGACAGCCTTGTCGCAAAAGTCAAAACAATATAAACCTGACCTTAGCGGATGGGAAATCCCTTGGAGCATGCGATATTGGCAGGCTACTATCGAAGGGTGATATGATGTGGACCCCGTAAGTCCCAAAAATGGGATGGGGTCGTCAACACCGCTAGTGAGGCGTGCCTTGGGAAATCCAAAGGGCTTGACACAGGATTTGATTAGGAGTAAGAGTTTTCAAGAAATCGATTCAAGAAGGAAATGACCATGAATGGACAAACTTTTATATATCTCGAAGCTTAGAAAGAGAATGTGAATTTTTATCAACTCGAAAATTATCATGATTCCACCAAATTCTTTTAGGTGAGAAAGAATCCAAATGTTGAGAATGCCTATTGGGGCTCTAAAGATTGAACGCGTTTCTTCTTTCAAGCGAGAGAGTAAGTTTTGGCCAAAATCATGTTTATAAATTTCCTGAGTTGACATACTTGTTTGACAATATAAGCCACTTGAGGATTTATTGGACGAGCTCAAAGAATGTTAAGAGGAAAACTTTAGCTTTTTAGGGATTCAACCCCGTAGGCAAATTAGCGATGTTTCATTGTAGATAAGACAAAGGGAGGACATTTGAGTTACCTCCCTAACATTTCTAATCTCGAGGGCTTCTACTTGCAAGAACTCACTTGGGGTTGACACGGAATCTAGGTTGGTTGGCAGTTTGACTGACCTGAAAGAAGTCGTCGCCCTACCAATGACAATGTCATACTCCTCTAAAGTCAAGGTTAACTCGTATTTACCAAACCTGAACGTGGATGTTGTTGGGTTCCAAAAAGGAGCTAGAGCCTTAATCAGAGTGATTTGTGGTTCTATATATTAGAGAAGATAAGGTATCCGACCTTTTTCTCCATGTTGTTTTTGTTTGCTTTTATTGAGCATGTCCCACATGTCCAAAAGGGTTTTCTTCGGGATGGAGATAATTCGAAGCTCGGGAGCATCCATTATATCTAGACCTAAGTAGACATTTCAATCAATTACCATCTATTACAAATATATATACACATGAGAGAGAGTTTTACAAGAGGGAGGGAGAGAGAAGAAATGCGAAGAATCGTGTGAAACTCGGACTGGAATATGTACATAAAGAATGGGCTCTCATTATTTACTCATCCAACCACTTCCCTAATAAAACAGAAAATTAACGGAAAGAGAGACTGAAATGCGGGACGGAGAGAGATGCCGAAATGCCAACTAATTTGCATGACGTGCGTGCTATGCACGTGTTCGTGCATGTGATCTAGAAAAACTTGGCAAAAAAAAAAAAAAAACACTTCTCTAGTTTGTCTTTTGATCTATAATAACTTGAACGTAATATATAGTGTTTGCTTAATGGTATTTATGAGAGATATATAGGGATCTCTCTCGAATATTTTTCTATGTTAGAGATAATTATGATATTTATGTAGATTAACCATATCTCTCAACATTACATGTATATTGCACGTAAGTTGCACGTATATTGCACATTTATCTACCTTTGATTGCTCATTTACTATGGTTGAGATATTTATTCAATCCATGAAGGAGAACCTTCATTTAATTACATCAAAATCCATGAAGGCGAATCCATACATATCATTCAAAAACTGAAAAGAAAACCCTATACATTACTACTAATACGGGAAAAAGGAATTACATATGAAAAAGCATTCGCTATATAACATGTTTTTAAAGAATTAAAGATGTATTACAATTTATTATGCACTAGGGTTAAGACACACCTAACTATGCAATTATGTATATAGAAAGATAATGAGCAGTTATGTAAGAAGTGGGTTTAAGAAAGCGTGAGAAGAGAAAAAGGGAGTGGGTAGTTTTCGTTGAAATGGGTGGGCATTAAAAAAAGAAAAGAAGGTAAATTTAAGAAATTTAAAAGTGAGACAAGGAGGTATTTTCCCTAAAATCTGAGGTTAAAAAAGCACAAATATCACATGTTTGTAAATAATTGATATTAAAAAAAAAAATTAAAATCATTTTATAACAAGTTATTGGAATTATTGATCAATGGAAAGATATTATTGACACAGTATAAGAAGAAATTGCACATATTTGTATGGAAAGAGAAAAACTTGTTAAAGATTGATTTTTTTTTTTTTTTTTTTTTTTTTTTTGTATGATTCAGACTTTAAAATTGAAACACGTGAGATATAAGATAACATCATTAGTTCATGGATTTGCCATCGATAAAATATTTGTAAAGTAACTAACATATGATATTTTGAATAAAAATAGTGATTGTGATTCATAAAAATTAAGAGACCCGTTTATGTTATAGTAGATACATAGATTATATATAGCTTATAAGAATACCGATTTTCTTTTTATATAAGAAATAATATTCATCTTTTTCATGGGATGATTTTATTCAAATTATATCCCATTTATATCTGGCTTTATTCCATCTTGGTAGGAGCCACACACAAGACGGGATAAAATTTTTGTTGTGTCCTCCCCCTTTTCAACTCTCCAAAGGAAATCATGTGTAGCCTTTGTCCTTAGACTAGTTATTCCACCAATGTTATATCAGGAAATACTGTGACCTACAAGGATTCAATAAACATAAGTTTCCTATGTGATCATATTTACATTTGCATTATGAGCATAATTAAAATAGCCTATAGTCTATTCTTTCTTTAAACTCTACTTGAGTTTATTCACATGTGGGAGTTCATTGTTACCCCAAAATTGTAATATATTTTGTCGAGTATTTGAATATTATTGGTTTGTTCCATAACTTGCTCGGTATTTTTCAATGAAAAAAGAATATGAGAGATTGTAACTATTAGAGAAAACTTCTTTATTGTTTTGAAATTGACAAAACTTTTCAAAAGATTAGTCTAAAGACTTACAGACTCAAGTGTTATAGTTTGAAAAACTCCAAACTCTATTGTTAAAGTCTGAAGACCGCCGGACTTTAATCTCAAAATCTGCCCTCACTGACAGTTTCAAGATCGAAGAATGAAAACTTATCAAGATGTAGTTATCTTCAAGAATTCAATTTGTGTGATTTTTGGAAGACCTTATGGCTGGATAAATCATCTATTTGATTGATTGTTCTTATTGGAGTCAATTCCAATATGAAGATCTTTTTGAAAGCAAACAAACTTGGAAAGGTTCTACTTTTGGAAACCAAAATCCAATTGTATGGGCGAACATGATTGACGGACTTTCATCTCTAATGACTCGAGATTTCCTTAATTGATTCTATCCAATAGGTAGATTGGAAGAACTTATTTGGAAAGTGCCAACGGTCGTGAAAGCATGGAGGACTATTTAAGGCAGACCCTAAAGTTGTTCGAGAGAGTGTGAAAGAAAAAGTTTAAAGTTTGAAGCTTCCTAGTTCTTTGCTATTTCAATTGTCGAGATCAATTTGTACTCAAAAGAGAGAGTAAACACTTGTTAGACTTCGGAAGAGTGTGATAGAGTTTTTACACTGAGAAGTCAAGATCGTGAGGCTATAAAAATCTCTTTTGATTCATATCCAGCCAGTAGGCTGTCAGCGTGAGAGAGTGGATGTAGTCTTGATCTAAGCCGAACCACTATAAACTCCGTGTTTTCAATTCTCTTCCCTGAACTCTTTTATTCATTCGTGAATTTATTTAAACTCACCATAGTCCATTACTTTGTAGATTCCATTTCAAAAGAAAACGTTTTGATAAATGCTTCCGCAAAAATTTCTTTTAACACCTATTCACCCCTCTCTAGGTGTTCATACTAGTCCTTTCCATAACTCCTTTATGCTTGCTTGTTCCAATGTATATTAGAGCATGCTTATTTATACTTCAGATAAAGTGAAAAACATCATTTTTCTGTCATAATTTAAAAACTATTCTAATTTTAAAAAGTCATAAGAGAATTACAAGTGAATCTCCATATCAAAATATGTATATTGTAAAATATGGGATGTTATGGATTAAAAAAAAGTCAAAATGCACCCATTGTAGAATTTGAATTAGGCAAAAAGTAAGGTGTAAAACATGTTCAGACACGCTCTAAATTGATTGAAGGGAAAATGAATGTGTTTAAATATCTCACGTCACTTGACAAAGTAGTTTGTAAACTCTTTTATATACATATGGCCACCTCTCATTTTAATCTTTTGGGTTGGACTTTCATCTTAGTCAAGTTCTGCTCTTTCTTGTGTGCATCCACTTCGTTAACCAAATTTATATGCTTTATACTCTTATGCATTATAAAATCAAGTCGATTGTGCATATTCTTGATTGATTATAATTAGTATTAAGTTTATTTCATTACATTAAATTGTGTTTGTAACGTGAATAAGTTAAATGTTTAAAAAAATGCTCTAAGCATTTATTAAGGGTCATTAGTTGCATTTAAATATACAAATATTATTATTTGAAAAATGAAAATTTCGTAGAATAAATGTTCTTTCGTAAATTATTAAATGTGCTATATCCCTTGTTGTTAGTTCAAGGAACGCAGGCCGAAAATAGAAAAAGTAAAACCCGTTTTTTTGAAACATTTCCACGCTGTTTTTCATATATATATACGCGGAAACATTTCCACGCTGTTTTTCATTTCGTCGTTTGTTTGGTTGCATAGGCTTTTCAAATTTTGCCACAGATAAACCATTTCAGAATTTCTTTCTTTTTAATTTTTTATGAGAGATTTATCTCTCTCTCTCTCTCTCTTTTTTCCCTAAATATGAGGAAGTAAATAAAGTCCTCACCTATGGAAAAATGACGGTTAATTAATCAAGTCCCTGATCGAAACGTCCATGGACGGACAAATATGAGGTTAATCATGATTTCTTAAACGAAAATTTGAATTTATATGATGTATCTCATGCCATGTTAGATAAGACGAGGATATGACAAACATTTTTGTTTATTAAAAGCCGGAACCTAAATGGATGGTTTGGATTCAAGGTGCTTCACCGTATCGATTAGTATGGAAAGTCAATCCATATCGTGTTTAGCCTAATTTAACTTAAGATAAGGCGTGGATAAGATCATAGGTGGAGGAGGGAGGGGGATTTGAGATGTACTTTTCCTATATTGTACATGATAGTATGGAAATCTAAATATATACGGTGAACCCTACTCATGACTTTATATGAATATATTTACTTCCAAAATGATTGTGTAATAGTCTTTAATGTAATGTAAAAATAATAGTCAATTTTGCATCACAAAAAATCAAATCATAAATAATTATAAATTGTCCTGATATCCTTTTCTTCAAGAATTTGTAACACTCTATCTCGCATGATGAGGTGAGGAGAAGAGAAAAATTTAAAAAAGAAAGATAATTTATAGGCAGACTATACAATATTCTTCCATTTCCATCGAAGAAAGAGAAAAATATAGATAGAGGGTTTATCCGATTCAGAGCAAATTCTCATAGTTTGACTTTTGCTAGAAATATTTGAAATCTTACAGTGGAAGCACGTAGTTGTTGGTTGTAACCTCCCTCTGCATGACCAGGCATGGGGTGAGGAGAAGGTCATTGTGTTTTTCTTCAGCTGCAAAGCTCGTGTTTCGACGACAAGACAGAGAGTTACCTTCATTCAATGCCCCTTTGCTTCTCGAGGGGGACCTTCTCTTCTCGTGCTTCCGTAGCTGTTTAGAGGATGTGGATGTGTTTTTCTTCTGAGTTTCAGGTCCTCAGGTTTCATCTCATGTCTCGGCTTGGGCCATTAGTTTTGCGCTTCCAACAGCGAGAGACTTCTCCGGCGGAACTTCCATCCGGTCATGGAAATGGTTTTGTTTGGTGATTGGTAATTAGGATTTTGTGAGTTTCATCGGGTCGATGCTGTCTTTGGGTATCGCGATTCATGATTGATTCAGATTTTATGAGTTTCATTAGGAAGATGCTGTGTCTGAGTACCCCTTTCATGATCTAAAACCTACTATAAGCAGCATAATCATGTCCAGTGGGGCCAAATTTTTAGCAAAAATATGTCTTTCTGAAAGGGCCCTTTTCATTTGGTCTCCTTGTTATGGTTTGGGGAGGAAATCATCATGTCCATTGTCTAATTCAAAGCATCTTCAGCACTCACGTTATGCATTTCTTTGAGTTGGAGTGGGAACATTCTTTTCAGATGCTTTCTAATGTGATGTTCTTGGTCTAGTCATTTAGTGATTATCTCGATAATTTTCACTTTTACTTTGATCATGGACATGCTTTTCTGTTATTCTGAGAGTTCGACTCTGTCCATAATTTTTGGATGAGATGGCCCTGTTGATAGACGACTCACTCGTTTTAGACCAAAAGGAACTTCTCTATTATGGTTCTAACCATTTTCCTTCCACTTTCAGGTTTTGAGGCTTGGCTTGCTTCGGCTCAGGGTGTTCCTCTCTTGTTTCGACGGCCAGCAAGGGCTGGAATTGGTTTAGGTAAGTCATTTATGTGCTCCGTGTTTGGCCTGATCTTGTTTTGGAATGTCGTTTCTCATTAATCTCGTTGAAACATCCCCCATGGCTCACATTGAGCACCTCCACAACTACGCATGGAATTTAGGGACACCAACTTCGGAGTTCATGCAATCCAGTAGTCGAGGCTCTGCATTTGCGCCCTTCGATTATTTAAAGGAACAAAATGGATCTGTGAGGGAGCCTTGCAAGTAAAGAGTGATCGGTTGAATAATTGCAGGTTCCTTGCCTTCGGATTCTCTTGTTCGTCCAGGCATTGTGCGGTTTTGTTTGATTCACATTTTGCATGAGTTGCATGTGCGTGCGTATTTATACATGAAAGGCACGGTTGTTTTCATGAAATGCTCATTAATTTTGTTTTTTCATGGTTCGGAGACTCATTCATCCATGATCACCATTATTCATTGAGGACTAGGAGTTCATGAACATCTAAGCCCCAGAAGCAGAAAAAGAAAATGGTGTCTTTGACTTGTGGAAATTTTTTGGTAGTGGATAGTGCGTATCATTAAGCAAAAGAGCTAATTAGCAGATGTTTTAAAAGTGCTTCCTCTATGACACTAGTACTGGTTCATTCAGTAATCTTTTAATTTCTACTGTACAGATTATTCATTATCAGTAATTACTGTTGAAGTTAACTTGTGGCACTATAATCAGGAACGTTAATCATCTCCTCACAAATAAATTGTCTAGTCCGGGCAAAGTAAAAGAAGTTGGTTTATAGAAGTTCTTACGGTGGAAGGTTTAATAGCTGGATAGGATCTTTCAGGCATAGTGAACCTGAGAAAATGTATAAAAACAACCACTTGGCTGATTGTCGGTGATGTATTTTATCCATGAGGAAATGATTCCTGCTGGACTGTCATGGTTGAAATATCCACGCCGTTTGACAAGGGTGTTTATATGCTCTTACGTTTAATAGGCTTAACTTTTAAGTTGAACTTTCTAACAATCGTTATAATTAAATTCAATAATTATATACTCTTCTATTGACAACTTAACTGTTATGTTCTTCAACATCATTTAAATATTCCTAGAGTAGGAACACCTGCTCAAGTTTGTTGTAGCTACTCGTTTTGTCAACAGGCAAAGATAATTTCTTTTGCCAAGTCACGAACAATCAAAGATATCATCTATCATTACATTTCTTGCAAAGTTTGAGTAATGGCAACATTCGTGATAAATTCCAAACATTTCTTTGGAATGAGATACCAAAGTTTTCTGATGATCTGTTACATCGAAAGAAATTACAAACAAATGGCACTATTGTGGTGACCTTATGTTAATTATGTTCTTCAACAGCTTTCTAGCTGTATTCACCAGCAATAGAGTTCATAGGAGAACAAAATAAATAAAAAAACTCATAAGACTTTGGAGTTGTCAGGCTATAGTCAGGAATGTTTCTTCTATCTGTTTTTCCAGCTTCAAGACCTTCTTCCAGTTTCATATGCATTTTGCTTCATCAATCACGTCCGATCGGCTCCAGAAGCAATACTGGGATAAAGAGCACAATACTACCTATGGAACAAACAAAGCGTGATTGATGAAGCAAAATGCATGTGTAACTGGTCGAACATCTTGATGTTAAAATATACATAGAATACTTTGATGCGGAAATACAAAAGAAAATAGTGATCTTTTGATCTTCATGATTTTCACAATTAGATGAAGCTTTATCCATAGTGTTGCACTTGATGATGATCGTTGTAGAAAATTGAAGAATCTCAAATCAAAAGAAGAAATCCGATTTCTCTCCCTTAACCCACTATACTTTAATGTATTCTATTGATAGAGGAGAGAATATCTAATTCCTTTTGTTATTGTTGTTCATTGTGGATGGAGAGAGGACCGGATTCTATTTATACATTCGTTGAAAATGTGCCTTCTATCAAAGCGATATACCATTTTATTTTATTAGAGTCGTAACTTCTCGTAACCAATAATTATTTATTTTATAGCATTTTAATAATTATTAAACCATATTATAAATCATATCACGTGGGTCACAATAATTCTTACATTTTCCCACTTGGCCCATATGATTTTCATTTCATGGTTTAATAAAGACTATAATGTGTAAAATAACAATATGATATAAAATTTCATTAAATTGGCAATCACATAATAATCACAATTAAGTAAAGAAAACTAATGTGAGTCATAGCAGTTGTATGTTATTAATCGACATAGTCCCTTCTATGTACTACAATTATAGCACTTTACTTAATATGATCCATAAATGAGAAGTACAATAATAGTCCAACCATAATATTTCTTTAGAAACTATCCTGTTTAATATTTATTTATTTCTATAATGTATACTAAATAGAAAATAGGAAATATTATAAACACATAAGTGAGCTCAAAGTGTCAAATATATAAACTCAATAAAATCATAATACAAACATTAATGACGTCCAATAATGCTCATCTTTTCAACATGCTCATTAAATATTTTGGGCGGCAATCATTTTGTTAAGGGATCTGCTATCATAAGATTGGTGCTAATGTGTTCAATCGACACTCTTTGTTTCCGAACTTCTTCTTTGACAAACAAGTATTTGATCTCCATATGCTTAGCACCCTTAAAATACTTGTCGTTCTTAGAGAAGAAAACTGCTGTAGAGTTATCACAATAAATTTTCAGCGGCTTGGCAATACTGTCGACAATCACAAGCCCTAAAATAAAATTCCGCAGCCATAATCCATGAATAGTGGCCTGAAAGCATGCCACAAATTCAGCTTCCATAGTGGATGCAGCAATAACTGACTACTTCGCACTCTTCCATGAAATTGCCCATTCAGCCAGAAAAAACAAGTAACAAAATGTTGATTTTCTTGTATTGACACATCCGGCTAAGTCTGAATCTGAATATCCAATTACCTCGAGATGATCGAATCTTTTATAAGTGCTTTCATTTTTTGCAAGTATCTAAGAACTTTCTTTACAGTTTTCCAATGATCAATTCCAGGATTATTTTGATACTTGCCCAGCATTCCGATAGCAAAACTAATGTCTGGTCTAGTGCAATTTTGTGCATACATTAAGCTCCCCACAATAGATACATAAGGAATATTTTTCATTTGTTCTCATTCCAATTCACTTTTCGGGCATTGCATTAGGCTAAATTTATCACCTTTTTGAATTGGAGCTATTCTTGCTGAACATTTACTCATATTAAATGTCTCTAATATTTTCTCAATGTAGGCTTTCTAAGACAATCCTAATAATTATTGTGATCTATAATAGAATATTTCTATTTCTATCACATACGTTGCCTCTCCCATATCTTTTATTTCAAAATTCTTAGAGAGAAATTTCTTGGTTTCATGTAACAAACTAAGATCATTAGCAGCAAGCAAAATATCATCAATGTACAGAACTAGAAAAATAAACTTGCTCCCACTAATCTTCATATATATACACCGATCAACGGTGTTTTCCTTAAATCCAAATGAAGTTATGGTATCGTTAAACTTAAAATACCATTGTCGGGAAACTTGTTTAAGTCATATATTGACTTCTTTAATTTACATACCATGTGTTCTTTCCTTTAACTGAAAAGTTTTCGGGTTGGTCTATAAACCTCTTCTTCTAAATTCCAATTAAAAAAGACGGTTTTTACATCCATTTGGTGTAACTCCAAGTCATAATAAGCCACCAAAACCATAATGATTTTAAGTGAGTCATTCTTAGAGACTAGTGAAAATGTCTCTTTATAGTCAATACCTTCTTTTTACGTAAAACTCTTTGCAACAAGTCTGGCTTTATGTCGTTCAATATTACCTTTTGAGTTGCGCTTGGTCTTAAAGACCCATTTACATCCGACCTTCTTACATCCTTTAGGCAATTCAACAATATCCCAAACTTGATTTTGATGCATGGATTTTAACTCTTCTTCCATAGCATTAAACCATTCATTAGAATCTTAACATTCCATGGCTTGGGAAAATGAATTTGGATCATTTCCAATTCTTAAGTCAATTT
Source organism: Eucalyptus sideroxylon (assembly GCA_014182405.2). Classification (NCBI taxonomy): domain Eukaryota; kingdom Viridiplantae; phylum Streptophyta; class Magnoliopsida; order Myrtales; family Myrtaceae; genus Eucalyptus; species Eucalyptus sideroxylon. The sequence goes on along the minus strand of CM024550.2, from coordinate 14,378,802 downwards.
CTGACTCTTGTAGATAAACCATGTAATCATCAGAAATAGCCGATCCCCTTTTTCTTTGAGATATTCTTAATGCTATTTCTTGTGACTCAGCTATTGGAGATTCAATATTGACATCTCAATTATGGAGTGTTTGTTCATTAATTTGTTATTCTTGATTATTGCTAGATTTTACTATAATATCATGAACAATAGTTTTAAAAGTTTTTGGTATATGAACTTCTACTCTTATTTCTTGAATGCAAGCATCACGCATTCTTTCACTCCCACTGATAACATCATTCTCAATGAATCTAGTATTTCTAGATTCAACAATTCTTATATTATGATTAAGATAATAAAATTTATACCATTTAGATTTTTCTACGTAACTAATAAAATAATCACTGGCCGTTCTTGAATCTAATTTCATTTCATGTGGATTGTAAATTCTTACTTCTGCTTGACAACTCCAAACATGCAGGTGTTGTAAACTAAATTTCATTCCCGTCCACAGTTCAAAAGAAGTCTTTGGAACTGCCTTACTAGGAATTCTGTTTAATAAGTACATAGAAATCTTTAAAGCATACATCCACAAAGATAATGGTAAAGATGAATGACTCATCATACTCCTAACCATTTCCATTAAAGTACGGTTATGCTTTTTTGCTACACCATTTTGTTGTAGTGTACTTGGTATTGTGTATTGAGCACAAATGCCATGTCTTTCAAGGAATTTAGCAAATGGACTTGAACATTGTCCCGATTTATCATACTTTTCATAATATTCACCGCATTTATATGATCTTACTATTTTCACATTTCTATCTAATTGTCTGTCAACCTCTTTAATATACACTTCAAGTGCATTAACTGATTGGGATTTATCATGCAATAGATAAATGTAACATTAACGTGAAAAATTATCAATAAAAGTTATGAAATAGTTTTCCTTATCAAAAGATGGAATATCGAAAGAACAACATATGTCAGTATATATAATTTCAAGAAACTCTATGTTTCTTGTGGCACCTTTTTTAGTGTGTTTTATTTGTCTACCTTTAATACAATTAATATACACTTTAAGGTCAGTAAAATCCAAATTTGGAAGAATTTCATTCTTCATTAATCTTTACATTCTTTCTTTGGATATATGACCCAAACATTTATGTCACAAGTAAGTAGAATTTTCATTCACCAAACTTCGTTTAGTGCCAACATTATGATGCAAGATCATTAATGTCTCAACAAAAGTATTATCAAATCTAAATTTGTAGAGACCATCACATAAAGTTCAAGTTCCAATAAGAGTATCACTATTAAATAGATTGAAATATTCATATTTAAACTTACAATAAAATCCTGCTACATCAAGTCTTGGCAAATAAACTAAATTGCAAGAAAATGTAGATACATAAATGGTTTGAAACAAATTAAATAATGCCTAGTATTTAAGATCAAATGATAAGTGCCAATGCCTTCAACTGAAGCTTTATTTTTGTTCCCCGTAATCACATAACTTTTATTTGGCTTTATGGTTTGGATCATAAGAAATCCTTACATCATATTTGACACATTAGTGGTGGCACCAGAATCAATTTACCAAGTATTATGAGGAACTTCAGTAAAGTTTGATTCAAAACATACCAAAGAACAATGTTTACCTTTCTTTTCGAATCAAGCATTACATTTTAGATAATATTTCTTTAAGTGTCCAATTTTGTTGCAAAAATGACACTTAATAAGATTGTGTTCCTTCTTGTGGATTTGAGAAGCCTTTGAAGAGTCATTTAAGACGTGTAGTCATTTCTTCTTGCTCCTTCCACATTTTCTCTTGAAATTCTTTCAAACTTCTTGATGACTTGAGAGATGAACAGAATGAGCCTTTTGATTCTTTATCCTTATTTCCTCTTGAACTACCATACTGGCCAATTCATTTACATTCCACTTATCCTTTATAGTGTTGTAATTCATTTGAAATGGCCCGTATTGCTCATAAGGTAAGGAATTAAGTATAAATTGTACTAAAATGTACTCATCCACATTCATTCCCAAAGTCCTTAACTTTACTGCTAAATTCGTCATCTCAAGTATATGCTCATGTATGGTATGCGAACCATCATATTTCATGATGGGTAGTGTGCTCATCAATGTATTAGCAAGTGACTTATCAATAGTTTGAGAACGTTCTTCTACAAATTTCATAAATTCCTTAGCATTGTTAGTCTTGGGAAGAGAAGTCCTTAAGTTATTTGCAATTGTCATTCGTATGAACGTTAAGCTCAGTCTGTTCGATATTTCCCAGGTTTTATGGAAAGACTTTTCATCATCACTACTTTCATCAGTAATAGCAGCTGGTTTCTCAGCTTAAAGCACTAAATCAAGATCCAAGATACCTAAGTGAAACCAAACTTGTTCACTAAAATCAAGAAAATTTATCCCATTGAATAAGGGAATAGATGAGGTGTGCGAATGGAGTGAAACGGGTACATATACTGCAAATGTTGCAAGAATATTCTCATACATTAATGCTTTAAAAATATCATCTAATTAGATTCAAACTAAACGATACATGTACATCATAGTTCTCCTTTGGATGATCCTATGGTATACAAATATATATACCATAATTATGCTAATAATTTTATTTGATAATTGTAAATATATCTTATTAAAATTTATTTGTTATCTTTGGATATACAAACAAATTTAACAAGTCATATTAATTATTAACCATCATGTTCATGAATTATAAGAAAATAATTAACCTTTGGGTTAATCCCTAAGTTCTTACAATAAATGAACTTTAATATACCCATAACTCCAATAATGATATAAAACATATAATTTCATATATAGCATCAATTAATCATGGGTACTTGAATAAAACAATTTACAATATTAAAAAAATTCAAAAGACTTCAAGGTTTGGCCATTTTTTTGACTAACAAATCATTCATAATGTGAATTTTTAATATTGTAAAATGCAAATATTTACCAAATTGCACACAAAGACAAAACATAATCAAAGCATAAAGGCAAAATCGTAAAATCATAATTCCATAAGGGCAGAACCATAAATTTAATATCCAGGGACAAAAAAGGTAAATAATCATCAATTTATAAATTAAACAGGGCTAGAACAATAAATAAATTGCGAGAAGGACAAAATGGGACTTTTAAAAAATAGCATAAGGGCAAAAACGTGAAAGGGCCGCGCGGGGACGTCAGGCGCGTTCCGAGCACGCGCCTTCATCCGCCGCAGGCGCGTGCAATGCACGGGCGCGTCCAACTGCCATGCGGTTCCGCGCGCGTGGGCTCCACGCGCCAGCGGTTAGCGCGCACGTGTATCCCACGTGCGTAGCAATTTCGCGCGCTTGACGGCGTGGGGTGCATGGGATCCACGCGCCTGCAACCGCAGCGCGCACGTGGATCCACGCGCCTTCTTCCCCCGAGCATAGTAACTTTTACTCGCCACTTTTTCGTCATTTTCTCCATCAAAACATTCATTATTCGGATTTTCTTTAACAAAACCATTCGAAAACATTTCAACAACAACAAATAGTATGAACATGATTGTTCGACAAATCATCATACATAAATCATAATATTTCTTTAAATGGAAAAATCATGAGATCATAAACCATGTCTCTGATGTCAACTATTAGAATATACAAATAATACTTTGATACGGAAATACAAAAGAAAACATTGATCTTTTGATTTTCATGATTTTTACAATTAAATGAAGATATACTTTTATTCATAGCGTTGCACTTGATGATGATCATTGTAGAAAATCGAAAAATCTCGAACCAAAAGAAGAAATCCGATTTCTCTCCCTTAACTCACTATACTTTAATGTATTCTATCGATGGAGGAGAAGATACCAAACTCTTTTTGTTATTATTGTTCATTGTGGGTGGAAAGAGGACCGAACTCTATTTATACGTTCGTTGAAAAGGTGCATTACATCAAAGCGATATATCCTTTCATTTTATTAGAGTCGTAGCTTTTTATAACCAATAATTATTTATTTTATAACATTTCAATAATTATTAAACCACATAATAAATCATATCATGTGGGTCACAATATTCTTACACTTGAAGCTGGAAAATCAGTTATGATAGAAGAAACATTCTTAGGTATGGCCTTCCTCGACAACTTCAGACTCTTTGATTCATCTTCTCACTATGTTCTCCCATGAGCTCCACCACCGATAACACCACTAGAATGCTGTTGAAAAACATAATTAACATAAAGTCACCACAAAAGCACCAGAGTCTTTCAATTCATCGTGATATAACCGCTAACCGATTTCCATGCACAATCACGATGGACTCCCCTGAAATTTGACTGAAGAACACCCGCACCAAGGAAAATTCAAGTGTGACAATGGCAAAAGCTCAATGGAGAATGATCTCTGATGCGTTGGTGCAGCAGCCGCAGGAGCGTGACGTCGGGATTACAAGCTTCGTGTCCGATAACTGCAAGAGCTAAGCTGGGCGTTCACTGGAACTTCGTTGCTGGGGCAAGCCGAGGCGGCAAATGGCACGGACGGGACGTCTACCGCCACCAGGAGGATATGGGTTTGGCATTGACCTGAGGAAAGCAGCAGCTTCACGTCTGGATGGTGACGGCGTCGGGATCTTGAGCAAAACAAGAGTTGGCACAGTGGTTGTCTCGATCACAGGTTCGGTCAGGAGCGGAGCTTCGTCAAAGTAGCTTAACGTCAATCAAGGAGTGGTCCCGCCCAGTGACAAGGACCCACGGAGATGCTGACCTTAGTGGCCCTTCCACTTCCACTTTGGTGTAGTTTTTGTTTGTATTGTACTAAATTCAACATAAGCTTTCACTTCAAAAAGCGCTACTTAAAGATGAAAGGCGAACCCGGCGAACTGCCCAACAGCAAAGCGTACTCTCTTCTAGTCACGGCCATGTTCCCTTTAATAGTATTTCGTTCACTTATTTACTTATAGAGTCATTTTGTTGATCTAGGCGTGTTCTTGTGACCTCTAGAAAAGACAAAGAAACTCTTCTCTTTCCCTCACGTGTATCTCTCTAGTATTCTATGTGGTCTGAAATTCTGAATTGCCGGCCTCTGTTGTATAACATCCTATATATAATGCACACTTAGGTTTAAACTTGATCTCATGGGCTTAATTTAGGCATTTTCCATGTAATGGGCTGAATTAAGCTCAAGGTCTTTTTCATGTAATGGGCTGAATTAAGCTCAAGACCTATTTTAATTAATTCCCATGGGCTGAAATTAGATAAAATTAAATTTAATTTGGCCTGTCTTCCCATGCAAATTTCGCCCAGCTGGTCCCCTAGTGCTGGCCGAATTTTGTCCTGCTACATGGGCTCAATCCGTTCTTTTAAGTTCATAACCATCTACTATCAATCCAATGCTAATGTAATTAATGAAAATATAAATTAAATAATAAATGCACCTGAAACTATATATTATGCAAATTAATTATAATATTTTTATTTAGGGGTCGAAAATTAATCCTAAATTATTTTATATAAGAAATGAATAATCAGTTTATCAAAATTTATGTATCAATAGATGATTAGAAAGCCCAACTTAAAAGTTAAGCTGAGTAAGCACAAAGAGCTTATAAACCCCCTTGTTAAGTGATCTGGGAAATTTCAACCATGATAACTCAACACTGGTACTGATAAGAACGATAACCTTTCTCTGAAAGTTTTTGAATTTATTCTGACATTTCTAAGAGATGTATCGGCAAAATAGTTTCTCATTTTATTAGCCAATTAGTAAAAGGTCCTTTTACAGTCCCAGATTGGGGAGATGAGTTAAAAATGATGCAAAACAATTATAATTTGACAATGAGGCTACGCTGCCGCACGGTGCCTGCCTCACAACAATTTTAGCTGTTCCCATTTGCAAAATGATCTTTTGCATTCATGAAGTATGTACACTATGTAATGTTGAATCCTTAGGTGTTTTATTTCCACTTCAATCACCAGGCCATGCAAGCATTCCAATATAACTCCCAGCCCACAGAGGGGAGGAAATTTTTCCTGTTCGAGCATTAGATAGCTAACATTAGATAGCAAACTGCAATTTTTAAGCATCTACTGATTCGTAGTGTATAGTTTCCGAACAAGTTAAAATAATAATACACCTATGGATAAAATACATGGGCCGACAATCAGTCATAGGGCTGTTTGTACACATTTTCACACGTTTAGTCTGCCAGTAAGAACCTTCCACTGTAAGAACTTCTATAAACCAAATTCTTTTATTTTGCCTAGACTAGACAATTTCTTTGTGAGAAGATGATTAATATTCCTGTTTAAGATATTTAGTGCCATAAGCTAACTTTAACAATAAATACAGATAAAGAATAATCTATATTGTAGAAATAAATAAGATTGCTGAATGAACCAATGCGAGCGTCATGAAGGAAGCACAATTAAAACATGTGTTAATTAGTTCTTTTGCTAAATGATACACACTATTCACTACCAAAAAAATGTACAAGTCAAAGATAACAATTTTTTTTTGGATCAGTCATATTCGATACTTACTCGAACTCTAGTCCTCAATGAATAATGGTGATTACGAACTCTTAGTCTTCAATGAATAATGGTGATTACGGATGAGTGAATCTTCATTCTAGAGAAAGAGAACAACCAAGACCTCCGTGTCTAAATACTTACGTAAATGCAACTCATGCAAAATGTAATCTGACAGGAAGGAGTGCTTTCGAGATTACGCTGCTAACTTGTTAATTCAGCTTAGTACATATTTTCGCAGGTAGGCTGGTTTTGTAAAACTTTCTTAATCTTTCAGTTCTATCATGTTTGATTCTCTCTTTGTTTGCATGGATAGCTTAACAAACAGATTACCCGCACGTGGGTTCTGCGGAATTCGTCTTGTCTAGATTCCCTATCATTTTCGGTAGATGACGGTTTATCCTCTGCTCTTATGAATGATCCTGCGTGGACAGTAGCAGTTCGGTCATTGTACCGACAGTTTTCGGAAGTGGATCATTAAATCTCTTTCGTGACCCGGGGCCTTCTTCAGGTTGTTCTTCTCATTGCAAAGGGCTACTAAATATTGTTTCTTTTGGTGTTATTCATCGTACTTTCTGATAACATGCTTCAAAATTTGGGTTTATTGGTGCCTGATGAGCTAACCTGGCATAAAGAATCTTTATCTTTTCTGTTGGTGGTAGGGTGGTGTGCGGGTAATTTGTCCTTGCAATAAAAGAAGCATTTATCCTTTTAAGCTAAACAATAATTTCTAAATCAAGTAAAGGATCTGCTTAACAAGTGCTCTCTTTTAGCTTGTGGCTGCTGCATAATGAACTTCTCTTTATTTATTCAAAGAAGGAAAAGACATATGTAACTTATTCTTTTAGAGTAGAGCAGTTATTTTCTTCTTGTTTGTTGTTGCTTGTTCTTTAGGTCATTTGCCCTGTGGCCTGGAACAGCTCTTGCTCCTTGGTCGTATGTGATGCTTCTTGATTTTTGCTAGGAATCACTGATATGAATGTCAACGGGGTATCATATGGGATGGCCGGTGCTAAAGTGGGTGGGGCTGGCCCCTATGATATGGTCCTATAGATAAAATCTTGGGCTCTTTGGCCTTGGGATTGATCCTACCAGGTAGAAAAAAATTCTTAGCAGAAATATATTCAAATCGCTCTTATAGCTAGTAATTTATCTTTATATCCGGTGGCTCATCTATATCTCTCCCAGAAAGATTTTAGCACTCAGATAGTAAAAATATCTTGAATTGTTGCATGCGACGGTAGCTATGATTGGTAATCATCCTTTATGATTGTAATTTCCGTATGGACTTTGTAGATGACAAATCAATAACCGTCATTCACATGGACATAATTTACTTTTAATCTCGCAAGGTTCAATATATGATTGTCTGACTTTTCATGAGAAATCATAACTAACCAAATTTATTGTAAATATTTTTTTCTTGTTCTTAGTAACTTACCTTGTTAATTAATAATAAAGCAGCCCTTAAACTGAAAGCCCCTATTAGTGAATAATAATCCTTGTATGTCGATAATTTTTGAATGTCTGCAAGTTACTATCTTTCCAATATTATTCGACTGTTGTAATTTTTTCCTTTTGATCTCAGAGTCCAAATTACACACAAGACCAATCTAATAAGTTGTGTCCAACATAATTCCCTTGGACAAGAAATCAAAATTAGAGTACAAAGTTAAAAGTACGGCGTAGATACGCAAGGTGCCTCAGTTTGAAATTCTTAAACTGCAACTAGTTTGGTATGAGGAATTTGCATACGAATCTTAGAACTAGTTAGGTGTTCCTCTAGGTGTGCTATGCTGTGAAGTGTTATAAGTTTCATGTTTTTGTAATACATTTTATTAAGCTGCAACACATCAAATCCAAGTGAGAAACTGCAACTCCATCCCCTATTTCACATTACATCATCAGTAGAAGGGAGCATTGAGAGGGAGAAACACAGAGGCTTCTTAATAAAGAGGGACAGAAGAGAAACCAGAAATCATCAACTACAAATCAATATGGAATTTGATCCACTATTTAAAGCTAAGTGAACTATGAAGAGCTATAGACACATAGATATTTGGGTTTCGTGAGGCAAAATGCATGGCCAATACATATTTCCTGCGCCATATTGACGCAAAGTAATCCTTCCTTAATCGAATTTACAGAATAGTCGTTATCTTATTATCTCTACTAGCAAACAAGTTCACGAGTCATGGCCAAAATATACACACCAGCATTTTCTTGTTCTCTTTTACCTGCATCAACTAGTAAATGATACTGGAAAGTAACAGCAAGCATCCCCAGATAAGAGAAAATAGTCATTAACATTAACCTAATAAAACAGACATCAACTACTCAAATCTTTTTGGCCAATTTCTCTCAATCTCCTACAGGCTTCTCGACAGTCCATAAACACACTACCCGAACCTTGGAGATTAGCCACACAGCTGCAAGATATAGAAGCAAGAAAGGTCAGGGTCCAGTGCATCGCACCTCACACAACACAAGAAAAAGAATAATTGCCGTTCTATGCTATCCTCAGCCATAGAAAAATGAAGGCCCAAGGGAATTATGAACGAAATTTTTAATGAGTAAAGTAAAAGCATATATAGGAGGTTAACATGTGACATAATGTTAGTAAGGACTTTCAGCAATAAGGTAAAAGAATATTAATGGGCATCTTTCTAACAATGCATCTCTTCTGAAGATGATAGCCTATGAAGGAGCAGACTTATGTTCTGATGTCAAAAAAAGAAGTGGAAGTGAAATGATGCCATAAGAAGGGACTACAGAAAAATAACATCAGTCATGAGCAAGAATTTGTATTGGTAAAGACAGCAATTAGAAAGGTGAAACTCTCAAAATGTAAGGGAGATTTGAGACATGCTAAGGCTGCAACAGATACAGCTGGCTCTTTGGAAAACACAAAACATGTGCACGCACACAAGCCAATGATGGCATATTACATTTAGCAAAAGCTTCAAAATCAGACCATGTGAAATCCGTATGACATTCCTAGCCATAAGATTGTTCTCACTCCAAATGTCATGCTAATGCTAACCGTGAAGAAAAGGTTTCTTACATCAGCTTTTTCTCAGCAGCAGGTTTTCAAGCAAGAGATTCTAGAGAGAGCAGATCCAATTAAGTTGAAAATAGAATTTTTGTTCGGTTATAGTCCATTTACCAGATAATTTATCCTCAACCTAACAAACTTTGTAAGGCCATGATCTTACCACAACGAGCATTCACAAAGTCTCCTTTTTCAGGAAAAAGAACATTACATAATGGCTTGAGAACAAAGTCTATAGCCACAGTCAAAGCTGTAAGTATCCCAATTCTGATGGCTGCTATTGTTAGAATTAATTTGGCCAAAATGATATTTGACTGAATGACATCGATTAACACAATGCCCAAGATGAATAAAAGAAAATAAAGCTGGCAGCAGAGCAAAATAGAATGGATAATACCAACTTATAGGGCTTGAAAAAGACATAGCAGGATTACTGGCTTTTGGCAAAAGCTACTCCAAAATATTATTTAACAGGCAGAATATGTTGATATTACTAGTTGGCCCAGACTTTCGCAATACAGATTGGTCAATTTAAAAGATAAGTAGCACACTAACATAAATCCCAGTCTCCATAAAGCTTATTAAATAAAACATAGTCTACAAAGCTAGACAGCTGTTATTCTTAATATTCTATAAATTTGACAACCCAATCAAGTACAGAAACTTCCACAAATTGATCTTAAAGAATTATATACCATCTGTATCAATCATATAGTGGCAGCAATAAAGGCTAATGCCCCCAACAACAGTAAGACAACACTATAACCAAAATTCACAATTAGGTATCAGATTTGACTGTAAGGTGCAATGGTCAAAGTCAGCTCAATGAAGGAAGATACAAGACACCCATAAACAAGCCACCAAGAAGACAGTCAGAGCTGTGATGCATGAACTTGCGTGTTGATGTTGTGTGTGATGGCCAATGACAACATGCCACCCCTGAACATGGTGAAATCCATGTCCAGAGTCACAAGATTAGTCAGGAAAGATCACTGTTTTAGATAGCACATTGTCATTGACTATCACACACCATGTGCAGCTAACATGGTGCAAGATGACAACCGAATAGTTTTCTCCAGCATTTAATCATGAACTCCATTCAAAGAAACTGCCATCAGTGATCCACAGAAACAAATTATGCAATCTAAAATGGATTTTTTCTTATGAATATGTCGAAACCACTGTTGCATTCGACTGGAAAAGAGAAAGAACAGAGGATGTATACGCAGCCTGATGATTCAAAACAGCAACGAGCTCTTCCACAAGAAGCCTATGCAGATCAAATCAAAGAGACCTACTTCTCATTGAACCAACACAGATAAATCCTTCATGGACGCTATTAATTGCTGACAGTCTAATGGTAAGAATTTGAAACCCATTAGAATCGTCATCTGATGATATACAATTTACTCACAAAATTTCATTTTTAAGCGTCTCCCGTCTTCTCTCCATTACTGATGAGTAAACCGGGGTCACTACAGAATGGCTAATATCAAGTGGCCAACAATCGGAGCAATCAAATCCCAGTGAACAAACAACCTCTAACCCATATAATTCGAACCGCGCATCATCAATCCCACAAAAAAAAATTGCCAGATTAAAAGCGAGAATCGAAACCCTAACCTCAAGAAGAACCTCTCTTCCCTCCTTCGCAGGCCGGGGCCTCGTCGAAGTTCTTGGAGGGGTACTTGGCGCTGACGCCGGCGACCTCGAAGACCAGGTTCTCGCCGCTCGACTTGATCCCGGTGATGGACCACCACCGGAAGAGGGCCCTGACCCGGATCCCCTCCAGCCCGGCGATCCGGCCCCTCACGATCTTCCCAGTTATCTTCTCCGAGTAGGCGGCCAGGTAGTTGTCGGGGGGCAGCGTGAGGCGGCACGGGCCGTGGAGGTCGACGGCGAAGTCGCCGGACGTGGCGTTGATGGAGTAGCCCCGGACGTCGGCGGGCAGGAGGCCGATCGGGAAGCCGTAGGCGTTCAGCTCCGCGTGGGCCCTGGAGACGGGCCGGGCCGGGACGTCCGGGAGGTCCGAGGAATCGACGAGGAGCGAGAAGAGGAGGAAAAGCACGACAGGGAGAGAGATTCTCATCGTGGGTTCTCGCTTGCGGTCCGGTTCGAGTGCGAAAAGCCTTCAAAGGCGCAAGCTTTGGGGGTCGAGGTCGTCGTCTTCTTCTTCTTGTTTACTGGTTCAGATGGCTTGAAGCAAAGAGGAGTTCTTCCCTTTTGATGACCGGGGGAAATGCGGTGACGTGGGCACGCACGCACGAACGCTCGAAACGGCGGCGTGGCACGCTGCTTTGCTTACGGACGGATCGCGTTGCGAAATTGCCGACGACAAGATGTCGAGTTTACCACGTCAAATTACGATTTCCGCAGGACAAGATGAGATTTTTAATTGGGAAAAGGAAGATGGGAACTGGGAAAGGGACATGAAGTGGTGCTGTTCCTGTGCTTGGACCACTCCGCCTCCTCCTCACCCTCCTCAAAAGAATCGAACGAGGAAAACTCTAAAAACCGTAAAAGAATGTCTGGGGGGATATGCTGCAGAAGATTCGTTCTTTGAGAGTGCAAGCGCAGGTGCAGGAGGGGAACAAAACTTCGATACAATTCTACTTTTTAAGACAGCTCGAACTTAGCAAAAGTTATCGAACTCGAAGTTTCCCGTAGAGAAAGTGCAGGGTCATTTCAGTTCCGTGGATCGCGAAGGAGGGATCATCGCGAGTACATTATCATCACTATTTCAAAAAAGCGATGAAACAGCTTACCCAAGAGCCAATATAGTTGGTCCGGACTCCGAGCAATTTCCAACTTGAGAATAAATTTTGATATAGTTAGTCCGGACCCAAGAGTCGTTAGAATTTAATTAAGCAAAATAAAATCAATAAATTTCACTTGTTCAAATACTAACAACTGGGTGTCGACTGTTTCAGATTAGAGGTAACAAATTCACGGGGTTTGTAAATTGTTCGTTGGTTGTAAAGGATAAAAAATTACAAAAAAAAAGTCATAAACATGTTATATCAATACCAATACAGTTATAACATATCAATTTGACTTATTTAATTTTAAAATTTTTAAAGATTTATCAATTCAGTAAAAACCTTTTGGTCGTACTAATTTAATTCTTCCGCCCAAATCGGTTGTGCCAACTTAATCATTCCGCCCAATTTTGGTTGGAAAACGCTACTACGACGATTTAGTCAATACCGTCCATCCTACGGGAACAATTTTCTTTTGGATTTTTAAAACTTTTGAGTTTTTTTTTTATTATTTTGTCTTTTTCTTCTTTTCCTTCTGCTTTCCCTTTTTTTTTTTTTTCCCACTCTTGGCCAGCACAACAAGGATGTGGAGGTTTCCAGCCATAGGCGAGGGCCGTTGACCAAGAGTGGGAAAAAAAAAAAAAAAAAAGATTTAAAAAATCAATAAAATTATCCATAGCCGATGTTGACTAGACCGTCGTATTAGCGTTTTTTAACCAAAATTGGTTGGAATGACTAAATGGACAAGTTCTTAAAAATTTTACAACTAAATTGATAAATAGTTTAAAGGTTTATGATTAAATTAGCATAATTGAAAGAATTATGATTCAATTGGCAAATTGTAAAAATGTTTATGACTTAATTTAGAGTTATGTATCTAATGAGTCATTCTAGAATAGCGTAAAAAATGGTTTTATGAAAGATCGAAATTTGATTTACTCAGCAAAATGGCTTATGATTTGAGGTCAAGTCATAAGAAAGTAATTCTTTATCAATCTCTTAAATTGGACGTAGATGATTTGCCTCTAACTAAAATGTAGAGACGATGTTCGTAAATTCACGGCAAGTTGGTTGTATAACTTTCCTAAAATTCTCATTAATTTGATGATCTAAAACATGGCAGGCAGCTAAAAAATCCAAGTTATAGAGTTATAATCTAATATAGATTCTACAACAACGTTGCCGCTTTTAATACAACTCATGGAAGTGGCGGTGCTCTTGTCAAAGAAAATTATGGAAATTCATTAGCTACGCTCATTTGAGCCTATTATTAGATTTGTGCAATAGAAGTGGACCTGCAATTAGGGCCGACCATCTCCCCATGACGAGGAACTTTCATGGACGATGGTTCATGGGTAATGTGCAATCGCAATTATTGATGGTACATTTGGTTCAACATTCTTAAGGGGTTTTCAGCCTCTAAAGCTCTTTTAAGAAATACTGGACTGTTTGACAACCATTTTTAAGTAATTTTCAAGTGAAAGTTCAAGATTGAAAAGGCTAAAAGCCCAATACTAGTAGGAACTCGTTTTGAGCTTTCAACATTTGGTCAAATGCCGAAATTTATTTTTTTCTTCCAAAACTATCCTTACTCACTCTTCAAATTTATGATTTTGTCCTCATTATTATTATTTTTAAAATACGAAAATAATGCCAAAAAAATCATATAAAAAATATATATATATATAATGCTAAAAAAATTAAATATATTTTGGTCTTTTAAAAAAATATTTATATATTTGATTTTTTTAGCATTATTGTCAAAATTTACATTAAAAAAGTTGCATATATATTATTTTTTCAATTTTAAACAAATAAAAGTTAAAACAATTCCGACGAAGGGTTTGGTTTTTTTTTTTTTTTTTAAAAAAATTATATATATGTATTTGACTTCTTAGCATTATTTTCACATTTATATTTAAAAAGTCGCATACATTATTTTTTCAAATTTTAAAAATAAAAATTAAAAAATTTCGACGAAGGATTTTGTCTTCTTATATTTATATATATATGTATTTGATTTTTTTATTATTATTGTCAAAATTTATATTTAAAAAGTTGCATACATTATTTTTTTCAATTCCAAACAATTAAAAATTTAAAAATTCTAATGAAGGGTTTGGTCTTTTTTAAAAAAAATTATATATATGTATTTGATTTTTTTAGCATTATTGTGAAAATTATATTTAAAAATTGCATACATCATTTTTTCAATTTTAAGAAAATAAAAATTAAAAAAATCCAGTAAAAGGTGGTCTCTTTTTTTTAAAAAAAAAATTATATATGTATTCGATTTTTTTAGTATTATTGCCAAATTTATATTTAAAAAATTGCACACATTATTTTTTTTAAACAAATAAAATTAAAAAATTTAATATTGATCACGCAAAGAGTTTTTCAAATGTGTTTTCTATCAAACGGCATTTCTCTCAAAGTTGCTTCTCAAAGCATAGTTTACCAAATGATTTTTGCATTTGCCTAAAGTTCTTTAGGCTAAACTGCTTTACATTTTCTCAATGAGCTTTCAAAATACTGAACCAAACACACCCTAAGTCATTTAGGCCAAACTACTTTACATTTTGCCAATGGGCTTTCAAAGTGCTGAACTAAATGCACGCATGTTTTTAGATATTATATATGCCACTAATTGACCAAAATAAGGGCCAATTGTTTGCTAGGAGGCACATATACTAATTTTAGTGTCAACGACATACAATAGGAGATAGCCACTGCTGATCCTAGTGTCCACAATGCCCTTCAAGAGGAGCAGATTGAGGACAATTCGATGCCACGCCTGAATAAATACCTTTTAAAATGCGCCTTTCTAGCCTCCATCATGTCTTTGATACTTGGTTTTGGTTAGTCTTGTGTCACCTCCTGGTTATGGTGAATTAGTTTTTTGTTGCAAACCAAAACAAGTTAAGCTATTGTCCTTTTCTTTTTGTCTAGCTTTATTATCGATGAAAATGACAGATCTATGTTTTGCCAGAAATTGGAGCAATGAGCGAGACAATCGCATCCATAATGAAGGAGCAAAAGACAAGCAACAAGCATGCTGAGACCGTGATATGGTACCTCTTCTTATTTTCGGCTTTTGGATCGGTGATGGCGGGGTTGACATCAAACTGGTTTGGCTGCCGTCGTGTGATTGGTTTTGTGGGGGTTCTTCTTCTTTATTGAGCCCTATGTCATGGGCATCAATTCCAATAATGCCTTTGTCTTGTTTGGCTGCTTCATCGCTCAAGTCAAGACTGGCTACGCTCATATGGTCACCCCCATCTACATTGCAGAGATCACTCTTGCCGTCTTTCATGGCTTGTCATTGATTTTTATCTTTTTTATAATTTACTTTACTAGAAAAATTAGAATTAGAAAGGTGACTGCATATATTCATTTGAACATGTTTTGGTAGTTTAGGTGTTCAACAGCTTCTATTTAATGGGTGGCTTATCATGTGCTTTGTGGGAGCAATCTGCTTGATCCTTCTTGAAATCGCAGTCCGCGTTATGCTAGAATCCCCTCGGTGGCTCGTCATGCAGGGACACATGTACGAAATGTGCACGGCATCCTCACTAGGATCTCGAACTCGGAGCTCATTTGCTTGCCAAAATCAAGGAGGCTTTTAGCAACGTGGCGCATGGGCCAACTCTAGGCGTGTGGTGGGATCTCTTTTACCCAACTCAATCCGTCAACCACATACTTGTTTGCGCCATTTTGATGCAAGTGGCTTGGCAAACTTGTGGCTTTAATACAATCTTTCTTTCCAACCCTTGTATTTTCGAGATGATTTGTGTCAAGATCTTGGATGACAAGCTCTTAACGACCATCACACTCAAATTTATAAATGCAATATTCACCCTAGTTGCCAGCTTCCTTGTTTATAAGGTTGGATGACGACGGATGTTGTTGTGGAGCTTGGGTTGGATGATCGGGTCTCTAGTCTCCCTTGGAATGACATTAAATTACATCGACCAAGACCACACCAAACACTAGTGCATTGCATCATTATTCATCTATGTGGCCAGCTACTCGGTGGGAATGGGACTAATCACCTTAGTCTACAACTCTGAGCTATTCCCGCTTAGGTTGTGAGCTAAGGAAAGCGCAATTGCCTTCATTGCAAACCAATTGATGAGTGGAATTACATCATGGGCATTCTTACCATTGGACGAGGCGATCATCCACGGAAATGCTACCTTCTTCTTCGCGGCGGTGTCATGCATCTCATGGTTTCTCTTCTACAAAATAATGCCGGAAACTCGAGGCTTGACACTAGAGCAGATGATCCAATTTTTCATATCATTTTTCAAGTGGAAACACGTGGCCAGGGACATAGCCTTAAGGAGGTCCACGCCACTGAGGACGTTGGGGACGCAAGTGGCTCAAACGAAGTTGCAGGAGTAATTATAAGATAAGGGTGTTAGGTAAAAATAAATGTCTGTTAGGCTAAGGCTAATACTCTTTGAAATAGATCATGTTCGTGATGATTATGGATTGTGCTGGGTGTGAGGATCATGTTGAGAGCAGGGACACATACACATCATGAGAAATCTTTGACATACCCCTATCTTCCCGTTTAAATGGGTGATTCAAAATGGTGAGTGTGTTCACTGCTCAAAGAGGCTTATGTATTGTCTATATACGTAAGCATCTTATAACAATATCGACAAGGCATCTTGTTATGCATCTAGATAATTAATCTTTTATTCTACCTATAGATAGATGAGTTTTGTTATGTTTTTTCTCTTACCCCATATGCTTGGTGGATTGAGCTTAAAATGTTCACTGCAGTGAGCAAAAATGTGTTCAAAGTATTAAAAAAAATGCTGCTAAAAATAGCTTACCGATCCTAAAATTTCATTAATCGGCTATCTCGGCACAATTTACGCTAAATATAATTTATTAAATAAATAACAGTTAAATAAAATAAATCTAATTTAATTTAAACGGTCAATTAAACAAACCGTGGTTAACTAACCAAGGTTAACTAACAAACCTAGGGTAGTTAACCTAACCAAACTAACCACCTAACTAACTAGTCTAGCTAACTAACTAACCTAAGTAACTTAGTTACACAAACTAAACTAACTACTAATCCTTAATTAAGACTAAACTAACCCCGTAAGTGTAATTAGCTTCCTCATATGATATTAGGACGTTAACTCATCGGATTAGTGAGGTGAGGCGGTGAGATCCCGCAACTACGGAGTCACCAATGGAGGCCCGGACGAGACTAAAAACAACCTTGCAAGTCACGGCCAAAGGGGGGATTTGATTTTGTTTGAGCTAGTCGAGTGGTGCTGGGCTGGACGGTGTGGCTAGCTAAGGTGGTGGAAAGGCGAACGTATAGGTTGGGGGTGGTGGATGGTTTGGTGGGGCTGGTGGCTGCTAGGTTGGTCGAGCGGTATATCATTTAGATAATATTATTTAGATTTTCGTATCATAAATACGATCAAAGTAGGTTTCTTCTTCTCTATAAACCTAGTGGAGATAGACCCTATGATCAACAAGGTTAGTGAGAGATTATATGCAATTGCAAATTAAGAAATAAATCCTAATTGGGAGTGCACTTATCGCTCAAATTTAGTAATCATGTAATATTCTCAATCAAATTGAATCACAAAATATTCAAATTGATGGCAAACAAGATAATTACCTAATTCAAATTATTGCGCGAATAAATTTCACAAATTGGAATTCGCAAACAACGAGCTCAGATGATGATGGGCAATGGTGCCGAAGGCGCTTGACGAACGTCCATGAATCTGCAAGAAAGAACAAAGCGGACTGCAAGGCACGAACAAAGCAAAACTTTGAAGCTGACGGACTTTGATGATCCCTAAATTCCACGAGAATAGACCAAAGATTCTCCTTCCTCAATGTGCATTGGACAGAGAAATTTTAGTTGAATCACCCTTTGACCAAAAAGGAAAACCATTATCGCTTTAGCCCTTCTTCTTGTTTCAAATTTCCACCGTGGCTCTTTGACCACCGCTTGGATCTTTCTTTTGACTAGAGATTTGACCTTCCTTGCGTGGCCTTTGACAGCTACGCACGATGATGCTTGGGACTGGAAAACCGTGTTGCGTTTCAACCGTGGATCGTTACAATAGGCCCTAATATTTCCAAATTCAGACGGATGGTGGATGGTGAGAATTGCTATGGGTGATTGGCGATGGCCCGATGGTGACTTGCGGCATGGTGATTCACGGGTAAGGGGTTGCTCACAAATGTGAAAGGGTCTTGATCACGGCAGTAGAAGGAGCTCTCGGTAGCCATCGTGTGATTATCGTCGAGAGCTCACGATGAAGAGGCAACAGCAACAATGATGGGAAATTCGGCAAGGGTATCAGCAAGTTGGACTTCGCTTGGAGGAGTATCTCGACTGCGTCAACACTGGACTAGCCTTGGGTGAATCTGCAAAATAGAACTCGGGTGTGGTAAAAGCAATAAGACAGCGAGTCTAGGCGTAACAAAATGGAGATAAGCTGGGTGAAATTCTGGCGTCGAGATGGGTTAGGTGCGGTGGTACTCCTCGGGTAGTTGCTGGACGTGATCGCACTCATTTGGACAAGCGACGGAACGACACCTTGGAGAGGCAATAATGTGATTCAACCAACGATGGATCAAGAATCAATTTGGCTAAAGCATGCATCCGTCGGATAGGCTGCGAATCTGGAACTGCTTGAAGATCTCGGTGTGAGGTGTCACAGGATCAGGAGCTAAAGGCGTTGTCCGAGACAAAGTAGAGCCGCTAGTGGTTTCGGGACAGCGAGTAAAAGAGACAACACTTTCAGGTCAGCAAGCAGCGATGTCGATGGGATTTGGAGCTCGTCCAGAACTAGCGGATTCGAAGGTCTCTCAATGTGCCGTTTCTCAATTGTGGATCATGGCCGATCCCCTCACGATTTCTTCTCTCTCTATGCTCTCAATTGTGGCCGTATGTTCAATGTGTGACCCCGTATTGAATTATGTGGCCCTCTTTGGACTTCGACGAAACCTGCAAAGAATGAATTAAAACAAAGCGCAAGAGCCTGTTTGGTGATTGTTGGTGAGTCAAAAGAAAACACTTCAGGGCATCGCCAGGCTAGATGGAACTTGCGGGAGTCCTCACTGACTCCAAACAAGGCTGGTTCGCGGTATAGCAAAAGCAGCAGATCGTGGATCGCCGGGGATGCGAGGGCTGCTCGAGTGATTGCTGCAAGGAGAAATTACGGTCCCGCCGGGCAGCAGCGAATCAAGCAACAGTTGAGCGCGAGGAAGGCGGTAGCTCCGTCATCGTCGAGGCTTGGTCACGATGGTAGGAAGTTAGCACCAGATCAGCAGCTCGTCGGAAAGGCAAAGAGGTCACTAGCAGCATGTCCGCCGTCGCCGCAGGGGGCGACGCGGCAAAAACGGTGTAGCGACGGTAACTCAGGCGGCTCGAGTGTGACGCTGCGGCAAAGGGCCTCGCACAACGTGGGGGCTCATCGGTTTGGCAGAGAGAGTTCCTTCTCTTTATTCTCTCTCACGTGTATATCTCTCAACGTGCCTTTTGGAATAGAAGTGCCGACCTGTGACATCCCGATTTTCCAATTCTATTTTCAATAAATTGAGACGGGCATTTCGTTGGCACGCATATAGTTTTTTCCTTGAGTCGGCCACTCATGTGAAAACTAGTTTATCGAGTGAAGCTGTTAAGAGTTTCTAATGCATCGGACTCGAGAATTTGACCAGGAAGCGACCTTTCGACCGAGCTAATCTGCAAGGGTCATTACGGCACAATTAAAGATCGATTAGAGACCGGAGATAGGTTGACTCGACAGAGGCATGTGATCGAGTGTGGGTGATTCCACCAGATCGCACAATTCTTGTCGATCGGCACTAGACCGACTTTTCTATCGATTGGGTACCCTGTGTTCGTATTTGAAATCTTGAGATTACCCCGACAACCGAAAGTCGCCAATGTTTCAAAGATGTACATTGTGGCTTGAGATAATCAACCACTGGTCAAATGCATGAAAATTTCTAAATGCTACCCGATAGGTTGGGCCGCGCTAGTATCGTGCCAAAGTGAAATTAACCATGGAATTGAGATCGAATTCAAAAATTGGAAGTCTGGGTGTGTCACAAATCATTTCAAGATCATTGACTTATCTTTGGGAAGATTTTTCATGCAAGCCGAGCTTTTCAGTAAAATAATCAAGAAATAGCTAATTTGGCTCGAGAAATTAGTAGGCCGCTTTTGGTCGCGCTTTTGGGACTTAAGTTAGTTCAACGGGCAAGTGAAGATGTGAATTGAAGTATGGTGACATTAGATTAATTTTATGGGCTTTAATTTAATTCAATTGGAAGATAATCGAGTGAAATTGAAGAAGTTGTTGTTCAAATAATTGGACCCCGGCGGAAATTGCAAGTGAACCCATTGGAAGAGGTTGTGGGAGATAGTGGAGTGTGATGTCATCCTAGGTCATGGTGGGCCATTTTTGTTGAATAAAAGAAAGAGAAAAAGAAAAGAAAAAGCCCCCCCTTCTTCTCTCTCCTCCCTCTCTTCTTCCTCCCTAACCGTGCGACTTCTTGCCCTCTCTTAATCTTCTTCTTCTTCGAAGCCCAGAAACCGCAAAGGGAAGCTGCTCGTCGCTTGGAACAGCCGCGCCGCCCGTCGCCGTCCTCGCCGTCGCTCGCTCGTGGAAGCCAGCCGGAACCAGCTGCTGCCGTGCGCCTCCCCAGCTCGTCCAGTCGCTACTCCGCCTGGATCTGCTCGTCCAAGCCGTCGTGCAAGATGGGCCGGCCACCGTTGGAGCCAACAAGGATTGCCGGAGCCGTCGCCCAGCCAGCTCGCCGTCTTGTGCACCGCCACGGCTCCACCTGCCTCCGTCTTCCTCTCACCGTCGTCCCTGCTGTTCCGCGAGTCTAGCAACGATTTCAGATCTGGTGGAGCTCCACCGAAGCCGTCCAGCTCACCTCCGGCCACCGTGAAGCCCCGCCTAAGTCCGGTTCAACTCCTCCGCTGTTCCTCCGCCCATTCTGACCCAAACCAGCCGTCGTTTGGCCCTCTTCCGCCCATGACCAGCAGTTGCAGAAAAATGGGTATGCAACGGACGTTTGGCCCGTTTTGGCTGCCTTCCCGAGCCCGGATGCTCGGCCCGCTTTGAGGAAAGTTGTTCTCCTCGGCGTCCCCGTCGTTTTGGTCCGCTCGGCTCGCTAATCCGGTGAGTTTAACTCACTAAATCTTGATTAGACGGTTAATTATGCTCTAAGTGTGCTTAATCTAAGTTAAGTAAGTTTAGGTGGATATTTTAGTTTATTTAATTGTGATTTGGATTAAAAGGTTTGTTTAATTTAAAGGGTGTTTAATTAAAGGCTAAGATAGTTTATTTGATAATAAACCTTGATGGGACATAATAGGGTTTTAGTTTTGAATTATTTAATTGTTTCGAAATTCTGGAAATTATAATATTATATTATATTCCGAAATTATTAAAATATTATTTAAAAAAAAACGGAAAAATTATTTTTGACCCCGATTGCTCATAATTTCGTGCCGATCGCTGTGGTGTGTTCGGATTTTGAAATTGATGGTTGGATATTATAAATTGAGCATGGATGACGAAAACATGGATATTATTATTTAATTAATTTTCGGAATAAATTTAATTATTTATTAAAATTCGAGAATTTCGTCGGGACCCTAAACTCTCGGAATTTCGTGCCGACCGCTGCTGTGTATGTAGAATTTGAGTTTGATGATTAATTGTGGCGAATTGAGTGTGATTGCAATAGATAGGGATTCTTTATAAAATCCAAGTGTTGAAATTGATGGGCGGTTGGCTGTGAATACCACTTATTAGAGGTCGTGCCTGATGAGGCCGTGAATACCACCTATTAGAGGTCGTGCCTGATGAGGCCGTGAATACCACCTATTAAAGGTCGTGCTGATGAGGCCGTGAATACCACCTATTAGAGGTCGTGCTCGATAGGCCGTGAATTACCACCTGATTACAGGCCATGCCGAGTGGGGTCGTGATTGTCACTGGTTATTAAATCTTTCTATCAGGTCGAGATGGGTATCAGTAATTGAATTGTTAGAATGACATGTAATCGGCCGAGTCGATTGATCGTGATCCAAGTGGTTGAATTGTGATGATGATGTGATTGTGCCTTCGTTGTTGAGTTACTAAAACTGCACGTGGTTGAATTATATAAATTGTGTTAACCTGCAGATGAAGGCTAATGCGAGGTAAGTCTTATGTGTGATGTGGCTAGGCCACCCGGGGTGTATTTTCTTTTGAATAGGGGTTTAGGGGGTTGAACTTGCTGAGACATCATCTCATCCCGGTTGTGGGATTAAAATTTCAGGTCCTTGGTGGATGGAGCGACCAGATAGCTTTGGTTGGCCTTGAGGAGGTGCAGAGGTGAAGTCAGGAGGATTTGGAGAACGTGTCCGACTTGTAGGTCGTAGGACAATTCCTTTTTAAGAGCCAGTCTTTTGTAGATTGTTGGCCGTAGACCTTTGTTTGTAATTCGATTGAATTATCAAAGTGTTATGTGGTGATTTTGCTTCCTGCTTTTCTATCTCGTATTTTATTGTCATGGGTTTTATAATATGCTTCCGCATGTGCTTTAAAAGATTTGATTGGGTCGGCGACTTAACCTGGGACGTCGCATTTGAATGACCATGGTGGGATGTTGGCACGCTCGAGGTTCGGGGCGTGACATCCCCGTTTAAGTGGTATCAGAGCATGGTCTGTGTATGGAATGATAAGGTGCAATGAGTCATGGGATAGTTAGTAGGAAAGGCTTTTAATATGCTGATGCATGTGGTTGATAGTTGATTGGTAGCTTGTTTGTGGGGTCACTCAAATTCTAACTTAATGTTGGAATCGGAAGACAGGCGTCTATAAAGAGCCTGTAGGATGAGTGACCAGGAGTGGAGAACTCCTTGGAGGAGGTCGATAGGACCTGTATCTCGGGGTAGGATGCTGACAAGAGTCGGTACCCGAGGTAGAGCGCAGGCTTAGACCAGCGCGAGTGTGAGAGTACCGCTGTAAGTCGGTACTGTGAGTGTAGCAGCACCGAATGATCCTAGGTTCATTGGGATTGTTTAAGCGCTAAAGTCTTTGGGAAGTATTTTGGGTTCATAAGGTCAGGATTGAGCCGCCGTTGTTTCTACTGCTGCCAGTGTTGTGACCGTTGTTGCCGCGCCTGTTGAGGCCTAATCTGGAGTTGTGATCGAGGATCAAGCCGTTGTACCTGAGTCAAGGTTCAGTTTAGACAGAGATGGAAATCGATTGGGGAGAAAGGGCGATGTCAAAAAAAAAATGTGCCCTGTTTCACCTGACCGGAAGAGTAGAATCGGAAAGTTAGTGCTAAACTCGATCGATGGGTGTCGTGTCTGTAAGAAAGGACATGGATATGTTCTGTGCTGTAAGAGAGAAATGACTTGTTACAAGGGTCGCCAGTACAGTCGCTTGATCAAAGATTGTCCATATGGACAGATGAAATCACAGCTGTTTCTGTCACCGTCGTTGATAAGACAAAACAAAGGAAGCATGCTTCAGGATGTTCAGTGGGGTACTTGGAATGGACCCCAGTGCAAGAAAGGGTGCATGATGTTCCTTGATGGGAGGTAGATGACTCACTGATGGTGTAACGAGTTTGTGGAAAGAGGCTTAAGTCAGCCCAGTGTTAGAGTAAAAAGGGAGCATGCTTTGAATGTGGCCAGCACGGCCATCGGGTCAGGAATTGTCCGTGTAAGTCCAAGAGAGCGTAAGTACCATTACCGCAAATAGGATGCCACCAGGATGGATAGAGGAGCATGATGGGATGGACCATGCATCAATCAGAAGATGAATGTTTTTGAGATATTTTTATCAGAGTAGCGCAACAGGATTTTGAGTGAAGGTTGTGGAGTTTCCGTCGTTGTAATTAACTAATAGGAAGATGAGTCTTTGACTATAGTTGTACCTGATGGGTTTACTTATGTATGACTTGGGAGTCATTTATGAAAAGGGTTTGGCACGAGGAGCTTTCTGCTGTTATGAATCGTGGCAGTGATATAATTCAGTTTGTTTAGTTAGCGTATGAGAGTTTTGAATTACTAGAAGTTGAAGAGAAACTTCAATCGGTTATTCGTCACTGAAGATGACTTAGTACATGGCAACTGTAATGGATGCATCAATTGAAGGGCCGAATATGGAGATCATAATCGTGGTACATAAGTTTTCTAAGGTATTTGCTGAAGAATTGTCAAGTTTGCAATCAGAAAGAGAAATGGAGTTCGCGATTGAATTAGCACCGAGTTAAAAGAACGAAGGTGCAGATGTAGGAAGTGTTGAATAGGAGTCCCTAAGGCTCCTTACCGAATAGTGTTACCCAAGTCGACTAGAGGTCGTGGTATCATCGGTTGAGGATCGGGAAGAAAAAACCGAAGTTAGCAAGATATGGCAGTTATGAGTTCGCTGAATACCGTAGGTGACACCATAGATGTAGGAAGTGTTGAATAGGAGATTCATGACGTTCCATTGAAGTGCATCACCTTGAGGGGAGCACCAGTGTGAGTTTTGGATGACTTGTGTTGCGCTCCTAGGTCATGAAGGAGAAATGTGGTTCGTTGTGGTTGTGTATCGATATTTCTCAAGATCGACTGGAGGTCAGGGTATCATCAGTTGAGGATCAGGAAGAAAGACACACCGAAGTTATGACTATGATATTTCGTATCACTCTGGAAAGGTGAGCAAAGTCGCAGATGCACTAAGTCGAGAGCCCTTAGTTGCACAGTTGATACTCAAGGATTGGATCCTATTTGAGAAAGTTTGAAATTCGGTTTTCAAATCTAAGGTAAACCACTTTTTGAATCTTATGACTACCCTCATAATTGAGCCGAGAGTACAGATCAGAATCAAATCGCTTCAGTGGACAGATTCAAAAATTCAGAAGATTCTATAAGAGAATGCATATGAGAGAGAGGTTGACTTCCAAATTTCTAAAAAACAGGACGCTAAGGTTTTGAGGACGATTGTGTGTGATTGATGATGCAGAGATTAAAGAAGAGATCTTATGGGAAGCTCATTGTAGCAACTTCAGCGTTGTCCAGACAGTGCAAAGATGAGTCAGAATCTACATCGTCGGGATTGGTAGATCGGTATGAAGATAGATATCGCCGAACACGTTGTAAGTGTTGGATGTATCAGTAAGTGAGAATTTGGTAATGTAAACCAGGAAAGCTTTTTCAAGCATGTGAGAGAGTCCTGTGTGGGAATGGAAGTGTAGCATGATGGAATGTTGTGACAGGTTATTAAGGAGTCGGGAAGAGTATTGATTCATTTTGGGGTTGTGGTCGACAGATGAATAGAGTCAACTCGCCTTAGTGTAGCACGAAAAGATCTTGAATATAATAGGTATACCGAAGTGTGTGTATATCATAGAATTTATCTGCATGGAGTGCTAGGGATGAATTATATTTCAAATCGAGATAAGAGGTTCTAAGTTGGCAGAGCTTTCAGATGGTTCTTTCTTAAGCAGTGTATAGCAGAGAGTGCAGAATTTCAACCGTTGAGATGAAGTCAAGGAAAGAAAGATCAAAGGCCAAGATCAGTGCAGTAGTCAGTGATTGCAGTTGTCGAGATCAGTGTCAGAGTTATATCAGATCTTGACTAGAGGTTCCCAGTTTCAGCAGATCAGTCAAATAGTTTCTTTTTAATCAGTGCAGAGTAAAGTGTACAGGATTTCAGTTTGTTGAGATGAGATCAGAGATCAGAAAATCGCAAGTCCAGAATTGGGTCAGAAATTAGTGATTCAATTGCAATTATCAGAGACAGTTTAGAGATTGCTTAGAATCGCCAGTTTAGCCTCGCAAATTTTGTGTTGAAGACCTTTGGAATTTTAAGTGGGCAAGTCTTCAGTATTTTGTATCCAAAGTGGTTTGGGCAAGATAGCAGTGATCTGGCAGTATTGGTACGGAAGGAGCAACCTGAGAAAGAGAAAATTTTATGAGATAATTGTACCCCCACCTTTTTGTTTAAGAATTGGTAAAGGTTTAAATTTCGATGACGAAATTTTTATAAGAGGGGAAGAGTTGTGACATCCCGATTTTCCAATTCTATTTTCAATAAATTGAGACGGGCATTTCGTTGGCACGCATATAGTTCTTTTCCTTGAGTCGACCACTCATGTGAAAACTAGTTTATCGGGTGAAGCCGTTAAGAGTTTCTAATGCATCGGACTCGAGAATTTAACCAGGAAGCGACCTTTCGACCGAGCTAATCGGCAAGGGTCATTACAGCACAGTTAAACATCGATTAGAGACCGGTGCTAGGTTGACTCGACAAAGGCATATGATTGAGTGTGGGTGATTCCATTGGATCGCACAATTCTTGTCGATCGGCACTAGACCGGCTTTTCTATCGATTGGGTACCCTGTGTTCGTATTTGAAATCTTGATATTACCCCGACAAGCGAAAGTCGCCCATGTTTTAAAGATGTACATTGTGGCTTGAGATAATCAACCACAGGTTAAATGCATGAAAATTTCTAAATGCTACCCGATAGGTTGGGCCGCGCTAGTATCGTGCCAAAGTGAAATTAACCGTGGAATTGAGATCGAATTCAGAAATTGGAAGTCTTGGTGTGTCACAAATCATTTCAAGATCATTGACTTATCTTTGGGAGGATTTTTCATGCAAGCCGAGCTTTTCAGTAAAATAATCAAGAAATAGCTAATTTGGCTCGGGAAATTAGTAGGCCGCTTTTGGTCGCGCTTTTGGGACTTAAGTTAGTTCAACGGGCAAGTGAAGATATGAATTGAAGTGTGGTGACATTGGATTAATTTTATGGGCTTCAATTTAATTCAATTGGAAGATAATCAAGTGAAATTGAAGAAGTTGTTGTTCAAATAATTGGACCCCGGCGGAAATTGCAAATGAACCCATTGGAAGAGGTTGTGGGAGATAGTGGAGTGTGATGTCATCCTAGGTCATGGTGGGCCATTTTTGTTGAATAAAAGAAAGAGAAAAAGAAAAGAAAAAGCCCCCCTTCTTCTCTCTCCTCCCTCTCTTCTTCCTCCCAACCGTGCGACTTCTTCAGCCTCTCTTAATCTTCTTCTTCTTCGAAGCCCAGAAACCGCAAAAGGGAAGCTGCTCGTCGCCTGGAGCAGCAGCGCCGCCTGTCGCCGTCCTCGCCGTCGCTCGCTCGTGGAAGCCAGCCAGAACCAGCTGCTGCCGTCGCGCCTCCCCAGCTCGTCCAGTCGCTACTCCGCTTGGATCTGCTCGTCCAAGCCGTCGTGCAAGATGGGCCAGCCACCGTTAGAGCCAGCAAGGACTACCGGAGCCGTCGCCCAGCCAGCTCGCCGTCTTGTGCACCGCCACGGCTCCGCCTGCCTCCGTCTTCCTCTCACCGTCGTCCCTGCTGTTCCGCGAGTCCAGCAGCGATTTCAGATCTGGTGGAGCTCCACCGAAGCCGTCCAGCTCACCTCCGGCCACCGTGAAGCCCCGCCTAAGTCCGGTTCAACTCCTCCGCCCATTCCGACCCGAACCAGCCGTCGTTTGGCCCTCTTCCGCCCATGACTAGCAGTTGCAGAAAAATGGGTATGCAACGGACGTTTAGCCCGTTTTGGCTGCCTTCCCGAGCTCGGATGCTCGGCCCGCTTTGAGGAAAGTTGTTCTCCTCGGCGTCCCCGTCATTTTGGTCCGCTCGGCTCGCTAATCCGGTGAGTTTAACTCACTAAATCTTGATTAGACGGTTAATTATGCTCTAAGTGTGCTTAGTCTAAGTTAAGTAAGTTTAGGTGGATATTTTAGTTTATTTAATTGTGATTTGGATTAAAAGGTTTGTTTAATTTAAAGGGTGTTTAATTAAAGGCTAAGATAGTTTATTTGATAATAAACCTTGATGGGACATAATAGGGTTTTAGTTTTGAATTATTTACTTGTTTCGAAATTCTGGAAATTATAATATTATATTATATTACGAAATTATTAAAATATTATTTAAAAAAAACGGAAAAATTATTTTTGACCTCGATTGCTCAGAATTTCGTGCCGATCGCTGCGGTATGTTCGGATTTTGAAATTGATGGTTGGATATTATAAATTGAGCATGGATGACGAAAACATGGATATTATTATTTAATTAATTTTCGGAATAAATTTAATTATTTATTAAAATTCAAAAATTTCGTCGGGACTCTAAACTCTCGGAATTTCGTGCCGACCGCTGCTGTATATGTAGAATTTGAGTTTGACGATTAATTGTGGCGAATTGAGTGTGATTGCAATAGATATGGATTCTTTATAAAATCCAAGTGTTGAAATTGATGGGCGATTGGCTGTGAATACCACCTATTAGAGGTCGTACCTGATGAGGCCGTGAATACCACCTATTAGAGGTTGTGCCTGATGAGGCCGTGAATACCACCTATTAAAGGTCGTGCCTGATGAGGCCGTGAATACCACCTATTAGAGGCCGTGCCTGATGAGGCCGTGAATACCACCTATTAGAGGTCGTGCCTGATGAGGCCGTGAATTACCACCTGATTACAAGTCGTGCCGAGTGGGGCCGTGATTGCCACCGGTTATTAAATCTTCCTATCAAGTCGAGATGGGTATCAGCAATTGAATTGTTAGAATGACATG
This sequence comes from Eucalyptus sideroxylon, assembly GCA_014182405.2. Lineage (NCBI taxonomy): Eukaryota > Viridiplantae > Streptophyta > Magnoliopsida > Myrtales > Myrtaceae > Eucalyptus > Eucalyptus sideroxylon. The sequence continues at coordinate 14,349,856 of CM024550.2, read as the reverse complement.
TAATCGGCCGAGTCGATTGATCGCTGAGACGATCCAAGTGGTTGAATTGTGATGATGATGTGATTGTGCCTTCGTTGTTGATTTACTAAAACTGCACGTGGTTGAATTATATAAATTGTGTTAACCTGCAGATGAAGGCTAATGCGAGGTAAGTCTTCTGTATGATGTGGCTAGGCAACCCAGGGCGTATTTTCTTTCTAATAGGGGTTTAGGGGGTTGAACTTGCTGAGACATCGTCTCATCCCGGTTGTGGGATTAAAATTTCAAGTCCTTGGTGGACGGAGCGACCAAATAGCTTTGGTTGGCCTTGAGGAGGTGCAGAGGTGAAGTCAGGAGGATTTGGAGAACGTGTCCAACTTGTAGGTCGTAGGACAATTCCTTTTTAAGAGCCGGTCTTTTGTAGATTGTTGGCCGTAGACCTCTGTTTGTAATTCGATTGAATTATCAAAGTGTTATGTGGTGATTTTGCTTCCTGCTTTTCTATCTCGTATTTTATTGTCAGGGGTTTTATAATATGCTTTCGCATGTGCTTTAAAAGATTTGATTGGGTCGGCGACTTAACCTGAGATGTCGCATTTGAATGACCATAGTGGGATGTTGGCGCGCTCGAGGTTCGGGGCGTGACACGCCCCCCTTTTCTTGATCGTCATACTTTTATACTAGCCGACTCTGAACTTCAAAAGGGGAAACATGAATATATGAAATAGTGTCACGTATCCGACTTCCCTCTTTTGTGAGGGTCTATCTTCTTCTTTTTTTCTTTTTCTTTTCCACTTTTTCCTTTGTATGTATTGCGAATCCACGCGTCCTCATGGAAGAATCGTGTCCTTCTTTGCTTTTTGAAGAAAGACAGCTCGTTTACACAATGTATTTCCCCTCTTACATGCACCAAATTTTCTTTTAAAAAATTCCTTTCCATCAATGAATAATGCTGATCTTTTCATGCCCTTCCTTCGGTATCTTTATCTGCATGTTTATATTCACTAGGTCAGCAAAAGAATTCTTTCCGCCCCTTCTTTCTTTTTCTCCACGATTAACAAAATCAACCATGGCTTACTTGCTCCTTTTAAGCACACACGCAAGTACCTTGAGAATCATACCAATTGCTTGCTAGGCAACCAAAAGATTTCTTGATATCATTATCCTAGTTTGCCTCAATATTTCCTAAGATCAAGCTTAATTAGCAATTTTTACCTTTGCATGAAGATAGACCCATTTAAAGAATAATGAGCTTGGCCAAATTCTCCCACCATTGATTCAAATCCATCCGTCGCCAATTAATTGCAAATGTAATAAAAAAAAATGCTCCTAAAACTATATGTTATGCAATTTAATTCTAATATTTTTGTTCGGGGTTAAAATTAATCCCTATTTTTAATGAATGATTGGGTTGTCAAAATTTAGGTGTCAACAACTATATACAAATATATTTTTTGAAATAGTATATGTACTCATAAATCTAACACTTGCAAGATCAAAGCTCAAGTATCCTAGGAGATTATCTAGAGGTAATTCTATGCATCCAATATTATGTATTCATTATTTTGACATTAATCGAATAAGCTTGTGATGACATTAAAGACTAAATTTTCAGCAGCATAGAGTGCATTTGGTTCAGTATTCCCAATGGGCTTTCAGCCTCCAAAGCCCCTTAAAGAAATACGTAGGGATTAGTTTTGAGCTTTCAGTATTTACCAAATGCTGAAACTTTTTTTTTTCAAAACTATTTTTACTCATTCTTCAATTTTTTTTATTTTTCCCTAGTTATGATTTTTTTTAAATGCCAAAATAATACTAAAAATCAAATATATATATATATACTAAAAAATTAATAAATTTTGGTCTTTCTAAAAAAAATATTTATATAGTTGATTGTTTTAGCATATATATTTGATTTTTTTAGCATTATTGTCAAAATTTATATTTAAAACGTTGCATACATTATCTTTTTTCAATTTAAAAAATTAAAAATTAAAAAATTCCGACAAAGGGTTTGGTCTTTTAAAAAAAAGAATTATATATATGCATTTGATTTTTCAGAATTATTTTCAAATTTATATTTAAAAAGTTGCATACATTATTATTTCAATTTTAAACAAATAAGGGTAGGAAATATTCCCACTTCCCTAGAGTTCTTCCTTCTAAGAGGGTTGGCACAAAAGCAACAAATATTGAAACTAATAGCAAAGAAAGCTAGGCTCCTCGAACCTTCTTTTATATATATATATATATATATATATATATATATATATATATATATATATATATATATGTATGTATTTGATTTTTTAGCATTATTTTCAATTTTATGTTTAAAAAGTTGCATACATTATTATTTCAATTTTAAACAAATAAAAATTTAAAAATTTTGACGCTGGATTTGGTCTTTTAAATATATATATTAACATTATTGTGAAAATTTATATTTAAAAGTTGCATACATCATTTTTTTTTTCAATTTTAATCAAATAAAAATTAAAATTGAAATAGTATATGTACTCATAAATATATTTAGGTGTCAACAACTATATACAAATATATTTTTTGAAATAGTATATGTACTCATAAATCTAACACTTGCAAGATCAAAGCTCAAGTATCCTAGGAGATTATCTAGAGGTAATTCTATGCATCCAATATTATGCATTCATTATTTTGACATTAATCGAATAAGCTTGTGATGACATTAAAGACTAAATTTTCAGCAGCATAGAGTGCGTTTGGTTCAGTATTCCCAATGGGCTTTCAGCCTCCAAAGCCCTTAAGGAAATACGTAGGGATTAGTTTTGAGCTTTCAGTATTTACCAAATGCTGAAACTTTTTTTTTTTCAAAACTATTTTTACTCATTCTTCAATTTTTTTATTTTTCCCTAGTTATGATTTTTTTTAAATGCCAAAATAATACTAAAAAATCAAATATATATATACTAAAAAATTAATAAATTTTGGTCTTTCTAAAAAAATATTTATATAGTTGATTGTTTTAGCATATATATTTGATTTTTTTAGCATTATTGTCAAAATTTATATTTAAAACGTTGCATACATTATCTTTTTTTCAATTTAAAAAATTAAAAATTAAAAAATTCCGACAAAGGGTTTGGTCTTTTAAAAAAAAGAATTATATATATGCATTTGATTTTTCAGAATTATTTTCAAATTTATATTTAAAAAGTTGCATACATTATTATTTCAATTTTAAACAAATAAGGGTAGGAAATATTCCCACTTCCCTAGAGTTCTTCCTTCTAAGAGGGTTGGCACAAAAGCAACAAATATTGAAACTAATAGCAAAGAAAGCTAGGCTCCTCGAACCTTCTTTATATATATATATATATATATATATATATATATATATATATATATATATATATATATATATATATATATGTATGTATGTATGTATTTGATTTTTAGCATTATTTTCAATTTTATGTTTAAAAAGTTGCATACATTATTATTTCAATTTTAAACAAATAAAAATTTAAAAATTTTGACGCTGGATTTGGTCTTTTAAATATATATATTAACATTATTGTGAAAATTTATATTTAAAAGTTGCATACATCATTTTTTTTTTCAATTTTAATCAAATAAAAATTAAAAATTTCCGATAAAGGGTTTGGTATTTCTTTAAAAAAATTATATATGTATTTGAATTTTTATTATGATTGTTAAAATTTATATTTAAAAATTTGCATGCATTATTTTTTCTTTCAATTTTAAACAATTAAAAATTTAAAAATTCTAATGAAGGGTTTAATCTTTTTTAAGAAAAAAATTATATATATGTATTTGATTTTTTAGCATTATTTTCGAGTTCATATTTAAAAAGTTGCATACTGTATTTTTCAATTTTAAATAAAAAAAAAATCGAGGAAAGATTTGGTCTTGTTTTTTTTAATTATAAATAAATAAAATTGAAACAACTAATATTAATAGCCCAAAGAGCTTTTCAAATGTGTTTTCTACCAAACGGTATTTTTCTCAAAGTTGCTTTTCAAAGCATAGTTTACCAAATGGCCTTTACATTTGCTTAGAGGACTTTAGGCTAAACCGCTTTGCATTTTCCCAATGGATTTTCAAAATGCTAAACCAAACGCACCCTAATTACTGTGAGATCCACATAATTATTGGTCCTCGTCAACTAAGAGATATGGAATCCTTTATGTGAAGTTATAGGGAGAGAACCATGCCTCCTAAAACCTATCTTGACCTAAGAAGCCACATTGCTAGACCCTTTTGAGAGGCCTGACCCGAGACCTCTTTCTTTTTGGTTTTTATATTTAATGTTTTTTTGTCATAATATTTAATGGTCGAATATTATAATTTTCTAGATTACTTGGTGTTTAGTTAATGGAATATAGAGACAATCACGAATCATCCATTAGACACTTGGAAAGTATGATGATGAAAGAAAGGCCGAAAGCATTTCTAAACTCTTTGTTTAACATTCATCTGGCCTGAAAAACCACAAGACAAAAAAAAAAAAAGAAGTGATGAAAATGGTTTTAGCTTTTGGTCTTCTATGTTAAATACGTAAGTTGGACTAGGTGGGTGCTTCTACAAGTTTTAAGCCATAAATTTCTTGAATTTCTTTTTATAATTTACTTAAAATTATCGTTAGACTAATCACACCTAGTAATTTAGTTTGTGATTTGTTAATCTGTACCTATACAAATCCTAACTTGTTTGCATTATACATTGGAAAATTGTTCAAAAAGTCATAAACCTATTGCATTTTTGCTAATTCAATCATAAACCTTTCAATTTTGTTAATTCAATCATAATTCTTTTCATTTCTTACCAATTAAGTCTATCTGACCAATTTTGGCCAGAATTTGTTGAAGTGAACAACCGGTATTGATGTGGCACGTTTTTAATAATATTTTAATATTTTTTTGAATTTTTTTATGGTTTTTCCTTCTTATTCTTCTTTTCTTTGCTTACTTTTGGATTTGGAGTTTGGCCGATGAGGGTGGTCGGCTGATCCTCACCAACCACATGGGGAGGCTGGCAACCCTTAGGCACAAGCGAGGGCAGGCCAACCCTTGTCGACCCTAGGTGAGGGCCGAGACGCCCTTGCCGGCCCCAAGCAACAACCTCGTTAGGAGCCCTCGCCTGGAGCTAACGAGGGCCAGTATGCCCTCACCCAGCCAAATCTAGCAAGGCCATTACAGCCCTCACCCAAGGCTAGCAAGGGGCCTAACGCCCTCACCTAAGGACGATGAGGGTTGGTTGGCCCTCAATTGTAGCCAGCGAGGGTCACTGGCAACCTTGGTTAACCCTAGCTAAAAAAAAGTAAAAAAAAAAGAAAAAAACCATAAAAAAAAATTGAAATAAATTTTTTTTTTTTATGAACCGAGAACCCCCGTACAGCCGGCAGCCGGCAAGATAAACCCGGGGGGATGCTAGCGAAAGACCCACCACCCCAACATCCCACGTAAAACACCAAATGCCTCAACTGGGTTTCGAACCCCTCACCTTTCTTATCTAGCGGAGCCACCACGATAGGTGGTTAAAAAAAAATCAAATAATTATTAAAATATTATTTAAAAATTGTCACATCAGCATCGGCTATTTACATCAGCAATTTCTTACCAAAATTAGCTGGATTGACTCAATTGGCAAGAAGTGAAAATATTTAAGATTGAATTGGCAAAATGTAAAAAAGTTTATGACTAAATTAGTAAAATTGAAAGGTTTATGATTGAATTGGTAAAAGTGCAATAAATTTATAAATTTTTAGAGAATTTTCTCCATTATACATAATAGTTTTTCTATATTTCTCTTGACGTGAACAACGTTGACACTCAATAATTAATCAGTAGCATAGTAAAAATACCTCAAATTGTGCAAGCAAGGGTAGCTATGCTTGGTGATTGTCCCTTGTAATTGTAGTTTTTATATAAGATTTTGTAAAGGGATAAATGCTCCAAAAGTCCTAAAACTTGTCACAAAAATGCATTTGAGTCCTAAAACTTGCAAAAAGTGCAAATAAGTCCTAAAACTTGTCAAAATGTTTCATTTGAATCCTAAAACCGACACCGTTAGCTTTTTCCATTAAAATGCGATGTGGCATTTTAAATAATTTTTTTATTTTCTGCGTGGATTTTTAATTATTTTTATTCATTTTTTAAAATTAGATTGATTCATTTTATCTTATTTTCACCAAAAACTAAAAAGAAAAGTTAAAATTTTTATTTTTAAAAATTATTTATTAAAAAAACAGCAGCTCCTCTCCCCCCCACCGCCGCCCATCACCGAAGGGGTCGAGCGATGATTGCCAGCCTTGGGCAAGGGTGGCCGGCCCTCACCCAGATCTAGCAAGCCTTGCCCGGGGGCCGACCGCTTTAGGCCAACGAGGGCTGGCCACCCCCACCTAGGCCCGGCGACCATCACCCAGCCCCTCCAACGATGGGCAGCGGCAGCAGCGGAGGGGGAGAGGAGCCGTTGATTTTTTTTTAAACAATTTTTAAAATAAGATAAATGAATAAATCTAATTTTTTTAGTTTTTAAATCTATTTTTTATAATAAAAAAATCCATGCAGAAAATAAAAAATTATTTAAAATGCCACGTCAGCATTTTTAACGAAAAATGCTAACGGCGTTGGTTTTAGGATTCAAATTAAATATTTTGACAAATTTTAGGACTTATTTGTACTTTTTGCAAATTTTAAGACTTAAATGAATTTTCGCAACAAGTTTTAGGACTTCTGCAACACTTATCACTTTTGTAAATGATAAATCAGTAACCATTCTTCATATGAAAATAATTTACTCTCAAATCTATAAGGTTCAATATCTAATCCGGTAATCCTCTATAACTTATAAGGGTGAGCATCGATCTTGGGTTAACCCTAGATCGGCTCAACCTTGTTGGTCCTAATCCAATTCCCAAGAGAACTTGGTCAATCTTTGGTTTGAGATTCCTAGACTAGTACTGTGCAAATTAGTCCTCGACTCTAAGAGTTTGGGGCTAGTTCAACTCGAACCAACCTTGACTATATATATTATATAACAGCATCAAATGACGTCCTCCTTCTCCAATATTCTTGTTCTCCTTTGTTCTTTATCTTCTTCTTTATTCTTTATCATCTTCAATTTTTACTTGAAAGAAATAACTTTTCACTCATGAGCAAACTCCCCCTGCTTGCTGCATGATGCTTACCACACTTAGCGCTCAATACTCAATGCTCAACGCTTGCACCCCTCATTACTCGACACTTGCACCACTTGCCTCTTTTCGCTGACCTCGCTCATCACCAAGTAAATCAAAAGGAAACAAAGCCCTAATTAGAAACCTTTTTTGCTCATGAGCAACTTCATCATTCGTCACTTGCCTCACGGCTTGCGTCTATTCACTCGCCTCACAATTGGCCCTCATCTTGCAACTTGCCCTTGTTGATGGTTATGTAATTTGAAATAATAGGTTTGTCTTCTCATGGAATATAAAAAATGAAATAAAAAAAAAAAATTTATCGGTTGATCTCGAGTTGACCCTGGAACCGAACCGAACTCATAGGATTGGTCTTGTTTTCAGTCTCACGCTCAATTGAATCGGTCCTCGGTCTCAAAAATTAAGGACCAACAATGTGCGGTTTAGTCCTTAGGTGTTGGATCGACCCAATACGGATCATGATCACCCCTAATAACTTTTCATGAAAAATCATAATCAACCCAACCTATGGTAAATTTATTTTCTTGTTCTTAGTAACTTACCTTCATAAATATAAGGTAGTTAGGAAACTCAGGCCCCATCAGTGAATAATTGTGCTCAAATGTCGTAATTTTCCTTAAAAAATGCCTGTAAATGAACCGTGAGAAAATGCATTTGAATACCATTAAATCTTTTTAGTCAATTGTTGATTAGAGCACTTTCAGCCAATGGATATGATGAAATCATCCCTTCAAACTGCGATGCTAATTACCCTATTTTGATTGAAATGGCCGAATACGGCAGTCGACCGTGTAAATCTGAATATCTGATGATTCTGTTGAGTATGAGCTCAGATGGCTTTGTGGAATCTTGAGTTTATTTGGGTTTGTTGAGTCTGACCTTAGTTGGATTTTAATGGGTTTTGACCCGACTTTGATTTAGATGAGTTTGGGTTTACTCCTGTAATGTCCGCAGAGAGGGAGGCGGAACATAATGGTGAACGTAAACCCACTTGCCAAAACCACGAGTGCTAAGAATAGGCATCATGCCGTGATCACGATTTCTGCAGTGTTAGCGGCACAAGTGGCTTTGAACAAGCAAGAGGATCCACGTTTGCCCCGGGAGATTTCTGACGAAAAACCCAAAAGCTGATTCGTTAAACTTCCGCGCCAGGATGCGTGTATATATATATATTGTTAAAGTGATGTCTCTAATAAAGATGGTCATTTCCGATTTCGGCTTTCTTTGTGGGGCGATAGCTGGGGTAAAAGAAGTCACCAGAAGATTAGGTAACAAACTGCGAGGCAGCAGATCTACGCGCATCCGATCAGAAGGAGGTGGATGAATCCAGAGGAGATATGCCGATAATGCTGATCCCTCATCCTTCTGTTTTTCTTGATCCTTACTAATGCTTAAGATAGAGCGCTGATATTCTGAGAATGGATGCTCAGATCACACATTCATTTGGTTCGGTGTCTAGATTCAGATAGTTTTCTTTGTTCCACCATATGGATTTGTGCGAGAGACAAAAAGTTGACATTACCTTCCTTAATCAGTATGTCAGAGTAGCCCTTAGCATCGGGATCTAATATATGTGTATATCTATGCAGAAGCAAATTCAAAGTACGTTTACAAGTCAATACGGGAATAAAGAGGAAGTGGTGAAGCATTGGATCATGAAGTCAATACAGAAAAAAAAAAAAATCGACTGTTCTTGCTTGTTTTCGTCAATCAGATAAACAAGGCAAAGGGTTTCTTCTAGAGAAGCAAGGTTTCCTTAGCAAGATAAAACAGAAGCCATTCTCACCCTAGTACAAAAAGAGTATAAATATACTTGACTAGCTGCGGATTTTACCATGCATCTAAGTCAATTGAATCATACAGAAGAATATAATTTATTGAGCATGTATGGAAAAAATAGCGAAATACAAAGATCTAAGTCCACCGGAAGATTCATCTAAAGTTCTGTTTTGATCCCAAACCACCACCAATTTTGAAATGAGCAGCATCTTAAGTAGATCATATTAATGGTACTAGAATATCTTGCTGCCGTATTCTAATGAAGATTTGCTATAACATAAGAGAAGATAGATGCTGCAAGTATTTGAAAATCAGAGGAATCTCTATGATGAAGCATGTGGAGGGGAAGATTCAATCCAATTGCTCTAAATAAAGTATTGCCAAACCTAGGTCATTGCTTAGCCTTAGTGGCTTTTATTCCAAGAAAAAGAGCAATCAGCTCCCCAGTTATATGTATATGCATTTATTAATCAAAGAACATGCTAATTTATTGTCACATATAATGATCTGCAGTCACCCAAACCAAGTACGTGAGAAGAGGGGAAGGACTAGGTCTTATTGATGACATCGTTTCTCCAGGAAAATTGCTGAAAGTATCTGGTTTCTGGGATCTGGACATTGCAAATCGGCATAAACCATGTGATCGTTCACTCCATTGAACAGATAAGCTTCCTTCCTGTCCAAAGCATGCAAGATACTGAAAATCGCACGAGATGAAGCCAAGAAGACTGCCCTTCACTTGCCTCAGCTTCATGCGTGCCTTGATGTGAATGAAGATGGCATTATTCACAGGGATGTACTCAGGTTCTAAAGGTACATTTTGGAGAGTGGCTAATCTGGCATAGATACCTAAGTTGTCTTCCTTGAAAGAGCAAGATTTGCTGTGGCCACAACGTTGGATAATATTATGCATTTAGTCACTAAATATGTCCACATTACTAGCATTCTCGGGACGTTGTAGACTGTTTGGCTCAACGTATCTGCAGGGAGGAGCTTTTGGGAGGAAGGAGTAGGGGCGTGAATAGTTTTGAAGCAAAGCTTAGTTCTGTTTGCTGACAAAGAAAATTGTCATGGCAGGAGACTAAATTATATAAGGAGCTGGTCCCATCGGAAACTTTGAAGGATCTTCTTCATGTACTTTTTGCCCAGCGTGCGACATCAATGGTGCGTCTGAAGGAGAAATATACATCCTCCTTTAAAATAATGAGGTAAATGAATGAAGATATGATGGAGCTTCTCTATCCTTTCCTTGTTGTATTTGACAGAGGCTGCTGAATGTGCGGTTCATACTTTTGGGTTTTAAATTGATGATGATAGGTTTCTTCCGTTTACTATGATTGCCTATGATATAACGGTTGTATGAGAGAATTACCGTTTAAAGTTTGAGTCTCCTTTTCTGGAAAAATGATTTTGTAATCTTTGCACGTTAGGAGCAAGCCATACTCGCAGAAAGAGATAAGGGCATGCTAATTCTTCCAGACAAGTTTCAGTTCTCTCTATTTATCCTCATCCTTAATGCGGAGACTTCTTGGGTGTCCTATCTTCTGTTCTTACCAGGTATTCAATCTTATGTTTACATTCCCAGTTCTTTCTTTCTTTCTTTCTTTCTTCCTTCCTTCCTTCCTTCTTCATTTTCAATCTTATGTTTATATTCCCCGTTCTTTCTTTCTTTCTTCATTCCTTCCTTATAAATCACATTTCATACTCTCATGTTGTCTCTGGTTAGGTGGTTAGGTAGATTAGTCGTTTCTCTTTTATGTGATACATGTCCCTTTCTGTTCTTACTATGTGGTCTATCTTACCTATGTAGTCCATTAATTTTTTCTCCAATTGCCAATAAGCTCACAATCTGAAGTATGGAAGGCAGGTTCTACAATGCTAAAGTGATAGTTGAGATAGGGAGAGGAGAATGCCGGAACAGGAGCTAGAAGAGCTACAGACAAGAACTACCGATGTTCAGGGTGCCAATCTGGAGCTAAGAAGCAAGAACTTCCCTCACTGAACTCTCCACATCACTATGCATAAGTAGAGCTTTTCATAGACTGCATCTACAATAAAAACTGCTAAAGTAATGGTTAGTTGAAATTGGAAGGACAAGACAATGGATGAATTATGAGGATTTGGATTGTGGACAATCGCAAACTTGGTAGCCTTGAGGACTGATATCAAGAGAGTCTAGACCATTATCTTGTGAAGATAAGCCTCCCCCTTCAGGGTGGAGCCTACCTTGTCCAAAAGCATCATAAGAGCACTCTTCGGAGTTGAGCCATCACCTCATCAATGGTGCAAACCAATTCCGATAATACATATGATTTCGAGTTTTTGTGCCATGGAGCAATCAATCTTGCCCGTCATACTTTACATCAGTACAAAATCGAACACAAGAATATAAAGCCACATGAAAAAAGGGGGAGCTGCTTTCGTTGCCAAGTGCGCGCTCAACTTTCCCTGCTGCGCATTCTTCAGAACCCGTTGTGATCATCCCTACTGTAATAGTCGTCAATGATCGCAAGTAAAAAGACATACAGATTTTTCTTTAATCGCCCTTTTCTCTGTTGTGGAGCTAGCTCTCTTGAAGATCTCAACTGCAAACGGGTGACTCTAATGGAGCTCTTGATATTTATTAACCATTTTCGGCAATTAGCTTTCAGGCACTCCATAGCTCTGCATACTTGACCTTGGAGACGCTCTCTAGAACTTCAAAAGGGATTATATCTCCAATCACCACCACCATCTTGCTCTCCAGGTCTATTTTGTAAGAGGTCACTCCTGTCATTTTTTCCAATTAAATTCTGAAAGTTGAAACCATATACTAATTCGTTTTCATCCCGAGGATTTTTCCCTCTTTTTTTTCAGGGGAAGCAAAATAAAGAAACCTCAAAGTTAGTGGATATTGGTAACTCATCTGTAGTTCTATTTTCATTTTGTTCATGTACAGAGAGAGACAGATTGAAGCTGTTAAATGAAGAAGAAACTAGGAAAGAGTAACAAGCATTAGTACCATCCATCTTTAAGATATGCTTCTCCACTCTTCTTGCGCACCCTTGGCAATGCATGGCCACTCTCAAAGTCACCATCTACGAAATGTTTCGCCCATACAAAGTATTCAGAAACCCGGACACAGAATCTGAACTGAACCCAACTAATCGCAAAAAAGACTAAACAAATGAAAAGAAAAGAAGCCCACAAATGAAAACTGAAAGAAGGATCTGACCTTGGGCTTCAGCTGAAACGCCAGGGTCTGATGAGTCCCACCGATCAAGTCCTTGAGCCTCATCACCTGCTTGTTGTCGCTTGGTATCAGTGGCTTGCTCTCGATGTCCTGACCGAGGCCATCCGCATGATCATCCATGGAGTTCATGCAGAAACAGGAGCACGAGCCAGCCGGTGATGAGAGGCTGAAACACTCCAAGATCTTGCCAAAGCTCGCCATCTTCCCCATTTCATCCAAAAAAAAAAGACCAACAACCCAGAGCACAAATCTTGGAAGCTCGTTTGATGGTCTGTTTCAAATTTCGAAAAGAACAGATCTATGGAGACGACATATTAAATTCGCATTAGGTAATATCAAGGCAGAACGCAGGGGAGTCGTGGAGGGTGGAGCTCAAAGGTCAAACTTTTTCCCGGGAAGGCCAAAAATAAAGCCGAACAAAAAGCAGCAAAATCCAATGAACATCTTGAGAAGTACCCTAAAAAAAAATGGGTTCGTTTACCTATGTAGATCAGCTAGGAGAGAGGGAAGAAAAATGTGTTGAGAACAGCTCAGAAAAACCTAACACGGGAGGAAAAACGTGTTGCTGCGCGCTACAGAATGCAATCTGCGATTCAGTGCGGAGCTAGATTCTGTCACTGTGCGCGAACTGCTACAACCACTACTATCACTACAAAGCAGAGTCAAGAATACAGAAAACCACCCTTTTCTTTCAGTGAACTCAACGAAGACGAAGCTCAATAAATGGAGGGAATATCTCATGTGCGATTGCCTTTTCGAGACATGTCATATGGCACGACATGTGTGCGCGTTAACGGGACAAATCCAACAGGAGCATCATGAAAGCGGCCAGCGAAAATGAAACGATCTTGCATGAGCAAAGGAAAAAGGCGGCAGCACGGGAGATAAGTAGCTGTCAATCAGGAAGCATCATGCATGAGCATGCCCTCTTCAGTCTTCACAACCATCGCTGTCCAAGCGACCGATGAAGCTCCGAGCCGATGGAAATGCCCACTTAACAGATGCAGAAAAGATGCGCAACGCAGTACTTTTATAATTGGACCGACCCGCCGGGTTCGATCGGGTACACGCCTCGGTCTCCCAATTTTTTTCTCCCTTCAAGAAAATGGTAGTGGAGGGAGTGTTTGGTTCCTCGGGCGAATTAAAAGATAAAGGGAACCTCCACCAAACATTCTATTTTATCAATTCCGGCTTTGGACGTACGTGATTTCGGGCTTAGTATAGACACGAACGTGTCCCAAAATAAAGGGGCGTCACTACTGCCGGTGCCTCAATCTCACATGCGAGTGGTCGAAACTTAGATTATCCATCTGCAGACAGCGGCGGTAAACCTAAAGGGCTCTTGTCCTTTGCTCCACCCCCCACATGAAAATTTTGAATTTCCGGGAGGGGCTGGCCGGGGGATTTTTGCATTATTGGTGGCTCGTGAGGTCACGGCACAGTTCGGAATAGGGGCATGATTGATGAATTATTACGGTTGTTTATCGGCGGGATGGGGAGTGGGTCTACGTCGACGCCACCATGGTATGGTCGGCGCACGTGGCTGATATATAATGCGGGGAGGGACAGGACCAGCTTCGGAATCTAGCGGAGCAGGAGGGAGTCGTGCCGGGCACGTGACCCGTGATTTTGTGGATGTATAAGTATAATCATTCGAGGAATAGGTCAGTGGCTTTTGGAGAGGGGAGGATTATATGCTTGATTAAGCTTTCACATGTGGAAAGAAAGTGACTTTATTAGGAAAAGATGGCAGCTTTATTTGGGTTTGAGCCTAGTTCTTCCTAACCCTCGGAACGGCGAATGCACAACTAGGGGTTCGAGCCCGGCTTACGTCGCACGAGTGATCAATATCTTTTTGAAGATACAGGAAATCAATTTGAAATGGCAAGACCAATTCTCCCCATCGAATTTGTAAACAATAGAAGTTGAGGATCGATGGGGTGAGCAACAATGAACCACCCAAATTGAGAAAAATGCTCATCGAATCGGACAGAAGTTAGACCAAACAATGTGAGAAATCTCTAATCGGACTAGATCGATCTTGGAAGCACGGAAGTACAATTCCCGATTCCATAAAATTAAAATTAGTGATTTTTGGTCTGATTTTCAATTCCAAAAGAGACCATATCATCGAGATTAGACCGATTATTTTTATTTATTTATTATAATTATTTCTATTTCCCACGCATCCTCTCCTCTTTCCTTGTTCGTCTCTCGCGAGTCAAGTCATGCCTCCTCTGCTCTTTCCCTCTCCTCTCTCACGCACGTCTCTTTCACAATCCTAATTCCTTAAACCCTAGTCGCTTCTCAGCCTTGCTCGACAATAATTGCCTCTTGCCCCTCAAGCCTTGCTTGATGCTCAGCTCTCATGCCTCACCCTTTTTCCCTCTCAACTCTAGGCTCTATTCTCCTCGAGCTTGCATTGAATTCGACGACCGCCTTGCTCTTTCGGCCCAGCTCGGTGATGAATTTGGCGAGCACTTTATCGCCAAAGCCTAAGCGAGTCTCGAGCTTGGAGCAAGCCTTAAAGACCGGAGATAGGCACTCCAATTTCTTCAAGCCACCATCGCCATCGGTGGTCGAGGCGACAGGCATGTTTCAGTTTCACAGTGGGCGCAAAGATTTTTGTTAAGAGTTTCGAAACAAGACAGAATATGTGTAGTTGTAGAGGCTCAATTGATCAAGTGAGTATTGGATCTAGAGGAATTATTGTGACTCCACTAGTTCCATTGGACGCACAAATATTAGATCGGGAACCAATCATCCACACTACCACATGCTACAACAAACATGTGTGTTTTAGGATATTATCCTTACTTTTGTTTGTTGGGTAAAAGGGCAGGGAGAGGCAATTGGTGTCGCCGACTTTTTCTAGGGTGGTTACCATAAGGTCTATCGTCCGCTACTCAATTCATTTGTTTTAGTGAGAGCGTTTGTAGGAAGGTACTTAGGTACGTTTCGAGTTATACATCAGATGATACAAACTATATATAGAGGCAAAATTGACAAATGAGCTGTCTTAGAAAAAAAAAAAAAAAAAGCAATCAGAAATAATATCTGGACAATGTTGTCAGGCAAATTTGTAAATAAAGTGATGAGAGGTGGGACCGTTTTAAAGATGTGATCCGAAATAAACTCTTAAACCGGATTTCCTGATTTTTTTTTTTGAAAATTTTTTTATTACCATCTAAACCTATTAAACATCAATGTATATGCACTTTCCATATCCGGTGATTGCGTTCATTTCAAATAAACGGAGAGATTTTTCCTTTCCAAAAGGGAAAAAAAAATTACCATGCACACTGGCTGCGGTTATAAAATAGTAGTCCTAAATAATTAATCTTTCAAGAGACTTATGGCCCGTTAATTTTTTTTTAATAAATAATTTGGTTATAAAATACTGGATTTTGGCATTAATCTTCTGGGAACGCAGCAGCAGCTTCCATGCTTCTGTCTTTGCAGAATATGAACGAGAGAATTTGTACTGCGAATTATTAATAATATAGTGAGTATTTTGGGTAGTCCTGAGGCAAAAATAAATCGAAATAATCTAATTTGATATCTTTACCGGTTTAAATTATAATAAAACCCCACGTGAAATGCATAAATCGGTGTTTCCCAGTTGTCGGAAACTGGACAGTACCTTGAAGGACACAGCTAAAAGAAAAACACCCATGTAGGGTTTAAGTTCGACATCGCGCGGCCCTTTGTAATTCGCACCCTTTTGACGAATTGAAAAGAATATCAACGCATTTGACTGGGAATGCCACGGGTGATGTCATTGAACAGTTCAAAAAATGTCAGATAAAGAAAATACGAAATAAGTTTCATAACTCGAATCATTAAATCGAACTGTTAATTGAAGGCAATATTTGATAGCCAAAATTTTTTAAGTTAAATACTAGAGAAAATAGCACATTTCATGCAAGTGGAAAAAGGCAAAACGTTCTAGTGAAGAAATTAGTTAAATCGATAAACATACGAATCCAAAATTAGAATTCAGATTACGGTGTTTGAGAGATTTATGGAATCATACCATAATCATCCTAAGAATTTCAATGCAAATTATCTTCTATACGTCCCATTTAACGTTCATAGGCTATTCGATTAGTAAAACGATTGGGATCTTGCGCCGCAAGAAGCGCGAGATCTTTGGCTCTGGGCTCTCCCGATTTCACAAATTGTCAAACTTCCATATGTGCTCCCCATTCCTTTTGAATCCGATGCCAACCACAACTCATGCGAGATTTGCATTTATACAGCATTAGTTTCTCCTGGTGTTTAAGCAGGATGTGATCCCTCAATCCATCATAATGTCTTGACAGCGATCGAGCTTGCACGGCAATTGCACCTAAAGAAAAAGGTTGATGGCACGATCACGCCTCTTGGGCCGTTCAGTTGTATGAGCTGAAAAATCCTATATTAGCCCCAGTTGCAAAGTCCTTTCTTCCTCCGGATTCGCATCACCATGTTGCATTCTACATCCCGCGCATGTTCGAACCCAACCCTGCTTCGAGTACCGACCGACGTGAATTCAAGTTAAACAATCCCAAAACCTAGATAACCTTGTTGCGGTGAAGGACGTATAGCACGCACGCCGCGACTGTGGGAACGGGCTTGGGATTGTGGGCGGCTAGCATTTTGGGTCATGGCCTTCTGCGTCGTCCGGACCATACGCCGGGTAGATCCACTCATCTCGTGAAAATATGGCCATGGCATTGTCAATCCAGTTCATCAATGAACGGGGAAAGTGTCATTAAAGTGTTAAGCTTTTTGCATTTGCACCTATTTTATTCTAAATATTTTGACCTAGAGTCAATTCAGTTATTTTGATTAATTTTGACTAAATATTACTAATATGGACACCGGTCGATTTACATGATATGACCGACGCTAATATAGAAAATTTTTAATAATATTTTGATTTTTATTTTTTCTTTTCTTTCTTTATTTCTCTTTTTTTCTTTTTTTGTCCTTCCCTTTTCTCTAGTTAAGTTGTTGGACCTCGACGACCACCT
Organism: Eucalyptus sideroxylon; assembly: GCA_014182405.2. Lineage (NCBI taxonomy): Eukaryota > Viridiplantae > Streptophyta > Magnoliopsida > Myrtales > Myrtaceae > Eucalyptus > Eucalyptus sideroxylon. Next base: position 14,332,647 of record CM024550.2, on the reverse strand, counting down.
AGAGGCTCACCAACCCTTGGCTAGCCTCCCCTCACCAAAGGCCATGAGGGCCATGTATTGGGTTGGCAGGGGAGGTCGGCCCTCGCCTTAGCCGATTGCCAAGGTCTGGTGTCCAACAGATGAAGGAGGAAAAAAAAAGAAAAAAAAATCAAAAATTCATTAAAATATCATTAAAAGTTGTTCGCATTAGTAATACCTACTCTTAGTTGAAATAACTAAATTGACTTTAAGCTTAAATTAATATCATTAATAAATTTAGAACTAAATTGACATCAATATAATAAATTTAAGACTTATTTGTCACTTTTCCCTCCATCGTTAAAGGCACAACAATTCTATCAATTGCAGCACAAAGAACGCGAAACAATGAGACTCTTGTCAGCTCTACAGTTAGGGGATGCGAAGGTAATCAAAAGCCGTGCGTCGGTGGGATGAGACCGGCCGTATCGTCCAGGTTGGAGTACAAAACCGCACAGCAAAAGCCATCTGGGATAGAGAGAAAGAGAGAGAGAGAAGGAAACGCACGACGGCAGTGCGGTGCCCGCGGCATTATTTCGTGGGGTTCGTCTAGTCTGCGTACCGTCTAATCTGCGTACGAAAAATGCATATGGTGAGGCGATTGGATAGTGCAAACCTGGTCGGTGCCAGCATTTAAACCTGAAGATTCAATTGGAACAGCTCGAATGCGATGGTTTTTCATGCTAGATGGTCGTGGTTCTTCTTCGAAGAGACCGGTCGACATGCCGGATTTCTCTACCGAATCGGGATTGATAAAGAAGCCTGGATCTATTCGATTAGGGATCTATTTGTTCTAACTTATGAACGCTTGAACGGTATATTAGGAGTAGAAACGATATGGGTATAACGGGGCATTGGATTCGTCTGAACCTAGTTCAACTTTTACAAGTTGCAAGTTTGGCAAATAGTAGAAGTTCGAGTGTTAAAAACCCTAGGGCTAAGTTGCAATCTTTTTTTTTTTTGGATGATATGAGATCGGATAAGATGAGAATGAATAATATCTTGTACTATATTTGGTAGATATTATGAATAATATCTTGTACTATATATGGTAGAGATTTGACTATAACATAGTGTTTTGTGGACATGGACAAAACTAGAGAGTACATTAAATAGTTAGTAAAAAACGGTTGAACACGGGAGGAGAGCAAGAGTTAGGATGTCGGCTTGGGGACCATCACACGAAAGACCTCCTATGGGCCATGCGATGGCAGCGATGACCACCAAGGGTTATGACATCGCCATGGGACTGCAACCACCGTGAAGTGTTCGTGTCCCCGTAATTTTAGAATAGTGATCGCCATCAAGGTGGTTGCACTCCTCGCCATGGCGGCCACGCTTGTTGAATGACGGTGACCACCGTACCGTCGGTGTCGCCATTCACAACACCACCGCCCTTCCGGTCCCTCTTCTCTCTTGATTGGTTAATGCAGACCTTTTTTTCTTTTTCTTTTTTAATTTTCCCCATTTCCTTTCATCCCCATAGGAAATATCCCCAAGTGGAATTACTTTATTCTAGTTATACTTAATCATATCCAACTCAAATTTAGTTTTTTTTTTTTAATTTTTGATCGAACTCAAATTTAGTTTGGAAGGTGCAAATTGAAACCCCTAGCGGTTGTTGAATTTCATTAGATCCGCATGAGATCTACACAAGGATGAATGCAAACAGGGAATTAATTGGCCCGACCCATCATCGGACCAAGCCCAAGAAAGTACTTACCCAAATTGATGGTTGATCAAGGGCACAACTCTTAAGGCGCGTTTAGTAACGATTTTGTTCCCGGGAGTTGATTCTGACTAGAAAAATGATTATTTTTTATTCTGTTCCTATAAACTGATTATAAGTAAAAAACACATTTAGTAACTGTTCAAAAAAATTTTTATTCTAAAATATAATTGCGTTTGATACCGTACTAATTAATTTTGTTCCAAATTAATTTTTTTAAATAATTTTTAAATTTTTGTTTACTTTTTTACTTTTTTTTTACTTTTTTTCCATTTTTCCGATTATTCTTCTTCTTCATGTGGCCGATCGCCACTAAAGCGTCGCCGGCCCTCATCCGCCAAGCCTCGCTAGCAGCTGGGCAAGGCTCGACCAACCTCGCCAGTGGCTGGGCTTGCCTCCGGCGACCAGTGGCAAACGGCGGTGGCGGGTTGCGGCGGGTGGCCGCGGACGGTGGCAGGCAACAATCGTGGGATGACGGAAGGGAAGAATAAGAGTTTCATTATTTTGATTCTTTTTTTAATTCTCGAACGAAGAATCATATATTTTTTTTTATTCTCAATTCTCTTCTCAATCTATTCCCGGGAACAAAAATTTTACCAAATGCAATTCTCATTCCAAACTAATTTTGAAAACAAAAAATTAAAATCAAGCAATATTTGACACGTTGCCAAACGGGTCCTTAACATCCATTTCATTTTTCTAGGCCGTTGTCCTTGTCCTTGCCATCCCAAAACTCCTAGAGAGGTGGTTGTCCAGCCTCCCTATGTCTCGCAGTCTCGAGCGAGACGTGCAGCCGACGCGCCGAAAGCACTGGTGGGCTAGAGAGCAACCGTGAAAACAATCTGTCAGAAAGACAGTACACAACGCTACGCACCTCGACCCACTCGTCCCTACAAAGGTTCATTTCAGTACTTTCCAGCACGTTCCAGAAAAGGAGCAAAGGATAAAATATACTCGGAGTTTCAGGGGGTCCTGGAAAGCGCAGATGCGGTACTTTACCAGTGCATGGCCAGGAAAGAGGCCACGCCAGCCGCATCTGCCCCAATTTCGGCCCCTCGTGCTGACGACGGAGGACTCGATTCCGCAGGACGTCGAAGGCGCAGTGACCGCATTTAATTGAAAGAAATAGTCGGGAGAACCGGAGCGTGACGGGGACTAGAGCCGTCGTTTTAACCCTTTAATGAAAAGATTAGAGAACCGTCCTGTGGCGAAAGTCAAGTGGTCCTATCCTATCATCACTGATGTTTTCCAATGAAGTGGAGCTAATGGGAGGTCTGTGACCAGCCAATAGCCCTCGAGGTTTAGGTGCCTCACAAAGAAAAGTCAGGACAATGACTAGCATTGATAGCATGCCTCCATGCTAAGTGTTCTAGAATAATGTAAAATTTTACTTAACCACCACCAACTCTTCGAATGGTCTAAATTATTAGATGAGAAATTGATTTTAATATTTAAATGTTTTAATACGAGATGTCAAAATTTTATTTACATTGGAGTGAAGATTAAATTCGAAATATGAACATGCATTCAAGATAGAAAAGAAAGATATGTCATGAGGAGAACAAATCAAGGGTGATGATTTTTTCTTTTAAGCCAAGAAATAGATGTAATCATTAAATGGGTTAGGTTATGCCATGCGATAATTAAGGAACTTGGCTTAGCTTGGTTGAGTTTAATTGGGCTGAGTCGAACTTTATAATCGAATATCATTTTCAAATTCTATTAAAGATAGCATTGAATCAATTTTGACTCAAGCAAAATTGAGATTGAACGGTCATGATCAGAGGGCGACTTGAGGCAAGGCGAAGTAAGAGGATAAGGATGTGAAATCCTTAGGACCCACTAAAATTTGATTTTCCCTGATCTTGTGAAGAAATTGCATGTCCGGCAATATTCAGCAGTTCAAATCCTCCAAATTCTCTCACCTTTTTTCCTTTCTGGAAAAGTGGATTGAATAGTCAATTGAAAATTCAAAGTGAGATTTTATATTAAAAAAATGCCTTATTTTTAATTTGTTTTTTCGCCCATTTTCTTTTTCTCTCCAAGGCCAAATTCAACTTTCTACGCTCCACATTCAACCCTTATCCCATTAACAAATATGGAAAAAATCAACAATCTTCTCTGCCCTTATTTCTTTAATCCTCCAGTTTAATCTTTTGTCCTTATCATTCTCCCCACCCTAAAATCTCTCCGAAAAATAATCCCAATTTAAGATCTTCCCATGTCGACATCTCGGCAAAATTACAGGCCGTGGCAGTTCTGGAACCGGAGCTGACGTCAACGTGCTGCTAAAATTCTTCCGGCGCCAGTTATTATTTCAGTTAAAAAGAATAATTAATTAATTAATTAATCAGAGGGAAAATGATTAAAGAAAAATCGTCGCGTGGCGAGCGTGATTATGGCGACCAGCGAGAGGGGTCATTGCTGACCGATCCCCAGTCGCCTTATGCGACCATCATAATCACGCCCATCCCTAAGAAAATTAAAAAATAAAAATACAACAAAAAGAACAAAAAAACTTCCAATCATATCCTCCGATGTTATCAATAAATACCCAAATTTTTCTTTCATTACGAAGAAACCCAAATTTATACACGTAACGTATGTATTCTCTGATTTCAATTTCATATCACATTAATATAAATTTGAGGTTTTTTTTATGACGTTAATTTTTTTATATTTATGCAAATTTTAGTGATACAATTAATAATATCACAGTGTGTATCGTTTAAGGTTTTTGTATAGTTTAAGGTTTTTGTGTTGTCGACCGAAAAAAATAAAAAGAGGAAAAGTGAGGATAAGAAAACGATAAATGAAAAACGAAAAAAGGGAAATAAAAAAAAAAAAAATTGGTGGGGCGTAGACCGGACCGGACCAGAGCCCGTCAAAGGAGGAGTGGGGGCCACGCTGGCGTTAGGACACCGTACCACGCTGTGCGCCCGATAACACCGTAACATTAACCCCTCTCCCTCTCTCTCTCTTCTTTCTCTCTCTAGAAAAAAAGGAAATTACCAAAAAGCCATCCTTTTCCCCCCTACTCTCTCTCTCTCTCTCTTCTTTCTCTCTCTAGCATTTCTGAGGGGAAGGAGAAAGGAAGCGACTTTGGTTGTGAGAGACAGAGAGCAAGAGCGAAGCTCTGAGCTGGAGACTCCACCAAACCCTGCTGCCATCTCTCTCTCTCTCTCTCTCTACCCTCCCTCTTTCTCTCTCTAGCTCCCGCTCTGCAGATTCCTCGAGCGGAGCTCGCGTGCACACTCGCCTCGCTGCTGGCTCGATCCCCCTCTTCTTCTTCCTCTCTCTTCTCTCTCCTCCCTCGCTTCGCCGTCGTCGGCATCGTGGTCTGCTGCGGAGGCTGCGCAAGTAGGCACCTAGTCCCTCTCTTTCTCCCTCCCTCTTGTCCGTCTGTGCTCGAGCGTTGGTGGGTTCCTCGCGGTTTTCCTGATTCTTGCCGGGATCGGAGCCGGCGTGAGCGCCGGCGAGCCTCGATTCCTCAGATCCGCCGCCCGCCGGATTGGCGATTCTTGCTCGCCCGTTTTTGATCTCGTCGGGCTGGCTGGTCGTGGGGAGAATTCTTCGGTTTTCGTTTGCGCCCGTTTCTGCAAGGGGGGGGGGGGGTGGAGGTGGAATTAGAGATCCCGGGTTGAGCGTTTAGATGTGGTTTGTTCACTTCGAATGAGCGGAAGGAGACTATAGCGAGTGGCATTTCTGTTCTCTCTGCACGTCGTTGTGTCGACTTGGAACGTCGTTTACTTGGTCAAAATGATTTCTTTTTTTTTTCGTTTGAATGCTGTCCGAATTGTCTGTCTGCAGGATTGGGTGATTGAGATTCGCGTGAGGAGGGTGCTGAGTTTAACGATTGTTTTGCTTGGATGAATTACGGCGAATTCTAGTGGATTGACTTCTGTGCTTGCCCTTTTTTGACCAGTTGATTCTTGGATTTGGGTACCTGTGACATCTGGGGAATGGCCAACCGGATCAAGGAAGATGAGAAAAACGAGCGAATTATACGGGGTCTTCTCAAGCTCCCCGAGAATAAAAGATGTATCAATTGCAACAGCCTGGTATGCGGCACATTGCTTGCTTTTGCATTCCAACTTCATGCCGTCATGTCACAAATGTCTAAGCCCATAATATAATTCATGATGTTTGTGTTAAGAATTAAATTGTTTTTTAATTCTTTGACTTGAACTGAGTTAGCTGCAACATCATGAAGTAAGCAAGCACACTGAAGATTATTTATGGATTGAATTACTAAGCTACCATGATCGGTTGTGTCTTCCATCCTTTTTTGTTGCTACCTGCCAAGCTTGCTTAGTTGGCTTGTGATGAGTGGGAAATCTTTTTCAGCATCATATATTTACCTATCCATTGTCGGTACCTTGCTTCTTTCTGTTTTAGTTTAGATTCCAGGGTCAAGTCTGTCAATCTGGTAGACTATAATAGAACCACTGCTTTTGAGATCTATGAAAAGGATGGAGGCATCTAAACCATGACATGCATCAGATGATATCAGTGCTTTGCTTCAAGCTAATAATTTTCATGCCAAACTGTATTTTGTTGATGCATGAAAAAGTTACTCTTCTAAAGCTATGTAGTTCATAAATTCTTTCATAAAACATCTAAACAATAGGAATGTGGCGAAATTCCATGTTAACTTGGGATTGATCATGCATATTGGAGTTTGAACTCTTATCCTGATCAAATAGAAGTAACGTTTATTTTGGGAATTCTATTTCTGTGAACAGGGACCACAGTATGTTTGCACCAGTTTCTGTACATTTGTGTGCACAACATGTAGTGGAATACAGTAAGTACTGATAACCTTTTTTACCTTGTTGTACATGTATCAATTCATATGCGTATTTAGCTGTCAATTTGGAAGATTCAAACTAGTTGTGAAGAACAAACATGAATATAGTCCATGGACACATCTTGAGACAAGATTATTCAAAAAGAGGATTCTGAGAGGGGATGAATATGTTTTACATGCATTATGCTTTCATTTGCTTAAACTGAGCTGACCGCTAGCAATTGCTTCAGCCGGGAGTTCACACATCGTGTGAAGTCTATATCGATGGCTAAATTCACATCACAAGAAGTTAGTGCCCTCCAAGGAGGTGGAAATCAGGTATGTAAGCATTCCTTATGCTGGACATGCAATAGTGTTGCTAAGCTGTTGAAATGACCGTTGAAAATTGCCTTACAGCGTGCAAAGGAAATCTATCTCAAGGAATGGGATCCACAGCGTAATTCTCTGCCTGATTGCAGGTATGGTATATAACAAGAACATATATTATTCTTCTGATAAGTAGGAGGCCAAGCATCCTTTGTGTTCTTTAGAAGCTCAGTCTCCTGATTTGGTTTTCTACTTTCCCAGTAATGTTGACAGGCTGCGAGATTTTATTAAGCATGTCTATGTGGACAAAAGATATTCAGGTGATAGGAGTTTTGATAGACCTCCAAGGGCGAAGGTAGGTGCAGTGCTACTTAAACTCTTGAGTTGTTGATTAGGCTATTTTGATCTTGAACTAATTTTCTTTACTGTTTAACTAATGAGAGCAGTTTGAATGAACCCAAACTTGTATCTACAAAGCTATTCATCAATTGTTAACAGTATTTGATATTCTGCCCTTGTCTAATTGTATACAATGTGCAGAGTGACAGAGAAGACTCATACCATGGAGGTTCTCGAAGTCCTCCATACGAGGAGACGTATGATCGGCGATACAGTGATAGGTCAAGCTCCGGTGGAAGAAGTCCAGCATACGACCAAGAAAGCAGACAGCATAGTGATTACAAGAGAAGTCCTTCTCGTCCAGAAGTAATCAATGATTGGCGTCGAGAAGACAGATTTGGGAATGGAAAGAAGTTGGACGATCGCCGAACTTCTGACGGAGAATCAAAGATAGGAGGATCACCTGAACGACCAAAAGATCTAGAGACATCTAGTCCACCTGTGGTGCGACCAGTTAGGGAAATACTGGGGGATAATGTTTTGCCTCTTCGGATAGCAGAACCTCCGAAAGCCAATGGTACTAGGGCAACTGATGGCTTGGTGCAGACACAGGTGTGGCCTCTTATTTATGTTGAAAAGATAAATTCTTTAGTGTTCCTGAGTGCATGACCATAGTGGATCTGAAGGTGGCATGCTAACTAGAAAGCTAATAATTCAAGTCCAGAACTGAATCAAATTTTCATTGGTCCTAAAATGCACTGCATGATCAATTTAGATGCAAACTTCTAGAGAAACCAGATGGTTTTGTTTTTTCCCCTTTCCTTTCTGGGATACTCGATAAGAATGTCTTAAATGTAATATGCCTTCATTATCTCGTCTTCATTGCAAAAGAAAAAAGTCATTATCTTGTCTGATTGCAGAGGACTGTATCTTCCAGTAGCTTGGGTTCAACAAATGGGAATGTTGCAGAAGTTAAACCTGAGAAAGCAGTTAGCTTAATTGATTTTGATGCTGATCCTGAACCTCCTACTACAGCCACCACACAGCCACATCCACCTACCATGAGTCAAGCCATTTCTATGCCGATGACTTCTACCAGTCAGGATAATTGGGCCTCTTTTGATGTCGCACCTGCCACAATAGTATCCCAGCCTCCAAACGCAAGTCCCCTGGATTCTGTCATATCTCAGTTGACTACTCCAGCTCCTGCACCTGGTCAACAATCAGGAGGCCCTGGGTTAGGGGGGGCATTTGTTGCACCTGGAGGCAGCTCAGCAGTGTTACCACTGGTTGGTAATTCAATGGCTGCACCTGTAGTTAACACTCCTGCATTGCCCTTGACTGCCGGTGCTTCCACAGTTGTGCCAGCAGGTGGTTTGTCAACATTCCCTCGAGGTTCTTCAGTGAGTGCCCCAGGATTGGTATCAACTTCTGCTGTAAGTGGTGGTCCTGCTTTCAGTACTCCACCTCAGCAACCTACCCTCTTCCCAGCAGCTGGTATGCAGACCACTCAACCATCCTCAATGCACATTCATGGAACATCTGGCAATCAGGTTGGCTATGCTATCTGTATGAATGTTAATGTTGTTCTCTAATGCACCACATAACCTGTTTGTCTTATAATCTTTTTCATAGTCCTGGAATGCATCACCTCCTGCAAATGTACAAGGACCTTTTAGCATGGTTTCATCTCAAGCACTTCATGCATCAAAACCTCCTGAACAGGTCGCTTCTGCTGTGGTTTTGCAAAATGTCTCTGCTGATGTAAAATCAAGTTCAAGAAAAGAGTTGCCTGTGGTAATTCTGCCTACAAGTGTTTTTGGCGTTACTTTGCCAAGTCTTCTCATGATTTATTTTCTCACAACTAATACGGAGTTATTTATAGGATCTTTTCACTGCAACTTATCCATCCTATCCAGCACCAGTTATGGGGTGGCAAAATCGTCCACATTTTGCCATGGGATATATGCAATATAACCCTGTCATGGTATCAAAATATTTGGATATGCCTCCTAGCTTTTAATGCCATTTCCGTTTTTTCTTATTAACATATTTCAAAATATATACTTTACTGTTGCAGACAATGCAACCTTTGCCACAGCAAACAATGCAACCTTTGCCACAGCAATCAAAATCAGTGAACCCATTTGATACAAGTGAACCTTCTCAAGTTCAGACTCCAATGGTATGTGAAACATCCAATTTACAGCTCAGTCTTTTACTGATGTGCTAAGTGAATGTCAAGGAATGGTGATGTCATAAAATAGAACATGTATTAGTGCCCTGGTTGAAATTCATGGTCATTACTTCTGAATTTTATTTGTGCTGTCTTCCTATTCAATATCAGGGGAAAGTAGGGTATGAAATTGTAAATAGAAGTATGCTTGCATAGTGCAGACTCATGAACTTGAAAACATAACAACTTGGATGGATTAGGGTTTTAGGCTACTTTGTTTTTCTTTCGTCACTATTTATTAGCATTATTGTATTTTTGGTGGTTTGGGGTTGAGGGGGCTTGTTTTGAGGGAAGAGAGAAAAGAGAGGCATTATTGCCCCTGGATGTTGTTGATGAAGAAGAAGGGTAAGTAGATTCACATGTAGCTGGTTATCACTATTAGTGCCTGACTACACTTTTTGAATCCCTTGAATTATAGTCGAGGTATATTGCAAAGCATTGGTTGTTTTTATTTTTTTAATAAGTTTTTCTTTTTCTTGTCCCTTTCTATGCAGTTTCCCTCCATGGCATCATTGCAGGGTGCTTTACCAAATGTCCCACCCTCTTCCAGTCTCATGCATGCTTCCAGTCTTGGTACTCCCACGCCATCGTGGATACCCCCTCAAGGCACTTATGCATCAGCAGCATCTCTGCAGCCACAAGCTCATGCATCAGCATTGCCTCCAAGTAAGCGATGAAAGCAACCCCGCTGGTGTAAATAGATTAATGACAAAAAAAGACAAGACAAAGAAAAAGTTATGGTCTGTATTTTCTGTCCGCTGATTCTTTGTGTGAATCTTCAGGTGCCTACATGGGACAGCAAATGCATGGTAACATGCCTCCTTCCAGGTGACTATCACTGATTATTGTTTTCATCAGATGCTGTTTACTTGGCTGAGATGTGCGCGTGCATGCATGTTCAGGGTGCTGACCAAAATGATTCATGTGCTTTGCATGTTATTTCTGTCATGCTCTGCCCATTCACTTAGAACTGGCGATATTGTAGCATCGAAAATAGCGTGAACTTGTTTATTCATGTGCGTTCAAGCTAATGTCACTGTTTAGGCTCTCAAGAAGCACGTATCTTGTAGGACACCTTTGGTGTTCATGGTTGGTTTAATCCCACTTTGTCAAGTGCGAAATATTGTTTCATGATGCTTTGTCCCCCTAAAGCAAGGAATACGTGGGAAAATTTCTGAAATGTTTTAATGGCCTGCCTTGGGCTATGAGTAGCTTCCACTCACTGCTTTGCTTTTCTTAGGTATCAAGGAGTAGGGGGATTTGGCATGGAGGGAGCTTCGTATGGCCCCTTGAATACGAATCAGTTTGGAAATGCCGGTTTTCCAGCCCCTCATACACCAAATTCTTCGGCACCAGTCGGAGGAAACCCTTTTGGCTAGATGCAGAGAGCAAAGCTCTCTGACTTCACTTGGGCATCTCCTTGTTGCTCCTCTTCATCTCGTCCCGTTGAAAGTTTTGGTTTCTTATATTAATAGAGAGGCAGCTAGAGAGAGATTCATTTGCATCCATTATTTTGGGGTAGCCGTCAACACCTTGGATTAGTAGATCAAGAAATCACTTGAACTCCAGCCGAAATCACGTGGCCTTGAGACGGCTCCTCCTCGATCCAAGTTTTTTCTTTTTTTGTTTATGCAGCAACGGTGTTAAATCTGTTTGTAGATTCTCATTAGGCATTTGATGGTCCAACTCGATTGCTTCTGTTGTAAAATTCTTTCTTTTTTGTTTTAGTTTTGAGATTGTCGCATGTCAATCACTACGTTCTGTCGGATAACGTTCGTGAAACAAAGCTTGTAATGATGTATTGTGGGGTGTGTATATGTTGATATTTTTGAATGATGAGTTTTGTAACCATACTGTCTAGTGTAGTTCTGTCACCTAAGTATTACTGCTCCCCTAACCTGAAAAAACACTGAGAATCTGGAAGAGAGAGAGAGAGAGAGAGGATTCAAAAGAATCGCATTTTTAGCATGAACGCAATAGCAGAACGCTAACAAGAATCAAAACCACACAGAATCTCTTCGCGTGCTTAACAAATGTTCGAATAATTTCCGATCAACTGCTTCCTACTCTATCATGAAGAACTTCCGAATGCGAACCCATGAATGCAATCTACATCATCATGAATGAATAACGGGTGTGAATCGTGATGCGGCATACTATGTATCCTTTCTGTTCTTGCGTAACCCGAAACAGCAGAAAGGTTCAGCACTAATTTAACCAACGTAGTTGGCTTCCTAGCTATGACATCGGCAAAAGTGAAAGCCAGGAGGCGTTTCGCGTCGTCAAACTCTTTCATCCTGGGCCAGAACCGCTCAACTGCTTCCTACTCTATCCACCGAATTATCTGATGGGGTGCTCGAGGGATCAATATACTATTGCATCTGCACAAGTTGGATGACGCCATGCATTACTTATATGTAACTGCAGCTTTAGAATTTCCAAACTGCTCATGTGGCTCCACCAGCTTGCCTGCACTTCCACACAACTGGTGCTACGAGCATCCATACTGCACCAAGGACAATCACTTTCCATCACTACTCATTCACGCTATTTCTTTCGTGAAATCAGGATTACAAAGGAGCTTTTCTGATTATGCTGGCATTAGCAACTTAGCACAACAATAACTGATCACAAATAGGAAGGAGTTTTCTCTATCAAGCACATACTGAAAACGCAGACTGCGACCCACTCGTTGACGATTTTGACCCAAGTGCTCGTCCATCCCACGTCAATGGTCCACCTGCATAAGAATGAGCGGAGAAAAACATTCACTTTAGTCTGACGTACATGAAATTGCTTTTCTAATCCAGAATTCAAAAGAACTTGGGCTTTTACGAGCATTTCAAAGACCAGGTATCATGCTTGATTTGGGTAAGTGCTTTTGCCTATCAAAACTGTTTTTCCTCGGAAAAAATCATGTAGTGTATACTAAAACAGCTCTTTGAAACTTCAGTGCACAAAAATTTAAGTTTCTGTAATATGAAAAGCAATATCAATCTCTAGAACACAACAAGTCATTTTACTTCTTCATTGGGTAGTGAGTGTTCCAGCCAATAAACAGCATTCCAAAGTACATCGCTCCTGTGGCGAAAACAAAATGGAAGAAGCCGTAGCCATATGGGACATCACTGGCAGCTCTCTCTTGAGTCTTCATGAACTGCAGTTACTTAAAAAGTTATTTTGCTGAATGTTCTAGTCATGAAAATGTTTCTGCTAATTGAAGCACAAACCTGAAAGCATTGGGAGTCAATTCCAGTTGAAAAGGTAGCAATGACAATGGCAAGCATCGCTACAATGAAGCTCTGTAGTGCATAAAAGATGGTAAGCATAGTCATCCCATCACTCTAGACTATAAGATATAAGTTAGGAAATACAAGCTACAATATGGTAGGAGACAATATTTCAGAGTCAAAGGATTGAATCATAGGTAACTTAATCATGCTGCCAAAGTGCATATGATCAGTGAACCCGATCTTTTGACAAAACAAGATTTCCTACTCCTGCTATTAGCTTTTCTCAGCGACATTTGGCCCAAATCATGTAACTATTAAGCCTATACACAACAAAAGCTACAGAGGCCCCATTAGATCAATCCATTCTATGAACTTCTAGAAAGCTAAATTAGCTGAAAAACTCAGTCGTGTATTGAGACTGTAATAAGCATGCTGAGAAAGAAGCACAGGCGATCCCAATAAACTGGGAAAGGTACCTAGCTCCAGGTTTGATGGAGTCCATAACATTTGTAATGAACCTTTTCCAGGTAGCAAGTAACCAATTAGATTTAGCCCCAATGTTTCTTAAGGATGTTGTCAGCTAATTAAATGCAAAAATGGAGAAAAGCCAAGAATCTGGGTATTACTATGATTGTGAGCCAGTCAGTACTGTGGGAAGCTTCAGCTTTCCTGTTGCAACTTTCTCCCGCCGGTTCACTGGAATGCAGAATAGTTAGGAGAAATGTAAATATCACACTAATTGATTTGTAACTTAAATAGATTAAATAGAACTCTTCAGTCTATTTTGGAGTTAGCTTATCTAGATGCTCCATTCAAGTAAATCCAATCTACCTTGCACAGTCTAATAACTCAACCTCGAACTAAAAGCTTGGAAACTTTCTCCATGCAAAGAGCCCAATCACTTGAAATGGAAAATTTTGTGCTATTGCCTATTTATAGGAGTTCGTGAGAAACCTCAACCAAGGTCATTCTAGACTGAAGTTGCACAGAGTAATTATTTAAGTGGATTTGCCAATGAGGTTGAGTCTCATGGTAAGCTACAGTTCTTGTCACACAAAATTGTACTTTTGGGAAAAATCTAAAAGAAAACAACATAGTATGGCCGTTGTCCAAAGGCAATTTCGCACAGCAGCGAAGACATAAGAATAGTACCTCCGAATGGCACACCAGCAGATAAACACAACATAGAGTCCCATGAGACCAGGAATCAAGAAGCCGGCATTGACCTGTTTTACAACCAAAATTAACTAATTATCTGTCTTAATATGACTATTACCGGTGGATTTGGAATGGATAAGAACTTACTTTAGGGTGCAGAGAGACGCTGGTCATGAGTTGCAGTAGCACAAGAGTCCAAGTGATGAAGAAAATGTTAAGTAGACAGGATGTGTCCGGTGCATACCAGATGTACATTAAGATGATCCCCCCAATGCAAACAACGTATGCAGTAGCTGCAAGTAATATCTTCTGGATGTAGCTGCAAGAGAGCTTTCTTAGAATAAATTGGTAGCAACACTTCACTACTCCATTGGGCCCTTGAATTACACAACAGATATATTCTTGACATACGCATTAGTTAAATGCATAGACATCCTTTCGGGAAATTACCATAAAATTCTTGAATAAACCAAGAAGCTGAGCACTTTTTCTCATGCTGCCTATGCTCCTTAGATTACGGAAATAATTTTTAGCTGCCTATGTACTCAGGCTGTAATAATAATTTTATGATTAGTAAAGCTATGAACGACACTAGAAGTGAGTTTTGCGTCATCTAGGATGTTTGGTAAATGGTTTTCACTTGATGCAATGCGAGCGGGAATAGTATCAGATGAAAATTTTGTCAGACGCAGAAGTAATGATGCAGAAGAATGAATTGCCCAAATGTAGGGATGAATCGGACACTCATACCACTTCTCCGCATATTTATCAGACCGACAGCAATCGTCCAGCCACATGATGAAACTGATTATACTTACAAGCTGAACGAGAAGAAAAACCCTGAAAATCATGTCAGAAATCAATGAGAAAATTGCCCCAGTTTTTGGCTTTAGCTCTGTTGTTCTAGTATGATGTAGAGATCATAGTAACCCAATAATGAACAATACCCGGCACCAAAATGTGCGACTTCTCCTGTCAAATCAGAGGAACTGTGTCACCACCCAGGATGCCATAAATTGGAGCCACCCTAGAGCTTATTTAAAAGAGAGATATACAAAGAGAATCACCATAGATCCGGATAAAGGTTGAAGGAACCAGAAAGGGGACAATAATCAAGGTAATCAAGAGGACAGTCTTGACTGACCACCACCCGGAATGCCATGCATTTCTAGGCTCTTGCATCTTTGACGTGCAGACTGTTGATAGAAACATTATTAAGTAGAAGGTCTATTGCAGGATTAAGGCTGAAGCAATCCATGCAAACAAAGCTGGAAGATACACACAATAAATAGGAAGAAGAGCAACATGAAACTGTAGGCATAATCCTAGTATGAAAGCCAACAAATGATGCGCTCAAGTGGAAAGGATATGAAGCATCCCAAGCTGACCCGCAAGACTCCTTCTGTGCCCAAACAATCTTGTGCACCGTGGCATCCTTCTAATCCTGCAATGGTCAAAGCCTCTTTGAGCACCTTTCCTCAATTATTTATCTAGCAGATATGGCTGTAAGTAAGCTATAGGCCCGACAAATAATACTTCCCTGATAAAAGATCATCTCAAGTGAGAGGATACACTTCACAAATTTTCTCCAGAATCCATGAATTTAAAATCCAAAAAGCAAAATGAAGAACAAAAGAGAAGGAAAAGGAAGAGTGTTGGAGAATGCAACTCGCATCCCCTGGGAGCTAACAGAGCGAAACTACTATCATTAAAAGGCAACTAATAGTGCCAAACTTTTTACATTCGTTTGGGAGGTTTCATGTAAAGGGACCTGCAAGTTTGAGACTGTACAAGGCAACTATTTCCTTAGTTCTAAAAAATAGTAGCCGTGTGGCCATGTGGATGTGCTCCATCTGGTGCATGTACTAGTGCTAATCATGGAAATACAAAGAACGTACAAATCAATGACAACCATAAAATCTTACTCTCCATTTCTTTGAGGGCACCGTAGCCATAATCCCGAGAAACCCAAGCCAGTAGATTACAAACTAGAAACATCAAAGCATACAAATATCTGGCCATCCAAGGGTTAGAGCCATTTCGGAACTGGCCACAACAAGACTCAGCCTTGGAATTCAAGATGGCATTCTCCCTCTCGTTGCCACTGCTTCTACTTGCACTGCTATCCATATCTCCTTCACTAAAGTGACGGACATCCATAGCATTGCATACCCACTAAAATCTCAGCATCTGCAGTTCAAGCAGGTTAGGATTGTTTAACAAGGGTGATCAAAAGAAACAGCATGCAAGAGTCCACAACATGGTCATGCCTAGGCTGCAGGTAGTTCTTTTGTGATTCACCTCAGTCCTAAAGGGCTTAAAGATTGTTGCAAAATCATTGCATTGCCTAGCTCTCTTCTAAGAAAGATAAACCATACTTTGCACCCCCAGAAAGATAAACAAATGATAACCTTCCTTCCCAACCTGAGTTGTTGGAATGAACCGAAGTTCCCGAATTATCCACCCAAACTAGCCAACACATACATAGTCCTCTGCACTTTGCCTATAGAGAAGAGACTTAACCATTGTGACTTTGACACTAATATCCAGAGAGCATCTCGACTTTTCGCACCCTTTTTCCCTGGGCGGGCAAGCTATGAGACATTACATATAAGGTTTTAGTGTCTGCACCCAAAATGCAAGGATATGCAGGCGTTTTTTCAAAATGGAAGCAACTTCTAAATTTGGGGAGGACCAAAAAGAGAAGAGAGACGTAGAATGCAAGGCAGGAACTTTGATAAAGGGATTTGCTTAAAGAATAAATCCCCCAACTTTTCCCTTTGTTCGGTATAACAGCAATTAGCAAAAGATCTTGTACCTCCAAATCCACAATGCAACACTTCATACTTTCATATCAGTTCTCGCCATTGAACTCATTGAAACAAAAAATGCAGAGACAATGCAATGTCACCATTTAAATCATTTGGGGGATTACAGAACAGAGACTTCTAACTGGGAACAAAAGAAAAAGAAAGCAGTTGAGCAAAGCAGCGAAGACGAGCTATTCTCATCCAATGCCGAACAGATTGAAAAGAAAAAACACTTGGGTCTTGAAGAAATTGGATAGTACCTGATGGTTCAAGACAATTTCGTGAAGAATTAGAAAGATCCTGTTCAAGAAGCCCACACTCGCCTCGGATATATCCAGGACAAAAACAGAGTGGCAAATCTCATGTTTCTGCTTTTGCTATTTGTAAAAAGACAGCATAGTCCAAAGTCCCCCCTCAATCGTGGTTGAACGGTTGACATATGAGAGAGAGAGAGAGAGAGAGAGACTTTTGGGTGCTTTCATTAGCTTCTTCTTTTTCCCGCCGTACGCATTCTGTCTTTTTGCTTTCGTTTTTCCTTTTCTTGGTGTTGACATGAGGTCGTAGCTCTAAAAAAGATAACATGCAGTGTCGAGTGAGAAATCCTTTTGCGAAATGCGATTTCGAGAGAACATTAGAATACTTCCGATCTTCACCGAAACAGAGGATGAATGTTTGCTTTGGCGTCACTCAATCTGCTGCTTTGTATATGGCAGAAAGGGACGACAAGCAAAGCACATACGATAGTGCTTTACGATACGGCTATTATAGCATTCAAGGTGAACTCCTGGGTGGCAAATGTGCACGCTTTCCATCACATCCATGACTCCAGTTTCCTGATCATTCCAATAAATCCACTGAGTAGCATCCATGCGACATAAAGAAATCTCCTTTTAGTCGAAATGAATCGAGTTTGACCCTCGACAGAACCGTTATCTGCGATCTGTGGCTTAGTAGTTTGTGTTCAAGCATGGATGATTTACAAGCCTTGAAAAACTTTTCCCATTTGGTCAAATCCGTATTAGACTTCGTCTATCGGGAAAAAAGGGCAGCACATCTACTCGCAAACCTGCTGGATTGATAACCCTTTTTCGACGTTCATTGAGTTATGGAACTAGATTTAGTTGCAGCCTGATAAAATAAGTAGACCCAACAAAAATGAAACCGAATATATGAAGATCTAGTGATTCGTGAATCAAAGCGAAGGAAGAAAAGTCCCCTGAGAAAAAGAACCTCCACTCAAGTTGAGGAGATAATTTTATATACGTTAGCTTTCGCTTTTGGCTGAGCAAAAGCAATTGCACAGTTGAAGCACTCTTTGCGTGGATAACTCTTTCACATGCTATTTTACAGGGAATAAAAAGATACCCGAAGCCGTCCATCAAGAACTGCACTAAGGCTGATTCTCTGTCTCTGAACATCCTTAGTTCCCAGGAATCTCTATGAGAACGTGTCTTTGTTAACAAAGAAAAGTTAGAAGAAGAGACAAATTTATGTGGGTACTTTTCGTATGGTAAGTTGGGGATTAGTTAAATGTCTGTCGAAAAGCTCGAGTCTTGTTGCCTCGTCCATGTTGGGTTCATGTGGGATGCACATGGTCGCCATTAGTTTCTGGTTTCTGCATTATTGCTGTAATGCAAATAGAGGAGAGCATATCATGCGGTCTGATTAGATTAGAGCTGATTGCGGATTGTGCACCTTTTTCTGGTTGAAAAGCAACGCGCTAATCAATTATTAGCCTCTGATTTTGCGGGTGAGGGGATTGGTTTTTTAACCGCCGGGTAAAGTTACTGTCTTGTTCTGTCGGCAACGAGGGAATCCACGAGGAGTACAGCTTTGTTCACCGATCGGGTCCCCCCAGCTACTTACTTTCATTGAAAGATAAGAACTTCATTCGTCCACTTTTACTAATTTACTGCATTTGCTGCGGGGCTTCTTCTGCACAACGCACAAGCGCTCTTGTAGCTCTCATTCAATGACATTGCCTGACCCTGATGTTGAGATCTGCATGTAAAGCCCAGCACCCCATTGCCTTTGCATCGAGAATAGATCGTCTCTAGCCGTGTCAAAGTGACACAAGCCTTACATGGCAAAGCCTGTCGATCTTTCGAGCCCATTTCTGTCCAGTCCTTTTTTAGCCTACTTAACCTCTCTCGAACAGAGAACAACATTCAGCCTTTTTTGTTTCTCTAGCCAATTTGGAGGCCACACTTCACGGTGCTCCATCGCCCGGTTCGCCCATTTCTATGCCGATTGGCTTCGAAAAGGGGCTTATCTGAAAGATTGGCTTTACAAGAAGATCAGAATGAAGATCACTAACACCTGATTTCTGCTACGGATTAGATTACCGACTTTGAAAGGGAGGCTGGCGGGCCTTGAAAGTCCTTCTTTGTGCCGTTCGGAGAGAAGCCCACTAATCACAACGATGCATACATGACTACCATCTAAGTTTCAATTTTGTCCGTCGCCTTCTCCCCAACTTGGAAAGTTCACTGAACCGTCACGATTAGGGAGTGTTATGAACACAACTGTCGATTACTACTACATTTTTCGCCGACAGAGCTTCGGAGGGTCTTTTTGGCTCGAGTGATCTCGCTGGGCGCGACTGTGACAACCCGAGTAATGATCGAAGTGCACTGGTTCATGCTCTTGAAGCGGCTCGAAGACAACGCATAGACACCACCACGATTCAAACTCGCGCCAACGAAATCGAACACGTTCGCAAGTAGTTGCTGGGGGAATATATTAGGGGTCCGCAAGAACTTTAAGCCTGCAGGCCGAATTTAAAGTCATCCCACTTAAGGACGATGCATTTAAAGCCGTCGCCCGTCACAAAACACCGAAATCAAATCAATGCGCGGGACCTTCCTTGCCGTCCGTCTCATGCAAATAATTACGGACTTGGATCATGGCCTCTCACCTTCCGAATCTCGTGCGGACGCACTCCCTGTTACGGCACATTAGCTTCCCTTTTTTTTTACACTAAGCCTTTTGAACTCATTCAATGCGCTGCTGCTTACGCCGGAAGTGCCTCGACGGCACTCGGTTAAACACGTCCCCATAGAAATCCAGGCAAAGTTGTAGGCCCCGTTCGTTAGCTGAATCCTAACAACTGATGCAGAAGATTATGAATACGGCTCAAGAGGTGGGTCGGGGGAGTTGGGTTCGGGCGAAAGATGCCCCTCGCCTTAATTTATTGCTCTCGGAGCTCGAACTATCATGTGGCCAATGGGCCCGACGAGCAGGGGCGGGGGGGCCGTCGTCGCGAGGGCGTGGCGATGGTTGCCATTAATCTACTCGACCTAATCCACAGCCTGTCCCGCAGAAGAGCCCCCCCTTAATTAAAATGGCAGAGAGAGGGAAATGAGATGGGATTGAGCAGGTCAACCGAGAATTTGCTCAGCATCATCGAGAGAGATGCACATACAGACATGCATCAGCACCGTGATGTATAAAGCCCTAACAACCCATGTGGGGGTACTATCTTGAAGATGGTCCATCCCCTGTTTCGTCACCCATCTCTTCCTGGTGGGGACACCGGCGCCTGCCGCTGCTTCTCTTCGACACAGAGCTGGGGAGAACGCGACAAAGTGCGAGGTCATACATTGTGTGTACTTCGCGAGTGAAGTTCGAAGGGGTTAAATTAGCGCGGGTGTCGTCGTCGGCGGTTGTCTTGTTCTTTTTAATCTTCCCTTAGCTTTTAGTGCACTTAGATTATGGCCACGATTGTCCTGGGTCTATCCCCTTAGCCGGCTCCTCCCCATTTTTCTAAGTTAAGATGCGAAAGAAACCGAGACGTGGTCGGCACAATTTGTGCAGTCCATGACCGCTTCTTTCTTCATCTCGGACGCATTATGTGCACTTTCTCTAACAAAGTAAAGTGAACATATTGAGTCATCGCCTGCCACCGTTTACTAGTCACAAGATTCTAGATGACTTCTTCAGGAATATTTGATCAATTTTGAGATGGAAGCCTTAGAATGTGTGGCCACGATCCTGTTGATCGATTCTTCCTTGTGGAAGGAAGAGATGAGGGGGGAAAAGTAAAAGAATGGCAGGGAGAAATCGCTCCTGAAATCATGCCGCAAATTACCCAAATGAGCGTGCGGGATAAGCAGCGGCATGGACAACGATGCCGTATGGTCCTTCCCTTCACCACATGCGAGCCGGAGAAACTTCTTTATTTTTTCCCCGTTTTAGCGCTTTATGGGCAAATCGGTACGTGCGGTGGATAGATATCGCTCTCTAGAATTACAGCTTTTTCCCCCTTCCGACCTCTGGTTTCTTGAGATGAGATTCTAGGCAAAGAAAGGGACTTGCGCAGAAACAAATGCCACACCCTCGCTCACATGGGGTTGTCCATCTCGAAGGAAATGTAATCAGTGATGTTGCCAAATACAGATTCTCGAATTTCAGGACACCTTAGTAGGACAATCGATTGGGGCAGAGCACAGTCCTTTACCCTTTGATTTTCATTCCGTTGGTGCTCAATTAGCCAAATTGAATAAACACGGTTAGGCATTGTTACCGAGACAGTCCATTTTGGATCCATGCTCAGCTGGCCATCATGCCCGGCGCAACTCGGGAGCTCTGAGGAGTGGCGATCGCTTTCTCCGAAGTGGGTCGTGCCGGGTGCCGGATGAGGAACGGGTCGTTTTTACATTAGTGGATGGTGCGAAAAGAGCGTTGTTTTAGCGAGTAGGGTGCCGGAAGAGGAGGAAACCGACTGAATTTTTTGGTTTCCGCACAGCGACTGGATCTGGAGTCCATGCTGAGATTTTTGAAAATGGAGTTTGTGGCAACTCAGGTGAAAACGATAGGGAGGCATCATTGATTACGGTTGGTGGGATAGTATCCGAGTCCCCATTATTGTCCCCCACTATCGAAGTGAATAAAGTTAAAAACTCTTCTTCCTTTTTTCCAAGGACAAACCCAACAAGAAAATTAAACCTCTCTCCATTCCCATAAACCCCAGATCATCACAGCAACACAATTCATTTTTGTAGTTTTTTGTATCTCGAGGGGGAGTAAAATCATGCGGAAAAGCTTAAAGCTGCGTGCTTGAAACTTCTTTTTCAGAAAGGTTGCGCAAGAACTGAGACGCTGGTCAAAAGGGAAAGGCCGACTGGGGATATCCTAAATGATGCAGAACATCAGATGCAAAAGCGGGGTCGTCTGCACAGCTTCCTTGATGGCTCGAGTTTTTTGGGATTTCTTTATTCCTTTTGATCTTTTTTGGACATCTTGAAATGGGGAAAGGTCAAAAGGGTGTTAGGCAAGATCAAAAGGGGGATCGACATTACACATTTCAATGGGGGGGAAAAGTGTGAGCGTGAAGGAACAGGTTCGGTCTTCAGGAATTTCGAAACCTTGCATTAAGAGGGCGCACATGATGTCGATCCCAATGTCACTAGTTTATTTCCGATAAGGACTCCGAAACGCTGGAAGATGTTGCGCCAATCAAGGGACGGGAACTCGAGAAAAGGAGGGCCAATTCAAGGCCCCCACCAAGATCGCTTTTGGGAGGTGCCCAAATTTTGAATAGGAACCGGAAAGGAGGAAAAGAAGATGTGGTCACTAATCCGCCACTGAAGGCAATAATAAAGCAGAATGTCTCGTGGAAAAAGATCCTAATTTTTCCACCGACTTGCTCCTGTTCTTCTCCATCAGAACAGGTTCTGTCCGAAAAAGAGGGTTGGTTTTCCACGAGTGTTTAAAGAAGCTGAACATCACCATATCCTTCCCTAGATCTTTCAAGAAAGGAGGTGAATTCACCCCCAAGTCACTAGCAATTCACAGAACAGATCGTGGTAGGCACGAAGAATACATGTATACACATACAGAGCGAGAAAGAGGAGAAGCCAATTTGGAATGGAAAGGAATGATCATTCTGAAATCATCATCGATACAAGTAAAAATGTTCATCATGATTATACTGTAAGAATCGAAGAAAAAGAAAGGAAAAGAAAAATGAACAAAAGTATGATTATAAAATGAGATGAACAACAATAACCCCCCACAAACAGCAAGCTGCACTAGCACAGCAGCCCCCTGGATTCTGAGTAAAAGGACCCCCCGATTAAATCGATCTCCAAATTCATCAACATCCCTATACATACACTTTCTCTGCAACCTACTCTTTTTTTCTCTGGAACTTTTATTTGACATCTCGAGATTATGCATAACAATTGCGAATAAATATGGAGTAGAAGAGACCATCTCCTCTTACCTCACTCTCTCTTCGTCTCTCTTGTTCCCTTCGCCTCTTTCCCTTTGTATCATCTTCAGCAAAAGACCATCTTACGGGGGGGAAAAATCACAATCTAAAACTGCACAAGATCCCTTTTTTTCCTCGTCTCCAGCGAGCGACGAGAATTGCCCAGATAGAGCGAGAGAGAGAAGGGTTTCGGACTGGAAGGAAGCGCCGGTGACAAGAGGAAAGAGATGTCGAGAGCACGAAAGAAATAGTGACACACACAGGACTGACTCGAATTTTTAATTCTTAAGTGAGGGGCGAGGTTAGAGGAGGAAAATTCTCAAAAGAATCAATAGAAGGGTGGTGGAGGAGGCGAGGCGTATGAAACTCCGACGACCGGCGGCAGAGGCCCTTCGTATGCTGGTGCCGGAGGTGGCAGCGAGGGAGATGGGGGCGGGGTCTCGCACGGGATTGGCGGTGGGGGTGAACTGTAATGAACTGGTGGTGGGGGTGAATGGTGATGAACTGGCGGGGGTGGAGGTGGGGACGGATATACCATGGCGGGTGGAGGTGGGGACGGATATACCGTTGGGGGTGGTGGCGGCGGTGGTGATTTATAGACTGGTGGAGGTGGTGGTGAAGGAGATGGTGGCGGCAAGTGATGGATCGGCGGTGGTGGCGAGGGTGAGGGTGGAGGGGGTGAATATTCAACACATGGAGGCGGAGGTGGCGGTGGAGGCTCTATACAAGGTGGTGGCGACGGCGGTGGAGGAGAATGGACAGGAGGTGGTGGTGATGGTGATGGAGGAGGTGGGGAAGGATGAGGATAGAATGGCGGAGGAGGTGAATGTGGAGGTGGTGGTGGTGAGTGGGGCGGAGGTGGTGGCGAATGGTGTGGAGGAGGCGGCGGTGGAGGCGAACTATAGTAGTGAGTGGGCGAGGGCGGTGGCGGGGGTGAGTATACTGGAGCTGGCGGCGGAGGCGAGCTTGGTGGTGGAGGAGGTGGTGGCCTGGGACAGTAAATTGGCGGGGGGTGATGGTGAAGGAGGCGGAGGAGGTGGAGGAGGTGGAGGCAAGTAAACGGGTGGCGGAGGTGACGGCGGCGGTGGAGAAGGCGGCGGGGGAGATGGCGGAGGAGGCGGGGGAGAGTAAACAGGTGGAGGAGGTGGTGGCGGCGGCGGCGGTGGAGGCGGCGGGGAGGTGAGTAAACTGGTGGCGGAGGCGGTGGAGGTGGGGGAGGTGAGTGAACCGGCGGCGGCGGGGATGGCGGCGGTGGCGGAGGAGAGAAAACTGGTGGGGGTGGTGGCGGAGGTGAGTGGACTGGTGGCGGCGGCGGCGGAGGAGAATGCACAGGGGGTGGTGGGGGCGGGGGCCTTGAGATGACCACCGGAGGCGACGGCGGAGGAGGCGGCGGCAGAGAAGGCACGAAAGGAGCGCACCGGAAGGAGCCACAATCCACAGGCTTGGACAGGAACGACTTACATTGCGCCGGCGACCTCTGCAACGGCCGATTCGGCAGGCAGTTCCGCCGATCGTCGAAGTCGGGCAGCCTCAAGCACGACGGCGGCTCGCCCGTGAAGAAATTGTACGAGTAAGTGAAGTTCTCCAACCGGGGCAAGGAGCAGATGCCGGCCGGAATCTTGCCGGACAGCAGGTTGTGGGCCACATTGAGCTGCTCCAAGCTCACCATTTTCGCGACGCCGTCCGGCAGCGGGCCCACCAGCTCGTTGTAGCTGAAGTCGAAGACCGTCACGTTCTTGAGCTTGCCGACCTGGGTGGGCAGGCAAGACCTGAGCCCATTGTTCATGAAGATGATCTCGTTGAGGTTGGACATGTTGACAAGGCTGGAGGGGACGCAGCCGTGGAACTTGTTGTTGGCGAGGACGATGACGGAGACGGGGGAGTTGCCGAAATTGTCGGGGAGCTCGAAGCGGAAGCGGTTGTCGTTGATGAAGATGGCGTCCAGGTCCTTGTCGAAGAGCTCCTTGGGGACGGTGCCTTCGAACTCGTTGAACCGCAGATCCAGGAACTTGAGCGACGGCAGCCTCAGGACCACCGCCGGGAACTTGCCGGCGAAGCGGTTGTTGCTCAGATCCAGCTCGAAGAGCAGCTTCAGGCGGTCGAACTTGTGGGGCACCGTGCCGCAGAAGCGGTTGGAGTTGATGTGGAACAATGCCAGGTCGGTGAGGAGGCCGAGCTCCTCCGGGAGGTACCCGGCGATGTCGCCGTGGTTGAGGTCGATGCCGGCGACGGTGCGGATCTTGGGGTCGTCGATGGCGGGCGCGCAGTACACGTTCGTGTAGTTGCACACGTCAGATCCGACCCAGTCGCCCGTGTAGTTCTTGGGGTCCGACAGGATGGCCTCCTTCCACGCCTGGAGGGCTATGTAGGCGCTCCGGATCCGTGGGTTCTCGAACTTGAGCGACGGGTCGACGCTGACGTTCTCCCCGCGGTCCCCGAACTCGTCCCGGTAGTACAGCAGCTGGCGCTGCTTGATGTACATGGCCTCGGCGTCGCTGAGGCCGCCGCCGCCGCCGCCGCCATGGAAGGAGCTCAGGCGGAGGTGCTCCGCGGCGGAGCAGGAGGCGCCGAGGAGGAGGAGGAGGAAGGAGGAGACGAGGAAGAGATGGGTCTGCTTCTTCATCTCACGTGAGGCATCTGAGACCCGAAAAAATGCCACCTTTACCTCCTTCTCCGCGCACCAGCTCCCCTTCACACTCCCTCTCTCTAGACTGAAGGGGCAGCAATGGCGAAATGCAGGTGCTGCAGAGGGGGGGAAAGGGGGAAAGGGGAATGTGGGTTTCGCTCGTCTCGGGCTTTCTCGAGATCTGTGGGGGGAGGGTTAGAGAGAGAAAGTGGGGAGTAGTGCGGGAAGGGAAGGAGGACCAGTAGAGAGAGAAAGGGAGAAGGGAGTGTTATGTATGGAGAGGAGAGAGAATGATGGGGAAGGGAGGGTTTTTTCTAGGGATTTTGGAGATGTGTGTGAGAAGAAGGGGGATGCGAGAAAATAATGCATCAAGGGACAGCTAAATCACAGCTCAAAGCCCACCAGATTCTCCCTCACTAACTTTCTCTCACTAACTTTCTCTCTCTCTCTCTCTCTCTCTCTCTCTTTTTATCTTTTTCAATTTCCCCCATTTCCCTCTCCAATTTTTCTTCTTTTCTTTTTTTTTTTTTTCTCACTTTTTCCGGGGGGAACTTTTGTCTCTCGTGAAGAGGTGGTGGTTGCTTATATTCTTTCTTCCTTCTCCTTATCGGTGAATCCCATTTCCACCTCGTCGATTTTCGTATTTTCGAATATAATTAGCAAAAAACGAGGGTTTTTCTCAATAATTTCTCTAATTTCTTTTATTATTTTCCTTTTAAAGGGGAGCGGTCCATTTATTTAATGGGGGAGTTGGAATGATGATTTGGGAGGGCTAATCATTGGTGGGGATTGATTAATCCGCCACTTAGGAATCGAAGCAGTTTGGGGGTCTGGTTACGTGATGAGGAGGGCCGGTGGCCGCCGGAGTCCGGCGACAAGGCCGGTCGCCGGCGGCCGGAGGTGCGCTCGCGTTCACGGGACTAGCCTGGCTTTTCCGTTTTACTTTATCTTTCCCACAAAAAAAAAGAATAATAATAATTTCGGTGGGGAGCGGGGGTGACGTGGACAGAGGGGTTTGGAGTCCGCCCCCTGCGTGTCTGTCCGTTTGGGTGTCATTTGTCAAATCAGAGAGCTTTCGGACTTAAATGAAAAATTTACCAACCGAGTAACGATCCGCGCAATTCCGAAATTGCCCCCCCTCGCGCTTTTTCCCTTCGTTGAACAGAGCTGTCCTTTCACTTTTTAGAAAAAAGCCACCAAAAAAATTTAATTATGACCACAGTGACATATATTCATTCTGCACTTTCTGGTATGACACAAAAATTCTCAGATTTAGTTTTACATGACATATTAACCCCACGCTTTTTCTTATGAAACTAAAAACTCAAAATCTAAATCTATGCGACGCATTTATATTGAAATTTAGGATAAATTACAAATTTTAGATTTTTTGTGTAAAGATTAATGTGTCGCATTATTATAAATTTGAATTTTTAGGTGTCACAAGAAAAAACTTAGGTTAGACATGATAGATGAGAGTGAGGTTTTTAGTATCATAAAATATATATATATGATAAATATGTTACGATAGATATAATTTATGACTTTTTGTGACTTTTTCCTATTACTCTTCCGTGCTAAATACCAACATTTACCACCCAATTATGTAATTTGAGCTCTCGTGATTTGGATGAAGTAAAAAAGAATTCACCACTTCTTCGTGCAAGTGACATATTATTTTTAATTTTCTAAATATTATAGAGAAATTTCACGAGATCATTCATTCGATTTTTCCATGACCCATGGAAGGGCACATAGATTACTAGTTCAAATTTGTTCTTCATAAAAAGAAGGTACCCATTTAGGGTCTTTTGTGGTATAAAAAAAATAGTTTGAAAAAAAAAATTTGAGATAAAATACACAAATTTGAGATTTTTGGTGTTCGAACTATTAATTTATGATAAATTTATTATAAGTGCATTAATTTTGAGTTTTTCGTGATATTAATTTTAGTTATAATAAATTTTTCTCAGTTTGTTTTTTGTCAATGTCATAGTTTTTCAAATTTGAAATAACTGGTTTGATAGTGTTCATGACATCGAGGAAAACTCCTCTCATTCTCATGCCGATTGCGACATCAATCAATGGTGCCATCGCACTATAAATTTCGACGATTCACATTTCGGTAAAAGGAACAACATTATCAATTCGTTGACTAGAGATAATGTCGACTTGAGGGCTTCGCACACGGATGTAGCGGAATACATAAGACCCGCTGGTCAGGCCTCCAGCTAACCCCTTGGAGCGTTCTGGTCAATGGTCAGAGGTAATTATACCCTATTCGGCTGAAAAAATAAATAATAAAAAAACAGAGGTCATCATGGGTTACCAAACCAAAAGGCGAAAAAACCCAAAAAAGGAGCGAATTTTACCCAATTTTTAAACGAAAAGGAAGCTCGTCCTCGGCTTAAAAGCCAAACCCTCCATTTAATATTTGCACCGATTATTATTGCTAGAAAGACATTTTAAAATAATTAGGATCCGTATATAATTATATTAAATATATAAGCGAGCATGTTTATTATATAACAAGTGCGAATAAAGCTTGCACCAAATATTCATTTACTAATTTGGTAAAATCCAAACGAAAGGGTGCCATCGAACATGCGAGGGACGGGGTAGTAGGTGAGTAGAAAAGCTGTTTTTTTTCCCTTTTTTTGCATAAGAAAGCATCTTAATCTCCAATGATTTATCCCCCTCTTTTTCTCTTTTTACCTATACAGGCACGTTACTTAAATTAAGTTAATCGTGTCACTTGATACATTAGGCTAGGCCCACTAGGCATTTAAAAATTAGTGTCTAGCTAGTTTAATGTGAAGTGAGAAATGTCGATTAGTGTTATTGCTTGGACGTGTAAAATTAATTGTATTACGTTTATTGTGCACTTAGACATGTAGATAAAATTGTCATGAAGTTATTGTGCTAATCTTATGTACATCGCTTGGACATCGCATCATTATTTGACCAAAAACAAAAGAGATTATATTATTATGCTAATTGTGTTTTCCTTATCTATTATATATATTATATATCATTTCCACAAAACACGTAAATGCTATTTATTGATACTTTTGTTTTGTTGACAAGCAATTTGATAATGAAAAATGGGTTTTCCTGCTTTAATGAATTGTTCAACAATCGACCCACAATTATAACATATTTGGAGTATGACATCTTCACGTTATAACAACTTATATCGACTTACGAGGTATACGTTACAACTTGACAAAACTACAATTCAATCCCAAATTACAAACTATGTCAACGGTCTCACCATTGCAATGCACATGTAATTTTCTCCGGTGCATCGTATCCCCGCGTCTCTTTCAAAATTTTATCACATATGTATATATAAATTTCCTTTCGGGCTAGTTGTACCCTTTCTGCTTTCCTTTCGAAAAGTCGTTTTCCCTCATATCACGTCACGCGTTCGGAAAACGGCGTCGCATGAAAGGAAGGGGGGGTTTTTTTAAAAATTCCGCGGGGGGGTGGGGCCCGCGGAGTACGCGCCCCCGTGGGTCGCCGTTGGAAAGGGGCCCCACCCTAGGTTGGTGCACCGCGTCCCCATTGCGCGTCAAACCCCCGGCACGTAAATCCTGTTCCGTTTTTCTATCAATAAATTCGCCCGGGGAATGAAAATACTTATTAATTACCAAATTGCCATTTCTCGCGACTTTTTTTTTTTTCACTTTTTTTTTTCGGGTCACGTTATTTCTCGCCAACCGAACCTAAAAAATAGGAAGGGGAAAAGTCATGCAAGTGGCTACTCGCTGCCAGCAGTGTGAACGATCGAGACCAAACGCGCTCATGCGTTGTTTGGAAGCTAAATTTCGAATGCTTACTCCCCCATACGCAAATTCCCATCAATGATTTTTAGATAAAAAAAATTGAAAAATCATTAATCATTTATATATATAAGATATAATGTGATCACACGTCATCGATCTTAGAAATCTGGTTTCATGATTACTGATTCGAGAGCATCGTTGTATATTCACACTATAGTTATTTACAATAACAATACAAAATAGAAAATGCCAATTAACCTATGCCTATTAGAATCTGTTTTGGTGTTTTTACTAGTTTCAATCAAGCAAACCAATTATAAAAAAATTTGATTTTAATTCATTTGTTTTATGAAAAAATAAATGATTTGAAAAATATTTTCATAAAAATAAGTGCTTGCATAGCTCGAAATACTTAATCAATGAAAAATGTTTTCATTATTGACTACAGTGCATGTCTAAAATATTTTATGGATGATGAAAATATTTTTCGTCAATTTATTTTTATAAAAGATGAAAACGATTGTTTTTATGAATTTGGTTTTCAAATTATTTAATTTTACAAAACAAAGGTATCTTATCAAAATAGCCAAAGAAATAATATAATTATTTTTAAGAAAATATTTTTCCAATTGTTCATTTTTCGCTATGAAAAACACATCCTGAATTTTTACCAAACTAGCCAAAGGAAGAAAGGGTGCAAAAACACGAAAACAAGAAAGCAGTTCTTTTTCTCTTCGAATTACTCATTGGAAATTTGGCCAAAAAAAAAAAAGTACTCATTGGAAATTTGGCTAAAAAAACACAGTACTCATTGAAACTTGGCGATAAAAACAAATACTCATTGGAAAAGTTTAATAGTCTTTTTTTTTTTTTGCTAGAAAACAATTTTAATAGTCAATCTCATCTAATAATGAGTATTCATCGGAATATAAGAATCGAGTGCCCTTTTTTTTTTTCCGGGAAGCTTCAATGCGAATATATATGGTATACCTACTTGGGGGCCAAAAAGACAAAAGAGCGAATAAATCACCTACTTTTTTTTAATAAAAAAATTATTATTATTATAAAATAAAAATCGGGATTTATCTATCTGTAAGCCCAACCCTAACCCCGGGTCCAGGTCATCAGCAAAGCGCGTGGGCCCGCCTTGCACACGTAACCGGACAACGCTGCCAGCCGGCAAGCGCCCAGCTGTACCGCCGTAAAGCGACACGTGTCGGCATCAGGAGCCTCCATCTCGTCGTCGTCGTGTCCGTGACGCGACCAGTGTTGGATCGGTTGCAACGAACGAGCGGAGGTGATGGGGCCCACGTGGCATAAAAGACTCGATCCACCCACTTTGACCCCGCAAGGAAGGGGACTCGTAATTATCGCCCGCCACTCTCCACCTTCGGAAAGTCAATTTGCTTTTTTTTTTCTTTTCTTTTATTATAATTTTGAAAACACCGTCGAGAAGTTTTAAGAAAAAAAATCAAAATATTAAGCGTAAATACCACGAAAAGTCCCGTATATATCCCCAAAATTCTTTTGTCACGGAATAAACATATATACCTTTTATTTTAATTCCATTCAAAGTATATTTAATGTATTAGTAAAAATTCCAGGGTTTTTGTAGCACAAAAAAAGTTTGAGATGTTTGTGTAATAAAAAAAGTTTGAGATTTTTGTGTAATAATAGGCAAGTTTATGATTTTTAGTGAGACAGAAAAGTTTTGTTTCCTCCAATACCAAAAAAAAAAAAAAAATTTGGATATTTGTTTTACAAGAGGTATAATTCGAGGTTTTTTTTTTTTTTTTGTAGTATTAACCTAAATATTAAAGAATTTTGGTAATTTGTGTCTTGACGTTAGTGATAGCTCTATATATACTCGTACATGAAGATGTTTGATTTCTCATAGGAGAGTCTAGTTTGTATTCGGTAGAAAAATTATTGTTTGACCATCTTCAAAATAAGAGATCTTAACTGGATCCTACTAGAGCCTCATTTGACGTTTCTTTCCCATCATTTTCGAAACCCATTGGTCGGCTCAATAACAATTTTTATTTCTCTCGAACGTTTAAAATAAACATCACGCATGATTTTGACTGAACCCAATATTCTAAGCATCGAGAATTTTCCCGTAGTTTAATTGCTCGATACATATGCTAAAGACGCCCGGTTCACGACATTCCGCATGTACGAAGACGACGGGAAAGGAAACGCGGAGGCAACCGGAGCGTCGCGGGGGTGCGACAAACCGGCGGGGAATCCTTCCGATAAGCATCGGAAAAAGTCCAAATCGAAAGCTTTAAGATTTCGAAGGTCATCTTTGTGCTGCAAACTTCTGTCGCGCAACGAGAAAAAGCGAGGTCCGTGCGTAATCTTTCTTCCTTGATATCGAATCAATCGGCTCCAGAACCATTCGACGTGAAAGGGACGGCGCTTTTTGGATTGCACCGGTTTAACTTTTATTTTAATAAATACTATGGTCAAGTCAAGTGGGATTTTACAAAATCGCAACATCATCCCCCCCTTGTCGAATTAATGATGCCCGATCCCATTAAAAATGTTTGTATCTTCCGCGTCACGATGCCCACTTGTACATATCTTGCATTAAGCTATTTCGCCAATTGGTAACGTCTTCTCGCGGTGCGCAGCTTGCCTACGGACCTACCACCGTATAAATTTCGCATTTTACGGATCCAGTACTCAAGTAATTCTCGATCACTGCCAAAGTGGTTGGCCAAGTAATAAATGGGTAACGTGCTTTCTAAGAGATTATTAGTTTGATTCGTGTTGTAACCAAACATGTAAATGGCTCGTACCACATTGCCTAATTGCAACAAATTTCTATGGGAAGAGATTTCTTTTATTGGCATTCTGGTAAAAGATTGTACTGACAAATTTGTCAATCTCGAACCTTTGAAATTGTGGGAGGCATGGAGCAATTAAGATTTGAATTTAACATTATGTAGTGAGTGTAAAACCCTAATCGTAACACTAAGTGTATGTTTGGTAACCATCAAAACAATTTTGATATTTTGTTCCCAAGTAATTTGAGAATAGAATTGTGTTTAATAAAAAAATTTTATTCAAGAACAAATTTATTTTACGATAAAATTTCAAAAAGTAAAAAAAAGAAAAAAAATTTGATTCTTGTTCCGGGAACAAAAAAAAGAATTAAAAAAAAAAGCGGAACTCTTCTTCCTTTCTCCCTTCCTTTGTTATCATTCGCCACCATTCGCTATCGTCCGCCACCGTCCATCATCAAGGGCTGGTGACGCTTCACTGAGGTCACTGGCCCTTGTTTGGCCGATTGCTGATTTGACAATTGGCCACTTGTTGAAGGAGAAGAAGAATAGGAGAAAAAGGAAAAAAAAGGAAAAAATAAAAAATAATAAGGAAAAAAGTATAAAAATTATTTAAAAATTAAAAGAAATTGATTTAGAACATAATCAATAAAAGACGGTATTAAACGTAATTCTATTATAGAATTAACATTTTTTGATAGTTACAAAACGGCTTAAAATGCTTAGAAATTGTTTATGGGAACATAATAAAAAATAATAATTTTTTATCAGAATCTGTTCCCAGGAACAGAATCGTTATTAAATAAGCCCTAAGAGAAGATTGTTAGCGCTCACTCTCCTTCCCTCCACTATTACCTACAAAAAAGAAAAATCTGACGAATTCTCAAGCCCAATCTAGTCCCTTTTGCTCCCTCTTAGCAATAGCCAAAATAAAAACCGCGCAAATTGCATTTCTTAAGTATTTACAGGTCCATAAAAAGAGTTAGCAGTCGCTAGACTCATTCCAATGTGAGAAATATCTCGTGAACGGGTCTTATGGGTGTGTGCCTTCTCCAAACAACGGCTAGTCACATCTAATAAAGAAACATTTAAAATTTCATTATGTCGACGAGAAAGACAAACTTTAAAAAACGACAACATTTTTATATCCACCGCATAATTGACAAGTTCCTCCGGCGCCTTTAATAAAAGCTTTCGTAATCTTCCAACGCTTAACTCTAACGGATTAGTTGTTCAGAGGAAGATAAGGAATATCCAATTCTTAGTCAATAAATACCCCCAATTAGTCACTAGACATAACTCCCATAAGCACCACCACGCAAGTCACTTTTACACGATACACCGTGTTTATATATATATAAAAGGACGACCATAAGCTTATAATTTCATATTTATTATCTTGCATTGTTGGGCAAAGAAGCTGAGTTCTTTCTCATCATCATCATAAATAAAAAATAAAAAATGAAAGATAATAACAATAATAAAAAAAAGATGAAAGAGTGGCGTGAATGGACCGCCGACGCTCGCATAATTAGAGGCACGAATTATTGATGTCAAATGATACCCATGACACCACTTCGTCAATCAAGAAATAAATTCGAAAAATGAAAAAAAAAAACACCAAAAATTTTCGGTCAAATAGTAGAAAAATCTACGCGTCGTCCCGACCGCGCACTGATGAACCGATCCCAGGTGTGCCACCCACATAAAAATGGCGCATATAATTTCTCGAACAAATTTAAAATTTGAAAAAGAAAAAAAAAGAGGTAAATAAGCGGAGGTTATAATAACGTATGATGATTTCTTTTTATTATTGATGGAAAGGAAATACGCGTCGATAGCGGGAAAGGCGGACGATTTATTATTATTATTTTCTACTGTTGTTGTTGCGGTAATAATAAAAAACGAAAGATGAAAAAAGGTCGGACGCAAATTACGGACAGAATTAGGCGGGATTTAAGATTGTCATGTGATCGCCTACACGCGTCGGCACGGCAAAGGCCCAATGGATGGGCCCCGCAACGGGAAGTCCGAACGCGGGGCCCACCATATTGATGATGGCTTTCGTGGCCCGTGTCATTCTGGTAAATTCACCCATTCACCACCGCCCCTGTTACACGGGTGGTGGTGCTCTTTGGATACTTTTGTTTAATCATGTGTTTAGCGACTTGTTAATGAAGACTTACGTCTAGCTTTTTCGGACAAGAATATTGCGCAGCAGTAGCAGATGTCCCGGTTAAATTCGCTAAACATAGTGGAGAAAACTCTCGTATGGAACACACTTTCGAAATCGAGCGCTGGAAGCGTATTTTACGGTCCGAATATGCTTTTAGTGAAGATCTTCAAAAGCATAATGCCAACCTTTAGCAAATGGTATAAGGTGGTCGGTTTTCGGGTGGCCCTATTATGATCGGATCCCATTTTGAAACTTGAAACGTACTTTGGTTTTTTGATCTGATTTCATAGTCTATCCAAGAGCCTAATTTTCTTTTGTTCCAAGCAACAAAATGGTTTGAAGTAGAAGATGAACAATAGAAGTCTCTTATTTGTCAAAAGCAACCGTCCATAAGATGAATACATAGTTACATACAATTATAAATGATAAAAGTTCAAAACACGTAATGTAAGACATAAAAAAAGCATTGTTCCAAATTCCGGCGAGTCAAGTATGAGTGAGGGTTGCGAGACATGAATGAGCGATCACGAGCTGCAACCAAGTGAGGAGAAGGGCGAGTAGTGAGTGAGAGAAAGAATTGTAAAGTGTTTGAATGAGGTAGGGTCTTGGAGCGAATAGACAAAAAAGAGAGAGAGATAAAAGGAAAAAAAAAAAACACCGAGAGAAAAACCAAGGTTTTAAAAATCAATTCGATCTTTACTTGGAATCGAGAACCAAGCTAATTTTCAAAATGGTCCAATCTGATTCCCCAGTAGAACTGGTTCGGTTGCACAGCCTTATATACCACGAGAAAGACATAGATAATTGCTAGGTGCTTGTGTAGTTGTTTATACAATCTGGAGTGCTGAATGACATTTCTTTCCATGTAGTTTTCACCCTCTTTTTGCCAATTTATGCTTTTAGTTAAGTGTGATTGCCCAAAAATCTAGTTAAAATAACTCGACAAAAACAATTTAAAGAAATTTTAACTTAATTTTCCAATAGTAATGGCACCATGCGCATACAATTAGTCATGTAATGTGGGAGTGGAGTGGAATAATAAATATAAAATTATGACTTTGTTTTTAGTGATTTATATTTTTGAATTTTTGCTTTTCCATAAATATTACCGCTCACACGCTTTGACTCATTTCTAGTTTTAAGTGGCTAATTTTTTTTTCATAATAAATAGATATTAACATGTAAATTCACATATAATATTTTTATAATCATTTAAAGTTTGTTTTGAATTTTGACGGGAGAGTTAAAAAAAATTACCAATGACATCTGGTAAGTCGAGCTAGTCAACCTTTTACTTTCCTAATCCACGATTTTCACGGGTAAACGCTAATGATTGCAGAGTTTTTCATGGGCTACCCATCATGCTTTCTTCCCTAACCTTATCTAGTCCGGATGTGTCAAATTTTATGTTAAAATAACGCTGTCTTCCATTCAGAGTAGGTCAAGCCATGCCTAACTCGCTGTAAAATGGCTCTTTTTACACGATGAAGATGAACATGGTGGGCTACTTTCGTCCTTGGTGATCAGCTGAATCGAAAGTCAGGAGAAAAAAAATTACCTATTAGCTCCCCAACAAATTAGGATCATACCTTTCTCTATCATTCCTATTCATTTGAGAGGAGAGACCGTGCTACTCTTTAGAGTAGGCTTTCGCCAGCATATATGGTCCGAAAAATTGAACTATCTAGAACAAAATTATTGTTCTCCCGAATGAAAAATCTGTAGTTGTATAAGACAAGAAACTGAACACGTGTGTTTGACCTAAGTGAATCACTTTCTTGCTACAGAAGATTAAAACACATAGCTTATGAAAACGATCAATAAAGTCATACACAAGTTTTTTCCATGATCACTATACAGCAAAGTTACCAAAATGTCATGAACTTATTATACATATGCTAATTTAGTTTAAATTTTTTAAATTTGGCCAATTTAATCATAAACTTTTGATGATTAGTCAAGCTAATCTTTTTTGATCAACAAGAGCTTGGACTGGCCACATTGATTAAAAAAAAAAAAAAAAAAAAAAAATAATAAAAAGGTTTAGAATTTTTCTTAAAAAATTACAAAAATTGTCAATATCGTAGCCTAATTATCTACCCAGGATGGCTAGCATCAACATTCGCAATTTCAGGCTAAAATCGGCTGGAAAAATTACATTGATAACTTGTCAAACAATTTATGACTAAATAGGTTAAATCGAAAGACTTAAGATCAAATTGACAACCATATAATAAATTTAGGACTTTTTGTCCTTATGTAGCTATGCTTTCTCGAATCTTGCTTCTTCCCGGGGAAAAAAAGGCAAGCAAGATTGGCAGAGAGTAGGGGATTTCAGATGGCCAATGAATGATGTTCCAAGATGACAAGAGGACTAGGACTACTAGGCGATGTAGTGGTGGTGGTCCTAACCCCGCAACAACTGTGCCTAGGTTGTGGCCAATGCAAGTCTAAAGTCCAATCCCCCCATGTGGTTGCCCCTCATCTTTAGCAAAAGGAATTGGGTACCGCCAAGCGGTTGAAAGATAAGATGCCCCTCCCATTATTTATGCGAAAAAAAGGAAGCAAGGAAGGACCTACTCTCCCCTACAATTCCTAGAGATTCCTAGGTATTTCTCGGAACACGTCTTCATCGTAACTCAGATCCGTTCTCTGCTCGCGTACCATTATCATTCTCGAAAGAGAGGAAGAAATCTATTCATGGTTTGCCTGGTGCAGCGTTGCTGTCCCTCGAGCCAATCATTCCCCGCGTTCGAACCGTCGTCGTCGGTGGAAGAAAGGGGAAGGGGGATTCGGCGGCCTCTGTCGCACGGGAATCGTCGATCCTTCAATCGCTTCGCGACTGGTGGGTCTTGGGGTCCAGGTGAAGTTGACATTTCATTGTAGCTTGGAATTATACCTAAAAGACTCAAAATTATATTGAGATTTAGAAGTCTAAAGAGGGAAAACAAAGCACCAATTCCGAATCGAGAACGTGGGGGCAAGTTACATAGTTCGTCGCCCCGGAGTTGTTCCACCACTCGGGTCAACATTCTGCAATGATTCTAACCCGTGTCCGGAGAATGTTCGCATCGGAATAAAAAGATGTCTAGAGTAAGAAAACCTGCGAATTCAATAATCCACTAATCGCATGATGATTAGAGGGGTATGGTATCATTGATTTGCTCCGTGAATGATCGCAATTAGGTGAATTTTTCTCAACGTTTTAAGCTCTTAAATTAAGCAATCTGTAGTGTTTTTTTAAGCTCCTGTTGACTCTTACATGATTCGTTCCGAATGACAAGCGCATCATGCTAATATTCAGGATGGATTACAGCTAACGTGCATCTCGACCTACGATGAAACCTCCCTAATACCAACTCCCCGGGAAGTTGCTTAAAACTAGGTTAAATCTAGGTCCCGAGGTGCACAAGAAAGGACATGTTCATACAGACTCGATCTTAGTCGTGACGTGCCATGATCATCTTGAAATCTATAAACAAAATGTGATGAAGTAACTTGTCGTGGCCTCGGCCCCATTTCGTCTAGGGTTAATTCGAGGACCAAAAGGAGTAATTTTAAATGGTGAGTCGCTAGTCATATCGCCATTGTACATGGTGCTAGTCGAAACCCTACCATGTGCTTTTCCTTCGATCTTTCCTTCTCGCGCTTTCCGTACTCGAATCGGAGGCACCGACAGTGCCCTAACGGTTAACGTCTTCCCTCGTACGCTTGTTCGAAAGGATCGATTTGGCTTCAGGCAAAACAACACAAGTCAGTGAACTTATCGAGATGGAGAAACAGACAATCCGGTTTCGGCAGAGGAAGTTTTTATTTTTACTGGTTCTGGAGACGTTAGTCCTCCACGTCCCGATGTAAAACTGGGGCAATTCGGAAGCCGACGCTCTCGGTTTTGGCCGCGTCGCATGTGGGACTCGAAGTGGGAAGCTACCGGTCACCAGCTTTTTGCTCTTTCTGAATTCATGACCTTTTGTTTTTTTTATCTCGCGTGAACCCAAGAGAAGTTAAATCAAAGCAAAGGCAAAGAAGGAGAAAGGCAAAACAGTCCTTGAAAATGTCGGCACGTAAGAACAAAGAACCCTGAATCATTGAATGACAGCAGATTCTTCTTGGCCATGCTCTATCTACCTAATCTGCTGTTGTTATAACCCAAGTACTCTGTAACCAAACCAGGGCCAACGGCCAAGCAAACTAGTTTCACTTTGAAAGTATATGCCAGCTAAGGTTTTGCAAGATTTGTCTGCTTGAGGAGAAAATATATAAGAAGCCCCCCACAAAACCATATTTTTTTCTTGAACTTTTGTCTTTTGTTCCTTTCTTAGCATGTGTTCTGGTGATTATTTGCCATTCTCAAAAAGCAAAGCGACCGCCTTTGTTCTTGCCGGGATATGATGCCTCATTAAAAGAAGGAATCAAATGATTGGGCTGATGGGAACATCCTTAGCAGTGATTATCAGCTAAATAATAGCCAGAATACACCAAGAAGATAAGAGAGAGAGAGAGAGAGAGAGAGAGAGAGAGAGAGTCAAACCGGGCTAATAATTATGGGTTCGGTTCCGGTTCATTTTCTGTGGAGAAAAGAGGACAACAAAACAAGGGCAAAGTGATGTGTGGATGCGAGGATGTTGCGTGTCCAAAAGAGAGAAGGACGCGGTGTTCTTAGGTGTAAAGCAAAAATGGAAAAGAAAATTTGAAACCTCTCTTTCGAAAAATGCTTGCTTTTTTTAGATGTTCTGTTTGCTGTCTCTCTAGGGTCTCTCTACCCTTCTTTATGTATCCTTTAGCATCTGTAAAGCGACGACAATCACAAGAATCGCTTTGGTCTGGTTGGAGCAAAAGAGATGTGACTTCAAAAGCAAACCCTTCATGACTAACTCGAGAGAGAGATTAATTTTGTTGCAGTGAGTTTGAACTTCCAAGGTCCCGCGAGCTGCGTTATACCATTAAAGCAGCTAAAAGCTGGTGAGCCCGACAGTTCACTGATGAGTGGGTCATCGACAAAAGCTTGAGAAATCGATCTGCATGATTCATGTTAAAGTGTTGAAATGAGAGATGGAAATTCGGTGCGTGGAGTTTGCGCAACTCCACAAGGAACTGTACATGCTACGGGTACTACCCATCTGGAGAAATTTCTATATGTGGCATGCATTCATTGATCATGAACGAGATGATAAGTTGGCGGGTCCGAAACTTCGAACGATGTCTCGTAGCGTAGCACCTTGTACAATTATCTGAACCAGGGTGAAGTAATTCGCGGGTTTAAATTTCGTAAGTTGATGTACGATTTAACTGCTGAATGCTCTTTAATGAAGAGTGCAAGTATCTTTCCTAATAAGATTGCAAGAGAGACGTGTCCCTAGCTATGTGGCATAAGTTTGATCTCTGGTAAGATCGTGTCCTTTTCAAGCAGTAGAATTTGTTGGGTGCATTCATAGAACTACGGTAGCCAGTGTTCCATGGTCTCTTTTTTGACCAGAAACCAGTGCTTAATTGAAAAGAGGAGCCCCAGCTGTTTTGACTTTCCCGCGGTAGAACTAGCGGGCGTCATGAGATTTATGTCGACTCGCGTAAGGAATTAAACCATCATATATGGAGATGCAATTTCAATGTCCGAAAGCCGTAGCACTCACGCTCACGAGTACGTTTGCGTTTTCACCTGGCGAGGAGATTGATCACTACCGAAATAGCGGACGAAACTAGGCCGACAGAGATGACAAAAGATGATTAAGCCTACGTATTTGACCAATTTGATTTGGGATGTTTTGTCATTTTGGTTGGATACTGCCATGGCGCTATTCAGACCGGAATAAATTGGATCGCAATTGCGCCGGGTCTTCCCTTTCGTCTGGTCAAAAGACGAGGGGGTCTGCAAGCAAATATGAACATGGGCGAGAAGTGAGCGACTTCTGATGGCTGATGACGAATGGTGAGGAACGCCAAAGGAAGTGTGCACAGCTAAATAGATGCAGACTCGCCTGGACGTTCATGCGTGACAGCTGCGACAAAGCTGTCTTGATGAGACCTGATCAAGCATCTGGTCCTCCAAATCCTGCTACGTATGTAATGATCAGAGATGGAGAGGTGTCGGTTTGACTACTCCTATCAATAGCAACGGCCAATGGCGAAGGGGCAGGGCCGGGCCGGGGCGATTCCGAGGCAGGGCTGCACCTCGCCCGGGCCAGTGCTTGGCAGCCCTAGTGACAGTTGGGTGACTGTTGAAAAAAACAAAATAGTAGGTAATGTGGTGGTTCCGCCACATTAAAAAAGATCATCTTCTATAAATTCAACTCTCCCATTTTCACCATCATCCATTTTCTCCATATCGCTCTCTTGTAACTTTTAGAAAATCCCAGTTCCTAATTCCTATACATGACATTTCCGGTCTTTGAATTCGCAATAGGCCTAAAATCAGCAGCAGCACCCTACCCACTTCCCAAATGGCCCGCCAATTCCAAATGCAGCGTACACACGCTTTCGATAGCTAGGTTGTAATTTTTTTTTTAATGAGATGTGCTTGTCTCTTCTATATTCATTTTTCCGACAAAAAGCAATTTGTGTGATGTGATTTGATTTTATAATGAAATGCATGTCCACATCCGAGTCTTACGTATTGTATTTTGTATTTTATTGTTGTGCAACCATCCTTACTTAGGAGATATAAAACAACAAACCATAAAAGGGAAATAATTTAAAAGATATATATTTTTAATTTTTGTCATGAACTAATCAAGTTTTAATTAGTTTAAAAAAATACAAAAAAATGAGAAACGAGGCCCAAGCATAACGTGCCGGGCCGCCATATCTAACTGCTAGATTGTCACATGATACATTGCATCACTCGGGTAATGCGGATCAGCTGTATCCTTGCATTGCAAGAAAACGACCATTTTTGTCTAATGAAAGCTAGAGTACATACCCTCTGCATTCTCATCTTAAGATCCTTCTAGTCAACAAGATGATCACGATATCTTCTCAACTGCTTCAGATGGTTAGATTTGAAGATACTCTTCATGTATTTTCCTAACCATGTTACAGTGTTGATAATTGAGACAAGATGACAAAATTTCACCCAAAACTTTTACTGCATGACAAAACTTCGCGATCGCTTGGTATCTAACTACCTCATGAATATGTGATGGCTTCACAAAGGCCGAGGATCGACCCAATCACAGTACTGCAAGTGCTGCATGCTTATCTCCGGTCACAATACATTGTCTTCACTAGCTACTGTCTTCACTCTTTTGATTTTCTTCTTATGGTTCAGCTTTTCACTTCCATCATTTTCTTTACCGGATGTCTTGCGATCTCTGCCTTCTTTATGTGTCTTCTTCTTCTTCTTCTTCCTCTTCACTGGGAGTGTTCCTTCCTCATCTCCAAGTCGGGTTTCATCTACCCTCTGACTCTGGGCCTCAATTTCTGGCACATCTCGTGCATTTTGGACAAGCTCTGTTCAAGAAAGTGCATGATGAAGATTGATCACGAAAGTAAATTGGACAATTATCGAAATTAACGGTAAACATGTGACCACTTCTTGAGACATTGGATTAAGCTCAAAACTTGAGCTGCAGGATGCACAATTTAATAGAAGTTCATTCTATTGCTTTAACTAAGAAGTAAGAAGGACAACCAACTGTAGACAATTTACGTTCTTCTTCCCTCTGAATTTCTGTGGAGACGTAAATCCGAATGTATAATAGAGCAAATAATCACTTTCCTCTCAGAATCTAGACAATAAGCAGAACCAAAAGACAGAGAAGGAAGATTCCCCAAGTCACTACAGTAAGTATGAGGATGTTACCTTCATCAGCAAAGCCAGAATCAAAGAGGACACAGTTGAGGTGCTGTTTCAAAAGACCTGTGTGCATCGATGCATTATTAAATCAATGACCCAGTCATTGTCATAAAGATGCTATTGACACTCCAGATTGATTTGAGGCACATCATAAAGATACTATCGGCACTCCAAACCAATTTGAGGCATAAGAAATCATACAGATCACAAGATAAGGCCTCAGGAATCATACAAAAACAAGATGTGTCCATATGATGTGGTACAATAGACAGGAAACAAAATTGGCAAATTAATTCAGGAAGAGAGGCTCTGAAGCCAAAGAGATGCAACAGGTGGATGGAGATTATTCAGCGTTAGTACCAAAATGTGCCTTTGTTATAGTTAGGACCAAGACTTCCCTAGTGTCATCAATTGGATCCTCCAGAAAAAATGGAGCCAGTGCTTCTACTGGCAAAACCAAAACAACAAATCCATGCTTCTTTATTAGGGCAATCTTCAGCCAATAGAAATAATGAAAT
Source organism: Eucalyptus sideroxylon (assembly GCA_014182405.2). Lineage (NCBI taxonomy): Eukaryota > Viridiplantae > Streptophyta > Magnoliopsida > Myrtales > Myrtaceae > Eucalyptus > Eucalyptus sideroxylon. The sequence goes on along the minus strand of CM024550.2, from coordinate 14,290,105 downwards.
CATTCCTTCAAACTGCAACCCTAATTAGCCCGTTTGATTCCTATTTAGCACTCTCAACTTCAGAAAATAATACCATCTTCTTCCCTTCGTGAGCTTTCAGGGAATATCAAATTATTACTGCTTCACTCCCATTTACGGTTGACACCCATACCACAAAATCGTGACCTAAGTGCCCAGGAAGTGCTAATGTTCTACTCGTAGTCAAAATAACAGCGCCTGACTCCTTCCTAAGTTCAATTTCATTCATTATTCTTCCAATACAAATTTGTCCATCAATATTGCACAATAAAATTCTTTTTCATTAAAAAAAATTGAAAAATTGGAGGTCATGTGCAGAATCAGTACCATTTTTCACATAAAGGTTTTACAAGGAGAAAAGTTCTGACAAGTATCACATTAGTATTACAAGCTCATTAATGTTAAAGTATGTCCTCCATTTATAGACTGAAAATGCACATGCAATTTTCTACATCCTCGTCTAACTAAATTTCATAAGATACAACATAATTCTTGTGTCATAATTCACATAGTTCTTGCCACACAGTACAGATATTTCCAGCAACAGACTGGCATAATTTAGTAGTAATTGCAATATCTGAAAAAGGTCACAAAGACAGAAGTAACATACCGCAGAAAGAAGTTGTCGCGACTTCACATCCCAAAGGCGCAAATAGCTATCGAGTCCTAGAAGCAAATCAAGCTTTAGACTCAGTGCCAGAAAAAGAGAGGAAGCAAAACAAAAGTACAAACAAATTTGTTAGCCCTGACAGACTCCAACTTTAGAAAAATAAAATTCCACTCCAACTTAAAAGCAAGTTCACACTGTAAAAGCTGGAATCTGGATTACACAACCATTTACCCCCAAAGCAGATAGCAAGCTAAAACACAGGTACTGACCACAAGATGCTATCACTGGGAAGTCCAGATGCCTGGATATATATCGGATGCTTCCAGAACACTTCCCCAGAAAGCATCCTAGCAATTTTCCTGGAAAAGAATTACCATCAGTATGCTTATTGAGAAAGCAGAACATTAACAGGTATCTCTATGAATGAGTAGCCTTTAATGAACATGATGCCCCGACATTGTAATAGTGCAAGCCCAAGCCTAGCATTCAGGAAAACTAATGCTGCCCTTGAAATATATTTTGAAAGAAAGCATGGTTAGACATGAAGGGGTTTGGGCAGGCTGAGTCTGGTTCTTGCACCATCAGCAAAAACCCAAGTCTAGCTGTCCCAAATGGGCAGACTTGTCAGGCCTGTCAGGCCATGTGACCATTAATCAGGTTTGTGTCAAATCATTACCATTTATTTAATTAGAAAGTACCTGTGCGCATGTCAAATGATGCAAGATCTCCAGACCCATTCCCGACATAGACTGTATGACCGTCTATATCCTCAGTAACTGCTTTAATGGGGGTTTCCCGGAAATCAAATGATAAAACAGGTCTGCGCTGAGCAGAAATATCATAGAGGCGGACCTGTCATCAAAGCGAAAACCACCATAGGTTATTTCAGCAACACGTTCCAAAAATGACTACATTGCACAATCATACTGTATAAGTGTGGAAAATTCAGTGCTTCCCATCTCAACCTACAGCTTAATTTCATCTCATCTTAATGAGGATAGTTGAACCGAATAAATTAAAAAACTGAGCTTCCAATCAAACAAAACAGATATGGAAAGCCAAGGAGAACCCTCAACAAGGCTGAACTATAGACTAACATTATCATCAACCTTTTCCTTTTCTTTGTTTGTATATGCCATTTGACATGAAAAACTGAATACATTAACCTTGACTCTAAATCCTTCTCTTTGTAACGCCATATTATTCCAAAGAAATCAAAGTATTCTCAAACAACTTATTCTTGAAAAATTAGATCTAAGGTCAACTAGGAATCTCAATCACAAATCCCCGTGAGTCTTGCTTCCAGGATGCATTTTAGAACCAGCCACTACATTGTCGCTTGAAGAATTTCAAACTTATGAAACTTACCTGATGACTGTTAGTACCAGCCACAACTTTACGATGATCATCTTTGCAAAGGAATGTTGCAGATGTAAACCAAGTAGGCGTGAAAATTCCGAGGTTGTTCTTTGGGGGCTACAATGGTTAGATATAGATAGCAATCAATCCAAAGCCACATGCTGGATGGAAAGAGACAGCTGCGAGACTCATTTAGTAATGAATTAAGTGCTCACCGATTTTGCAGTCCACATCTTACTGCACTTGTCAAGATCCCAAATGTTAAGTTCAACCCCTTTGCTGATATCAAAAGAAACAACATCCATTACTTCAATAACCCAAAAAATTGGAAAGGAAAGCATACGCTTTTTAGCCAAACAATGGCCATGGCAAGCACAAGAACTGGGCAACCAGTGGGATCGAAATTACTAGACTTTTTGCCGTTGTGGCTGGATTACATGACATGAAAGCACTCACCCCCCTACTGCAGCATAATTTTCACTTCCATCCACTTTACAACACAATACACTCCCTGCAGCACATACATTCCATTTATTTGTTGTGCTATTGGCGACAGAGTCTTCAGGTGAATCCGTAACTTCAAAGGATCTCATAACTGCATTTCCCTTGGTTGTACATGAAAGTAAAGTGCATGACCTATTGATGGAGCCCAAGGAAAACATTACAAAGGTATACATGTGATGGGAAATCAGAAATTAATCTGAAGTACATGTCAGGTTGAAAGCATAAACAAACAATGCAAAAACCTTATGACAAGAAAAAGAATTCCAGAAAAACTATTAACAAAGATTTAAACTCACAACTGGAGACAAGAAGATGGATCACATTAGCTAGATTAGCATAGCAAGTAAAGTTGCAATCTGATATGAATGGGACTGAAGCATAACATAACAAAAATGGCATACCTTGATCTTTCCTCTGTTCTCTCTCTTCTGAATAGATGTAACCCAATAATGGGATCATCTTCAGGTTCTGTATCACTGGCATCGGAAATTACAACTCGAGTGTCCCCATTAAGAGGGTTAAGGAGCTCAATCTGTCAAATGTCAAATGAACTTGTAAACCACATGATCAAAAGAGGGTCACTTATGCCTGGCGTCACCAGGTGGAATTACAATACATATGCAGAGAACTCCATGCTGTGACTTACCTTACCACATTTTCTGGCAACTGCTAGCATCTGCAAGATCAAAATGCAGCCCAATTAATGATTCAAGCAATGTATCACAAGCTACAAAATCTTCCTAAAACATGCAAACTACAATGGGCTCCAATCTTTTATGTAAAGATCGAGGGTATAAGCTCATACTAGCAGAACAAAAATAAATGTGCTCAAAACATAAGCCAAATCAGTTTCGACAGTGAATTATATTGAAAGAGCTGCAGCAGCATATCCGATGTAATTCCAAACATGCCATTCAGTGAGTGACTGCACAAGTCAGCTTTTTTTTTCCTGAAGAATTGGCAATGCTTGTAATAGAAGTACTGTCAAAGCACTGAAGGAGCAACGCCTGGACTCTGCAAAACTACTAACTCATGAGACGATGAGTTACACTCCATAAAATCCTTTCTCAATAATTGTGCCTGTCTGAAGTCTCATTGGAAATGCAAATGCATTCTTCCAACAAATGCAGCTAGTTGCATAATCATATCCACCTCTTTACTAAATTGACAAGCCTAAAGCACATCTTTCCACTGTCAATACGCTCTCAATAGCTGAAAGATTCCAACTTGCAATCAAGAACCCCTCACATAACCCCAACAAAATAATGGACAGGGATAAACGAATTCCCCGGTGGTTCTCATATCGACAAGGAACAAAAACTTTAAAATAACCCCCCTAAAGAAGTAATAAAAAGCAGCCGACAGAAGAATTCAATCGCGGGGCACATAAATTCAGCTAAGAGGAGGCAAGCATTCCACCAAACAATTACGCAGGCACGAAAAACGATTGCCAATCCTCCCGAACATACTAAGACAGCGCATAAAAAGTAAAAGCACTGAAGTGACAAGAACACGTACAGGCTCTCGCTTGCTGTCGTCGATGGACGCGGCGAGCACGCAGCTGCGCGGTTCCGGCTCGCCCCAGCGCTCGACCACCGTAGGGACGCCCCCTTGCTTTCCTCTGGCTTCCACAACTGCAGCCGCCGCCGCCGCCGCCGCACAGCCGAGCCGAGCCGAGCCGAGCCGAGCACAAATGGAAGCGTTAGTCATCATCGCACAGCGGGAGCTCGAGGCGAAAAGCGAGCTAATTGAAGCGGGGCGATGGAGCGGCGGCCTTACCTTTCACGAGGCCGAGGACGTCGAAGGCGAGGGCCCGCAGGGGAGGGCAGCCGGGGGACTCCACCGTCGTCGTGCGCGGCATGTTGCGGCGAGGACTTACCGGTCGCGAGCTGCGAGAGCGAAGGGAGGGAGGCGACGAGGCCGGCGGCCGCCGAGAGCGAGAGAGAGGCGAGGTCGCGCGGGAGCGAGAGAGAGAGGAAGGAATCTAACGAAGGGAATTAACACGTTTAGGCTTTCCAATTCCGTTTTAATTCGAACAAAAAAAAAAAAAACCATTTCAAAACATATAATATATAAAAATATATATATATATAATATATATACATTTGTGTGTGAATATTGGTCTAGTCTGATTGGATGGTCCGATCGGCACTCGACAATTTAATAAATTGGAACTGGGAATTGGATCCATGCAACTGCCTAGATTTGATCCGATGCTAGGCAGTCCAAGCCAGGTCAAACTCGATTTCGAAACAATTTTCTTTTATTTGTTCTTTCTTTTTCCTTTTTGGGAAAAAAAACTAATTTAATTTTGATTTCTTGTTCGATTGAGGAGGTTTCTCCACACAAAACAACGTAACAAGCTTGTGTGATTTTTATGGATTTAGCTTGATCTCAATATCAAATTGATAAAAAAATTCATTGTTGAGCAAAAAATCTAAAATATTATGAGAAGAAAAAGGAAACTAAAGTAATATGTACTTAATTTTGATAAATTATATGATTAATAATGTGTATGTAAATCGTTCTTTTTATTGATGAATAGTTACTTTTATCGACTTGAATTGGCTTATTTAATTTGGTTTAAAATATTTGATAATTTTATGATATGACAATCTAAGAACTGTGAATTGAAAATCTACCAATTAAGAGTGGGATATCCAATAGAAAGTTTGATTAAGAAGCTCCGATGGTGGCCACCATTCTAAGATGGTGGTCGTTTAACCTCAAATATTAGCCCTAACTAATTAGGGCTTGTCTAAACACAAATCGAACTAGATCAAAACTTTAAAGTCAATTTCCAACAATCAGTTGCGATATAAGCTAGTTGGAGGTTGACGATCACAATTGAGTGCTTCAAGAAATGAGAGTGCGGAAGCCAACAAGATAAGACAGATAGAAGTGCGACGACAAGGGTGGTTGTGGCAAGAACGCTTGTTTTTTCTTGTTATGCTGTGCTAAATGGTATTGCATAGATTCTTCCATTAAATCAAATTCAATTTTTTTTAAGAATCTATAGGATCCATATTGGGTCTCACAAATAGTTTCAATAGGATTCTTGCATTACGATTGATTTTGTGCGCTAATTGTCCATAAACTAAAGCTTTATAAAATATTTTCTCCAATTCATTACTTGTAACGAGATTTACATGATGACCATCCATATTATAAAATAGGCTTCTCCAATAATTCAATTCTCTAGATAATATAAAACTAGTTTATGGATGATGATAAGAACGAAATGGACGATGACAAGAACGAAATACAATCATAATTACAAGAAGAAAACGAAATGGTATTACACGTCCTGTTCTTGGGGAGACCTTACAAGCCTTCAACGAAAACAGTGAAATCAACGAGACTAAGACAGTCATAAGAAATGATAAAATTTTATTTTGAAACAACACGACTTTCGTGCAAGGCACCGAGGCCATTCACGTACGAAGACCAGCGCAGGTTCAACTAGCCCTCATGGTTTTTCCACGAGCCGAACCCGCCACCACCGCCTCCGAATCCTCCCCCTCCTCCACCGCCACCAATACCTCCGCTGCCTCCACCACCACCTCCTCCCCCGCCGATTCCACCTCCTATCCCTCCGCCTCCGCCTATGCCGCCTCCAAATCCCCCACCGGCTCCACCACCAACTCCTCCGCCGGCACCACCTCCGCCACCAATACCTCCTCCAACACCGCCTCCTTTCCCAAACCCTCCACCGCCACCAATGCCGCCACCTATACCTCCTCCAACACCACCTCCTTTCCCGAACCCCCCACCAATGCCTCCTCCACCACCAACGCCACCACCGCCACCAATGCCTCCGCCTCCTCCAGCACCTCCTCCACCACCAATGCCTCCTCCAGCACCCCCACCACCACCTCCAAAACCACCACCAATTCCTCCACCACCCCCTTTTCCAATCCCACCACCAGTTCCTCCTCCAGCACCTCCGCCTCCACCAATTCCACCACCTCCTCCAGCGCCACCTCCACCCCATCCGATCCCTCCTCCACCTCCTTTTCCAATTCCACCCCCAGCGCCTCCTCCACCACCTACACCTCCTCCAGCACCACCGCCCCCACCGCCACCGATGCCTCCACCACCTCCCTTTCCAATTCCACCCCCAACACCTCCTCCGGCACCACCACCTCCACCAATGCTGCCACCGCCACCGCCACCGATGCCTCCACCACCTCCTTTTCCAATTCCACCCCCAACACCTCCTCCAGCACCACCACCCCCACCAATGCCGCCACCGCCACCGCCACCGCCACCGATGCCTCCACCACCTCCTTTTCCAATTCCACCCCCAACACCTCCTCCAGCACCACCACCCCCACCAATGCCACCGCCACCGCCGCCGCCGCCGCCGCCGCCGCCGCCACCGATGCCTCCACCACCTCCTTTTCCAATTCCACCCCCAACACCTCCTCCAGCACCACCACCACCACCACCACCCCCCTGCCTATGCCACCCCCTCCCCCAACTCCGCCACCTCCTCCAATACCCCCGTGGTGAGGCTTCTCGCCCTTTTTGTGGTGCTTCTTCGTGCCGCCTCCACCGCCCTTCCCAACACAGTCGGGCTTCTGAAGTCCAGGAACGCCAGGAGTCCCAGAACCATAACTGAAACCCACTCTTTTGCCGAAGCTAAAAGAGTGTCCAAAGCTAAACCCTTTCCCTCCTCCATAACCACTGGCAGCTCCACCGATCCAGCCACCGCTGTCGCCAAAGAACCACTCTGGCTTCTTCACCTCGCTGCCGGCCTCATTCTTCTCCTCCAGCTTCCTGCTCTCCGTACACACACTGCACGCCACAAAAGCCAGAGCTAAAATTACGACAACAGATTTCACGGCGGCCATCAATCAGACTCATAGACTACCGACCACGAATCGATCTGTGAGCACGCTACCCTGTACGTGAATGGACCATGCAAAACGCAATGAATGATCCGAGGGTCGTGTAGGCTTTATATGGAGAGGGATCTCCGTGAATATTTGGACGGTCGAGTTGGTCAAGTTGTTGTCTCTTTTCTGTGAGCGACTTAATTTGAGCAGAAGGCGCGAAGTCAGAGAGGATTGAATATTTACGGGGTTGGAAGTTGGGACGCGCTCTCGTTCAGTCTTCACAGTTTGCTCACCGCTCGAAAACTTTACATTCAATTCTACAGTCCGTTCATTCCAGCTCGGTCGCGTGCTGCGTGATCATGCCGTTCCTCCATTCATGGCTGCTCTGGTGATCTTTCCTCTCTCTCTCTCTCTCTCTCTCTCGTGTTGAGAACCGGAGCTCAGCATTTAATGAAGAAGGGAAATGGAGAAGGCAACCATCCATGCAAGAATCTCACGTCCTATGGGAAAGCACGGACGCGTTTCTAATTAGTGCAGGCGTTGGAAATCAGGAAAAGAGAATGAGTAGTCAATGATTTTGCAACCTGTGCATTAAATGCTACCAAAGGCACGTTGACTTTCTTCTCGTTAAGATTCATTTGTTAGTAAATATTTCATAATTTGGTTCTCAAAATAGGACTATTATTCTAGTACCCTGTTTTTTTTGTTTGATTTATCTAAAGCCCGCAATAGATAATGTAGGTTTCGCGTTATAATACCAAAAGTTACACTTCCATTGCTTTTTCATCTGTTAAGATGATTAAGGTCTAATTTTATTTAAATAGCATTGATATTGATACGCAACATGCGACACAATACAATACAATAACATGCTGACACGTCGTTTCTCAAAAAATAAAGAATTTCGACACGTTGATATATTACATGTATATTTTTATAGATACATAATAAATTATCATTTTTATAATTATTTCAATCAAATTAACTTGATTCAAATTCACAAATAAATAAATAATAAAAAAAGCCTAGAATGAATTTATATTAAAAATATTAATCCACAATTTATTAATACATTAATTGTTTCAATTTGATAAATTTAACTTTATTCCAATAATCTATAAAATTTGGAAAAAAAAAAAAAACAAAGTAATTCATATTCTGAAATCACATGTCAAACATGTTGGAAGAGGAGAAAAAAATTTAGGAGTTGAATTGTATATCATGGGGAGTGAGAATCAAAAGAGAAGAGAAGATTAGATTTTTCTTTTTCCTCATTTATTATTGATTATTTTTTCACATATATAAATTTTGACCCCTCATTATTGAAAATTTTTAAAATTCACCTTGCATGTTGGAATCACATGTCAAAAACTCGTATGTTATGATTCTCATCGGAGAGTATTGGGAAAATTAATCAGGTATTGGATTTTTCGACACATATTGACTGAGTGTTGGAGAGTATCGATGTTGGAGTGTCCAAGGCAACATGAAAACTCTTTAACAATGTTGGTGCTTCTTAGAATTTCACCACTATTGACATAGTAACTATATATTTCATCCTCAATGGCTTTATCAATTCTTATATAGATTTATCAAACTTATATTTGTGTGATTCATTGGCTTTTTTCCCATTGTTTTACTAACTAGTTTTGATTTATTAACTCCTATTTGAATTGCTTACCAAGCTTTTGTAGTTTTTTTTTTGTCTTATTTACCAAACCATCACATATACCAATTCCTTTAGAGATTACCAACTTTAATTGAAATAGTTAAAAACTTTTCTCCTGCTAAGTTACTAAAAATATGCATTGCTAACTCCTATTTGAGTTAAATGTGGACGTTTATTTGTCTTTTATTTTAATATCAACTTTTCTTATCTTGACAAAAAAAAAATCTTTCATCTTATTACAAACTTTCATTAATTTTCTTTCACCAACACCTTAGATTTACCAATTATTTTATATTTTACAGACTATTAATTGAGTGGCTTATCAACAGTTCTTTGATTAAGTTGCTTACCGGGAAAAATGTTAGAAAAGTCTTAAATCTATTGCATTTGTTCTAATTTAGTCACAAATCTTTTATCGGTACTAATTTAGTCCTAAACCTTTTGACTTAGTGTTAATTAAGTCATTCTAGTTAATTTTAGCTAGATATTATTGACGTGGACGCTAGTCGTTGATGTGGCATGGCTGACGTTGATATAGACAACTTTCAATAATAGTTTTCAAATTAGTTATCTATTTATTATTTTCTTTTTCCTTTTCTTTCTCTTTCTTTTTGTTTTTCCTCCCTATTCATCCAACCGGTTGTTAGACCTTGATGATTAGCTAGAGGCAAGGGTCACCAACAAGCTAGCCCAGCACGAGGTTGCCCTTGTGGCTTGTGGCGAGGGCTTGAGCCTCACTAGTGGCCGGCAAGTTTGCCCAGAGGCGGAAGACGTCCCTCACCTTTGGCTGGTCATTAAGGACTAGTGATCGGCTTGAGGAAGAGGAGAAGAAAAAACAAAGGTAAAGAATGAATAAATAAATATTTTGAAAAAAAAATACTAAAAATATTATTGAAAGTTATCTAGTTAGCGCTAGTTGGCCATGTCACAATAGCTAAGCTGATGTCCATGTCAGCATTGTTTGGTTGAAATGACCAAATTAATACTAGATAAAAAGGTTTAGGACTAAATTGACACTAGAACAAAAAGTTTATTACTTTTCTAACACTTTTTCCGTTGCTCACTAGTTATGGGTTTTGTTTTTTTGTAAATTTACTTACTTTTCTATCAACTTGCCACCATTATTTGTTGCTTACCAACTTTTAAGATGTACTAATCATGTTCAGAAATGACTAATACCACCGTTAATTGTTGCTTATCGACTTTTAAAATGTACTAATGATGTTTAAAAATGACTAGAGGTGTCAAAATGGGTTGAACCCATATTCAATAAGATGGGTCATATATGAGTTAATTAAGTTTTAATAATTGAGTTGTTAATGGGTTTGGGTTGTATGCAAGTCTAATGATAAATGGGTTGTAATTGGTTTTGTCTTTAAATCCATTTATAACCTATTCAAGTTATAATATTATTAGTTGAGTCAGCTAGTGAAGGATATATTATTCTCTTTGAACAGTTTTTATCATCTTTATTCATTTTAATTTTTGATTTTTTAAATAGTTTTATTTTGTTTCACTTTTTTCCCTACAAAATCCGATGACTGACCCTTGCCAGTAGGGCAAGGTTTGTGGCCCCCACCCAATCGCATTGGTGAGCTCGATTAGGTGAGGCCAATGCCTTGCTAGCCTGAGGCAAGCTTGAGCTAGCCAAATTTGGTGAGCCGAGCTCACCAAACTTGGCTCCAGTAGAACTTGAGCCTCCCCGATCTAAGGAGAGTCGAGCTCGTCGGCCTTGGGCGAGGTCGAGGCTTGAGCCTCATAGATTTGGCGAGACTTAAGCTCGTCGGCATCAAGGCTAGCTCGACCTTGTCGGATCCGGTGAGGTGGATGCTCACTTATTGTCGACCACGGCTGCCATGGCGACAATCGGATGAAGAAGGAGAAAAAAGAATTTTTTTTATCAAATAAATAGAAATACTTAAAATAATGCATAGAAAATCGAAACGAATTTTCTATATTAAGCAAAAAATAATTTTTAATTTATTTTCAAGTTTAAACTAAACACTAAAAAATATGATCATTTTTAGAAATATTACATTTTTCATGAAAAAAATGAAACCTCAATTTTTTTTAAATTATAAAATTAATCCATTAATTTTGTTATTATATGGGAGTATTTTAAAAATATAAGTATTCTAAAAATCATAAGAAATAAATTTTTCTAGATTTGGTCAAATATAGAAGTGCTTTAGCAATATGGGCTAAGTTAGGTATGGGTTATGTTTGGATCAATAAATCTACATAGTTATAAAATGGTCATAAACGATTTAATGGGTTAATTTGGATCGGACGATTTATAACTTAACTCAAACTTGATTTGACCTACCCCTTTGACATGTTTAGAAATAACTCGTGTGGTGATGGAAAAGGTTGAGATTTGGGTGCATGGGTTGTGTAAGGCTATGTTTTTCGGGAAGATTATACTTTTAGGGCACTTTTGATAATTGGCAAAAGAGTGAAAATTCATATTTTTTTCTTCTCGAGAGTAGATTTGGAATATAAATTTGTTTGGTAAAATTTTTATTTACGGGAACAATTTTTATTTTTTTTTTTTTTGAAAGTAGATTTGGAATAGAATCGAAAAAAAAAAGTTGATTCTTTTATTCCCTAAACAATTCCAAAATCAAGCAAATTTTTTTTCTCTTTTCTCTTCTTGTTTTTCTTCCTCTCTCTTCATCTTCAATTGCTGATGTCGCCGGCAAGGCGAGGCTGATCTCACGATGGCCTAATGAGGTCGAGCTCTGTTGATGGCTGGGTGAGCTTGGCCTCGCCAGATTTGGGCAAGGTCGCTTGCCTAATTGTTAGTGAGGCTCGGCCAACGAGGTACCTACTCGTCGAGGGCTAGCGATGCTCCAGTGAGGTCGCTAGCCCTCGTATGGCTGATTGTTCGTCACCCTAAGGCTAGCGATCAGCAAACCTTGAAGAAGAAGAGAGAAAAAAGAAAAGAAAAAAGTAATAAAATTATTAAAAAATTAAAATAAAATGGTTTGGATTAGAAATTTCATAATGGTACCAAATGTAATTCTATTCTAGGAATAATTTTTTGGATAGTTATAAAACGACTTAAAATACTTAAAAATTATTTTCGGAACAAAATAAAAAAGAATCATTTTTAATCAAAAATTGTTTTTGGGAACAAAATGGTTACTAAACCTGCCCGCGGATCATATTTATGTATTCGTTATATCGTAAACAAAAGCATGCTTCTATCACGTGACAAGTTCAATCCCGAGACTTGTTTTCTATATCCTCCGAAAAGATACCTTCGTGCTTTAGGTGGTTGTAATCAAAGTCTAGTGACATAAATGCAAACTTTTAATCAAAGATTAGGACAAAAGTGAAATTTCCCTCACGTCTATTGGACATTAAGCAGCAAAGACGAAGGACATGGCCCCACCCAAAAAATAAAAATGAAAATGAAAAAACGGAGTCCACAGGCAGAGACGACGCCTCTTTCAAACCCCTCCTCCACCATCATCGTCTTCTTCCTCCCCGGCTTCCCGACTGATAAACCCTAGAAAACGCGCCAAAGGATCGATCCCCACCAACGTTTCCATATCGAGCTCCTCCCGAAGCATTCGACCTCGCTTCACTTCGACGCCATCTGGGCTTCCCTCCGTCGGGTCGATTTCCGGGGGCCCCGGCGCTTCCTGTCCGCCGCAACGATGGACGACGCGGAAGGCGACCCCGCGAGCTCTTCCATGGCGGACCCCTACCGCAACAAGCGCCTCAAGAGGTCCTCCCGCGGCCAGGCCCTCCCCGGCCGGCCCGGCCCCGCCGCCGCCAGGCGCGGCGTGCGGAGCCTCGACGGCGGCGGATTCGGCGATGATGGGGACGACGGCGGGGGAAATTACGGTATTCGTCAAAACCCTAGTTACGGCTATGATTACCAAAACGGTCACGGTGGCTTTAGCGGTGGCGGGAGCGGGGGGCAGGGATACGTGCGGAAGCGTGGGCAGGAGGAATTGGTGCCTGCTCATGAGTATGGGGCGGGGTTTCCGGATCAGGCTCCGCCTTGGAGCGACTATGGCAAGTTCACGTTGCTGGAAGTGTGGGGAGAGAGGTTTATGCAGCTGGGTGGGAAGAGCGTGAGGTCCGAGGATTGGAGCGAGATTGCTGAGAAGGTGTCCGAGTGGGCGCGGATGGAGTACACCGAGGTAGATTGTAGGCAGCAGCTAGACGCCTTGAAGAAGAAGTATAAGAAGGAGAGGGCGAAGATGGAGCGGACGGGGGTTACTCCGAGCTGGATACACTTTAAGAAGATGGATGTGCTGATGGATACGAACATGGAAGATGGCGGGTTGGCTTGCGGCGTGGATTCGGGAGAGTTTTGCTTTGCGGATACCACACTTTATCTGGATAAGTCGAATGCGTTTGATGAGATGCGGGATAGTCCGGGCGAGTCGGAGTCGGAGATGGATGGCGATGAGGAACAGGATGATGATATGCCTCCACCGAGGAAGGAAGATGGAGGAGAGGGGATGAGGGTTTTGGTCGATTCGATAGAGAAGTTTGGAGAGTTGTATGAGAAGATCGAGACTAATAAGAGGGAACAGATGATGGAGTTGAAGAAGATGCGGGCAGATTTTCAGCGGGAACTGGATTTGCAGAAGAAGGAGATTTTGGAGAGAGCAGAGGCTGAGATTGCAAAAATACAGGCAGGGGGCATGGATGACGGTGACGAAGATGATGATGACATCTGCAGTGAATAGTCATGAGTATGTAATCTTTGTTTGTGTTGGCATCTTTGCCCACTAGACTAATGGAATTGCTTCCTGTTTCACTGATTCAATACAATAACTTTACCATGCTTTATATATACCTGGAGCCTGATTGTGGGTCTTTTTACGCGAGTCGGACTTTGGAAATGTAGTTATTAGGCTTTCCTGGAAAATGAGGAAGATTGGAAGTAACTATTTCTGTTGTGATCCTTGTTTGGACTCACCATAACTGGAAATGATGGATAGAAAACTGTTCCGTGGTACATGTGACTTCCTAGAAGTGAATCCTCCATCTCCTTCACAATAAGGGGATTAGTAATGCTAAACTTTCATCAAGCTTCCCCTATGCATAAGCTTGACCGTATGAGCTATTAACTTACTTGACTGCAAATATTTCTGATTATCTATAACAGAGGATAAGTTTCAGTTGTGGAGAACATGTTTCCCTGAGAGTATCCGTCCTCTATTTTGACCATGATATCCAGTGTTCTTGCTTTCCTGAACTTAGCTAAGGAAATATAAGAAAGTTCACGAGATTTAAAATCACTTGGAGAGAGGCTTTAGTTAAGATACTTAAACTTATTTGTGTCGTGCCTATAAATCTCTGCAGTGATTAAATTTGCATTCTTCCATCTTTAGATGCTATATGCATCTTAATGCTCTTTCCTTCTGCTTCTTTGATCTCCTAGCTGCTATTGCTGGCATCACTTAGTCCTTTTGATAGATCTTTTCATGGTCGATACGGTAGTCAAGATTTGCATATACTAGGCATTATTAGATGAGATTATATATGAGACAATAAAACAGCGATATATCTAGTTTTGAGGACATTATTTCTATCTGAAATTTTCTGGAGGACTTATTGCTGGATGAAATTTTTCTAGTAACATTGCATTCTTTGGGCTCTAACTGAATTGCCGGCAACGCATTGTGAAGCTTAAAAGCTTTCTGATCCAAAAATATTATGCAAATCATCTTGTTTACATTTATTAAAATGAATTTCACGTGCTTTAGAAATTTCGACTACATTCTCTCATCTTCTTATGTATACACTTATAACAAAGCCAAACAAATGGTGGTACATGTTCTACTTTGGGAGCTCCTTTTGAATTTGGTGAAATTAAGAAGTAGAATTTAATGGGGTTAGAAATACACCTTGCTTTATTATTTGCTGATAACTTGAGGTCGTTTTGATTTTCAGGCCTGAGGTTTTGGTTTTTAGTGCAGTGTTGTCAGGTTGGGTTGTTTTTCTTCCTGTCGGTAGATTTTATTGAGTTATGGACTTGCTGGGTTTTAGTTGTTCCTTATAAATTGCGTGATTGAGTTAATATTTTGAATGTGGAGAACATTAGAAATCCTTTTGAGGGTAACAGATGCACCGTTGAGCCTGTGAAGGTGACAGTTTGGGGGAACTACGTTGGTTTCTGGTGCTTGGGATAGAGTAAGGCTGAGAACATGCAGGGTTAAGATGGTTGTTTAAGCATGAAGGAGATTGGCGCTCCCTCTGGCTGATGCACTTGACCAGAAATAATTGAGAACAGTGGAGAATTTGTATTTACCGAAACATGTAATGCGCTTGTCTTCATTTAGGAATATTTATGTTGCGTATTGCAGAGCTTTGTAACGGTGTGTTGCTCTGATTACACCTTGTTTAGGTTTGTCTGACAAATGAAATGAAATGAGCAATTATATAGACCGGTTGCAGGGCAAGCAACACCTTCAGGAGAAAGTACATTTGGGAACTACAGCTTCGTCATTTAGGCATCTCTGCTTCGAAGGCAATCGATCACTTCAGTGAAACGATGGCAAGATATTTGGATGTTCATCAAAGAACATGATGTGATTCAACCTAGGGAATTCAAAAAGTCAGTACTATACGATGGTCACCCCATCCCCACCTAACTTTACATGTGATTGCCTAACCTTGGCCCTTGACTGCGTCAAAAATCTCCTTAGCTCCAAAAGTTCAGCCTCCGTCTCCTAGCCCTTCGGCAAACAGTGGGAGTGGACCCACCATGCGCCCGTTGACACGAGGAACATTCCTACGAGCCCAAGAGTGACTTGCCCTGTCGGAGGCCCTACAATCATGACCATATGCCCCTTGATTCCGATAAACACCGTGTTTGGGAAATCAGGATCTACAAACTTGTCCTTTTCCCACATGAAGTCAATTGGCATCCCGTAACTAGAGGTGTCAAAATGGGTCTTAAACGTATATATGATTAATTTAAATAATAAATTAGTTATATATGAGACATTTACATTTTGAAGATATTAGTTAAATGGGTCTTAAATGGGTTGAACTTAAAAATTCATTTCCAACCCAAACTTCACGCCTCTTTTCCCTTTAACTTTATAAAAATGTTTTTTTAAATTGAAATTAGAATTATTTTTTATGTTTAATTTTTTTTTTTTTCCTTTCTTCTTCCTCCTTCCTTAGTTGGTGGTTGGCATGGCGACGAGGCGAGGCTCAAGCGAGCTCAAGATCGCCAATGATTGGTGAGGCTCAAGCTCACCAATTTGGCGAGGTAGAGGCCTCGTCAACATCTAGCGAGCCTCGAGCTTGCGACCTTAGGTGAGCTTGAGCTGGCATGTGGTTGATCGCTGGTTGTTGTTGTGGCTGATGGCTAGTCAAATAAGAAGAAAAATAAAAATAAAAAAAAAAAAAAAGAGAAAAGAAAAAAATTAAAACTTCTATATATTTTAAAAATTAAAATAATTAAAAATTCGATTTTTTAATTTTTTTAATAAAAATATCCATTAAATTTGTATTGCATTAAAGTGTTTTAGCAATACCATTTTTCATTAAATATCATAAGAAATAAGTTTTCTTAGATTTAGTTAAAGGTTTTTCACATTTTTTATTTTATTTACTAATTTTTTATTGTTTAATTTAATTTTTAAATTTGATATGAATTTTTTTATTCAAGTAACATATATGTGAATAGCTTAGACTTAATTAAATGGGCGAGAGTAGATTAACCTAAATTGAAGTAAATATTAATGTATCTCGGTAATATGGGTTGGGTTGGGTATGAGTCATCAAATTGAAAAATGAGTTAAATGGGCTAATATAGGTCAAACTATTTTCAACCCAACTCAAACGCAACTCGACCCATCCATCTGACCCGTAACGAACCATAGAGAGGTAGGGAGGATTGACATTCTATTGATATAAAAAGATGAAATCAATAACTAGTGAGTCTAAACCTAGCAAGTAGAAGGTCCACGGTCTATATTACACAAATTGATTATCGTATTGACAAATAAAGCCTCAATAGAAAGTTTAATAAATCACTTGTACATAAACTTAACCGACGGATCAATATTGGTAATAACCTTTTGTAACAGATAATCCGTATCTCAGTTTAGAAATACTAAAGTCA
Organism: Eucalyptus sideroxylon; assembly: GCA_014182405.2. NCBI lineage: Eukaryota > Viridiplantae > Streptophyta > Magnoliopsida > Myrtales > Myrtaceae > Eucalyptus > Eucalyptus sideroxylon. The sequence continues at coordinate 14,272,997 of CM024550.2, read as the reverse complement.
TATTCAATATAACTTCGTGCTACTATCATCATTCGGGGAACCCTATTATCCTCGGACATCTTGCACCCATCCGGCATGGTGAGGGCATCTGGAGGAACTGCGTTACACCTCCTAGGCATATAGAGAAATCCGGTTAAACCTCCAGGCATCCCTACTACAACTCGGTGTATTTTAGTCTCAAGGATCGATGGTATTCTTAGTCACACATCCACATTATAATGCAACAATTTCATAATTCAATTAAAAGTACGTTAACGTCTCTATTTTTAATACCTAAATTTTGATGACCCAATCATTTATTTATTCCATATAAAATTAGGGATTAATTTTCAAACCCTAAACAAGAATATTAAAATTAAATTGCATAATATGAAGTTTTAGAAGTATTTATTTATTATTGCATTTGCATTAGATGATAGTTTTGATCTTTAATTTGACGAGTTGGACTAAGTCCACGGAGAGAGAGAGAGAATTGACACAAGCTTGTTATTCTTTGTTGGCCAAAAATTAACTTATGGAGAATGATTAGTTGGAAGACTAGTATATTTTGAAAAAAAAAATCGTATTATTCTTCCAATATTTTTTCAAGAGCAAATAAGGAAAATTTGGCCAATGAAAAGGAACAAAAAGAAAGGACGATATGGCGATCGATGTTTCGTATATTCATGCAATATATGGAAAAATAGGGATAGAGAAATAAAAGGAAGGTGTGTTAAGGCATAGTCGGTTGGCATGGATCATATATGGAGTGATATATTCTTTATTTCAAGACGAGGACGATTGCACTGTCATGGATGGAAGATTTTGCGCGTGAACTGGAAAGGAAAGAAAGAGAAAAGTGAAGAAAGTAAATAAAAGGACAAGAACTGTATGATATTCTAGGGCACTTTCTTTCCTTGGTGGGGCCTCACGACTTTGCATATAAAAGGAGGGGAACTCTACACAATTAGAGAGTTCTCCTGTTTGCCAGTTTGACACGCGCAAAAAGAAAAGACCAGAGAGAGAGAGAGAGAGAGAGAGAGAGAGAGAGAGAGAGAGAGAGAGAGTCATCATTCTATTTATATATGAATAAGTCCATAAGATTAGTTATGACTGAATCTGTTTTTAATGCATTAAGAATATATGTTCTTTAAACAGTTTCCGGTCGATGGATCCAATGATCCTATTGATACCGATGTGTTCTCAAGTTCACTATTAGTATTAGATATTTTAGTGGATGACGAGTCACAAATCATTGGGTATTATGATATCCGAGCTAGAACATAGGTACTTGTCTCAGACAAGTTCATCGAACATGACATGTATAGAATGATTAGCGATATGAAAGCTTTTAGAGGGGTCAATGTTTGATCGTTCACATTTTGGTTTGGTGTAACTTGTATGTTGGATAGATATGGTTCAGAAGTGCACATATTGACGCTTCATCGAATTGTTTCTGAACTTGATGCTCATAGTTTGTTCACATAGAAAGGTACATGCGGGCGCAATATGAAATTTATCTTCTTGTTATATATAGATATACAATATTGATGTCCTATAAGATCTAATCGTGGCATTGTATTGAAATCCTTGACCGGGGTTATAATCGAGAATGAATGGTTTATGTCTCGAAAAAATATGTCAATTAAATTTGGGCATATGATCGAATTGGTGGCTTGATCAATTATTCCATGGCATTTGTTTGATCGGGACATAGTTAGACAAAAATGTCAAATTACACGGTTGCCAAAGCTGATAGGTTCATTATGTTTTGATTGAATCTTGTTCAGAATCCCATTCAGAATTTGCCCAGAAATGTTCTCATGATACCATGAATGGGCCTAGACTTAGAACCAGGGAAGGAGAGTAAATTTCCTGCAGGTATGCATCCCACATTGGGCGAACAACTCCAGTTCAAGCCCTTCAGGGACAGCCTTTTAGCAGAAAACTACTCTGCCCTTTAGTTCAGAGCCTAGTGACACTCGAGAGGATGCCGGGACGTAAACGTTTCTAATCTACCCAAGCTGCATTTCTCGAAGGATCATACCAGGCTAGAGAAGAAGAGGATTTTTAGAAGGCCATAGAGAGAATTTCACAAAGCACACACTTTACTTCAAGGGACTCTGCCCCAAAACGATACAACAACCAAGCCTTAAATAGGCAAATAAAGGTAGACAAGGACACACAGGGGACCAACTCACGGGTCCGAAACAAACGAGACGCCGAAAGCCTACGGGAGGGAATTATTCGCACACTATGAACAAGAATCGTATGCGTGAACAGTACATTCCCTAGCCTAGTGCTACAGTAAAAGTGAACAGTACTTTGCTACAGTGAAATTGTACGGACTCAACGGTCTCGTCCGTCACGGGCATTGTAGCTACATACTGAATCGTCATCTGAGCTGTCTTCTAGGAGGTGTGCTTCATACTTCGCCGGAGAGCTTCAAGATCTTGAGGCGAAAGGATCGATTCAGCCTTTGGGATGAGGATGCTTCATGAGCCCAATGGGATGCTTCTTCGCTACCCGCACCGTGTTTTCGTCGCAGTGTTGTCGGGAAAGCTTGGCCGCGGCCAGTTTGAGGGTTGTGCATAGTAGGATGTATTCATATGTTGGGATGAAGACGAAGGTTCCTGGTCGTAGGGATTCTGGGACAGAGGTCCTCCAAATCGTGCATAGGGGTCTTGAGTAGGCTGGACAATGTCGTCTTCGCTTGTCATTTCATGCTCTTGGGACGATGCAGCTTGTCCATATCGGTCGAGTGCTTCCTTAGCCTCTCGGTGCTAGGTTATAATGATCCCACGTAGTGGGTGCATTATTCCAGACATCTTCGGGAATGGTCTTGTTTTCCTGGCATAGGATTCTTCTTCGGAGTTCTCGGTATTCATGTTCACAAAATCTAATAGATTTTGGATAAGATCTATGAATCCGAGCTTCTCGACTGTTCAAATGGGGTTTATAGGCTGTGGTTCCTATTTCGAGAGGTGCATCGAGAATACTGTCATTATTTCTGAAGAAATTCCATGGACGTCTGAAAAACAGGATGGTGTGAACTTCAGGGTTTGGTGTCATGGTTCTCAGTTCTCTTTCCAAGTCTTGTTTCCAACATGTAGGATGATAGAACCAGTTTAGAAAATCTAAAAGATTCTTATCACATTCTTTTTCGACATTTCTTCCGAGCATGAATATCCTAGTGAGATTGGCAATGAATCTTCGGTAGGAATTTCAATGGCTATTAAGTACTTATTGGTTAAGTACCATAATAGCGTTTTGAGCTGATCAGGAAAATCATCTTCCTTCCAGATAAGAGGATGAATAAAAGGATAATTGCAATTGAGCCCGAAAGGATAAAGAATCGAACCTCCGTTGAATCTGAAAAGGTCTGTGTGGCACATGAGGCTCTCCATGTTTTCGTAAGATCTGTCATTCTGGATTTTTGCTGAATAATTTCTGAGGAAATTTCCAGCTTGGCAAGTCTTTGATCTTCTCAATCCTATACTTGACACCATGATGGAGCATATGGAATGCAGGTCTCTTGATGTACATGTTGATCTCGGCTGGTGCCTTAGGTCTTGACAAAAAGTCAGCAAGCACATTCTTTTTTCCAGGAATGTGTTTGGTTTCAAAAGAGTATTTAGAAAACCATTCAGACCATCGAAGCAGTTGAGGGTTAGGAATCTGTTTCTGTTTAAACTTGGTCATCTGAGGAAAAGATGCCATGTCTAATTCTACCAAGAAGTGATGGCCGATGAGATGAAATTCAAACTTCTTGATTCCATTTTTTACTTGCTAGGATTTCTTTGAAAGTGGAATGGTAATGCATTTCGGCTTGGGAAAACTTTCCACTTTTATGAGCACAAAGGAGTCTCTTACCATCAATTTCTTCAAATAGAACAGCTGCCCCAAGTATTCATCACCGGCGCGTCGGTTTGAAGAATTCTTTTACCCGTTGATGGTATTTGAAGTGGTGGGAGATTCGTGCATAATCTCCTTAAGCTCAAGAATCGCTTTAGTTTGAGTTTTTCCCCAAGGTGGGGAATTCTTCAGCATGGATTGCAAAGGACTCAAAAGCTTTGCAATATTGGGGACAAAATCTCGAGATAGTTGATTATCCCCAGAAATTGCTGAACTTGTTTTGTTGTGAAGTTATCTTCAGAAACTTCAATAATTCTTGGGCGATATGTGGCCCTGGATAGTATGTACCCTTGTTGAGGTGCATACCAAGAAATTCAATTTCTGTCTGGGCGATATTCATTTTCCTTTGAGAAAGCATAATTCCATGTTGCTTTACTATTTCCGCAAATTTCTCAAGGAGTTGACAATGGCTCTGTTCATCAGGGCTATAGAGCAGAATATCGTCGATGTATATGGCCGCACTTGCCAAGATTTCCTGGAAAGTACGACACATGGCATTTTGGAAAAGGGATGGTGCTACCCTTAGACCAAAAGGAAGAACTTTCCACTGGAAGTGCTGATTCGGAATCTGAGAATCTGTCTTGGATCTGTCTTCGGGATGAATACCCATTGCCAAAATCCGGCTTTGAGGTCGAATTTGGAATAAATGTGGGCTTTGGTTAAACCAGCAAAGAGAGAATCTCGGATGGTAAGGGGAATTTGTCATCTTGAAGAAAGAGGTTGAGAGGTTGATAATTAATTACCAATCTCATTTTTCCTCTGTTTTTGCTCAAAGCACGCTTATTGACATAAAAAGCTTCACAAGCCCATTGAGAATCTGAAATTTCAATAAGGCCTTGTTGTAATAATTCGAGCATTCCCTTTGAGCTAGAGCCAAATGTTCTGGGTTCATTCCCGTATGACTTGCCCTGGTCGGATTGATATCTTCGTTCTTCTTGAAGGGAAGACGAACAAAGAACTCGTGGATTTTCCCATAAAGGATGAGAACATTTCGGGCAAATTCTGAATGGGATTTCGAACAAGATTCAAGCAACTTTTGCATGATTGGATCTAATAGACTCATCTCAATGGAAAAGAGTCTCTGAATATTAACGAACTCAGAGAATTGGTCTTTAAATCTAAGACCCTTTCCAGGAATGATCCGAAGTTGAGAGATTTGAGTCATGATATCCCACCCAATTATCAAATCTTTATTGGGGAGGCTTGATCCAAAAATCTTTGTGGTTATAGAACACTGAGGAAAAAACTGGACAAAGTGGATCGGTGCGGTTCGACATTCGTGGAGAAAGTATCTCTGAGCGGAATTGAAGTATCGAATGTAAGGGGTCCAGAATTCTTCAGGTAGTACTTTTGTATCGAGAATGGAACAACTTGCTCCTGTGTCAATAAGAGCAATGACGTTGATAGGCTTGGCAAACTTCGAGGTGAGGATTTTAATAGGAAAATGAGGGCAGTGAGTTTGACTTGAGAATATGTCAGGATTTATCTCTGAAGATGTAGGAGATATGTGAAAGATGTCTTGATTCGAGTCGACTCGGTTTCACTTTGGAAGTTTGGTAAAATGGAATGACACAAAGTGTTTGTTCGGTTGGTTCATCATCAGCAGAGAATAAAGATTCAATATCATCATTTTCAAGTGAAAAACCCGTTTCATTTCTCGTTAGATGATTCGACCTTTTTTTGCTCGGGGACAATTTTTGGCGAAGTGTCCTTTCTTGTTGCAAATGTAGCAACAGCTTGACTTCTTATGGCCTGTGCGATCTTTCCTTTTGCGTAGGTATCGCCATTTCTTCTTTTTCCGGAAATGCTTGGAGCCATGTCTGGATTTCTTTATGGAATACTTTTTGTAGTGCTTTTTCTTCCGGAAATTTGGTCACAAGTACCATCACAATCTTGCCTGGAGCATTTGATTTTTAGCTTCGATGGGAACAAGCGCTTCAAGCCGCTTGTCATCGTGATGTATGTTTGGACCATTCGGCGCTTTAAGCATAATTCTTCAAGGCATAGATGGACTTCTTGCTGGATTTCTCCCATGGGAACGTCTTGTATCCTTCTTTGTTTTCCAAAGAAAGATCTTTCAACCATCCGTGATAGCTCCTTGGGAATAGAGGTGAGGAAGACATGCTTTAAATTTGGATCGCGCCAATGGTAGAAGAGTGAAGCATAGATCGATAATGCTTATCAAGATGCTTTTTATGAAGGGAGCAGCATCTTCTTTCAAAGAATTCTCTTCTTTTTAGCTCTTTGAGATCTCTGGGTGTTCCCACAAAAACATGGTATAGAAAATTAAGGGCATGATAGAAACTGGGTGATAATAAGAACGTAAGCTGGTCCTGTTCTGTGAGTGATTGCCACCAAAATTTAAGGCTCCCTGTGAACCTTGTAACAAAATTGTAAAGGACATCATTCATATCATGGTTGGTGATGGACTGTGTACTCAACCACGTATGAAATTCTTCAAGTCTGTGTGGCCATTTTGAATAGGGAATATCATCAATGGAGAAGAATTGTTTTGATGCCATGGACACATGACTCGATGGAATTGGTTCTAACGGGATTACTCGTCTGTCCCATTCTGGATCGAATAGTTTGATTCCATTTCATAGTCATAGTCCGGAGGAGTGTCGGCCATGAATATTTGTGAAGTTGGTGAGACAACGGGGGAGAAGTTGGTGAGACAACGGGGGAGTATCATCCGAAAAGGATGAGAAAGAGGAAAAGGATCTGAGTCCGATGTGGTTGAAGAAATTTGTTCGGCGAGATAGAATGCTTTTTTTGGGATAACGAGAATCGAGGCTCGAGGCTGTTGGATACTAGGATCTTGAGTAGCCAAATCCTTCAAGAAGGATTCTAATGGATTTGATAACATCATCTGGTCCGGCCTTTCTCTTATAACAATTGAACTTGATTACGTAGGTGGTGTCTTTTCTTTTCCCTTTTCCTTCTTCAAGGCTTTGAGACGACTTCGCAAATCTGTTTCTCTTTTAGAGAGATCTTCGGGATATTGGCAAAAACAGACACTTGAGGTGTTGGGGATACATACCCGGTTTGAACAGAGGTGCCAATGGATCGAAAGGTCGAAACCTTCCTTCTTCAAGAAGTTGAATTTGCTTCTTGAGTTTCTCTATTTACGGCTTTGGACTTTCAAGGTAATGGTACCCAAGATGTTGTCCCGATTCCAAAGCATGAAGCCTTTTCTCGGAATTCAGAAAGTATCTTCTTGGTACTACGATTATACCTTTGGAGATCTTGTTGCACATCTTCGATCTTGGAATCAATGGCTTTGAAGGCATTGTTTTGTGCTAACAGAGTCTCGATTGCCGATTTAAAACGGCCAAAGCAGCGGGAGTTTTCTTTCGCCTTCCATGTTCGTCCATATCGGTGGGGGTAGGTATTTTGGGAACATGGCGGTACCTGCCATGTGGATCAATAAACTCTTCGCGCGAGGAACGAGAGTTTAGAACTTTCCTTGACAAGAGGAGGAAAATCGGTATCTTGGAACATGGCAATGGAAGAAGTAGGTGGTGTTTCGCTTTGGGACTTCGAGAGGGTAAGAGTGTTTCTTAGCCCATTTGAGGATTGGCTTATAGAATGGGGAGAGAGCTTGCTTTTTCTGGGGAGGAGAAGGTGGAGGTGATTTAGGTGGATCTGGTGCGACTTGGGATGTGGTACTAAACTTTGGTGGTGGAGGTGGTGAATAAGATACCATGAACTGGTATTTATCACACTCACCAAGAGTATCGACGGAGGAGTCTCCGTCCAAGTACCTTTGGTACACCTTATCCTTTGACTTTTTTCTTCGAGGTGGAGATTTTGCATGAGGATTTACCTCGTCTGGAGAGTTTAGACAGTAGGAACATTGGCAAAAAGGATCCCAAAAACAATGACCATGATTGTCTTTATAGTGATGGACTGGATGTCCTTCACTGTTGAAGTGTCGAACATGCTGTTTTGGGTCTGGTTCGGAAATGGATTCTGGAACACATGGCTCGATCATGAGGATGGTCTGGAAGATGGAGGGACCTTCTTCCTTTTCCTTGCCAAATTTGATGGAAACAGTTCCATCTTTTTCCGTACGAACTCGAGTCCGTGGACCGGAACGGCTTGTTATGTTGGTGTAGCTTTTCATAGTTGGTAATCCAAGTTTCTGGAAGAAGCTTGGCCAACGTATCCTTTGGGATTTGTCGGGGGACATGGATGCAGGATGCCTGATCATTCTGCATGGAGATGAACAACGCATCTTCATTACCATTGTTGAAGTTGAGATCGAGAGCATGGTTCTGCACTCGATAAACCATCTGGTAATGCAAGGTTGCAGCTACAGATTCAGCCGTTTGGGGGGCTCCAGTGAGCTGTACTTGAACTTTCAGAAATGAGAGGAGTTGGGGGTCTGAAAGAGCGATGTTGAAGTTTGGATACAGAGTTACAAAGACTGTTCCTGCATTTAAAGTGGTTTGAACAGTACCAATGCATGCGTGCTGGTATTGTAAAAACCTGGTGTCTAACAACGCTATTCTTGCCACAACTGGTAAACCTTTACGACCATGGAAAGTAAGGGCAAGACGAACAGCTCCATAGTGGACATGGGAATATCCCTGTTGTACCCATTGTCTGGGAAATTCTGGAGGGATCTGAAGAGTAACAAAGTACTCCTTCTCAGTAGCAGGGATGGGATGCTGGTCGAACTTGGAGGACTGAACATACTCTTTTACTTGTTTCGGGGTCTGGTGTATGAGTTGACGAATGGAGCGGATAGGTGAGAATGATGAGGTGGGTTTAGCAAAAGCTGAATAGGGGTTCATCAGAGGAAGCTGAGTTTCTGAGATTTTGGTTTCATCGCTAAGAGAGACTTCATAGAGATAATCTATCTTAGAAGCATTTGAAACACGAAAGAGCGAGAGAGAGGGCGAGGATGAAGAAGAAGGGGCAAGAGAAATGGGTGCTTCGAGAATTTCTGGATCGATGTCATGGTGTGTGAGGATCTTCTCAAACCCAACGGATTCACCTATCAAGCGCATGGAATGGATAATATCAAAAACGAAACCGTGGCTCTGATACCATGAATGGGCCTAGACTTAGAACCAGGGAAGGAGAGTAAATTTCCTGCAGGTAAAAGAGTATGTTCAGTCCTCCAAGTTCGACCAGCATCCCATCCCTGCTACTGAGAAGGAGTACTTTGTTACTCTTCAGATCCCTCCAGAATTTCCCAGACAATGGGTACAACAGGGATATTCCCATGTCCACTATGGAGCTGTTCGTCTCGCCCTTACTTTCCATGGTCGTAAAGGTTTACCAGTTGTGGCAAGAATAGCGTTGTTAGACACCAGGTTTTTACAATACCAGCACGCATGCATTGGTACTGTTCAAACCACTTTAAATGCAGGAACAGTCTTTGTAACTCTGTATCCAAACTTCAACATCGCTCTTTCGACCCCCAACTCCTCTCATTTTGAAAGTCCAGGTCCAGCTCACTGGAGCCCCCCAAACGGCTGAATCTGTAGCCGCAACCTTGCATTACCAAATGGTTTATCGAGTGCAGAACCACGCTCTCGATCTCAACTTCAACAATGGTAATGAAGATGCGTTGTTCATCTCCATGCAGAATGATCGGGCATCCCGCATCCATGTCCCCGACAAATCCCAAAGGATACGTTGGCCAAGCTTCTTCCGAAACTTGGATTACCAACTATGAAAAGCTACACCAACATAACAAGCCTTTCCAGTCCACGGACTCGAGTTTGTACGAAAAAAAGATGGAACTGTTTCCATCAAATTTGGCAAGGAAAAGGAAGAAGGTCCCTCCATCTTCCAGACCATCCTCATGATCGAGCCATGTGTTCCAGAATCCATTTCCGAACTAGACCCAAAAAAGCATGTTCGACACTTCAACGGTGAAGGACATCCAGTCCATCACTATAAAGACAATCATGGTCATTGTTTTTGGGATCCTTTTTGCCAATGTTCCTACTGTCTAAACTCTCCCACGAGGTAAATCCTCATGCAAAATCTCCACCTCGAAGAAAAAAGTCAAAGGATAAGGTGTACCAAAGGTACTTGGACGGAGACTCCTCCGTCGATACTCTTGGTGAGTGTGATAAATACCAGTTCATGGTATCTTATTCACCACCTCCACCACCAAAGTTTAGTAACACATCCCAAGTCCCACCAAATCCACCAAAACCACCTCCACCTTCTCCTCCTCAGAAAAAGCAAGCTCTCTCCCCATTCTATAAGCCAATCCTCAAATGGGCTAAGAAACACTCTTACCCTCTCGAAGTCCCAGCAGAAACACCACCTACTTCTTCCATTGCCATGTTCCAAGATACTGATTTTCCTCCTCTTGTCAAGGAAAGTTCTAAACTCTCGTTCCCGCTGCGAAGAGTTTATTGATCCACATGGCAGGTACCGCCATGTTCCCAAAATACCTACCCCCACCGATGTGGACGAACATGGAAGGCGAAGAAAACCCCCGCCGCCGAAGCCGTTTTAAAGCGGCAATCGAGACTCGTTAGCACAAAACAATGCCTTCAAAGCCATTGATTCCAAGATCGGAAGATGTGCAACAAGATCTCCAAAGGTATAATCGAGTACCAAGAAGATACTTTCGAATTCCAGAAAAGGCTTCATGCTTTGGAATCAGGACAACATCTTGGGTACCATTACCTTGAAAGTCCAAAGCCAGAAATAGAGAAACTCAAGAAGCAAATTCAACTTCTTGAAGAAGGAAGGTTTCGACCTTTCGATCCATTGGCACCTCCTGTTCAAACCGGGTATGTATCCCCAACACCTCAAGTGTCTGTTTTTGCCAATATCCCGGAAGATCTCTCTAAAAGAGAAACAGATTTGCGAAGTCGTCTCAAAGCCTTGAAGAAGGAAAAGGGAAAAGAAAAGACACCACCTACAGAATCAAGTTCAATTGTTATAAGAGAAAGGCCAGACCAGATGATGTTATCAAATCCATTAGAATCCTTTTTGAAGGATTTGGCTACTCAAGATCCTAGTATCCAACAGCCTGAGCCTGATTCTGTTATCCCAAAAAAGCAGATTCTATCTCGCTGAACAAATTTCTTCAACCACATCGACTCAAGCATCCCTTTCCTCTTTCTCATCCTTTTCAGATGATACTCCCCCGTTGTCTCACCAACTTCTCCCCCGTTGTCTCACCAACTTCACAAATATTCATGGCCGACACTCCTCCGACTATGACTATGAAATGGAATCAAACTATTCGATCCGTAATTGGGACAAGACAAGTAATCCCATTAGAACCAACTCGCGAGTCATGTGTCCATGGCATCAAAACAATTCTTCTCCATTGATGATATTCCCTATTCAAAATGGCCACACAGACTTGAAGAATTTCATACGTGGTTGAGTACACAGTCCATCACCAACCATGATATGAATGATGTCCTTTACAATTTTGTTACAAGGTTCACAGGGAGCCTTAAATTTTGGTGGCAATCACTCACAGAACAGGACCAGCTTACGTTCTTGTTATCACCCGTTTCTATCATGCCCTTAATTTTCTATACCATGTTTTTGTGGGAACACCGGAGATCTCAAAGAGCTAAAAAGAAGAGAATTCTTTGAAAGAAGATGCTGCTCCCTTCATAAAAAGCATCTTGATAAGCATTATCGATCTATGCTTCAGCTCTTCTACCAGATTGGCGCAGATCCAAATTTAAAGCATGTCTTCCTCACCTCTATTCCCAAGGAGCTATCACAGATGGTTGAAAGATCTTTCTTTGGAAAACAAAGAAGGATACAAGACGTTCCCATGGGAGAAATCCAGCAAGAAGTCCATCTATGCCTTGAAGAATTATGCTTAAAGCGCCGAATGGTCCAAACATACATCACAGATGACAAGCGGCTTGAAGCAGCTTGTTCCCATCAGAAGCTAAAAATCAAATGCTCCAGGCAAGATTGTGATGGTACTTGTGGCCAGTATTCCGGAAGAAAAAGCACTACAAAAAGTATTCCATAAAGAAATCCAGACATGGCTCCAAGCATTTCCGGAAAAAGAAGAAATGGCGATACCTACGCAAAAGGAAGGATCGCACAGGCCATAAGAAGTCAAGCCGTTGCTACATTTGCAACAAGAAAGGACACTTCGCCAAAAATTGTCCCCAGGCAAAAAAAGGTCAGAATCATCTAATAGAGAATGAAACAGGTTTTTCACTTGAAAATGATGATATTGAATCTTTATTCTCTCGCGATGATGAACCAACTGAACAAACACTTTGTGTCATTCCATTTTACCAAACTTCCAGTGAAACTGAGTCTGACTCAGAATCTGAAGACATCTTTCACATATCTCCTACATCTTCAGAGATAAATCCTGACATATTCTCAAGTCAAACTCACTGCCCTCATTTTCCTATTAAAATCCTCACCTCGAAGTTTGCCAAGCCTATCAACGTCATTGCTCTTATTGACACGGGAGCAAGTTGTTCCATTCTCGATACAAAAGTACTACCTGAAGAATTCTGGACCCCTTACATTCGATACTTCATTCCCGCGTCAGAGATACTTTCTCCACAAATGTCGAACCGCACCGCCATCCTTTGTCCAGTTTTTCCTCGGTGTTCTATAACCACAAAGATTTTTGGATCAAGCCTCCCCAATAAAGATTTGATAATTGGGTGGGATATCATGACTCAAATCTCTCAACTTCGAATCATTCCCGGAAAGGGTCTTAGATTTAAAGACCAATTCTCTGAGTTCGTTAATATTCAGAGACTCTTTTCCATTGAGATGAGTCTATTAGATCCAATCATGCAAAAGTTGCTTGAATCTTGTTGAGAATCCCATTCAGAATTTGCCCAGAAATGTTCTCATCCTTTATGGGAAAATCCCTGAGTTCTTTGTTCGTCTTCCCTTCAAGAAGAACGAAGATATCAATCCGACCAGGGCAAGTCATACGGGAATGAACCCAGAACATTTGGCTCTAGCTCAAAGGGAATGCTCGAATTATTACAACAAGGCCTTATTGAAATTTCAGATTCTCAATGGGCTTGTGAAGCTTTTTATGTCAATAAGCGTGCTTTGAGCAAAACAGAGGAAAAATGAGATTGGTAATTAATTATCAACCTCTCAACCTCTTTCTCCAAGATGACAAATTCCCCTTACCATCCAGAGATTCTCTCTTTGCTGGTTTAACCAAAGCCCACATTTATTCCAAATTCGACCTCAAAGCCGGATTTTGGCAAGCGGGTATTCATCCTGAAGACAGATCCAAGACAGGATTATGTATTCCGAATCAGCACTTCCAGTGGAAAGTTCTTCCTTTTGGTCTAAAGGTAGCACCATCCCTTTTCCAAAAGGCCATGTGTCGTATTTTCCAGCCAATCTTGGCAAGTGCGGCCATATACATCGACGATATTCTGCTCTATAGCCCTGATGAACAGAGCCATTGTCAACTCCTTGAGAAATTTGCGGAAATTGTAAAGCAACATGGAATTATGCTTTCTCAAAGGAAAATGAATATCGCCCAGACAGAAATTGAATTTCTTGGTATGCACCTCAACAAGGGTACATACTATCCAGGGCCACATATCGCTCAAGAATTATTGAAGTTTCTGAAGATAACTTCACAACAAAACAAGTTCAGCAATTTCGGGGATAATCAACTATCTCGAGATTTTGTCCCCAATATTGCAAAGCTTTTGAGTCCTTTGCAATCCATGCTGAAAAGAATTCCCCACCTTGGGGAAAAACTCAAACTAAAGCAGTTGCTGAGCTTAAGGAGATTATGCAGAATCTCCCACCACTTCAAATACCATCAACAGGTAAAAGAATTCTTCAAACTGACGCCAGTGATGAATACTGGGCAGCTGTTCTATTTGAAGAAATTGATGGTAAGAGACTCCTTTGTGCTCATAAAAGTGGAAAGTTTTCCCAAGCCGAAATGCATTACCATTCCACTTTCAAAGAAATCCTAGCAGTAAAAAATGGAATCAAGAAGTTTGAATTTCATCTCATCGGCCATCACTTCTTGGTAGAATTAGACATGGCATCTTTTCCTCGATGACCAAGTTTAAACAAAAACAGATTCCTAACCCTCAACCGCTTCGATGGTCCGAATGGTTTTCAAAATACTCTTTTGAAACCAAACACATTCCTGGAAAAAGAATGTGCTTGCTGACTTTTTGTCAAGACCTAAGGCACCAGCCGAGATCAACATGTACATCAAGAGACCCGCATTCCATATGCTCCATCATGGTGTCAAGTACAAGATTGAGAAGATCAAAGACTTGCCAAGCTGGAAATTTCCTCAGAAATTATTCAGCAAATCCAGAATAATGACAATCTTATCGAAAACATGGAGAGCCTCATGTGGCAATGCCACAGACCTTTTCGATTCAACGGAGGTTCGATTCTTTATCCTTTCGGGCTCAATTGCAATTATCCTTTTATTCATCCTCTTATCTGGAAGGAAGATGATTTTCCTGATCAGCTCAAAACGCTATTATGGTACTTAACCAATAAGTACTTAATAGCCATTGAAATTCCTACCAGAAGATTCATTGCCAATCTCACTAGGATATTCATGCTCGGAAGAAATGTCGAAAAAGAATGTGATAAGAATCTTTTAGAATTTCTAAACTGGTTCTATCATCCTACATGTTGGAAACAAGACTTGGAAAGAGAACTGAGAACCATGACACCAAACCCTGAAGTTCACACCATCCTGTTTTTCAGACGTCCATGGAATTTCTTCAGAAATAATGACAGTATTCTCGATGCACCACTCGAAATAGGAACCACAGCCTATAAACCCCATTTGAACAGTCGAGAAGCTCGGATTCATAGATCTTATCCAAAATCTATTAGATTTTGTGAACATGAATACCGAGAACTCCAGAGAATCCTATGCCAAGAAAACAAGACCATTCCCGAAGATGTCTGGAATAATGCACCCACTACGTGGGATCATTATGACCTAGCACCGAGGCTAAGGAAGCACTCGACCAAGCATGCACGGACAAGCTGCATCGTCCCAAGAGCATGAAATGACAAGCGAATACGACATTGTCCAGTCTACTCAAGACCCCTATGCACGATTTGGAGGACCTTTGTCCCAAAATCCCTACGACCAGGAACCATCGTCTTCATCCCAACATATGAATACATCCTACTATGCACAACCCTCAAACTGGCCGCAGCCAAGCTTTCCTGACAACACTGCTGACGAAAACACAGACTGGGCAGCAGAAGAAGCATCCCATTGGGCTCATGAAGCATCCTCATCCCAAAGGCTGAATCAGATCCTTTCGCCTCAAGATCTTGAAGCTCTCCAGCAGAAGTATGAAGCACACCTCCTAGAAGACAGCTCAGATGACGATTCAGTATGTAGCTACAATGCCCGTGACGGACGAGACCGTTGAGTCCGTACAATTTCACTGTAGCACTAGGCTAGGGAATGTACTGTTCACAGTACAGTTACTGTTCATAGTGTGCGAATAATTCCCTCCCGAAGGCTTTCGGCGTCTCTGTTTGTTTCTGGACCCGTGAGTTGGTCCCTGTGTGTCCTTGTCTACCTTTATTTGCCTATATAAGGCTTGGTTGTTGTATCGTTTTGGGGCAGAGTCCCTTGAAGTAAAGTGTGTGCTTTGTGAAATTCTCTCTATGGCTTTCTAAAAATCCTCTTCTTCTCTAGCCTGGTATGATCCTTCGAGAAATGCAGCCTGGGTAGATTAGAAACGTTTCGTCCCGGCATCCTCTCGAGTGTCTCTAGGCTCGAACTAAAGGGCCGAGTGGTTTTTGCTAAAAGGCTGTCCCTGAAGGGCTTGAACTAGAGTTGTTCGCCCAATGTGGGATGCATACCTGCAGGAAATTTACTCTCCTTCCCTGGTTCTAAGTCTAGGCCCATTCACTCTTTGGGTAGTCATGATATTGTGCCAAATGTCACTCATGGTTTATAGGAACATGAGATTGATCTGGTCAATAAGTTCTCTTGGTCGTGCTAATATGTTAGTACAAGTTTTGTTACTAGCTTAGTGATGAACCTAGAGATATCACACACCATAACCAATTAGAATGACATTTGAACGATAAAGAGAATATTACAAATTTGTTTGCAATTGAGCCAATCGGATTGAGTTGGGCTAGAAATAAAAGTTCTGAAGAAGGGGCTTAAGACTTTACAAGGTTTGAAGTGGATTTTAGACTTTACAGCCAAATCAAATATTAGTGTGTTTAGATTCGGTGACCGAATTAATAATATGAAGTGAGTTCAAAATTAATAACTGCATTAATGATTTGAAGTGAGTTCAGAATTAAATGCATCATTAACGATCGGAATTAATAGCTAAATTAATGATCTAAAATGGTTTCAGACTTAATGGCTAAATTAAACATCTACAATGGTTTTAGATTTAACAGTCACATTAATGATTTGAAATGGTTTCAAAATAAATAGGCAGTTCAATGATCTGAAATAGTTTTAGATTAAATGACTAATTAATGCTTTGAAACGGTTTAAGATACAATAGTCAAATTAAATATTTGTAACAGTTACAAAATATCCTAGAATAAAGACTTATAACAATTACAAATAAATATCTGGAATAATGCTTTGTGACAATTATAAAGTTAATGTTCAAATTAGTGCCCGAAATGGTATTAGAACTTACATATGTTAGAAGTTACAACCGAATTAATTCTAAAACGGTTTTAGAGTTAATGAACCAATTTAAATGTAATCTACATTGGCTATAAAAGGTAATACAAAAAGTAGATCACCAGATGATCGACAATCGACAATTTGAGAGTGTTGATAGTGATAAACCAAATCATTCACACATGAAAGCAATTGTTAGCATAATTGTAATTATGAGATCTCTCAATTTCTCTTTTCTGTTCAACATGAGAATTTGTGGTGTGTCTAAACTAGAAGCCCAACATTTGTTGAGCTGAATTTGAAGAATGTTAGAACCTACAATACGAAAAGATCAAACATTTTGTATCTAAAGAACGTCAAAATCAGTATTACTGAAAGGCATTAGACAATTGTTGATAAGAGTCTGAGAACATCAAAACCGGAGTTACCGGAAGGCATCAAATGTTCGTGGTCAAAGTCTGAAGAATGTCAGAACCACTTTTGCGAGAACATTAAACGTTTGCGCTCAAAACCCGAAGAACATTAATTTGGAGTACAATATAAGGTTAATATGATTAACTCATTTATTTCTTGTATGTGCTTTTGTTAAAATGCATGAAATGCTTTGGAAGCACATGTATAAGATTTTTACTTTCACTGCGATCAGAATTTGATCTTACTTTACTTATGCACGTATACTTGTTTATCAAAACAAACACCAATAGCACTGCAGTCAACTTACTCGTGAAACCAAGTTGGAAAGGCGTTAGTTGTTTGTGCGACTCCACACCATTGCCGCGAGTGCGACGTCGCCTCTACTTTGCTGTCCAAGTTGTGACGACAACACCCACATCGGTGGCATGGCGGATCCTCGTCGACTTGGCCATTTGCTGTTCTTGACGCTAGCCTTAACGAAGTCCTGTTATGCAGCCTTCAATGAGGGCTTTCTGTCCTCTCTATTTTTTGCAGGTCACTTTCAGATTTTCTGGAGAAATTGTCAATGCCAAAAGTGTCAAGTTGTTGATCCTTGCTTTGCACTACGACTTGCCGTTTTTGTCCAAGAAACACCATTGCAAGGAGCCCTTAATTAGCACCACGGCAATCCAATCCTAACGTCCAAGCTCGAGCCTTGCGCCACCACCGCTGAGCCTGTCTTGATGCAAACTGCCGTTCGTGAGTCCTTCACGTCGGTCCCGTTTTGGCAGTAAATCATCCAAACAAGGTAAACTTCCTTGACCAAATTTCATCTCAATGTTTTACTACCTCAATTGGATGACTGGATGCTAGCATTGATTTCATTGAAACTTTAGGCATTATCCGATAGAATATTATTGAGAAAAAAATCACTATAATTACTAATTTGATCCATTAGATTTCAAATCACTTTTTAAATAAATTTTGATTTTTTTTGCGCATTGATCATTATAATTATTAATTTGATCTGTGAGACTTCGGATCATTTTTTTTTAATTATTTTGATTTTCTTTTCATGTTGTGATGTCTAATGCCAGAGTAATTGTTAATTTAATCCATGAGACAATGGATTATTTCTTCAATTATTTTAATCATTTATTTGAATTCTCGATGAATATCTTGAGTGGGTTGGATATAATGCTTCTATTTGATAATTACTTGTTTTGAAAAACACCAAAAAAAAAAAATCAAATTGTGTATTAGATAGGATAGTTTCCTAAATTAAGATTGCATATATAGATAATTCTAAAATATATTAGAATAGATTCTAGATAACATTTTCTTTCATAGATAGAGTCTTAGATAATGCTTGCATGCTTAGATAATATTGCATCTTTAAAATAGTTTTTTGAGATAGGATATGGTTTAGATCAAATTAATCCCTAAACTAAACTAGATAACTATTCATTTTAGATAGTTTAATTAGGGTCTTTATGAATTTCGAATTTTAATATAAAAATACAAAAATAGCTTGTGCATGTCATATAAGTTTTAATTTCAAGACAAGAGAAAATCCAAAAAAGCAATTGCTTGCTTCGGTGTTTTTAATTTCTTTGGTGCAATTTATTTGATTCATTGAGTGTTCAATAAAGGTTGCACACTCACATGATAGTGATTTAGGCTAAAATCAATCCAAACTGTCTATTAACATATTTTTGAAAATAAAAGAAAAAAGGTACCATAAAAACGTTAGAGTAATCTAGCGTAATCAAGTCTTTGTTCCCACAGTATCTGGATCGTAGAAGTGAAGTAATACTCCTGTTACTTTATTTTGGTTTTTAATCAATCCAACTAAAATAGATTAGTGATGACTCCTAGCTAATAATCTTTTGCATGTTACCTAAACCTTAAGTCATGAATTGGTATGGGCTTGGGAGAGTCTGAGCTAAGTGTAGAATTAATAGTTCATTCGCCAAATTTTAAGTGGTGTACCCCAGGTTAGATTGTGACAGCTTGGCGACTTCATTGGGGACTATAGTGAAAACTCTTAGTGGACTTACGCCAATTTTCTCTTTTTTGAAAAATGTTTTTGTTCACTAGCTAGGATTCCAGGTATGTCCTTAACCATTTGAGATGTTAAATGTTCTGCAGATGGGAGGTATAAGGGAGTAGTGATTGCTAACCCTCGTCTTGCAAGTTGGAGTTGGGAATGAATGTCTTGAAATCAAATTATTGAAGTGTTGTTTGCATATAAACTGTTGTACATGCTAATGCATTTGCACTACACAATTGCACATACAGCCATGCCGCCGGACCTGGGCTGTGATAATACATTTTAGGATGGTGTTGAGAAGGAAACTTCCTCAAAAGCGAGACTACTATGTAGAGGTGGACGTTCTTTTCCTCGAAAGTTCTTCGTGGTGTTGTCCATGTTTGTCGTTGCTCGCAAAACTATGTGACTATAGGACATTTCTTTCTACTAAGCCAGAGTTAAGAGGACTAACATTTTGAATGCAAGACTACGGTGATTGGATCATCCTTTTAGCTCCACCTTGTTAAGTCATCTAGATAGAAATCGAGCCTCACGTTTCATGCGCATGTCTATGTGGTTACTATCGATTTTCTTTGGTGAAGTAAGTTTTTTAATTTTACACTATGAAATTTACTTACTTTGTCATGCCTTTAGTTGGCCTATAACAATCTAGATCAATTATTGATTTAATTTCTTTGTTAGTTAGAAATGAAATAAGGAAAGTGCCATAGAATAAGTCGTTTGAAAAAAAAAAAAAAAAAAACTTTGGAGAATTTGTTTTCAATTAAATTCTTTATTGTTTTTATTAGGGAGTTTCAAATTTTTGCTTTCCCTAGTTAATGTTTAGGAAATTTTGTATCTTTATTTTTTAGTCCATGCTATGGTCTCCTATGTCTTCATTTTTCTAGTTTGGACTTTTCGTGAATAAATAAAAAAAGTGAAAATAAAAAAAGATTATATTGTTGTCATGGACGACCTTCTATTTGCTTACATGTGCCTATTCATTTGAATTAGGTGATCATGGAGTGATCCCACTCATCCATCTATACACGGTCGAGAGCTAAAATGACCAATCAAAATGAGGTGCTAAACCGTGATGCTAATATTGACAATGACATGAACAAGTGAATTGCAAGCCTTTAAAGTCAAGTTGTTGAATTGTCTGCTATTGTAGCTTATCTCTCAAGCAAAAGTGCCGTGATAACATGGATATTTTATCATTAGTGAGAAATTGAGACCCGAAGAAGAGAGCCAAGAGGATTCTTGAATCATCTCATTTTATTGAGGTAGCCGAATTTGATGCTACCATGAAAAGATTTGTGACGTATTTAGAAGGAAGAATATCTGACCTAGAGGGTTCGCTTTACAAGACCAAGGAGGGTGAAGAACTCAAGCACACATGATATATGATCCTAAGTAGCTTGATTTCATTATTTAATTAGGGGCATGTTCAATTGCACCCTCTCCTACATGGGAATTTTTGCTACTTTCTAGGAGTTGCTTGCTTGCTAGGATTTTGCTTCATTTCTAGGAATTGGTTGTCGCATTTTTCACTCCAATAAATGTAATTTGATTGATGAATTTCAATAAAATTACAAGTTTTGTTGTGAGGGCATGATGGGGTATACCAAACCAGCCTGGTGAGGATATCCATCCATGAAAAGAATATACCATCCATTGAGAAATTTTGAGGGTTGGGCTTCATCATGCTTCCTCACCCAAAAAGATTTTCAAAAAAAAAAAAAAGAAGAGAAAAAAGAAAAAGAATAAAAAAAATTATGTTGAAGCTATGCATGAGGTTAGCCTTGTTTGTTTTTCAAACTCATTTACTTCATATCTCATAGCACAATAGGGCGTCAATTTCCAATGATAGTGGACCTGTTGATTTAATTGATGATCAACAAATTTGGAAACATAAATTCGAAGGAAAAATTGACGTGGGGGCAAAGGATCATTTCCTAGCTGATTATGATGAATCTTTAAAGAGTGAAGAAGACATTAAACACTTCCTATCTTCTTACTTGTCTCAAGCCATTTCCTTGCACGTCAATAAGAAACGGAGGACAAGTTGGGAGAAGATCATCTAGATTCCAAAGTGTAATGTGTGGCACATCTCATTACAACTTGTGTGAGATGTTATTCTTGATAGCCAAACAAAGTTTCTCATTTCCATGAGAAAATAAGTGAACGAATCAAAAAGAGGATCATCCATCTTGGACGAAAGGGGTACATTTTGTTCATGAATATAATTAATTTTGGAAATGACATTCTATTCTTTCCCTTACAGATAACAGATAGGGGGCATGACAAATTTTTGTAGTGACCCGACTAAGATATAATCTCGATCCGAGCGAAAATGGATGTTCAATATGCATTTGCTTTTGTATTGCATAATATCCTATTCATGCATGTTCTCTTGTGTAGGGACAAAAGCAAAAATTGAGCGTCTATCAAACTGATAATCGGATTTTCAGTCTTGATTGATCATTTATGTGTTTGTTCCCTTTCGATAGGGGTAATCCAAGAACACCCATTACTTAGACAGTCCCTTTGTGGGGGCAATTCTTTGAATGAATGCTCAAAATAATATTTTTCATACTTACGAAAACATTTTTGAGTGTGGTGAATTGTTTGTTTGAAGTCGCAAAGTTTTTCATGCTTAAAGTTGTTAAGCTCTTTTGACAAGGATTTTGCATAGTGACTTTTACATGTTTAGTCCACCAATTCCACCAAATAACGTCAAGATGGACCGATTTAATGAATGATATGGAATGGATTAAGCATGCTAAATGAGACGTGTCAGGATGATGAAAGGCAAACCCTATCTTATATACAGTCCCCTACTCATACACTTATGAGATAAGTGTAGGAAGTTCCATATCTGCAAGATAAAGAGTTCTCTCGGGAATAGTACGATGACTGAAATGATGAGGGACAACTCATTTCTCTATCCCAAACATTGTAGGTGATCTGTTGCTTAACTTCTTTGAGCCCCAAACACTTATGGAGTTTTCTTTCAAATTACTCATGCTGAGAATCACCCTCCATTGAGGCAAACTAAAGGTAAGTCGGCATTAGGTGGTGAGAAAAATAGATAGAAATTTTCTCTCTCACTTGTATTAATTTTTAGATTTCTTAAACTAAATCCTATTCTAAATTAGGTAATCTCCTAATTACTACATGGCTCATAAATATGTAATTTATCTTAATATGCAATATGATTTTTTTTATTTATATTTTTCATAATGGGAAAATTTCCTAAATTAGCATTACAAATATAGCATGCCAGTATAATTCACATATTCACCTTAACCCAAAATAGGATACAAAAGTAATATATAATCCAATCTGAAGCTTTAAAGATTAAATTCTCGATTATATGCATGGTTCAATAAAACATTTCCTATTTGGATGTGCCTAAAATCTCATATCAAATCGTGTTGGAATTGAATAGCCACAATTTAGGCAGTTGAATATTTGAATCAAATATAACATAGAAAATTACTTGAATTAGATTATAGACTCAAACGAGCATGAGGAAGATGCATGATGATGGTAACTGGCGAGGAACATCAAGAGGTGGGAGTAGCAACGTTAGACTGTGAATATCATAAAGGGATCTATGGATCTTTGATGCTTTTCTTTGGCGAAGCTAAAGAACTAGGTGTCACAGAGGTCTCCTCAATATTTCATTATATTTTGACTCAGAATGAACAAAAGCTTACCATTTTCATGAGACCGCGCGCTAAGCTCTCACGGCTTGATCCATAGGTACAATTGATTTGATTTTCTCCATCAAGAATATTGTTACATATATTTTCTCATCAATTTGACTAGACCAACTCAAGAGAAATATCTTACGTACTCTCCACAAAGTTTGAGCTTGATCCAACGGTTAATAAATGTGAACTCAATGATATTGTGCAATTGTCTATTGGAATTTTTCAGAGGGCCGCGGAAGCGAAACCTCATGTGTGTATTTTTTTTTTTTTTCGTTTTTCTTTTTGCTCTCTTGTGTCCTTTTTATTTTCTTTTGTATATTGCCGACCCCCTTTGTGATACGAGATGATTAAGCTCAAAATGTGATGCTAAATTCAAAAACAAAAAATTGCCTGAAAAAGAGTTCTTTTGCCATGAAAGATTCCCTTTTGATGTTTTTCCCTGTAAAACTTGTTGCAGTAACAAAATTATCGGGACAGGTGGAGTTGACCATGATAAAGATTTTTTGCTTGGCCTTATCTATTTTCTTTATTTAAGTTTGATAGTGAAAGGTTTCTACCTCATCCAGAGGAAGAGGGCTCTGATCGTGGAAGGGCCTCTTGGCCATACATATAGAAAGGGGACTTCAATGCGAGGAGGGTGGACCACGTTCCTATCTTTAACTCAAAGAGATATACGTTATCTTTAGTTGTCCAAGAAAAATGACTTGTTTCTACATTGCCATGTCTACTCCAAAAATTATGCTCCTATCATGATGACAACTCAATTGCCCCTTACTAGCAAGATTCGAATTCAACCATTGTGAAGGATTCAGTAAGAAGAATTTTCCTAAATTTTATTGTGAGACAAACTTAAGCCATATCTTATGGATAATCGTACAATCCCTTGGAACATGTAAAGTGTTTCCACCTCAAGTGATATGGATTTCCTCCAAGTTACGAGACATCTTCAATTCATTAGTCAACAATCGCTTATGAGCAGATAACTAGAGGAAAGGTCCCTTCCACTTTCAAGTTGTGGATCATATACTATTAGATTCTTGATTGTCTACTCTCATCAATTACCTCACACACTGACTTAACAAAGAAATACTTGCTTCCACTACCCTCCCACAAAAGAGTATTTGTTCCAAATAACCATTGAATCTATTTAATAAAGCAAATATCAAACCTTTGGTGAAAGGTTTTTCACTATTTTGATCAGAGTCCATTTTTTTAATGAAAAATCTTCTAGGTATGCCCTGTGAGATCACTATGGTGTAATTTGAGGAAAGTATGATGGTAAGGACTAGGAATAAGCAAGGGTTTGGTAATGCCATTGGCAACAATCGATTCCGCATCATGGTAATAGATGGATGTATGTTACGAGGATTCGGTAAGTAGCGATGGAGCAAAACTGAGATGGAATGCCAACATTCCACTGCATCTCAAGGAGGACCAGGAGAGAAGTGGAGTGAAATTCAACTATGATGGCTACAATGCATAAGTTGTTCTAGGGACAACAAAGGGATTTGGCCAATCATGTTGTGAGGCACATTTTCAATGTTATCAAACCTACAATCATTACTATTGTCAACAACATCATCTCGAGGCCAAGGTCATCCAACCAGTCATTTCCAGTACAAGGAAATTGGGTAGTTCTTAGGTATGTTTCTTTAATTTCTGCTCAGTTTAATAATGTTTGTAGTTTAGGCCAAGTAATTCCACTGTCATTTAGTGTGGCAATTCCACCAGACACTAGGAATATTTCATATAGGCCTAACTTACCTATTACTCCCAATTTAGATAATCAGGCTAGACCGCCATCTTCGCCTGGGGTAAGGATGGTCAAATGTATCGGATTGAACAAGCAACCCATGTGGTAGGAGCTAATGGAGGGGTTGTCATGGTCGTTTTTAGAAAACCATATTCGGATTGGGTCGATGATGTTCCCTATCACAGGGGATTTAAAATGATCGACTTTGCCATTGTTATCAGCGAAGATGATGAATTGATTATGGAGCATATTGGTTGGTTTTTTGGCTCAATGTGGTGAGGCATGACCAATGGATGTCAAAGACTTAGATTATTTCCTTTGTCTTTACTCAAGACAACTTTCACTTGGTATGTAAATCTGTTGGCCCACTCAATATATAATAAGACCGAGATGAAAATGCAATTTCATTCTCAATTCTATTGTTCGATACCTGAAGTAATGGTGATAGACTTGGCTCAAGGTGAAACACCAAGGGAAATGGAAAGTTGATTACTAAGCAGGTACAAAGGATTACTCTCAAGGAGATAGTGCTTACACTTAGTACTGGCTCTCCCAAGCCCATGCCAATTGCAACTTGCAATCTCAATTCAATTTCATAATTTACCTTACCTTTTGGATTCACCACTAATCAATTATAGGTTAATTAGACACCTAAGTAAGACATGGGAGTATGTCTTAATATCGTGAGCCAAGGATTTTGAATACAGGTATTTTGTTTTGCTATAGTAATCAAACACCCTTTCAATACATTTTCTCTCTATTTAGAAAATGTTTTACAAGCAATCTTTGTTGATTTTAGTCCTAAATTACTACATGTGAGAGAGAATCATGAAAAGCTCAATCAATAATGTAACACTCAATAATAAGAACAACAAATAAATTACTGGAAATATTAAAACATAAGACAAACATATAATGAATAATATAGGATATAAAAATAAAGGAAAATAAAACATATAAAAATTCATAATTTTTTTTAAATTGAAAAAATTGTTGAAATAAGTACTGTCTATGTTACGTAGGGCAGCCGATGTTCACTTTAACAATTTTTTGATAATTGACTTAAAGAACTACATTAACAAATTATAACATGGTTTATAATTAAATTGATCAAATTAAAAAAATTGATACAAAATTAGCACCCGTGCAATATATCTAGGATTTTTTTTAATAATTATCTTAAGATAAACAATCACCACGTGAGTATGCATTTTTTTAGGTTTATTTAAATTAATAATCATTTCTTCTTTCCTCCTTCGGATATTCTGATTTCTTCACATAACTTTAATTAATTAAATTAGACCAAGCTAGGATCCAAAAACGAGCCAAATAAAGTAATGAATATGAACCACTGGGATTCGCCCCAGTGGCCACCCTTCCAATATGGAAGGGGGAGGTGAGGGGTTCAAATCTCCACATTCTCAGGGGGGAATGGGGTGGGGACGCGTAAGTTTTAGGAGTGGGTTTCGACTCCCACACCCTGCAAGAGGTAGGGCAAAAGTCTGAGAGTGAGTGTAGAATAGAAATAGAGTAAGACTGACAAAAAAAAAAAAAGTAATGAATATGATGGTCATTATTCCCTAGGGCCTAGTGGTGTGACCAATGTTCAGACGTGACGTAAGTATAACGACCACGATAATGCTATGTGCTGGCCAAATTAAAACTCTGAGCCCATTTGTATATGGACCCGCTTTTAATTCTGACATTCATTGTGGTCCCAATTTGTTTGTTGAAAAGTTATGGAGTTGTCAATGTGTTAATGAGTTATCTTGATATGTGGTTCCTGCATGTTTGATGTGGTATTGGTTCCCCACTCCCTTTATCTTAATATCGAGCATTGAGATATATCCTTTTACTTAATCAAAATCTTGCATTGCATAATTTGACTTTTTCTTTCTAGCCATATAAAATTTAATATATGAATGTCAGTACGTAAATTTACAGTATAAATTTCTTTTCGTGATCATTTGAGATTCGAATAGTTTTTAAGGTTTTCTTGTGGGAAGATAAAAAGTTGGGAAAAAGCCATCAAAAACCCCCAATTTTGCCTCGAGTGACAGATTTACCCCGAACTTTGTTTTGTGACGTGAAAAACCCCGAAGTTTGCTAGCTGTGACACATTTACCCTATTAAGGGTATTTTTGTCTTATTATTTCTATTATTTCTTTTTATATTTTATTTTTTTATTTTTTTCTTCCTCTCTCTTCCCTCCGCTGACTGGCGAGGGTTGCCCTCACCAGTGTCAGGCGAGGGTCGCCCTCGCCTGGGCTGGCTAGGGCCACCCTCGCCGGCGTTGGGTGAGGGAGGCCCTCGATTGGGTTGAACGAGGGCCTCCCTCGCCCGATGCCGGCTCGCCGGGGGGTGGGTGCCCTGCCAGATTTGGCGAGGGAGGCCCTCGTCCGACGTTGACGAGGGCCGCCCTCGCCTGCGTCGGGCGAGGATGCCCTCGCCAAATCTGGCAAGGGAGGCCCTCGCCCGACGCCGGCGAGAGCACCCCTCGCCCTGGCGAGGGAGGCCCGCCGGACGCCGGCTTCCCTCCGCCATGGCCGGCGGAGGGAAGGAAGAAGAAGAAGAAAAAAAAAAAAAAAAAAGAAAAAGGTTTTTAAAAGTAAAAAGACCAAAACGTTTGCAAAACCCCTGTACTTGGGGTTTTTGGTGTTTTTTTCCCTAAAAAAGTTTTCCTTTCCCTTCTGAAATAAGGACAGGGTAAGTAAAACCTTTGCTCCTATTTTGACACACATTCAATTCATCTGTCCTTCGTGATCCAGTCTAATTTCTATTCCATATATAGCGAAACCCCTCTACTTCTCAGCGTCCAAAAAGAGGTCTCATTTCGGATTCCCCTTTTCCTCGAACTACAACATAACTTACCACGTAAAAGATTACAAATCCAGACCACCATGTCGTCGGAAAAACACGTCGCCGTCCTCGCCTTCCCGTTCGGCAGCCACCCTTGGCCTCTCGCCAACCTGCTCCTCAAGCTCGCCACCGCCGCCTCGGATGTCCGCTTCTCTTTCTTGAACACGGCCAAGTCCAACGGCGTCATCTTCCCTCTGCCGTCAAGAGCAGAGCTACCCAGCAACGTCCGAGTCTATGACGTCGGCGACGGCTTGCAGGACGACTGCCAGGGGGCGACGAAGCATCCGAGAGAACACGTGGATTTGTTCCTGAAAGCGGCGCCCGAGAGTTTTGGAGCGGCTGTTGACGCTGCAGAGCAAGATGCGAGGAAGAAGGTGAGTTGTTTACTGACCGACGCTTTCTTGATTTTCGCAGGCGAAATGGCAGAGAAGATGCAGATTCCCTGGGTAACCCTCTGGGTACCCGCTCCATATTCGTTGGCAGCGCATGTGTACATTGACGTCATAAGTGAGCTCCTTCGTGAATCCTCCGGCGGTGGCACCTCCACCGACGACGACGACGACGACGACAAAAGCCTCGAAGTAATTCCAGGATTATCTATGATGCGCATTTCAGATATACCTAATGAGATAATCAATGATCAGGATACATCAAGGATCGCGTGCCTGCTGCGTGAGATGGGGCGTGTGCTCCCAAGTGGCGCCACTGCTGTCGTCATGAACTCCTACGCGGAAGTGAACCCAACACCTCTGATAGCGGACCTGAAATCCAAGTTCAAGATGCTCCTCCAAGTGGGGTGCCTCACTGTGTCATTCCCCCCGCCGCCGCTGCCATCGAGCTCCGCCTCCGACACAACCGGTTGCTTGACGTGGCTCGATGCCAGAGACCCTCGGTCTGTGGCGTACATATGCTTCGGGACAGTGGCAATGCCGTCGCCAAGTGAGGTATCTGCTCTTGGGGAAGCTTTGGAGTCTACTAAGACCCCATTTCTATGGTCCGTCAAGGAGCACGTGATGGCGTTCTTGCCCAAGGGGCTCCAAGAGCGGACGAGAGAGTACGGGAAATTCGTCCCATGGGCTCCACAGGGCCATGTGCTGACCCACCCGGCGTGTGGGGTCTATGTGACGCACTGCGGCTACAACTCGGTGTTCGAGAGCGTGGCGGGTGGCGTGCCGATGGTATGCAAGCCATTCTGGGCGGACAACATGATGAACGGGAGGATGATAGAGGAAGTGTGGGGGATTGGAGTGAAAGTAGAAGGTGGGACCATAACGAAGAGTGGGATGGAGAAGGCACTGGAGGTGGTGTTGAGGGGTGAGGATGGGAAGGAAATGAGGAAGAAGGTTGGTGAGTTGAGGGAGAGATTGGTGGAGGCTGCTGGACCCGATGGGAGTGCTGAGGCCGATTTCAAGGTCCTTGTGGAGCTCATCTCCACTTCATGAAGCGCATCATGCACTAGCTCCATGTTGCAGCATATTTTAATCAATGTATTGAGTAATGAGTCTCAAACTGTCATTGGTCGTGAAAGACCCCCTATTTGCTTAAGGTCTATTTAAGTCCAACGTAATATTTAGTAAATCAATGTTATGTACTCTTGGTTAATGCTTTTGATGCTCCAAGTATGATTTGAACTCTCCATTCTAATTTTGGTATGGCTTCGAATGAGTTTTGATATGAGATTTGCTAGCATAACAGTATTTGGGTTACTATGAAAATAATAACATGTTATAAATCACAAATTCTTAAATGAGTAGAAAATTGAATCTAATAATATAATTTCAGTTTTGAGCTAAATTACCCTTTTTCCATTTTTTGGGTAAAGAGAAAACCATATTATATTGGTCCACTAATTGGACCTAGACCCATTAACCTGTAAAAATATATAATAATTTGTTATTTAGTTTCCTGGGGGTCCTAAAAAGAACATTATTTTCACAGTAAATTAAAAGATTTGTAACCCAATAATTTCTCTTTTAATATCTTTTCGCTTCATTTATTCCTTCATTGAATTGGAGGAAATCATGATCTTTTATCTCTTTGGTAGTTGTGATTGAATATAGCATATGAAGACTAAAACTAGGGATAGAAAATTGGTCACGCGGAGACAAATCTGATATATTTTCATTCATCAAAATCTGTCTTATTTACATTTGAGATTTCACAGTATCAAATACTGGGAATTTTACAAAGGAAATAAACTAAGCATTAAAAACAAAAGAATTACCTAATTAGTAAAGACATAAGGACTGAAAAATACAATAAAGACTTAGAAACTAGATAATGCATTAAAACACATAAATACTTCAACTTTGACTTTGGAAATATATAAGACAGTTGAGACTCATGAAGATAGGACTCAAGATGTTGGACCACATGCAGGAAAGAAATTGCTGGTAGCTGTTGCGGTAGCGGTGGGTGTGAGGCACGAGGCTCTCTGAAGGTCCCTGCACGGCACGTTCACAAGAAATGTGAAGGCACGGTTTTTTAAGTTCAACGTCAAGAAAATGCAGACAAAAAGAAAACGAAAATTAGGAAGGGAAGGTAAGCCGACATGAATCTGAATTCAGTATCGTTTTTATTCCCAACAAACGGTCCAAATGCATGACTAAACTCCAATGTAAGTAGCATTGCTAAGCGACATGTTATACATGATATGTAATACGACACAATATAGTATGCGACACGTTATTTTTTAAGAATAAAGAATTTCGACGCGTTATAACACATTATATATTAAATGAATAATTTTATTTTTAATTAATTTGATATTTTATTTTCTGAAATCACTATTTAGCCTCATTTATTCTGATAAAAATAAAGAAAAATCAAAAAAAAAAATTATTAATTTTCCCATTTTCTTCACTTCTTTATTTCTTTCTCTCTCTTTTTTTTTCTACTTTATATTTTTCTAGCGCTAGATATTAAATCGCAAATTCAAAAGAAGTACAAAAAAGGTCTGCCGGAAAAGAACTTTTAAAAATAATATCATGTGATGAATTTCCCTCGTTTCTTCCCTCCACAAAATTTATTTTCCTCGTTTCTTTTTCCCAACCCCTGTCAGGCCCCCTTCCCTGGTTTTCTCAAACCCCCATAAAAAATTTATTCCCTCGTTTCTTTTCTCCAACCCCAATCAGGCCCCCACCCACCAAAAGAAATTATTTCCCTCGTTTCCTTTCCCCAACGCCTGTCAGGCGCCCCTTCCCCCAATTAAAAATTCCTTTCCTTCGTTTCTTCCCCCCCCCCCCAACCCTGTCAGGCTATCATTTCCTTTCTTGGAAATTCAACGCTAAGTCCCATCAGAAACCTCATTTTTAATTTATTTTCTATCCTTCTCACTAAAATTAAAAGAGGAAGAATCTTTAAAACATAGCCGCCGCCTACCGCTCCGTCACGTCGCACGACTCTCCACCTCTCGATCTTTGCTCTCTCTCTCTCTCTCTCTCTCTCTCTCGATCGTCTCGCAATTGCTCGCCTCCGGCCCTTCCTCCTTCACAGCCGCAACCTCGCCTATGCCCCTCCATCACGGGATCCCAGTCGCGGCCCTCAGGGTCGCCTCGACCTGTACTCTTCCTCTGACCTTCCCTTATAGTCCCAGCCTCGCCGTCGCTGGCAGCCTCATCTCCTCTCCCTTGCCATCGTCTCAACCTTCTATCATCTTCTTCGACTATTCTCTCTCCCTTTGCACTTGCAGACTCGCCTTAGAAACCCACCATGCCTCGGCCACGCGTGTTGGAATGTGTCGAGAAGAATTGACTATATGTCAGAAAATTCAACTCATGTTGATCGTGTATTCGAGTGTGTTGGACACAACATGAAAGTTCTTTCAATGTGTCAATGTTTCATAGATCACAATAACTATGACGAAATATTTATGGTATGATAATACATGATCAAGTTGCAATTAGGTTCAGAACTTTCTGTTGGACATTCTAATAATTTTGTAAGCTCAACAACAAATAGAAATTTGAGAATGAGAAATAAAGAGTGAAATAAGCGTAGGCAATAACGCTAAGTTATGCCTTAACTGAAAATTTATTTCTTCAAGGTATTTGAAAATGTATGCGCTAAGAACCATAAGTGATTTTTGAAAAGCATGTTTATCTTAACCTTTGCACAAAAAACTAAAAAAAAAAAAACTTGGACCAACCCAACCCAATCGCTTGAGTTGTATGTCCTGTGGGTCTGGGGTTAGGTTAGGTCGAGCACACTCCTTTAGTGTTTTGGATTAGGTATCATGGAAACCAACTTGTTGACACCTTAACTAACAGTCATGCTGCTGTCTTTGCCCTCCCATTTGGCAGCCCCACGTGGCCTCTCACCAACCTCCTCCTCAAGCTGGCTAGACCCACCCCTAACCTTTGCTTCTCTTTCTAGAACACAGCCAAGTCCAATGGCGTCATTTTCCCTCAGCTCTCGAGAGCTGGTCAATCCCAGCATTCCAAGTCTATGACATCGTCAGCGTCTGAGTTTTGCATTTTTTGACAAGATAAATCATAGCTACTAGCAAAGTTTGATATTTTTGGAATAAATTTCTTCATATCCACGGTGTCAACAACATTCCGGAACTCTCTGGCGGCACTCTGAGGGACAACTCCCTGGGTTTGTAGATGAAAATGATAGGAGAGAGCCATGACATGATATGACTCTGATGTGGTTGCAATGATGGGTGAAAATTATCTGGAGTAGTTATCACTCATGTGTGACCGTAGCATGTTGGAGTATATAATGCCTCAAACTAGTAGTACTGCTTTTACAGGTTAGACCACTACTTCAAAAAACGTGTTTTCAACATACATAAGGCCAAGGATGACCTAAGAAGACTCTATGAGCTTTTCTTGTGTACTCAAGAATATTCCTGAGAGCATCCTCACCAGGTCTTCTTGGATCATTCTTAGTTCTTTGTATGTTGAAAACCTATGCTTCCCCATCTAATCTGGCAATGCCCTTGTGCATCTTCAGTATGGAAGGCGTCAATTTGTTTCTTGAATCGCCAAACAGCTTTCGCAGGTTCCCACCTTGCTTCACTTTTAAGCAGACCCTTCCATTAGATCGACACTTTCATTTCGATGCACAACATCTCTTGGTGGTCGAGTCATGCGTAAATGGTAATGGTGCACCGAAGTGGGAGTATTTAATTTGATGGAAGGATATACATGAGAATGAAGCAAATTGGAAAGCCGCGGAAGCTTTTGGCAATATAAGAAAGGACGTGGCCTTAGGTCTAGAGGTTTTTAACGTACGAGGACCAAGGATGATTATTTGGGCAAGCTCTTCTTGTGTACTCCTGAAGGCATTATGAGAATTATATATTATTTTAGAGTGATTGTGGATGAAGAAATAGAAAACCTCCATTGAGAAATACTTACATATATATTTGTGAGATTCTCCCCTTTATTTGTATTATCTCACAAGCAATAAAGAATTCAAAATTTTCCTATTTAAGAGTTTTTGTGACACATGCATCTGTGATCTCTTTCGGCCCCTGTTGAGATGATGGGTTTGTCATCGCTTCGCCCCTTTTTTATTGTGTGAGTTTTGAATTCTCTATAAGATTTCATGTTCTAGGGTGCACATAATAACCAATAGATTTCTCTATGTTTTTCTATTCCTTGAAATAGGCTTGGAACAGAATTCCATTTAGTAATATAATTTTATTTTTATATTTTTGGAAAAAAATTTTACTCCAGTAATTGATTTTAGACCAAATATTAGAAGTTAAAATTTTTAACTTTTCTATTTCTAAAACAAAAGTGACAAATGATAACTTTTCTCATCATTCACTTTTATCATCGTCCAGTCGCTGCTCGTGGGGCGTTGGACGCCCGCCGTCGACTGTCGTCACCCATTGTCGAATGCCAGTCGCTAGTCGCCGCCGGATGCTAGCCCTCGGCCGCCAATCGACTATCGTTGACCATCGCCGACCGGTGTAGGACAACTATCAAACATGACCCCGGCCGTTGATCGCCAGATGCTGGATGCCTCCCTCCACCACTCGAGAGGGAGAAATTTCACGTCATTTTAAAATGAATTTCTATTTCAAAAAGAGAATTTCAAACGCATATTTGCTTAGAAACTTATTTGAAGAATAGAATTAGAAAAATCAATTTCTACCTAAAAATTGATTTTTAGAACAAAATAGTTGCATGTGTGCTCTAAAGATACACCTTATTTTTGTAGAGAAATTAAAATGGATCGGAGAAGGGCAAAGGTGTAAATGGATTTATTGATGACATGAATAATACTTATGATGCGTTTGGTTTAGCTTTTAGGAAAAGCCTTTGGAAAAATGCAAAGGCTTTCGGCTAAAAGAGTTTTATGAAAAACAAATACTATTTGGTAAATTAAAATTAAAAAGTGCCTTGCAAAGTAATTTTCAGAGAAAAACTGTTTGGTAAAAACACATTAGAAATGCCCTTTGGTATGATTAATTTAAATTTTTATAAATTTTAGTATGTTTAAAATTGAAAAAAAACAATTATAGCAATTTTTACGATTTGAATATTGAAAGCAATGTAAAACATTGATAAATTTATAAAGGGAAAAAAATCACATTTATTTTTTAGTTAAGTAATATGAAATGTTTCAATAGAGTATTGATACGAGCGAAACCCATAAATTAAATGATTCCTCTTCAAACGTTTGTGAGAATTTTTTTTTTTGGTCGAAGAGAAAACGCTTTGATTGATACTAAGTAGGTGGAATACAAGTAGTAGGAAAATCAACACATAAGATAAGAAAGAGTTCGTGCGGGGGATTAGTAACCCAATTACCCGGTAAGGAACCGGAATGGTGTGATTTTGCGATCCAGTCCGCGGCTCAGTTGGACTCACGAGGTTCAAACTGCAAGAAGACATCCTTCATTTGGCCCAGCAACTGTTGGCAGTCCAGGACAAAGGGCCGCGAGGCCCATGGAAATTCTGTGTGGCCCAGAATCGACTGAACAGCAAGGAAGCAATCGCTGGACACGGAGAAAGTGGCTTCAGTTCGTGCGGTTGGAAGTGTTTCTAATAGATCAATTCTCTTCTCCTTCAACCACTTGAGCGAACGCCGGATAGCTAGGGTTTCGGCCATGTGAGCCGATTGAGCTCGGATTTTCTGCACAAAACCAGCGGTACACACCCCATCAGCTCCTCTACAGATGCCGGCTATGGATCCCTCCGATCTGCTCTCCTGACATGAACAGTCCACGTTAATCTTCCAAGCCTCCGAATCTGGAGGTACCCATGAGTGTCGTTCCGAGGTAGTCGCTGTCCTTTGTGGTTGCCACTTCTCGAATAGTTGCTGAGCTAGGTGAGCTTCATTGATTATCTTGTTTTGTTCTATTTTCCGGCCTTGAAAGATCAGGCCGTTTTGTGCTTTCCATATGTACCATAAGGTGGTCGCGAAGGTCGCCTTTTGACTTGCTGAGTTGCCGGAGAAGAGGTAGTTGTATACCCACTGATCTATTCTTGTAACTGATGTTGGGGAGATGCTGATTCGATCACTGAAATTCAGCCATATTGCGTTTGTCCACTAGCATAGGATAAATAGGTGCTCGGAGGACTCCGGATGCTCGCGATAGAAAGGGCAAGTAGGCTTAGGTAAGATTTTCCTCCGGCACAGGTTGAGTCTCGTAGGGAGGCCTTCGGTACATAAGCTCCACATGAAGTGCCGAATTCTGGGATTAGTATGTAAGTGCCATATTTCCTTCCATAGTCGGTTGGGGACTTGAAAAGATGATGATGCCTGATTCTCTGTGTTTGTTTTGGTTGCTGCTCGTAGTCTGTGGTACCCATGTTTGATTTTATAGTTCCCCGAGTGATGCCCTGTCCATATTAAGTAGTAAGGTCTGGTGTTTGTGCTGAGTGTTGTTTGCTAGATCTCCTCTGAGATGTTACTGTCAAAAAGCTCATTAATGAGTTGATTTTTCCATGTATGCGAGTGTGGATCAATAATATTTGCAACTAGCTTGGGGTCATTTTGATTCGCCAGTCCTCCAATTTTGCCTAACATGAGCCAACGATCTTCTCTTAAGTTTATAGATTTGCCATCTCCAACCTCCCATTTCAGATCAGTATCTAGAGCATCTCGGCCAAGTAGGAGGCTCTGCCAACCCCATGATGGTCTGGTGCCCTTAGCAGCAGTCTATAGGCTACCATTAGAGAAGTAGAGTCCTTTAAAAAATTTGCTCCATAAGGCTTTTGGAGTTTGATGGAGTCTCCAGGCTTGTTTCCCCAGCATTGCCTTGTTAAATTCCACTAAATCTCTAAATCCCAATCCACCTTGGTCCTTTCTCCTCTTTAAGACATCCCAACTCTTCCAGTGAATACCTCTCTGTACTGCATTCTTCCTCCACCAGAATTCTGAAATTTTCCTTTCAATTGCTCGACAAATGGATAGGGGTATTTTGAATATGTTCATGGCATATTGGGGAAGAGCCTGAACAACCATTTTTATTAGTACTTCTTTCCCCGCCTTCGAAATTAACAGCTCCTTCCAACCCTCCAATTTTCTGTCCACCCATGCCATGATTCAATTGAACATTTGTTTTTTTGTCGGACCCCAATCGGATGGTATCCCCAAATATTTTCCAGTTTTTTCTAAGATAGGAATCCTCAATTTAGATGCTATGTTTCTTTTTAAAACATGTGGACAACTTTCCCCAAAGAACACCCTAGATTTGTTACGATTAATTGATTGGCCCGTCGCAAAGCAATAACAATTCAGTAAGTTGGCAAGATTCTGAGCTTCTCTAAGTGTTCCATCCAGAAATAAAATAGCATCATCCGCGAAAAATAAGTAGGAGAGAGTGGGGCAGTGAGGGTTTAGTTTGATACCTTTTAGGCTACCATCACTAACAGCGTTTTGCACCATGTGGGAGAGGACATTGGCCAAAAGTATGAAGAGATAAGGTGAAAGCGGATTGCCTTGTCGTATACCTCTTGATGGAATAAAGGTTTCCCCTGCTTCACCATTGATTAAAATTCGAAATTGGGCTGAGGATATGCAAAATCTGATTAGCTGCACCCATCTATCACTGAAACCCATCTTCTTTATGCAATCACATAGAAAGTCCCACTCTACTCTATCGTACACTTTCTGCATATCTAGTTTCAGCACAACTTGGAATTTTCTTCGCCTTTTTTGAACTTGTAGCTGATGGATGACTTCTTGGACTATGAAAATATTATCTTGTATCTATCGATTGCTAACAAAAGCGCTTTGTTAAGGAGAAATAATAAGATGGAGCCAAGGTTTGAGCCGATTCGCCATGACTTTTGTGATAACTTTATAGCTGAAATTACACAAACTAATGGGCCTGAATTTTGATATGCTTTAAGGGTTTGCCACCTTGGGGATGAGTGTAATATGGGTTAAGTTTAGTTCTGGATCAAAGGTTCCTTCTCTGAAAAAGGAATTTACAAGCTGGAATATGTCTTCATGAGTGATATGCCACTGACTTTGATAGAATAGGCCACTTAGACCATCTGGTCTTGGGGCTTTAGTTGCCCCCATCTGAAAAACAGCCTGCTGCACTTCTTCCTTTGGGACTGGTCTTATAAGCGCCTCATTCATTTCCTCGGTTACCGTGTGTGGACATTGTTCTAGGACTGGCTGATAGTGTCGATGCCCCACAGATTGGTATAGATTCTTATAGTAGGTTGTGATGTGTTGTTTGATAACTTGAGGCTCACGGCTCCACACATTCTCATCAAGTTTGAGCATGTTGATTTTATTTCTTTGTCGCCTCTGAATGGTTGTTGCATGGAAGAATTTCGAGTTCCGATCAACCCACTTCAGCCAATTAATTCTGGATCTGATGCCCCAATACATTTCTTCTTGGCGCCATAACATGCCAATTTTCTCAGTTAAATTGTAGTATTCCTCACCCATATTTGTCTGGTTCTCCCTGTTCATTATCTGGATGAGCTGGTTTCTGAGCTGATCAATTTGTTTTGATGCATTTTTAAAGGATCTCCTGCTCCAATTCCTCAAATCTTGAGTTACTTTCTTTGTTTTCCTTACCAGGTTTTGGTGCTGCCCATTTACTGCCTTCAAAGCCTGATCTACTACAGCTGCACACTCAGGATGATCTACCTAGTAAGGCTCAAATCTGAACAATTTTTGTCTTTTCTGTACAACTGAATTTAAACAAAGCATTAGAGGACCATGATCAGAACCTATTGCTGGATATACAAAAGCTTCTGCATTAGGAAATAGGAGCCTCCATTCTAGGTTGCAAAATGCTCGATCAAGCCTCTCCTTGACTAATTCCTCACATTCCCTGTTATTTGTCCACGTGAA
Organism: Eucalyptus sideroxylon; assembly: GCA_014182405.2. NCBI lineage: Eukaryota > Viridiplantae > Streptophyta > Magnoliopsida > Myrtales > Myrtaceae > Eucalyptus > Eucalyptus sideroxylon. The sequence continues at coordinate 14,235,435 of CM024550.2, read as the reverse complement.
TGCACACCCCTTACTTTCAATGTCTATTAACGAGCATGAGTCAACAAACTCTCGAAACGCTGTCATTCGAAACCTTTCCATTGATCTTCGACCCACCTTCTCCCAATGGTATAATACCTCATTGAAATCTCCTATGCATAGCCAAGGTTGTGAGGTGTTTCCATTTCTTGCTCGAAGATAGTTCCAAAGAGAAAATCTTTCTTGGAAAGTTGTTGACGCTTGCAGCATCGAAATCTTCATTTTAATTCCATTTCTAGCATCTTTGCATGAAATTTCGATCATCTCGTGGCAGCTATACTCAATAGAGATTTGCACCGACTCATCCCATAAGAGCACTAGTCCTCCCGCAATGCCGATAGGGTTAATAGCAAACATAGAAGTAAATCTTAGTCTTTTTTTGATATTTTCCACCACCTGGTATTGATTCTTTGTTTCCATAAGAAAAACCAGATTAGGTCTCTCACGAGCCACTAAGGCTCGTAGGTGCTGGACTGTCAAGGGAGAGCCTAGACCTTGACAGTTCCAGCTTAACACTTTCATGGCTCCTTTGGTGGCTTGTTAGGGCTAGCCACCAAAGCCCCTACCGATTCACCTTCCCATACTTGAATGGGTGTATCCATAAGTTGGTCCAAATCCACTAGGGTTGTCAGTGAAACCCTCTTCTCATAGGGAGCAAAACGTTTCAATTTTTTGGATGTTGGTTTTGTTGGACCAAGTTTCACTACCCCTTGAGTCGCTACACCTGCATCCTGTATTTGATATGTCTTTTGAAGATCTGAAGGCTGCTGTGTCCTTTTCCCTTTCTTTTGTGCAATAAGCTCTGCTGAATCTGGTTCTTTTGGTGTTGTTTGTGTCACAGGTTGATAAAGCACAAGGGCTTGACTCTCATCACAAGAACTTTTCCTGTTTGATTCATCACAAGAGGGGATAACAGGGGTTTCGGGAACCATTTCATCTTCTATTAAGGTAAAATCAATGTCGCCGTAGAAGGTATTCCAGCAGGGACTAAGAGTTTTCACTTCTGCCTTTAACCAAGAACCATAGCGGCCTGGTTTGTCCTGAGGAAGTCCAGATTCTTCATAGGGATATGTTGGACAATAGTTAGCATAGTGGCCTCTATAATCGCAGGAATAGCAAAAATGAGGGAGTCTCTCGTATTTAAAGTCAATCCACCAGTTGCGATCTCCCACATGAATGATTGTTCCAGTTTTTAGGGGCTGCATTAGATTCAGCCTCACTTTTGCTTTGCCTATCTTTCGAGAATCGTTGTTCCGAGCATCAATTCTAACTTCCTCTACCTCTCCCATTTTTCCAGCTAATTTGCCAAGTCAATTTGTAAATGAAATTGCTCCACCGTCTTTAAGACATTTTGTAATTTAAATTCATAGCATTTCCACGGGTTACATATATCAACTTTATACCTGTGGGATGTGTACATATTTCTAAGACAAACCTTGAGCTAATTGATGTTGTATTCTATGCACAGACAATCATGTCAAACGAAACTATTTCAAGGTATATCAGGCCAAGGCAAAGATCATGGGTACACTGATAGGTCACATGAACAAATAACATTGTGTTTTCTAGTTGAATCATGGACTTGCTCTAATCAATTGTACAATATAGAGGAGATGGAAATCGTCTAGTCCAATTGCATTCATTCCCTGACAATGCAGCTCGAAACTCAAGGACTTTTGCCCACGCTTCCATTCAGCCAAGCAAACCTTGTCGGCGTTATCTCGCACATGCTGCAAGGCCTATGAAAATGAAAATTCACAATGGTGAAAATGATATATTTTCAGCCAATTGCGTAAGAGTGACCCTTATTGCAAATCAAAATAGAGATGAACTCGGCCAGATGCAGAGGCACCATAATCAATTGATTTGTCTAAAACAAAACTTTTTTTTTTGTATCTTAAAAGGTAATTAAAACCACCAACTACAGCTATTACACCTCTTGAATTGTTCTATATTGAAACAGGATATGCACAACATGAAACAAGACTATTAAAAATGAATACAAGCGCCCATGAATTCAGCATCGGGGAGGAATGTAATGGAAGAAAGTTAGCATCAAATCGAAAGATCCATTTAGCATTACAAGAACATATGCGAAGTCCTAGAGAAAAGTCCCATTGTGCCAAAAAGAGAATATGCTTACCTAATTCTAAGACAGCCTTCAAGAATTCTTATATGAAATTGCTAAATGGAACACGACAACATTAATGAACAAAAGACCAATCCTATTGATTTCCAGAAATCTTAACAAAAATTTCCTGGAATTATATGGGACAAGAGTTCTTAAAAATGCAGAGGTAGACTTGATCCAAAATTTCATACAAAATAGTCTCTCAAATTTTTACAACCCTACTTTAGATTAAAAGGAGAAAAATCACACAAAATATTATTGCTATGAAGTTTCAAAATTTACCGCTACGTTGGACAAAAAATGAAAACCTCCAACACTTAGGACACCTAAAGATGTGCAACAACCAATACCAAATTTATCTAGTCAAATGAATGACTTATAGAGCAAAGTCAGGACATGGTTTAACACCTGCCAATATTAAAGGAAAGAGATTCACTATCTGCTTCAAGGAAAAGCACACAAGCATCATCCTTCATAATGAGAAGACAATATGAGGGCGTGATGGCATTACAACTGAACTTTTCCTCACAATGGATCGGGTATAAACATCTCTGGGAGCCCTCATGCCTTGTTGCACGGTGTCATATTTTCTTCAAGATCTCAATCTCCATAAGCCTTCGAAAAGTAGCATCTTTAAGGAATGTAACGGAGTGTCACGTGGTGCTAACTTAGGTCTCCTCTACATCTATTACACATTCGTGCTGGTAGTATGAAGGTCCTTAAGCACTAACCCGATAGTCCAACTGAACTTCAAATGTAATGTGTATGGTTTCCCTTTGCCAAATATCATTCTATTCATACAAGAAAAACCTCTAAGTGCCTTCCTTGTTCCTGTGCTGTTAAACCAAGAGTTTTCCCAGATCTCAACTCATATGTAAAATTAAGATAAGTAATGAGTTTTGCAGTAAATTTCCATTCGATGCTGCTCTAGGAGAGAGCAATATTAGATATGACAATAAAAGATCGTACAAATGCCACAGATGAAAAACCAATATGTCATTGATACTAGACAACAAGCAAAACTATGAAATCTAACATGTCTTGTATTTGAATGGATCCAGATTCCAGACAACATGCTCTTACAATTTTTAATAGATACGAAAAGAAAATGAGCAAAAACAGCAAGTTTCTCACTAAACAAGTGCCCAATGTACCAGCAGAGTTCAATATGATCCAACCAGAGGAACAATTCAATATGACAATTTTACTGGGAATAATGTTTTCTATTCTCATCCTCCTTTTTCCCAAGAAAAACAGTAATCAATTGATTGCCATTGCAATTTTTACTTAGAATAGCCAATCAAACCAAATCATGTTTGAGCTAAATCAAAGGTGACTAAATTGCCGATTGAGTTGAGTTGAACATTAGTAGTGAAAGCGCAGGTACCTTGCCATGGAGCGAGAGAGAGAGAGAGAGAGAGAGAGAGAGAGAGAGAGAGAGAGAGAGAGAGAGAGAGAGAGAGAGAGAGAGAGAGAGAGAGAGAGAGAGAGAGAGGAAGCTATCGCGATAGGAGTTGTGCTTGCGCTTCTGCTTTAGGTGCTTCATGAAGGTGACATTCCATTTCTTTGGAGCTCCCATAGTCATTGGATTTGGGATGAAGAAGATTTCTAGGGATTATTTTGCAGCCCAAGGGAGGGCTCTGAGGTGGTTACACCCAAGGCGCAATGATGCTGGGGTTGCACGATCTCAGTGAGCCTTCCGACAATAGCTTCGAAGCAACGGAATGACCATTAACTAGGCGATCAACGGCAACCATCAACCAAGCAACCGGAGGCGACTAGGCAAGCAATGTACCCCCAACAAGATGCAAGGCAAATGACTAAAGTGAGTAGATGAGCAAAGAGAGGTGAGAGAAGAGAGACATAGATCTCGGGGTTTTTATGTTACAAGGGGTAAATGCGGAATTACATTTAATGAGCGAGGATAAGATTGAAAATTTCAAAAACTCATTAATTTGGATCTGTTGCATGTCGAGAAAGCCAAAATGCCAAAGCAGGTGGGAGGGAGTCTCGATTTAAAGGCCTCTAGGGAATGCTAGCATTTGCAAAATGGGCTTCCAAAATTTAATGCCAAACACACTAGCATTCGGCTAAGAGTCTTTAGAGGCCCAAGAGGCTTTGCAAGGCTGTTCCCAAACACAGCCCGTCAATTACGAAGCCCGGCGTAAAGGGTCAATTTCAGCCTTTCGGCTTTCGAAGCCAGCCCTTTTATAAGGGGTGTTTGGTTCAGCTTTCCCAAGGGACTTTCAGCCCCGAAAGCCCCTTGGGGAAAATATTTGGTGTTTGGTTTACACTTTTGAGCTTGCATTTCCCAAATGCCAGCATTTGGAATGCTAGTTTAGGGTTTGATGAATTTTTTTCTTTCAAATATTGCCCTTACCGATAATTGTTTTTTTCCATTTTGCCCTCCAAAACACTGTTCATCTTCTTCCTTGAACTTCCATGGACTTCTGCTCGGTCAAGCTTCGCGGTGGTGGGCGGCGCTCTTCCTTGGACTTTTGTGGACTTGCTGCTCGGCCAAGCTTCGCAGTGGGCCGCGCTCAGCTGCGAGCGGCCAGATTTGGCCACCGGGGGGCCAAATCTAGCCGCTGGAAAGCCTCGCCTAAGGTTGCGCGACCTTAGGTGAGGTGGCCTGAGGTCGGGCTACCTCAGGCGTCGCTTGAGTCGAGCGACCCGGGCGACGCCGCCCGAGGCCGCGTGCTTAAGGCCTTGCGATCTCGGGCAACACCCGGGTCGCTCGACCTCGAGTGTGACCCGGGCGGTGTTGCTCGAGGCCGGTGACCTCGGGCGGCGTCGCCCGGGTTGTCGCCCGAGGCCGGGGTTGCCGCCCGAGGTTACATGGCCTCAAGCGGCCGGGTTGCGCAACACCCGAGGTCGACGCCTCCCTCCCCCTCCCCCGCCCACCTCCTCACCACCACCAGCTGCTCCCCCACAATTTTCCCCTCACCACGCGATCTCCTCCTCCCTTTTCTTTTCTTTTTTTCATTGTTCTTTTTACTTTGAAATAGCTTTGCAAAATATGCACAAAAAATTGGTTTAAAAACACAACTCCCTTCCCAAAATGCTCATTCTCTCAAAGGTACTTGGGGAAATGCAAAGCCATTTCCCCAAAGTTGAACCAAACGGGGCCATAGTCGGTTGTAAGCATAGAGCTCGGTTCTTGACCAATCATGTAGTGATCGTGCTTAACCTTTAGGCCGTAAACTCATCGACACCGCTTCGCCTTAGCTGCCAAGAAGAAAATCAGAATCAATTACTTTTGGAGGAGAGAACATACCGAGGTAAGTAATGTTTTATCAAGCACCTAAAGACAACATCGACATGCATAAAATAAAAAAAGATCCGCTCGTTCAAAATATTTTGAATATTTTATGAAAATTAAGGCGTTAACGACCCATCCCAAAATCTGGACTTGGGGCTCAAGGGGGAAAAATGATAGAAAAGAAAGAAAGTAAACCGTGGGCTCCAAGGCAAAAGTGATTAGGAATTGGATTCTCCATTTTCCCTAGAACCTTCCAGGATATATGTCCCGGAAAGCTCATGCCCTTTTTCCTTTATTTATCTCTTTCCTTTCTAAAAGAAAAAAAGAAGTTTCTAGATACTCAATTCCACCATAAATAAACTTCTCCACCACCTTCTTTATCCTCGTCATCCTCTTTCTACGTCTCAGAATCTCCATCAACCTCCGTTGTCGTCGTCGTCGTCGTCTCGCCATGCCGAGCAGATTCCCTGGAGCCATCACGCAGGACTGGGACACCGTCGTCCTCCACAAGTCGAAGCCCAAGTCGCAGGACCTCCGGGACCCCAAGGCCGTCAACAAGGCCCTCCGCTCAGGCGCCCCGTCCAGACCGTCAATAAGTTCGATGCCGCCTCCAACAAGAAGGCCTCGTCCTCGGCGCTCCCGGCCGTGAGCGCCCGGAAGCTGGACGAGGCCGCGGAGCCGGCGGTGCTCGAGAGGGTGCCCGGCGAGGTGCGGCAGGCCATCCAGAGGGCGCGGCTGGAGAAGAAGATGAGCCAGCCGAGCTGGCAAAGCAGATCAATGAGCCCCCCAAGGTGGTGCAGGAGTACGAGAACGGCAAGGCGGTGCCCAACCAGGCCGTGCTCGCCAAGATGGAGCGGGTCCTCCGCGTCAAGCTCAGGGGCAAGATCGGAAAGTGATCGCCGCTGCGGGTTGGCGGAAGAATCATCGACGGCGTCCGAGGACGCGGCGGGTTCATGATCTCGAAGTTGTCATACTTTCGGTCATCGTTAGAAATGTAAATGGATCTTGATCTTTTGCAATTCGCTTTCTTCTTCTTTTTCCGTGTTCTACTGTTCGGTTCGGGTGGTCACGTAATTACGACGGCTCCGAGCCCATTTGTATATGGACCTACTTTCAAAAAAGTCTAGGTACTGCTTTGTTTGATGATAGTAATAAAGTTGTCAATTTGTTAAGGAGTTATCTTGATAAATGGTCCTTGCATGTTTAATGTAGTGTTGGTGCCACACTCCCGTTATTTTAATATTGAGCCTTGAGATATATTCTTTTTACTTAATCAAAATCTTGCATTGCGAAATTTGATTTTTTCTGTCTATTCATATAATATAATTTTTTTTTATAATATATGAATGTTAACACGGAAATTTACGTTATACATTTTTTTAATCATTTGAGATAAGAATATTTCAAGTTTTCTTGTGAGAAGATAAAAAGTTGTCCATTCCCTCACGTTAATAAGGACAGGGTCAGTAAAAACTTTGCTCCTATTCAGACCTTCAATTCATCTCTCCTTCGAGCTCAAGTCCTTCGATTTATATACGAGGGAGAAAGGTCTGTGTTTTGTTTGGCAATTTCCCACGTGCTTGTGTTGGAAAAAGGAAAAATGTTTGGCTGTCACAGTGTTGTACTCTCTTGCTAGCACAGCTCATGATTTAACGGTACTATTAGCTTTGAAAGGAGACGGTAAATGCTCAGCCACACATTTTCCATATGAGAGAGAAGGTCTATATTTTGTTTGGTAATGTCCCACATGCTTGTGTTGAAAAAAGGAAAAGTTTGTGTTTATTTTTGATTGTCACACCGTTGTTCCGTCCTGCTAGCACAACTCGTGATTTAAATACGTTTCCTACTTGATGCGTTAAATAGAGCCAATAATTTCTATCCCGTATAAAGCAAACTCCTCTACTCCTAAGCGTCCAAAAAGAGGACTCATTTCGGATTCCCCATTTCCTCGACCTACAACATAACTTACCATGTAAAAGATTGCAAATCCAGACCACCATGTCATTGGTAAAGCACGTAGCCATCCTAGCCTTCTCGTTTGGCAGCCACCCTTGGCCTCTCGCCAACCTGCTCCTCAGGCTCGCCACTGCCGCCTCGGATGTCCACTTCTCTTTCTTGAACACGGCCAAGTCCAACGGGGTCATCTTCCCTCTGCCATTGAGAGCCGAGCTACCCAGCAACGTTCGAGTCTATGTCGTCATCGACAGCTTGCAGGATGGCCACCACGGGGCGACAATGCATCCGAGAGAACACGTGGAGTTGTTCTGAGAGTTTTGGAGCGGCTATTGACGCTACGGAGCAAGATGTGAGGAAGAATGTGAATTGTTTACTGACCGATGCTTTCTTGATTTTCGCAGGCGAAATGGCAAAGAAAATGCAGGTTCCCTGGGTAACCCTTTGGGTACCCGCTCTGTATTCGCTAGCGGTGCATGTGTACATTGACGTCATAAGTGAGCTCCTTCCTGAATCCTCTGGCGGTGGCACCTGTACCGACGACGACGACGTGAGATAATCGATGATGCGCATTTCAGATTTACCTAACGCGATAATCGATGGTCAGGATACTTCAAGGATTACGTGCCTGCTAGGTGAGATGGGGCGTGTGCTCCCAATTGGTGCCACTGCTGTCGTCATGAATGTGACACCCCAAACCCTTCGCAGGTCGTCACCAGCGCCGGTGTTACACTTGACTTCCTTGTCCATCTTGTACTTAAAACAAGCATCGTTAATCACAGGCTTTTTTTTTTTTTTTTTTTTTTTAAAGCGATCCCTAAAGACGACTCATAGTGGAAGCAAATTAAAGATCTCCATCTCTCCCCTTACTAACCATGATACCAATACACACCAGCTAAACATCAGGATTTTATATACGAACATCGACACTTTATTTACATATTCTTTTAAGATGGGACTCCTCCTTTCTCGGGTCGATACAAAACAAGAAAAGCGAGGACTCTGCCATGTCCTGCCTAAAATCTCAAAAAGAAACTATCAACCCTCTACATCAAGCGCACAACCCCCATCAAAAGTGTCGATTATCTACATCAAAAGATTCAGCTCCTACTCATCGCGCATAGGTCTCACACCCAACCCGGTGCATCAGGCGGTGGCGGCGGCAACATCCCTCGCATAGCACCATCTCGACGAACGTGCACGAAATGAACTCCCGAATGATAGGGCCCCAGCCAGGCCTATATCATACATCACTAGACATCGCACTCGGATGAAAGTCAGTTCGGGAACAGAGGGACAGTCTATCTCCGCACACTCGACTTCTACATCAGACGGTAGACCATAAAACGTACCACGCGTGACGGCAGGTAGCGGCATACTTGCTAATCTGAAATGTTATCCCCAAAAGGGGTGAGTACAACCACTCAGCAGATAGGGAAATCCAATAACATCCCAATGCATCAAGCATATCATCACACGTTGCAATATCACTTACCTTGTAATCATACGTATCATGCATCATCACATCATATATATCATCATCATCATGGCATATCGTATATCATTATCATCATCATGCATTCCATCATGCATATCATACCATGGATGATCATCATGTCACATCACACATCATCATCATGCATCATCATGCATATATTATCATAGGTGATCATCATATCACATCACATGCCATCATCATCATGCAAAGCATCATGCATATATTATCATAGGTGATCATCATATCACATCACATGCCATCATCATCATGCATCATCATGTCATGAGTTAATTATCATCTTTATCTTTCAATTTTGATCACCACATCACCCATTTCTCAAATCATCAATCTTATCATCAACCCTTCGGGCAGAAACCTCCGATAGGGTTCCCGGCAAACTCAGCCATCCCATGGCCACCGGGCTTCCGGCCCCCAACATTCCGGGCATCTCGCATCTCAACTAGCATCACGAGGCATTCCCTTCGGGCAGAAACCTTCGATAGGGCTTCCGGCCTTTACCCTTCTAGCCAGGCATCCCGCACCCAAATCCTGGTGTCGCGAGGCATTCCTTTCTGGTAGAAACCTATGACAGGGCTTCCGGCCCCCCACATTCCGGGCATCCTGAAACTCCCAGGGAATCTCTGGAATTACGCCACCAGGCCACCAGACATCATCCTCCACCACAACCTCTTCCTTATCCACATTATCCTTTTATCTCAATTTAGCATGGCAACGGCATGGCATCAAACAAATCACACTTGCATTTCAATTCACATGTCATACACATGCCAAAAGCTTTATCACATATGCATTTCAACTTAATACATTTACAAAGACCTCATCACACAAGTGCCACACAAATGAAGTTGAATCCATGGCCAAATAAAAATCTATTTTATTTTATTTTATTATTTTATTATTATATTATTATATTTATTTATTTCCATAAATATTAAATTTAATATCTATGATTTTCCCAAAATCGTGATACTCAAAAATCATTAAACAAACAAATAGAATCACAATTTCACACAAAATTCGTGGCCAAATTGAATTTCTCATAATTTCACAATTTTCACAAAATAGCACCTTATATTCGGATAATGGCCAGACTTGCACAGTTTCCAAATAAATTCGATTAAAATACTCATATGGCCTTAAAAAATTACGAAATTTTACAGGGTGATAGCCAACACATTTTCGTGCATTTCTCATAAAGAACTCTAAGCTAAATTATTTTTAGATTAATTTCTAAAACCCTACGAAGCTTCTGGAACCACTACCGCGTCGTCCAGAACACACATCTCCGAAAGTTTTAGATTTCACCAATCTATTCTCTTTAGTTTCTTCTGAAATTTGAGTATGTTATGTATAAAGGTGTCCTTTACAAGTTTTGTGAAGAGATCTAGGCCAAATAACCAGATTATGGTCACCATTTTAGTCCATGAAGTCTCGGGTGTCTCGAGATACTTCACCAGAACCATTATTTCCAAGATCTAGCCGATTCACCAAGCTACACTTGTTATTTTCGCTTCAAATTTGAGTATGTTGTAGTTTAAGGTGTTTCATACAACTTTAAATAAGACAACAAAGTGAGATCTCTAACAGAAATCAACATGCAATCAAGAAATCAACAAGAGGTCAGTGAAAATTTCGCAGATCTAAAGTCTCCGTACAATAGAACTTTTAACCCCTCAAATCTCCATCGTTTTCTACGAATTTTTAGTATGTCATAGTACAAGACGTTAGCTTCAACTTTCATGAAGACACCGAAGCAAAAATCGAACTCCAAACACACATGCAAACTCGAACAAGCTACTGACTTCAACAAACCGAACAAGAACAGTCACACGGTTTACAAATAACCAACTCTTACCTCGGTTTTTCGCACAAATCACACCTAAAATCTAACATGCAACCACCACAACAAACATGCAAGAGAAGTTACGGACTCCACTTGCCTTAAAGATGAACAAACGACGACGAACGGCAGCGATCGGATGGCGAATGAACGGCACACCCCTCTGGCTCCGCCTCCTTCCCTCTCGGTTTCTCTCCCTTTCTCTCGAACTCTCTCTTTCTCACCCTCTCTTTGGACGAATTGAAGCAAGTAATCCGGCCACTCTCTCTCCTCATCCCTTTTATATCCCCTTAATCCCATGATTAGCAATCATGAGATTGCCTATAATCCCACCAATGCATGCTCTTGCCCCTTGCCACTTGTCATTTTTTTTTTTAATTTTTGAATTTGCTTGGGCTTGGGCTTAGGCCCATCCGGCCACTCCCTTGGGCTGGTCGAATCCTCCTCTTGGGCTTCCATTTGGGCCTGCCATTCGGCCCACTAGGCTTAGGCCAATGGGTCCAAGGCCCATTCCAAAAATAACCCTCTTTTCCTTTTTTTTTTTTTTTTTTTTGAATTCCTTTCTATAAATATTTCCAAATTCAAATTTCATCTTGGCCAAAGTCTTGGGACACTTTGTTTATTAAGATTTAAATTTATAATCTCATGGCCAATTATTAATCTATAAATTTAAATACACAAATCATCAAATTAAAAGACAAATTGGCTAAGGTATAAGCCAAAAGAAATTCTTTCACCTAATTAGGAACTTCAACTCACCTTATGGCTTGTCATTAAATTTGGGATGCCACAACTCTCCCCTCCTTAGAGAATTTCGTCCTCGAAATTCAAGCACTACTCGCACCTTCTTGAAACAAATAGGGATACTTTTCCTTTATCTGATCCTCGCTCTCCCATGTGGCTTCCTCCACGTCATGATGTCGCCATAACACCTTAACTAATGGGATCTTTTTAATCCTAAGAATTTGCTCCTTTCGATCCAATATCTGCACAGGCTCTTCAATGTACCTTACTCTCTCATCCATTTTGATGGCTTCATGATCGAGTATGTGACCAGATCCGGCTGGTACTTCCTCAACATCGATACATGAAACACATCGTGCAGATTTCCTAACTTAGGAGGTAACGCTAAACGATAAGCCACATCCCCTATCCTTTCAAGTATCTCAAAAGGTCCAACAAATCTAGGGCTTAACTTACCCTTCATCCCTAATCAAGATATTCCTTTCATTGGAGATACCTTAAGGAACACATGATCTCCTACACTAAATTCTAAAGGCCTCCTATGTCTATCTACATAACCTTTCTGTCTACTCTGAGCTGTTCTAAGTCTTTCTCTGATAATATCGACAACTTCCGTGGTAACTTGTACCAATTCAGGTCCTGTCAACTTCCTTTCACCTACTTCACTCCAACAGATAGGAGTCCTACATCTCCTTCCATATAATGCTTTATAAGGTGCCATGCCTATACTCTTCTGAAAACTATTATTATAGGCGAACTCTACCAAATGCAATCTTTCATCCCAATTTCCTTTGAAATCAATTACGCAAGCTCTTAACATATCCTCCAAGATCGGATTACTCTTTCGTTTGTCCATCGGTCTAGGGATGAAAAGCCGTACTAAAGCGAAGCTTAGATCCTAACGCAACTTGAAGACTTTTCCAAAAATTCGAAGTAAACCTCAAATCTCGATCTGAAGTAATGGTCACTGGAACACCATGTAAGCGTACCACTTGACTTACATACATGTCCGCATACTTATCCATTAGGTAGTCCATGCGAATTGCTAAGAAATGAGCCGATTTAGTCAATCGATCCACTATAACCCAAATTGAATCATGACTCCTCGATGTCCTTGGCAATCCTTGCACAAAGTCCATCGTTATATGTTCCCATTTCCATTCAGGAATATCTAATGGCCTCAAGAGTCTTGCGGCTTTACGATGCTTCGCTTTTACTTGCTGACACATCAAACATTGAGAAACGTACTTAGCCGTATCTGCCTTCATACCATTCCACCAAAATTGCTGACGCAAATTTCTATACATCTTTGATTCCTTGACGGATCTGTCCCCTTTTCGATCGATGAACGCCTGCAGCACCATTGGCGCAAATGCAATCAATTAGTACGCATGTGGATAGGAAATTGTGTGTCGCCGGAGGTCGCAGCTGGGCTTCCTCCGATTGAAGACGTGCGATTAATGTGGAATAACATAAAGGAAATGTATGGGAAGCTCGACAGGGTGAAGGTTTTCTCGCTAACTCAAGCCCTCGCAGAGTTGAAACAGGGGAACCTCTCGGTTACCGCTTGTTTCAATAGGCTCTCGGCGCTTTGGAACGAGCTTGAGTCGACCGAGGAGCATCTTGAAGGACCGGAGTCCACACTCAAGCAGTATCGAGCGATCAAAGATCGCGAGAAAGTGACAAGATTCCTATTAGCCCTAAACGAGAGCTACATACCTTTTCGTACCCAGATTTTAGCCATGGAGACCGTCCCGCCACTCGGTCACATCTTCCAGCTCACTGTCCAGGAGGAGAATTAGCGAATGGCAGCCGCCGAAACTGAAAAAAGGGGGAGAAAGCATGGCTCTCGCTACGCTGGCAAAGTTTTTCGGCCGTTCTCATGGCGGCCTTCGCGCGCCGCAGCGAGCCCCAAATTCGGGAGGGAACCCTAGCTCCTTCGGGGAAAATGAAGATCACGAATGGAACCCCAATTTTAGGGCTTCTCGAACGGATGGCCAAGATCAAAAGACTGGATCCGACGGCTCTTATTCGTTCGACAGAGCTAACAGTCGAGATAAGCAGGGGCGTGGATCTGACGGCCCAAATTTAATCCGACCGGACGGTGTAGATCAAAGGAGAAGTCGCGGATCTGACGATTGTCATTTTATCTCGTATGAGCCTGAATTCGGTGGTCATTATAATGCCACGTTATCAAAGGGAGGAAGCCACAACTACAAATTTAAAGGTAAATATTGTGAATATTGTCGGCGTCCTCATCATACCATTGAGACATGTTGGAAATTACATGGTAGACCCACTGACAAAGAAAAGAAAGGAAAAGAATTTTCTGCTTACCTGTGTGTCAAGCACAAGGATATGGCAAAGCTCATCAACCTATATCCCTGGATCAATATCAGAACATAATGAAGGCGCTAAATCAGCTACAAACAGTTGACAAAAGTGCAAATTTCTCAGGTATTTCATCAAACAAGACTAAAAATATTTCAGTTGATGCATGGATTATTGATTCAGGCACCAGTGATCACATAATTTGTCATGAATATTTGTTTTCTAGTACCTCTACAAAGCCTGATTCCATATATGTTCGACTTCCAAATGGAAATATTACTGATGTTAGAAATATTGGCACTGTTCAGCTTAGCCCAAACATTATCCTTAAAAATGTTCTCTATATCCCAGAATTTGAATTTAATCCTATAGCTGTTTCCAAAGTTTGTGAGGACAATAATTGTCAAGCCAATTTCAATTACGAAAATTGTTCTTTTCAGGACCTTTCGATTTGGGAAACCGATGGGCTTGGGTAGAATGGAACAAGGGCTGTATTTCTGGATCAATTTCCCCAAAGATTTTGATCTTTCATCTTTGAATAAAGGCATTTCTTGTAATGCTATTGCTACAAACAAAATTCCACTTTCCCATAAACGTCTGGGTCATAGTGCATGTTTTCCCTGTTCTGATTGTAAAGTATGTCCTTTGGCAAAACAAACGAGACATCCATTCCCAACTAGTGTATCTCAAGCCATTAGTACTTTCTCATTAGTACATATGGATATTTGGGGTCCTTATCATACACCACATCGTGATGGATCTCGATTTTTCTTACTATCGTGGATGATTATTCTCGTGCCACTTGGGTATTTCTCATACAGTCCAAAAGTCAGGCTTTCTCGTCTCGTTGAAATTCTTATCCATGGTTAAAAATCAATTTGATAAGCTTGTTAAGAGGATTCGTACAAACAATGGAAGTGAATTCTTTTCCAATGAGTATCAATCTTTTCTGTCATCACAAGGAATTCTCCATGAGAGTTCTTGTGCTTACACTCCGCAACAGAATAGGATTGTCGAGCGAAAACATCAACATCTCCTAGAAGATGCTTGTGCACTAAAATATTAAGCCTTCATTCCCGAATCTTTTTGGGGAGATTGTGTGATCACTGCGGCTTACTTGATTAATTGCATGCCAACTAGAATATTAAAAGGTTGCACTCCTTTTGAGATGCTCTTTGGTAAGCATCCAGACATTAGTCATCTTCTCGTGTTTGGCTGTCATTACTACATGACAAATGTTCAGTATCGACATAAAATGGACCCCGTGCTCTTTCGGTGTGTCTTTATGGGATACGGCACCCTACAAAAGGGTTATCGGGTTATGGAAATATCTATTGGTCGTTTCTTTGTTAGTCGTGATGTTATATTTCACGAGGATATATTTCCCTTTCAAGAAATGGGATCTTCAGATAAGGCGTCCATGACTGAATCGGGCCATCGACAATTTTTATCAGTGGAGGATATTTCTGTGCAGCCACAATACATCTTGATTAGACTAGATCAGCCGTCTCTCGACCCATGTTCTGCCGCGACATGTCTTGACTCACTGTTCTCACCACCGGGTATTCGATTCCCCAAAGCACGTCGACTAGTGATGACTCTCTAGCAGCATGTAGTGAGCTTCCTTTGTCACCGCAACAACATATTGAACAATCATCCCCATCAATTGACAGGCCTAGACGCTCAAGACGACTAGTTTGTCCCCCGACATGGACAAAGAATTATATTTGTTCTACCTTGCGAGCTTCAGGTACGCAATACCCAGTATCCTCCTATGTATCTTTTAGTCAATTATCTCAAGAACACATGTGTTGCATCAGTCAGATATCCGAAGAACAAGAACTGTCTTCTTATGAGGAAGCGGCGCATGATATCCGTTGGCAAAAGGCCATGAAAGAAGAGATTGCCGCTCTCCAAGAGAATAACACTTGGGACATCATCCCTCTGCTTGCTCACAGAAGGCCCATTGGCTGCAAATGGGTTTATAAAATAAAATATAAGGGAGATGGTTCAATTGAACGATACAAAGCTCGGCTTGTCGCAAAGGGATTCACTCAACGTGAAGGATTTGACTACCATGGGACTTTTTCCCCAGTTGCTAAAGAGATAAATGTCCGCTCCTTTCTGGCGATTGCTGCATTACGCAATTGGGAGTTACATCAAATGGATGTCAACAATGCCTTTCTTCATGGAGATCTTGATGAAGAAATTTACATGGAGGTTCCACGGGGATTACGTCGACGGGGAGTCTCGAGTGTGCCGTCTCCGCAAATCCCTGTACGGGCTTAAACAAGCATCTAGACAGTGGTGTGCAAAATTCACCGCGGCACTTACAAATGCAGGTTTTCAACACTCGAAGCATGATTATGCATTATTCACATGGACCAAAGGTACTTCATCAATCTACCTATTGATTTATGTTGATGATATACTTATCATGGGAAATGATGATGTTGCAATTCTAAAGTTCAAAGAATACTTGCATTCGGCTTTCCATATCAAAGACTTAGGTCCTCCAAAATATTTTTTCAGTATTGAAATAGCTCAATCCAATGAGGGAATTTGTCTCAATCAGCGAAAGTTTGTCCTGGAAATCATATCAGATGCTGGATTATCGGGATGCAAACTAGTTGCTGTACCTATTGAGCATAATATCAAATTGACAACATATGAATATGATGTAAGTTCTTCCTCTCCAAAGGAAGATTCACTGCTCAAGGATCCATCTGGATACCAACGACTTGTTGGCAAATTAATCTATCTTACCATGACCAGGCCTGATATATGCTATGCTGTACAAATACTTAGTCAATTTATGCACAACCTAAAGCAATCACATATGAATGCAGCGCTGAAGGTTGTAAAGTACTTGAAGGGATGCCTAGGACTTGGAATTCTACTATCTCGAGATTGCAACATGAAGATGACAGCATATTGTGACATAGATTATGCTACTTGTCCCATGACAAGAAGATCCATCATTGGCTTTTGCATCAAGCTAGGAAAATCTTTGATTTCATGGAAAACAAAGAAACAGTCAACAGTTTCATTGTCATCAGCAGAATTAGAATATCGAGCCATGGCAAAGACTGCTTGCGAGATAGTTTGGATATGAGGACTGCTCTCAGATCTCGGTGTGCAAGTCAACGGAGCAAGTGAATTGTTTTGTGATAATGATGATGCGCTAAAATTGGCAGCGAATCTAGTTTTCCATGAGAGAACAAAGCATATTGAGGTTGATTGTCATTTTACTCGAGAAAAAAATTCAACAAGGCATCGTTGCAACTCGAGGAATTGGAACTGTAGAATAGCCAGCAGACATTTTCACTAAGCCATTATGCCGGAGACAACATAGATATTTGTTGAACAAGCTTGGCGCCTTTGACATTTATAGGCTGCCAGCTTGGGGGGGAGTGTTGGAAGGAGAATTTGTTTTTATCTATTAAGATTGCAATTGATAGGGAGATCATAGACATAGAATATTTTAGGAAAAACAATATTGTGCATATATTCTTTTTCTTCTTTTTTTCTCCTCTCTTGTATTACAAATATCGACACTTCCTGTAGATTTAGCAATACAGAAAATATACAGAAACTTTTTCTCCATTGTTCTACATTTCCTTTCACTTCAAGATGGTGGCAATGCCGTCGCCAAGTGAGGTATTGGCTCTTGGGGAAGCTTTGGAGTCTACTAAGACCCCATTTTTATGGTCCATCAAGGAACACGTGATGGCATACTTGCCCAAGGGGCTCCAAGAGCAGACGAGAGCGTACGGGAAATTCGTCCCATGGGCTTCACAGGGCCAGGTGCTGAGCCACCCGGCGTGCGGGGTCTATTTGACACACTGCGGGTATAACTCGGTGTTCAAGAGCATGGCGGGTGGTGTGCCGATGGTATGCAAGCCATTTTGGGTGGACAACATGATGAATGGGAGGATGATAGAGGAAGTGTGGGGGATTGGAGTGAAAGTAGAAGGTGGGATCATAACGAAGAGTGGGATGGAGAAGGCATTGGAGGTGGTGTTGAGGGGTGAGGATAGGAAGGAAATGAGGAAGAAGGTTGGTGAGTTGAGGGAGAGATTGGTGGAGGCTGCTGGACCCGATGGGAGTGCTGAGGCCAATTTCGAGGTCCTTGGGGAGCTCATCTCCACTTCATGAAGTGCATCATGCACTAGCTCCAATTTGCAGTAGATTTTAATTAATGTACTGAGTGATGTGTCTCAAACTGCCATTAGTCGTGAAAAACCCCCTACTTGCTTAAGGTCTATTTAAGTCCAAGGTAATATTTAGTAAATCAATGTCATGTAATCATTGTTAATGCTTTTGATGCTCTGGGTATGATTTGAACTCTCCATTCTAATTTTGGTATGGCTTCGAATGAGTTTTGATATGAGCTTTGCTAGCATAATAGTGTTTGGGCTATTATGAAAATAACAACTTGTTATAAGTCACAAATTTTTAAATAAGTAGACCCACAAAAATATATAATAATTTGTTATTTAGTTTCTTGTGGTCCTAAAAAGAACGTTATTTTCATAGTAGATTAAAAGATTTGTAACCTAATAATTTCTCTTTTAATATCTTTTCACTTAATTTATTCCTCCATTGAATTGGAGGAAAACATGATCTTTTATCTCTTTGGTAGTTGTGATTGAATATAACATGTGAAGACTA
The DNA here is from genome assembly GCA_014182405.2 of Eucalyptus sideroxylon. Taxonomy (NCBI): domain Eukaryota; kingdom Viridiplantae; phylum Streptophyta; class Magnoliopsida; order Myrtales; family Myrtaceae; genus Eucalyptus; species Eucalyptus sideroxylon. The sequence continues at coordinate 14,216,963 of CM024550.2, read as the reverse complement.
AAACTAGGGATAGAAAATTGGTCATGTGGATACAAATCTTATATATTTTTATTCATCGAAATCTATCTTATTTACATTTGAGATTTCTATTAAGAAATACATGAATGGATAGAATACATGAATGAATATTCATTATATTCATTTTATCCAATGTACTTATTATGGTACATTTGTATCAAATGTTCTAAGTACATCTCCCTTATCCTGTACATGTATCATTCGATACATTGATATTAATGATAAGTACATTCTTGTTCTCCTATAAATAGGAGTTTAGTTTTGATGTACAATATACAATCACACAGAAACACGACGGTGAGATACTAGAAATAAAGCTCTCTCATCTTGCTACTATCTCTAGTGTTCACTTGCTTTCTCTTCTTTAATCTCTTCTCTATTATATATTCGCAACGCGATATTTTACAACACGTTATCAGCACGAGGATCTACCCATTGAGTAAGTAACTTTTACAAGCACAAAGATCTACCGACTGAGTACGTAATTTTTGCAAGGTGGGTATTCTTATTATTGATCAACTTATAGTTCATCTTCTTCTATCAATTCTTCATTTTTATTTTTCTTGGCCCGAAGCCAAAATTTTAAATCTAAAAGTATCCTTCTGCTCCTGAAGTAGCGATGGATATTTGGAAATCCTTTTAATTAATTTAAGGATTTATTTTTGTAAGGATTATGATAAATATTGAAAAGCCCAAATTCCATATCTTGGAAGTGAGTGGAAAGAATTATCTATTCCGGTGCCTTGACATGGAAATGCACCTTCAAGGGCAAGGTCTCGCTAATACAATTACAGATGATGGAACCTCAAATGAAAAGGATAAAGCAAATGCGCTGATTTTTTTTCGCCGTCATTTGCATGAGAGCCTGCAGACTCAATATTTATCCGTTTGAGACCCGCATATCTTGTGGAGGAGGTTGAAGGATAGGTATGATCATACCAAAACTATTATCCTCCCTCAAGCACAATATGATTGGCAAAATCTCAGACTGCAAGATTTTAAATCAGTGTCTGACTATAATTATGCTTTATTTGATATCATTTTTCGGCTAGAGTTATGCAGTATCAAACTCACTAATGCAGAATTGCTTGAGAAAACTTTTTCCACATTTCATTCTTCGAATATTGTATTGCAACAACAATACCGGCAACGTCAATTTGCCAAGTATTTTGAATTAATTTTTGTGCTTCTTACTGCCGAGCAAACTAATGAATTGCTGCTCAAAAATCATAATCTTAGACCTGCTGGCTCAAAAGCATTGCCTGAAGCACATGCTAACTTTAAGAAAAAGACTGGCCATTTTAAGGGCTATAAGCGCAGGCAAGAACATAATCCTAGAAGGGATGGCAAGAAATTTAACCGCCCTAGGAAATCAAACTTTGGCCTGAATCATGGCAAAGAAAAGAAGCAAAAGAAGGCGATTAATGAGTATTTGTCATCACTGTGGCATGATTGGGCACTAGTCACGTACCTATCGTACGCCAAAATATTTTGTTGACCTATACCAGGCATCTTTAAAGAATACGGGCAAGCGTGGTGAATCTCATGCCATTGAAATCAATCCTACTGCCATAACCACTGTTGAGGCCAACAATATCTTCGTTGGTGGGACTCCTCTTGCTCCTGAAGTAGCAAATGCATCATTGGATGTCTCTGATTTCTTTGAAAACCTCTGATTTCTTTGAAAACCTCTGATTACTTTGATGAATCAGATTGGTGAATAATAATTTGAACTTTGAAATTTATGTTGTTTCGCTTTAAATGTATTACTTTTTGTTCTTTATGAAATACTTATGAACCTTATATAATATTTATCTTTGAAATTTTATTCGACTATATAACTAATATGCAACTTTTATGATACTTGACACTTGAAGTTGTTAATATAAATGCAAATGGAAAATACCGAGAAAAAGGAAGATGTTTGTTTGCTTGATAGTGCAACAACACATACTATATTTTGTAGTAGACACTTTTTCTCGAGTATAACATTACGTAAGGCACAAATCCATACAATATCAAGTCCTGTTCCGATTATTGATGGTTCTGGGAATGCTACAATTATTTTGCCAAATGGCACAATCCTGCATATTGAGAATGCGTTTCTAAGCATTCGATCAAAAAGGAATCTGCTCAATTTCAAAGATGTACGCCGTAATGGGTACCATATTGAGACTATTTATGAGCAAGATAAGGAATATATTGGCATTTCCTCTTATAAGATGGGCTTGAAGACCATCCATGAGAAGCTAGAAGCTTCTTCTATGGGTTTGTATTGTGTCATGATTAAAGCTGTTGAAACCTACGCTACCACATCTTGGAGATTGGTAAGTCCTGATAAGTTTGGACTGTGGCATGATCGCCTTGGTTATCCCGGGGCGCTTCAATGATGCGTAGGATAATTCAAAATATTTAAGGGCACAATTTAAAGGATATAAAGGTATTGTTGTCCAAAGATTATAATTGTGAGGCTTGCTCACAAGGAAAGCTCATTATCAAACCTTCTATAACAAATGTTAATTTTGAATCTCCTTTATTCTTGCAAAGAATTTAGGGTGCTATTTGTGGACCAATACAACCACCAAGTGGAACATTTAGATATTTTATGGTATTAGTGGACGCATCTTGTAGATGGTCCCATGTTTGCCTATTATCTACGCACAATGGTGCATTTGCACGTTTACTTATGCAGATTATAAAGCTTCGGGCACAATTCCCTGATTATCCAATTAAGAGCATAATGATGGATAATGCTGGTGAATTTACATCAAAGAGTTTTGATACATATTGTGCTTAACTTGGAATCGAGGTTGAGCACTCGGTTGTATATGTTCATACTCAAAATGGATTGGCAGAATCCTTAATTAAACGTATCCAAATCATTGCCCGCACTTTATTATTGAGAACGAATCTCAACGATACAACATGGGGTCATGCAGTTTTGCATGCGGCAGCTCTAATAAGATTACGCCCACCTTTGCTAGTATTTTACAATCTCCCATTCAAATGGTTCTTGGTTATGAACCAGATATTTCACATCTACGCACCTTTGGTTGTGCAGTACAGGTGCCTGTAGCACCGCCAAAAAGGACGAAAATGGGTCTCCGACGCCGTTCGGGCATTTATGTTGGGTTTAATTCATCATCTATCATTATGTTCTTGAAACCAACTACTGATGATCTTTTTACTGCCAGGTTTGCAGATTGTCATTTCGATGAGACTAGGTTTCCATCAATTGGGATACTTACAACTTCCATGACTGCAAAACAAAAACCAGTTAAGGTTTTCTCCTGGAATGAGAAAAATTTATCTCAATTAGACCCAAGGACTTCTGAATGTGAAAATGAGGTGCAGCGCATAATCCATTTACAGGCTATGGCCAATAGACTTCCTGACGCGTTTAATGATGCTACTAAGGTAACGAAGTAAGCTAAAATGGATCAAAATCCCCCGAATTTAAAGCGTGGCAGACCGATAGGATCAAAAGATACTACTCCTCGAAAACAAAGGGGAAAGAATCAGGAATCCGCTCCAGAAGAGCCTGGCGTTGTGCTTGCTCCCAAAGAGCTTATTGCCCCTGAAAAGGCGCAAACCCATGAAAGGAGCACTAGCCCCAGGAATATTGAGAATTCCATTACATATTGTAATGAAATTTGGGATCGAAATGAAATCATCATTGATGATGCTTTTGCATTCTCAGTTGCTCATCAATTATGGATGATGATTGTGAATCACAATCTATTATTGAATGTCGTCAAAGGCAAGATTGGCATAAGTGGGAGGAAGCAATTAAAGCTGAATTAGCTTCCCTAACTAAACGAGAGGTTTTTTTGGACCTATAACTCGTATCCCCGATAATGTAAAGCCCGTTGGATATAAATGGGTATTTATCCGAAAACGAAATGAGAAAAACGAGGTTGTCAGGTATAAAGCCCGACTCATTGCCCAAGGATTCTCCTAGAGACTTGGGATTGATTACAATGAGACATATTCATTTGTGATGGATATGATTACATTTCGTTTTCTCATTAGCATAGCAATCTTTGAAAGATTGGAAATGCGTCTTATGGACGTTGTGACGGCATATCTATATGGCTCATTAAACTCTGATATTTATATGAAAATTCTTGAGGGATTCAAAATACCTGAAGCATGCACTCCCCGCAATTTATTCTCAATAAAATTGCAAAGATCCTTATACGGGTTAAAGCAATCCGGTCGCATGTGGTATCAACGCCTAAGTGAGTACCTAATTAAGGAAAGGTACAAAAAATGATCATATCTGCTTATGCGTGTTTATTAAGAAATCAGAAACTGGATTTGCTATTATAGCAGTTTATGTCGACGATATAAATTTAATTGGAACTCCAGAAGAGTTAGCTGAAACTGCTAAATATTTGAAAATGGAGTTTGAAGTTAAAGATTTGTGTAAAACCAAACTTTATCTTGGTCTAGAGCTTGAGCATAAAGCAAATGGAATAATCGTTCATCAATTAGCATATGTTGAAAGATTGCTTAAATGTTTCAACATGGACAAAGCTCACCTATTGAGCACCCCTATGGTTGTAAGGTCTCTAGATCTCCAAAAGGACCCATTTCGTCCTAGAGAATCTGATGAAGAGATACTTGGTCCTGAAGTACCATATCTCAATGCAATTGGAGCTTTGATGTACTTGGTACAATGTACGAGACCAAATATCGATTTTGCGGTAAATTTATTGGTACGTTTTAGTTCTGAGCCAACTCGGAGACATTGGAATGGAGTTAAACATATTTTCCGTTATCTCCGAGGAACCATAGATTTGGGATTATATTATTCCAAGGATTCCACTAACTCAGGTTTAGTTGGATATGCTGATGCTGGATATAGATCTGATCCACATAAAGCTCGCTCTTAAACAAGGTATTTATTTTGTTATAACGGCACCGCTATTTCTTGGCGTTCTACGAAGCAATCGCTAGTAGCTACATCTTCTAACCACTCTGAGATTATTGTTTTATATGAAACTGGAAGAGAGTGTATTTGGTTAAGATCCGTTATAACACATATTCATAATTCTTGTTGCTTAATACCGGTTACAAATTCTCCCACTATAATTTATGAAGATAATGCTGCTTGTGTTGCACAAGTTAGGGGAGGATATATCAAAGGTGATAGGACCAAGCATATCTCGCCGAAATTTTTCTATACTCATGAACTCCAAGAAAGTCGACAAATTGATGTTAAACAGATTCGATCCATAAATAATCTTGCAGATCTTTTTACCAAATCATTGCCAATATCAAGTTTTGAGAAATTAGTATATAGCATTGGTATGAGGCGAGTTCATAAGATGTAAGATTAATTAGCCCAAGAAGTGGCTATATGGCTCTATTGAGGGGGAGATATTATGAACTATGCATTGCAATATTGATATGCGGCTAGTTCACAAGATGCAATAATGATTAGTTCCAGGAGTGGCTATATATACATTGCACATAGGGTTATTCCGGCTTAAAGTTTTTAACGAGGCAATTAATGCATCCATAAAAGGAGATATCACAACATGTGTGCTCTGCACTCTTTTTCCCTTTGTCCGGTTTTTATCCCACTGGGTTTTTCCAGCTTAAGGTTTTTTAATGAGGCAGTATCATTCGATGCACATTCATAATGAATATGATGAATATTCAAGGGGGAGTGTTATGAAATACATGAATGGATAGAATACATGAATGAATATTCATTATATTCATCTTATCCAATGTACTTATTATGATACATTTGTATCAAATGTTCTAAGTACATCTCCCTATACAATGAAAGTTCATCTCCCTTATCCTATACATGTATCATTCGATACATTGATATTAATGATAAGTACATTCTTGTTCTCCTATAAATAGGAGTTTAGTTTTGATGTACAATATACAATCACACAAAAACACGACAGTGAGATACTATAAATAAAGCTCTCTCATCTTGCTACTATCTCTAGTGTTCACTTGCTTTCTCTTCTTTAATCTCTTCTCTATTATATATTTGCAACGCGATATTTTACAACAATTTCGTAGTATTAAATACTAGGAATGTTACAAAGGAAATAAACTAAGCATTAAAAACAAAAGAACTACCTAATTAATAAAGACATAAGAACTGAAAGATACAATAAAGACTTAGGAACTAGATAATGCATTAAAACACCTAAACACTTCAACTTTGACTTTGGAAATGTACAAGACAGTTAAGACTCATGAAGCTAGGACTAAAGATGTTGGACCACATGCAGGAAAGAAATTGTTGGTAGTTGTTGCTGTAGCGGTGGGTGTGAGGCATGAGGCTCTCTAAAGGGCCCCGCACGGCACGTGCACAAGAAATGTGAAGGCATGGTTTTTTAATTTCAGTGTCTAGAAAATGCAGACAAAAAGAAAACAAAAATTAGGAAGGGAAGGTAAGCTGAGATGAATCTGAATTCAGTATCGTTTTTATTCCCAACAAATAGTCCAGATGCATGACTAAACTCCCGTTACAATCTAAGTAGCACTGTTGCGACGCACGATACAACATGGTACAATATGCGATATGTCATTTTTCAAAAATAGAGAATTCTAACACATTATTATACGTTAAATATTAAATGAATATTTTTATTTTTAATTAATTTGATCTTTTATCTTTTGAAATCACTATTTAGCCTCATTTATTTATTTTTCTTGATAAAAATAAAAAAAATAAAAAAGAAAAATCACTCCCTCGTTTTCTAGAAGATGCCCATGTTTTCTTTTATTTATTTTTCTCATTTTCTTCTCTTCTTTATTTCTTTCACACTTTTTTTTTGTACTTTTAATTTTTCTTGTGCTAGATATTAAAAATCGCAAGTTCAAAGAAGTATAAAAAAAGGGCCGCCGGAAAAGAATTTTTCAAAATGATACGATGTGATGAATTTCCCTTGTTTCTTCCCTCCAAAAATTTATTTCCCTCATTTCTTTTCCCCAACCCCTGTCAGGCCCCCATTCCCTAGTTTTTTCAACCCTCGTAAAAAAATTATTTCCCTTGTTTCTTTTCCCAACCGCTATTAGGTCCCCCTCCCTCAAAAGAAATTATTTCCCTCGTTTCCTTCCCCAACCCTGTCAGGTGCCCCCCCTCCTCCCAATAAAAAATTTCTTTCCCTCGTTTCTTTTCCCCACTCGCGTCAAGCTATCATTTCCTTTCTTGAAAATTATACGCTAAGTCCCATAAGAAACCTCATTTTTAATTTATTTTCTATGCTTCTTGCTAAAATTAAAAGAGGAAGAAACTTAAAAACATAGCTGTCACCTTCTCCTATGTTGCATCGCACGACCCTCTCCCTCTCGATCTTTGCTCTCTCTCTCTCTCTCTCTCTCTCTCTCTCTCTCTCGTCTCATAATCACTCGCTACCTTGTCTCTAGCCCTTCCTCCTTCGTAGCCGCAATCTCGCCTCCGGCCCTCCATAGTAAGATCCCAATTGTGGCCCTTTAGGTCGCCTCTGTCTCTACTCTTCCTTTGGCCTTCTCTTACAGTCATGGCCTCACCTCCTCTCCCTCTCCCTCACCTCAACCTTCCATTGTCTTCTTCAACTATTTTCTCTCCCTTTGCACTTGCTGACTTGCCCCATAAACTCACAATGTCTCGAACACATGTGTCAGAACGTGTTGGGAAGAGTTGACCATATGTCGAAAAATTTGACTCGTGTTGACCGCATGTCCAAGCGTATCGGACACGATATGGAAGTTCCTGCAATGTGTCAATGCTTCATAGGTCACAATAGCTATGATGAAATATTTATGGTGCGATAATACATGTTCAAGTTGCAATTGCATTTAGAACTTTTGGTTGGGCATTCTAATAATTTTGTAGGCTCAACAACAAATAGAAGTTTGAGAAATGAGAAACAAAGAGTGCAATAACACTAAGTTATGCCTTAATTGAGAATTTATCTCTTCAAGGTATTTGAAAATGTGTGTGCTAAGAACCATAAGTGATTTTTGAAAAGCATGTTGATCTTAACCTTTGCACAAAAAATAAATAAAAAATAAAAAACTTGGACCAAATCGACCCGATCACGTGGGTTGTATGCCCTTCGAGCTTGGGGTTAGGTTAGGTTGAGCACACTCCTTTAGTGTTTTGGATTAGGTATCATAGAAACCAAACTTGTTGACACCTTAATTAACGGTCATGTTGCTGTCCTTGCCCTCCCATTTGGTAGCCCCATGTGGCCTCTTACCAACCTCCTCCTCAAGCTGGCTAGGTCCACCCCCAACCTCCGTTTCTTTTTCTAGAATACAACTATAACATTCTCGATTTCGACCCTTATTTTGGTTTTAACTAGGAGGCTAAGTTAGATAGGCATTGGATTAGTTAAACCTTCATAGAAAATAAGTGTGAACAAGTGTGAAAAGCATTAAATGGGGGTGATGAGTATAAAGGCTTAGGTGTCCTAAGTAATTAATGAGAGAAAATGACTCATAAGCTTAGGTGTATAGTCATCATGACAAGCCATTAATGAATGAGGTAAATCACATGTTCATGTGTCCCTATTAGATTAGGGTCATAATTTCCTCTACTTTGAGACTTCGAAGACAAGTTATTTCTAACTTTAAATGCTTGATGAATCATCAACCAATTAATGAAGGATGGTCTTGGAAGACCATTAGGGGCGTTAGCTCTCTTCCATAGACTTGCCACTTTGAGTTTCATAGGTTTTGACTTCCCAGTTTTTTGGAATTGCTGGACCTTTTCTACTTTCCAATTTTATAGAGCTCTTTGTGCTTCAAACTTGCGAAAACTTCCTTCATGAAAGTTGTTCAAAACATCTTAATATATAACATACTTAAATTTAAGATTTTTCTAAGGTGAAATGGTTGGGACAAAGGTTCGATTAATTATCATACAAAACCTCCCTAGTATAGTGAAAATGGTAACCAAGTTGTTTTATTGAATTCTTATAAAATATTCCCTTTCGAATTTGGACATGCTTTCTTCATAAAATTTTTAAATGAAATCCATATCTACTACATATTAATATTTCAAAGAGTTTTGTGAAGATTTGGATTTCAAAATGAGTCTCTCTCTGACAGTTGAATATGCTCGTTGGACGAATTTTTGGGTTGTGTTTAGTGAATTTCTGCTCTTTCCACAGCACGCATTTGGCTAAGTTTCCTTCCATAAAAAATGTTTGTTAAGATCTTCTCGACAACATAGTAAAATTTCTTTAATTTTTTGAGCACGTTTGATAAGGTAATGACACTAATTTCGAAAGTTACTCGAAACTATTCTCCAACTTAGAATGGGAGGTTACATGCCAAACTTGGAGAGGAAAGGGCTGCACACCCAACTTGAGGAGCAAGCCATCTAAAGTCTTCTTGGATTGGGATAAAGATGCATTAAATGCTCTTGGACCATAGTGCATTAGTGCTAGGTTGAGTCATAAGGTTTAGGTGTCCCCTAATTAATATAGTCATCGTTAGAAAGATGACTCAACCCTTAAATGGCCCAATAAGAAAAGAAACAAGTGTGGCCTTAAGAATTAGACTAGCCACATCTTCCTCCTTAGCCTTGCCACCTTACCAACCCAGCCTTGCCACCCAAAGAAATCCTATTGGTCAATTTGGAAAGGTAATGATGAGAGATCTACTTATAAATAGAGGCATTCCCTCTAATACCACACACGCCATCCCATCTCTACTCCCTCACTTGCTCTCTCTCTTTCTCTCACACCTTCTCATCGTCACCCTTTCTCCCTCTCTCATCCTTGCTCGCCCATTGTCTCATCGAAGGACCCTTTATTGATAAAATTACCTATAGTTCATAGAGGTTGATCGAAGATAAGTGGAGTCTCTAACTCTTGGTTAGGGTGATAGTCAACATCATCGAGTTTAGTGGTGTGCTCACCCGTGTAAGCTGCATGTATGTTGTAATGTTCTTTTGTATGGTTTGCTCATGTTCGCATGATTGAATGCGTTCATGCCATCAGGCTTTGTATGCATTGGCTAAGATGAAATATGAAGAACTAACTTGTGTGATGCACTTATATGATGCACCTAAAGAGGAAAAAGCATCCGTCGCCACATAGCATTGGCGGTGATGCCTCGTTCATTGAACATGATGCTCTGGTTGAGCCATGATGCCTAGGTTTAAGCCAGGATGCCTTGAGTAAGCTAGCCTGGGATGCCCAGGTTGAGCCAAGATGCCTAGGTTGAGCTCGAATGCCTTGGTTGAGTTGGAATGCCTTGGTTGAGCCAGGATGCCTAGCTTGAAGTTGGATGTCTCGATTGAGCTGGGAGGGCTCGGTTGAGCCAAGACAATGATAAATGAATTTGCATGAGTAGTGGTTTATGCATAAGCATGATATGTTGATATGTTCATTGACAAGTAGAAGGTAAGCATGCATTGAAATAAGAAGTAATGGACACCTACTAGATTTTGATGATCAGCTGTCTTTCGAGTAGAGAGGTAGGGGTTTTACTTACTAAGTCCATGACTCACCCCGTTGTTTTTCATATTGTAGGTATGGAGGGGTTGCAGTCCCGATAGAAGAGCTAAGATTTACCCCGGCTTTTTTAGCATAGAGCATGTAATAGTTGTAAATATAATGGTCCATGACAAAAATGGCTTGTAAATATAACTAATGTAATTGTCTATATTTTAAATGGTTATTTTCCTAGCTACTTGTTGTTGTTTGGGTGTTGTATGTACACTTTTGCGTGTACTTAATGAAAAGATAAAAAGAAATGGGACAATGACGTGCTTGGGACGTCGCAAAAATAATCCTTGCTGCTCGTGATTCTAGGGATGAAGTTGGGGTCGTTACAATAGCCAAGTCTAATGGGGTCATTTTCCCTCTGCTCTCAAGAGCTAGTCAACCTAGAAATCCAAGTCTATGATATCATCAACGTTTGAGTTTGGCATTTTGACAAGCTAAATCCTAGCTATGGTCGTAGTTTGATATATTTGGAATAAATTTCTTCATATCCACGGCATCATAAATTTGGCTATTGATTCTGAACTCACTTTAGATCATTAATGATGCGATCAATTTTGAACTCACTTCAAATTATTAATGCAGCTGTTAATTTTGAACTTACTTCAAATTACTAATTTGGTCACTGAATCTGAACACGCTTCAGATCTTTGATTCGCTCATAGAGTTTGAAACTCATTTCAAACTTTGTAAACTTTGAAGCGCTTTCATCAGAACTTTCATTTTTGGCCCAATTCAATCTGATTGGCTCAATTACAAACACATTTGCAATATTATCTCTCTTGTTCAAACGTCATTCTAATTGATTATGGTGTATGACATCCATAAGTTTATCATTGAGCTGGCAATAGGACTTGTCCTAATACATTAGCACAACCAAGAAAACTAATTGTCTAGATCAATCACCTGTTTTGCAAATCATGAGTGACATCTAGCAATATATCATGGCTACCCAGATAGTGTTAAATGTTTTTAGAACATAATGAATCTGTCAACTTTGGTGACCGTGTAATTCGATCATTCTATTTCACCATGTCCCGATCGAACAAAGGCTATGAAACTATTGGTCAAGCCACCGATTCGATCATATGCCCAAATTTGATTGACATATATTTCTTTGAGACATGAACCATTCATTCTCGATTGTAACTTCGGCCGAGGATGTCAATACAATGTCATGATAAGATTGCATAGGACATCAATCTTATATATATAACAAGAAGATGTTAAGGAAATCCCTTATGATGTTTTGAAGATGAGAAAATTAATCAAAGACTACTAACGTGTTTAATAGTTGAGTAAAAGATTATGCAAATGATAGAACATGTAAAGGATATTGTCGAAGTCTATACTTGAAAGAATCAAAAGACAGACTCTATGTTGAAGTTGAACTTATTAAGACTATGTTCAAACCTTAAGGCTAAATATGTTTAGAAGTAGAATATATTCAGACTTATGTCCATATTGTAAAGTTTATTTTAAATGGAAGACACTCAAACTTTACTTCGGACAGTAACACACTCAGACTTTACATACGTAACGAGACACAAGTCCAGAACATAGTAGATTGAGAATAAAGCATGTTCAGAATGAGACAATTTGACATAATATAACATAAGCCCCAAACATATAACGACTAGTGATCTGGTTTGGATTCTTCATCAAGATAGATTTGATTAACTCAATCTAATTGATTGACAATTGAATATTGAAGACAATAACTTTCTAAATGAAGAAGCTCTATTTATGGAAACCAAAATTCTGTTTGTATTGGCGATTAGAATCAATTTGAGATTATACTTTTGTCACTCAATGACTACTAAATCTTCTAGATACAGATCTGTCTAATGGATAGATTGGAAGATGATTCTCTATATACTGTCCAACGGCTAGTTTGGAAGTGGAGAAGTATTTAAGGGGGTCAAGGACTATCGCGACCTCTCTTTTTCCATCGGGGGAAAAGAAAGAAGGTTTGGGGATATTTGCCTAAAAGGCGGACCAATGGCTCTAAATTAAGTGCGGGCTCTCCTAATCCCATACTTTGTGCGATGTTAATTTTGTTTTTTAGTTCTTAACAACTTATGTAATTCTAGGAGTCGCCACTAGCTTATTGGGGTCGGCTATGTCGCGACCCGATCTCGCCGCCCTCGAATGTTCAAGGGAAGGAAAGGTCGGGTTTAGGGGTACTTGTAACGAGAGTTCCCTCACGAGATCGCGAGCTCTCCCAAGCTCGTACCCCGCGTGATAGCGGGCTTATTTATGCAGTCTAATTGTTTAACAACCTAAGAATATACAGGAGTCGCCACTAGCCTCATTCTTTGGGGGTCGGCTAGAAAACCTAATTGAAAGTCGGGAGAGTTCCCTCAATTCCTACGCAACCAGATATCTAGGTTCGGGGATATAGGTTACGTTAATATTTCTATTAACGTCATTTCGATACCTAAACAGTATGTTGTGTTTTTTTCTAACATGTCTATGCGTTTCTTTTTATATTTTTAGGATTGTTATTTCTAGACTAAGTGATCATGTGTGGTGGATTACTTTCATTCTATTTTATTCTATTCTATTCTTAAGAAATGAAAGGAAAACAATCAATGAAAATAAAATTGCAAAACATTAAGTAGACAATTAAGGAAAGCACTTAAACCTAATAATGCAATTCTAAAAATATAAAAGAGAAAACAATTGGGAAAGAAAGAAAACCCACAACTCGTCGAATTTTATACAATGCATGGAATCTGAGACATATGTCGGGAAAACAAATAGTACATGATAACGGTTGAAATGGACATTGACCTCCACCCTCTTCACGCTTTATCCATGTTCAGGAACTTATTCTAAATCTAGTCCAAGAAACTAATAACTAGGTACATACAAATGAGAGAAACAAATATCACGTATCAAAACAATCAAAAGCAAGACATCTTTTGTATTAAAAAAGAGTGACTAAAGTCACAAAGTCTCTAGATCAAATTCTAGGTGATATCCCAAATAAATCTCATAGAGACACTATCATCATATCAACACATGAATTTCTAAAAATACTATAACATGAACTAGTCAGTCTATAATAGAACAGGGCAATATGTAACATAGGCATTCTAGAACATATTGAAAGTAACTAGACACATCTACTATTTCGTTTCAAGACTAACAGCAACTAGCCATAGAAAAGACAGCATTGCAGTTCAAGACAAATTCCAGATTTCAAAGCTTGATTTAAAAAAAAAGGAAAGGCAGGGCAAATGATGACCAAATCGCACATATAATATGTTAATGGAAAGCTTGAGAAGCCTATTACAAATCTCTAAAAGACATTAAGTCCTAATAACATCATTTACCAGCTCGTTCTAGTCAAAACAGAACATTAGTAAGTTGAAACAACAAATCAATCTAAAACTGCTGCAGAATTGACAGATTTCAAAAGTGTTTTTCAGCGACCAAACGACATCCACTTTGGGCATGCAACATATCATATCGAAGCTCTAGAAGTATATTTTTTTATGTCTAGAAGAGCTCGAGATCAACAAACCTCATCTAGCACCTCGTTTCAGCCCAAACAGAGAGTGACATATCAGGTATACGAAATTGCAGGCTAAGGCAAATCAAGTTCAATCAACTTCAATGTTCATCATCAAAAGTCATCAACTCATTGCAAATCATGCGAGATCAACATCATAAGAAAGATTAAAACAAGCCTACTTCTTAAGAGAAGTTGAGTCCAATTGATGTCAAATTGATAGTCGAAAAATGATCATCATGAGGACATACAAATCAACCACAAATGAATTAGAATCATAATGCATAACTAATGGTGTATAAAACCATCTAGACAATGCACAAAGAGTAGTTTTAACAATGAATCACAGCAAACCCTACAACCTTAAAAGGGTTGACAAAAGTAACAAACCATGTTTCTATTTCTACAAATTTTTGCTTATATTCGCCAACTTCAGCCATCAATTTCATCTATCAATAGATCTCTACTTGATCGAGAAAACTTCCCAAATTTGAGTAAAACAAGACCAGAACAGAGATTTATTACTTTCTAAAACTCAATCTGATTCGAATTGGAAACGAATATCACTTAAAGTCGGCGAGGCCAATGAGCACAGGTTTTAAGCATGCTATAATGCTGAAATTATTTAGATTGATTGGATCAACAGTAAGCAAGATGAAATCAATATGGGCATCATGATTTAAGTAAGCCACGAACATTTTGCATATAGATTGATGAAGACACTATGCAGATATCCATTCAAGCATTTTCACAAACATATGGCAAGCATCTCAGCTTAGTGGCCAAAATGCAAAGGGAGAATTAGCAACTTAAAATCACACAACCACATCAAAATTCAAGCAGGCTCAAATTAATAGCGTATCTTCAATAAGATGCTACTTTCACTCTAAAGTTCTCAATCTCCACCTTTGAATTAATGACCCCTACTTGTTTATTCAAACCCTCAGTTTTTGCCCTCAGATGACTAGAATTCGTAGCAACATCACTCTTATATTTTGACCATGAAATCCAATTACAACTAGTTCTGCTCTACAACAGAAATCTTGATCTACTTCAACACCAGATACAAGACCTAGCGGTTTTCCAGATATAGATTGTGATCAAGCTAGAGAGAGTGGTCCAAGAGAGAGAGCGACAAAACTAGCGCGAGATAGAGTGATCGAGAGAGAGAACCTGATCAAGCCAGAGATAGAGCCAAGAGAAAACCCCAGTGGTAGATGACGAACAAAGGAAATCGAGCCTCACACCCCAAGCTCTTCAATCGGCAGATACTCCGTCTTCTCTTTTCAGTTCTCTATCGAACCAACGCCTCCATGGAGATTGATTTAGCAGTGGCGGAAGAGACTTTTCGTCAGCGCACCGGACGAAGGTAGACGAGGAATGGGAGGCGATTCGCGATCTCGGAGCTTGGAGCAGGGAGTCAGAGCCGAGGCGAGCAGATGGTTGATGACGAACATAAGAGGTCGAATCAGGCTCCGCCGCTACTACTGTTGCTGCTACTGATGCCGATCAGTTTCGGAAACTGGATCCCCTAGCAAGCTCTTCGCCGAATAAAGGAAACACCTCCGATTGCACACCGACAAAGGAAAACCCTAGCCTTCGACGAGAATTCTAAGAGAGAGAGAATGCTCCATCGAGAGAGAGTCTTCAAGAGAGAATGCCAGAGAGCGGGAGAAAACACTTCTAGAGAGAGAGAGAGTTCGCGGGAGAGCGGGAAAGAGAGAATCGATCTTGAAAATGCCCCCCCCCCATCTTTTTTTTTTCCTCTTTATATATTTTCACGCAAGATCAAATCTCAGCCCTTGGATTGAACTAAGGGCTAGGATTTGATCTTTTAAGAGTTCCCCTAATTGAGTACATGCCTATTTCAACGGCCATGATGAATTATTAATGAACGGTGACGATTAATTGCGAACTAATTTGGGATTTTCTCTCTATTTTTTTTTTTTTTTTTTATTTTTATTTTCTTAATGATGTATCGACTAAAAATCAGGTGTTAATAGGCTAGAAACCAATCAAGACACGCGAGTATTGTCTCGATTCCTACGCAACTAGAGATTTCTAGGAACGGTGACTTGTTTACGCCAATGTTTCTATTAGGGCCCTCGCAGTACCACTAACTTGGAATGTTGTTTATCATAATCTTGATTACCAATTAATATCTTTATGAAATTGCTAAGTGTTAATGCAAATGATTTTGTAGGTTTTTTTTAATGTCTAGACTAATTCTATCATACTTTAGAAAAGAAATTTACACTCAAATTATTGAAAAGCAGTGCGGTAAATAAACATTCAAGAAATTGAAATGACTTAAAAGTAATGCGGAAAAGAAAAATCCGATACAAGTCGGGTAAATAATATTACATGGCTTTATTATCATGCCCCGGGACAGGATCCCCATGAGCGAAATGAGAATTCAAATATGCATGAAATTACTCTAAATAATTTTAATCTACGCATAATGGATTATTTACAAAAATGGTTATAAAATACCAAAATAGCATTAAATTAGGAGTATGACCTTTTAAAATTATGAAAATTTCATAAATGTCATTTCTATCATAACTTGATACCATTTGTAATTTTTATTTTTTTTTGAAATTTTCATATTTTTTAATTTTTATTTAAAAATAATTCCTTAAACTGATATATGTTGATTTATACTAATATGGAACTACCCAGTACATGAATATAACAAGAACCTAGCTCAAATCGACTGTTTCAAGATTGAAGCTTGGTTTACGCATTTCGTCGAACACTTAGCGTGCATCAAATCACCCAAAACCAGCTTCCTCGGGCCATGTTTGCGGCCTTCAATCTTAACCCATAAGCAATCTCATGTGGAATTAAAAATATCAAGATTGTACTACCGTATGCAAAAAGCAAGATTAGATGGAAATCATAGCTTAAAACACAAAATAACTAAATTGAAATCAATCTCAAATGTGTGGGTTGAGTTGATTTTGAAATCTGGGTTTGAACTCAAATCAAGGAAACATGTCGCATGCCCATATTCAAGTCTTGACACTCATCACATGCAAGATGTACAGAAAATATTACTTGATTAAAATGAAAGTAGGTAATATGGACTTTCAAATGTAACAAATATCACAGAGAACGATCAACTAGACACATCAATATGAACTCTCCAAGAAGCATACATGCATGATCTATGCTTGCCAACCATGTCTTAATGTGGATTGGCTTGATTTTTGCTCATGTTATAGACTGTTTCATGGTTCAAAAGGAGATTTAAAGACTAAACCGGGTTTTCCTATGCATCATTTGTAGTCCTATTTAACATTCATCAAAGTTACAACGACAAAAAAAAAAAAAAAAAAAAACCATGCAAAGGAGAGTAACAAGTCAAGCATGTAGGGGTATTAAAGAGGTTTTAAACATTTAGAAAAATTTTCACCTCAGAAATCAATTCTCCGGACTAATTTTCCTCTTGATTTTCATTATCAAAACATGTTCAAACTCACCACTGCCTGCGGTGGCGTCGCTGGCTCGAACTCTCTTCCTCTCACGAAAGGGAGGAGTTCGAATCCTAGAAGCATCGCTAGGGATTCTTACGCATGATGTCGGGGTGATGGATCCTCCGCTAGCGCCACCCCAGGGTTTGCTCGCCGATTGTTGGCTGTATGGAGTTCACTAGGTTACCAAAAAAAAAAAAAAACATGTTCAAACTCAAACAAAAATACATTTAGGATGCTTATCTTGCTTCCTAGTTTTTTTTTTTTCAAGTGACTCTTGGTGGAGGAAACGATAAATTATCTTCCGGGGGCACGTGGAAAGTGGCTCATTCAAATTGAAAGTGAGATCTGTAGAAGAAACAAACTGACAATGAAGATTTTCGTTGACCTCTAAAATTAGGCTCCAGAATCTCTTTTGTTAGCCAAATTAAAACCAACCCAAACTATATGTATTCTATTATGGGTTATAGGTCATGTATTTCCTCATTGTCTCTCACTTTTTTAAAAACACTTGCTTTTCCTCACTCATGACCAACTGGGCTCAGTACTTGGAAAAATCTTAGGACTCCCTTGGCCCACTAGAAGGGTATCTTTTCTAGGGACTTTAGGAGGTCTTCTCGATCTCCATTTTGGACATGTGACCTATGGTTAGAAAGATTTTTGAGTGAAGTTCTAGTCTCTAGTTAAAGGTTTTGGCTAATTTTGGCTGCAAGTTTGTGAAAATTTCATTTTTCTCTTTAAAGGTTGATCTTGAATTTTTGGGCTTTTGCTTTTCTAGAGTTGCTTCTGAGGGTTTTTTTTATTTTTTTTGGGCACGATCGTGAGCTCTCTCTTCTCCTCCTTGTCTTCTACCTTTTGTGCCCTGAAAAAGCTTGCTTCAGTGATCTTCTCCCCCAAATTAAGGGATTTTTGGTCGGTCTTTTGTCCACCTACCAAGCGCCGATTGAGATAGTTCACCCACTTTCTAACCTAGCCAAATTTTCAACTTTTGCAGTTGTTAAGTGTGCAGATTTTGCTGCGATTTTCCCGTACTTTCAGCAGCTTATCTCTGACCAATTTTTGTCCACTCATACTTCCAATAATGGTTTTCCATCACTTGCAAATATCAAGCTAATTGGGCAGCTAAGTGGCATATGGTGGGGCCACCAATATGCCTACTTAGCAGCTTTGAATTAAGACTTAACCGTTGGCTAGGTTTTGGTGGTTGGTTTGAGTGCTTTAATCTATCAATTTGGCTGCGGTTTTTGATCAATTAGCAAGCTCATGTATATTAATTTAAGATCTTGACCATTTTTTGCAATTGTCTCCACCCAATTTTGTAAGGGAGTCTCTTAAAGTTGGTCATTTTCTTGCCCGAGAATGCCAAATTCAATACAATTTGGTCATTTTTGCCAAATTTGATTAATTAGACCTGACCCAAGTTCAATTTCAACTCAATTAGGGGCCGAGACGATGATTTAAGGGCTAGGGTGAAATTTTACAAAATTTGCAAATTAATCCCTCAACTTTTGGAAATTGCATTTTGGCCCCAACTTGTCATTTTAATTCCAATCTGACCTCCTAGGCTTGGCTAGTCACATTTAGATCATTGGCCACAACTTGCTTCTTATATATATCTATATATCTTATCTCTCTTTTTTTATATATATTTTTAATTTTTTTCTTTTTTTTTCTTTTGTAGGAAAAATATCTTCCATTTTAAAAAACTATACTAAACACCTAGATGATCTATATGCAAGAATTTGACATGAAATATTTTTGTGAAAAAACAAGTTCTCATTTTTCGGAAATGATTTTTTTTTTGGGCAAAAATTTAGGTGTCAACAAGGACCGATGAGCAAGTAAGAGACAGAGCGTAGAATTTATAATTCCAAAGTTTGAGCAATCTTCGATCATACACTTATCTTTCGTGAGCTTAAACGTTTATGATCGTGAAAGAAATAACAAAAGAGTGACTTAGTGAGATAGTGTGATCTACCACTGAGTGTTTGCACTCAAAGTTATAATCTCTTATTGATCGTATAGTGGAATTTAGCCAAAAAGCTATTAGTGTGGGAGAGTGGACGTAGGCTTAATCTAAGTTGAACCACTATAAATTTCGCATGCAACATTCTCTTCCCTTGACTTTTCATATTTAAGTATGTTGCATACTTACAGGTTATTTTGGAAGTCTATTCCATCGCATAATAGATTATGAACTTCTACCAGAAGTCTGGTGGCTCGCTTACAAGACTCTGATCATTATTCAAACTTTGCTTGAAATTTATTGTATTCCATATTTATTTGTCATTGTTTATTTTAAACACCTATTCACTCCCTCTAAGTGTTTATACTAGCCCTTTTAGAAGACATATTCCATATTACGCATGCATGTGCCTTCATATGTGAACAAACTATGACTATCAAGTACAAAAACGGTTCGACGAAGTGTCAAAATGCACACTTGTGAACCACATCAATCCAATATACAAGTTAGCATCATGTTTTAGGTCTAAGGATCTTACACCTAACTAAAGTATGAACAATTAGACATTGACCCCGCTAAAAAGCTTTCATGTCGTTAATCGTTCTATGTGTGTCACGTTTAGTGAACTTGTCCAAGACAAGCACCTATTTTCTAGCTCGAATATCACAATACCCAATGACTTGTGACTCATCCCTTCAAGTATCCAATATTGAAGTGAAGCTTGAGAACACACCGGTTTCAACGGGATCATCAATATCCTCTCAATGATCCATATATCAGAAACTGTTTAAAGATTTAGCATAACTGTAAACCCGTTACACATTCTTAGCACCTTAAGAATAGGTTTAGTCGTAGCTGATTTTATGGACCTCATTCATATAAATTGGACGATTAATGAAAAAAAAAACTTATTTGCCATTAAATAATCCCTAACATGTAACTATTACACGGTTGCTTTAGGGCATACAACTAACAATATTCTATGCATAGACAATCATGTCAAACAGAACCATTTCAAAGTATATCAAGCAAAGGCAAACACCATGGGTACACTGGTAGGTCACATGAACAAATAACATTGTGTTTTTCTAGTTTGCTTTAAGGAGTTATCTTGATAAATGGTCCTTGCATGTTTGAAGTAGTGTTAGTTCCACACTCTCGTTATCTTAATATTGAGCATTGAAAAATATTATTCTTAATCAAAATCTTGCATTGCACAATTTGACTTTTTCTATCTATTCATATAATATAATTTTTTTTTATAATATATGAATGTTAGCATGTAAAATTACGATATAATTTTAATTCATTTGTGATCATTTGAGATTCGAATGGTATTTCAAGTTTTCTTGTGAGAAAATGCAAAGTTGTCCATTCCCTCACGTTCATAAGGACAGGGTCAGTAAAACCTTTGCTCCTATTCTGACACGCCTTCAATTCATCTCTCCTTCGAGCTCAAGTCCTTCAATTTATATACGTGAGAGAAAGGTCCGTGTTTTGTTTGGCAATTTTCCACATGCTTGTGTTGGAGAAAGAAAAAGTTTGTGGTTATCTTTGACTGTCACACTGTTGTATCCTCCTGCTAACTAGGGGTGTACATGATCCGGGTTGGATCGGTCCACCCCCTAACCCTAGGCTCAACTCGCATAGTGCTGGTTCTCAATTTTTGGGATCGAGGATCGACCCTATTGAGCTTGAGACCGAGGACTGGACCAACCCAATAGGTTCGATCCTGTTCCAAGGTTAACTCGGGACCAACTAATTATTTTTTATTTCATTTTTGTACTCATTGAAAAGCGATTGAAGACTGGATTGATCCAATGGGTCCGGTTTGATTCCAAGGTCAACCCGAGACTAACCAATAATTTTTATTTCATTTTTGTACTCCTTGAAAGGACAACCGAGGACCGGACCAACCCAATGGGTTTGATGATGAGCGAGGTTGGCTAAAAAAGGCAAGTGGTAAGGGTCTAGTGGGGTGAGCGTTGAACAGAGTGAGCATCGAGTGTCGAGTGGGGAGCAAGCCAAGTAAACATCAAGTGACAAGTGGCACAAGTGACCCAAATTGAGGGAGGCAAGTGTCGAGTGGCGAGCGGAAAAATTGTTTCTTTTGATTTTGGCAAATTGAAGACTAAGAAGACAAATAAGACAGAAGAGAATGAATACTAGAGGAAGATGCCGTAAGGAGTTGTTTATGACATTTTGGACGTCGTGAGGACTCTTCAAAAAAACATTTTCCTCCTTCGTAAATTATGACTATTGACGTCGTAAAAGACATTAAAAATCTAAGTTATCAAAGAACAACGTAAAATTACTTGAACTCCTTACTAAAAAGTTGTTTAATGTTGTTGATGTTTTTTTTTTTTTTAATGTTTTCTCTCTCTCTATATATATAGTCAAGGTTATTCTTTGAACTCTTAGGATCGAGAACCAACTCATACGGTGTAGGTCCAGGAAACCTAGGATCAAGGACCAACCCAGTCTCCCTAAAAATCGAACTAGGATCGGCAAGATTGGGCTGATCCAAGGTCGGTCTAGGGTTGACTATGGACCAATGCTCACCCCTACTACTAGCACAACTCATTATTTAATGGTACCATTAGCTTGGAAAAGAGACTGTCAATGCTCAGCCACACATTTTCCATAGGAGGGAGAAAGGTTTGTATTTTGCTCGTCAATTTCCCACTTGATTGTGTGGAAAAAAGGAAAAATCGGTGATTATGTTTGACTTTCACACTGTTGTACCCTCCTGCTAGGACAACTTGTGATTTAACGGTACTATTAGCTTGGAAAAGAGACGGTAAATATTCAGTTGCACATTTTACTCAAGGGAGAGAAAAGGTCTGAACTTTGTTTGGCAGTGTCCCACGTGCTTGTGTTGAAAGAAGGAAAAGTTTGTGATTAATTTTTACTGTCGCACGATTGTACCGTCCTACTAGCACAACTCATGATTTAACACGTATCCTATGTTACGCGTTAAAAACAGCTAATAATAAATATTCCATATAAAGTAAACTCTTCTACTCCTAAGCATCCAAAAAGAGGACTCATTTCAGATTCCCCATTTCCTCGAACTACAACATAACTTACCACTTAAAAGATTGCAAATCCAGACCATCATGTTGTCAGAAAAACACGTCGCCGTCCTCGCCTTCTCGTTCGGCAGCCACCCTTGGCCTCTCGCCAACCTGCTCCTTAGGCTCGCAACCGTCGCCTCGAATGTCCACTTCTCTTTCTTGAACACGGCCAAGTCCAACGGGGTCATCTTCCCTCTACCGTCGGGAGCCGAGCTACCTAGCAACGTTTGAGTCTATGACGTCGCGATGGCCTGCGGGATGGCCACCGTGAGGCGACGAAGCATCCGAGAGAACACGTGGAGTTGTTCTTGAAAGCGGCGCCCGAGAGTTTTGGAGTGGCTGTTGATGCTGCAAAGCAAGACGTGAAGAAGAAGGTGAGTTGTTTTCTGACCGACGCTCTCATGATTTTTGCAGGCGAAATGGCAGAGAAAATGCAGGTTCCTTGGGTAGCCCTCTGGGTCCCCGCTCCGCCTTGTTTAGCGGCGCATGTGTACATTAACGTCATAAGTGAGCTCCGTTGTGAATCCTCCGACGGTGGTGCCTCCACCGACGATGGCAACGGCGATGACATGAGCCTCGGAGTAATTCCAGGATTATCTATGATGCGCACTTCGGATTTACCTAAGCAGCTAATCGATGATCAGGACACATCAAGGAGCGCATGCATGCTGCGCGAGGTAGGGCATGTGCTCCTTGTTGGAGAAATCGTTCCAGAATATTTTGAAGCTGACAAAATGTTTCTTTCAGTCTAGTCTGGATATCTGCAGATCGTCTAGTTTAAAGTCTGAAGACTTTCTGATCACCAGACTCAAGATTCAAGACTCAAGTATCAAGACTCAAGACTCAAGACCATTCTCATTGACAGTCTTTCTGATCCAGTGACGAAGGAAATCCAGAGCCGAAGTATATGGTTGAGGATTTTATCCTATCGTCCGGAGAAGATCTTTTTGGCTGGATAATCATAACGGATTCTTTTGTTCGTATCAAGATCAATTGAAGATCCGATGGTCGACGAAGTATTCTTGGAATGTTCTATTCTTGGAAACCAAGATCCCGATTGTATGGGCGAACAGGATTGATGGGCTATCGTCGGAGTTCCTTTTATAGCTCGAATAATCTTCTTGATTGATTCCGTCCAACGGGTAGATTGGAGGAATTCCTTTGGTAAGTGCCAACGGTATGATGGCATAAAGGAGTATAAAAAGGAAGACATTCTAGTTGTCTTAAGGACGTGATTGATAGAAAAATTTCAGAGTCTGAAGCACCTTGATTATTAGTCGATATAGTCCGAGCGAAATTGTATACACAGAGAGTTTATACTTGGTGATACCTTGAGCGAGTGTAGTAGATCATCTACATTGAGAGATCAAGGAAGAACAACACTGTAACATCTCTTTGTTCATAGTGGAATCCAGCCAAATTGGCTGTCGGTGCGTAAGAGTGGACGTAGGCTTGGATCAAGCCGAACCACTATAAACCGCGTGTTTAATTCTCTCTTTCCTTACTCAGTCTTACATTGATTGTTATCTTTCGCTAATCCTTGAACTGTCTAAGTATTGCGCAAGTATACAGAAATTACCAAGAAAAATCTTTGTATACCTATTCACCCCCCTCTAGGTACTCATACTAGCAACATCAATTGGTATCAGAGCCCGTGTTCTTACTTTGTTTGAAGTGTTTTACTTCGAGTAAAAGATCCATGGCTAGTATGCTAGCACCGGGGCTGATGGAAGGGCAAAGCAATACAAGACCACCCTACTTTGATGGGAAGGATTACAACATCCTGGAAGAACAAGATGAAAGCCTTCCTACGATCCAAGGATCCTCGGAATGGGACGTTGTGGAAAGAGGAATCACTCCTACTGCTGCATCAATCTCGAAAGAGGAAAAGAAACCGTTGATGCCGGCGGAATGACTCAGGAAGAGATAAACAAGAGACAAGCACTCGATGCAAAAGCAATTTACTCTTTGTATTGTGCCTTATCTCCAACTAAATATAACAGAATATCTTCTTGTGTTACAGCAAAAGAAGTATGGGACATATTACATATTACTTATGAAGGGACAGATCGAGTGAAGGAGACCAGAATTAACATTCTCCTCGGTCAATATGAAGCCTTCAAAATGAAACCAGGAGAATCTATAACTGACATGTTTAGTCGTTTTACAGATATTGTCAATGGTCTTGAGAACCAAGGACAAAAAATTTCTGATCCCATGAAGGTGAACAAGCTACTACGTGGACTCTCCAAGGACTGGAATCATATAAAGACTTCAATAAGAGAGACGCAAAGAATCATGCCTCTATCTCGTCGACGAGCTAATTGGAACCCTTCAATCTTATAAAGTGGAACGAATTAATGAAGACGAAGATCCAAGAGGTAAGAAATCTATTGCATTAAAATCAAATGATGACTCGATGATGCAGATTCTCGAAGATGATATGGACGATGAGGAGCTCGCCCTCATGATAAGAAGATTCAGAAAACTGAATAGAAAAGGCAGAAGGTTCAACTCAAAGAAACAAAGTTTCCAGAGACAGCAGACCAAGTCTGTTGATGATGAGGAACCAAATAAAGATGTAGTACGTTTCGAATGTAAGAAGAAGGGACATATCGACCCAACCTGTCCTCTTCTAAAGAAGAAAAGAGGAAAAGCGAGAAGTTTCGAAAAGCTCTCAAAGTCGAAACCCGGAGTGATACGTAATGTGAAGAAAGTGACAATGAATATGCCAACATATGTTTGATGGCACATTCAGACTTAGACTCAGATTTCGGATCGACTCGATAAAGTGAATTTGAGGTAAGTGATTTTAAAATTCCTGTCAAAGTCTCTAAATATATTGATGAACTGTGTTTCGTCTTAAGACTTCTCTCAAAAGGATTTTCGAACTTAAAAGGAAAACTCATTTCTAAAACAAAAAGAAGTCATTTTAGAAGAAAGAGTTAAAAGTCTAGACCTAAATGTTTCTGCTCTTAAAGAAAAAGAAGATGATCTTTTGAAAGAAAATGTTTTCTTAAAAACGGACTTATCAAATATTTCAAAGAAGTTCTCAATAGGATCTGAAAAGCTTGAAAAAGTTCTTTCTCGTTCAAAGACCTTACTTCAATAAGTCTGGTCTAGGCATGACAGCGGAAACAATTCCCTTGATTGATTTTCCAAAGGTTAAAGAAAGAATTAAGAAAAGACCGTCGAGAGAGGCTTACAAAAATCATTTCAAGAAAGTTTTTGTAAAGTCTATTGGTCGAAATGCTCTAAGGTGTTCAAAGTGTAACAAGAAGGATCACTTTGAAAAAGAGTGTCCTATGGTTTGGAAGCCTGTTAAGAAAGTATGGCCTAATAATGCTTATCCTACTAACATCAAAGGACCCAAGAAAATTTGGGTACCAAAGAAAACTTGAGACTCTCTTTTAAATGCGGGTCTCCGTCAAGAAAAAGATAAAATGGTATCTTGACAGCGGATGTTCAAGACATATGATAGGAGACTCAAAGTGCTTTGTAAAGCTAGTTCAAGTAAACGGCGGAAATGTTTCATTTGGAGGAAACGGCAAAGGAAGCATTGTGGGATTTGGAACTGTGAAAATTGGAAATCTCACAATAAGCAATGTTTCTCTAGTAGAAGGACTCAACTATAATCTTCTTAGCATTAGCCAACGTGTGATACTTTTGGTTTCAAGATCTCCTTTCAAGAAGGAATTTGCTATGGAATTAGTAAAGACTCTACTCAGTCTTTCATGGGTCGAAGACATGGGAACATCTATCTCTTAGACATGAAATTGAATGAATCTCAATGTCTGATCTCAATCCAAGATGAAGCAAGCTTATGGCACAGAAAGCTTGGCCATGTCAATATGAAGCAATTAGCCAAAATCTCATCAAAGCAGCTTGTTCGAGGTTTACCCAAATTACCATATCAAAAGTCCGATCCATGCACACCCTGTATTCTGGGAAAACAGGTAAGAAATTCATTCAAGCCAATAAATCATGTCTCTACTAATCATGTACTACGATTCTGTATATGGATCTCTTCGGACCAACCAGAACTCAGAGTATTGGAGGTAAGAAATACTGCCTAGTAATTGTGGATGATTTCTCTCGTTTTACTTGGGTATATTTCCTTGCAAGTAAATCAGAAACCTTTTCTTATTTTGAAAAATTTACTAAAAAGGTTCAAAATGAGAAAGGATGTGTTATCTCAAGTATAAAAACAGATCATGGAGGTGAATTTGAAAATCAAGATTTCACAAAATTGTGTGATGAATCTGGTTTTAAGCACGTATTCTCCTCTCCATACACTCCTCAGCAAAATGGAGTTGTGGAAAGAAAGAATAGATCTCTTCAAGAAATGGCTAGAACTCTTTTAATTGAAAGCAAAATTTCTTCACGATTTTGGGCTGAAGCTGTTTCAACAGCATGCTATATCATCAATAGAGTCTTCCTAAGACCTATTCTTGAGAAAACCCCTTACGAATTATTCAAAGGTAAGAAGCCTATTGTTTCATACTTTCATGTGTTTGGTTGCAAATGCTTTATATTGAAAAATGCAAAAGATCGAGTTGGTAAGTTTGAAGAAAGATCAGATGAAGGCATCTTTCTTGGATATTCTACATCAAGCAAAGCCTATAGAGTCTATAACAAGAAAAGCCAGACGGTGGAGGAGTCAATGAATGTCAAATTTCAAGACTCTACGCAAGATGAACCCAGTCAGACTCAATATGAAGAGTCTCGAACATGCTCCCACCTTCCAAGGCCTTCAACTCAAAAGTATCTCGAGACTTTGGAAGACCAGCGTCAAGATGTTCATGAAGATTCAAATAAAGAAAGAGATCATCATCCAGAAAAATCAACCAAGAATCGGAAGCACAAGTCCGGTCATCCTAAAGATCTCATTATAGGCGAAATTATAGAAGGAATTCGCACAGATCCAAAAGACGTGAAGAGTCTAGTGCTTGTGGCTCTCATCTCTGAAATTGAACCAAAAAGCATAGAAGAAGCTTTATCCGATGAAAGCTGGATTGAAGCTATGCAAGAAGAGCTCGACAGTTCAACATTAACGATGTCCGGGAATTGACATCTAAACCAAAAGGTAAAACCGTTATTGGAGCCAAATGGGTGTTCGAAACAAGATGAACGAAAAGGAAAAGTCGTTCGGAATAAAGCAAGACTCGTGGCCAAGGGATACACGCAAGAAGAAGGAATAGACTATGATGAGACTTACGCTCCTGTAGCAAGGTTAGAAGCTATTCGTCTATTACTTGCGTTTGCTTGTTACAAAAATTTTAGGTTATTCCAAATAGACGTCAAAAGTGCTTTCCTAAATGGATTTATCCAAGAGGAAGTTTATGTGGAACAACCGCCTGGATTTGAAGACCCAAAGAAGCCGACTCGTCTTCGGGATCGAAAAAGGCTCTATATGGTCTAAAGCAAGCACCTCGAGCTTGGTACGACAGACTAAGTAAGTTCTTATTACGAACGGCTTCGTTAAAGGTAAAGTAGATACTACTCTATTCATCAAAAAGGAAAACAAAAGCTTTTTACTCGTTCAAATATATGTTGATGATATTATTTTTGGATCCTCTAATGAAAGTCTATGCAAGAAATTTTCTAAGTCTATGCAGGATGAGTTTGAAATGAGTATGATGGGAGAATTAACATTCTTTCGGGCCTTCAAATAAAACAATTGAAGGAAGGAACTTTCATTAACCAAGAAAAATATGCAAATGATCTTGTCAAGAGATTTGGATTGGAAAATTGCAAGAAGACTCGATATACCAATGTCAAGTTCTTTGAAGATAGACAAAGATGAGGAAGGGAAGAAAGTTGATCAAAAGCTGTACAGAGCATCATCGGTTCACTTCTTTATCTTACGCTTCTAGACCGACATTTTGTTAAGTGTTTGTATCTCGTGCTAGGTTTCAATCATCCTAGAGAATCTCATCTCGGTGCTGCAAAACGTATCATTAAATACGTTGCTTCATCTTCAAGTATGGGTCTTTGGTATCCTAAGAAGGGAGACTTTAATCTTCGGGATATTCGACGCAGATCTGGCCGGCTGCGAGTCGATAGAAAGAGTACTTCAGAACTTGCCACATTACTTGGAAGCGGGGACGGTGTCTTGGTTTTCAAGGAAACAAAGCACCGTAGCTCTCTCAACAACGAAAGCAGAATATGTTGCCCTTGGAAGCTGCTGTTCACAAATTCTATGGATAAAACAACAGCTACAAGACTTTGGGATTGAAGACTCATGCACAGAAATCAAATGTGACAACACCAGCGCAATCAATCTCACCAAAAATCCAATTCTTCATTCAAGAGCAAAGCATATAGAAATTCGACATCACTTTATTAGAGATCATATTCAAAGTGGAGAAATCTCGATTCAATTTGTTGATTCAAAAGGTCAACTAGTAGATATATTCACAAAGCCTTTGGAGAAAAATCAATTTGATTTTATCCGCTCCAGACTCAACATTTTGAAGCTCGAAGAAGTTAAAGTCTAGAGACTCTCCAACCTTCGACTCGAAAGTTGATAACCATCGACTCAAATCTCATCGAGACTTAAATCTCTCGGACTCGGACGTTGATGACTATAGACCGTAAGTTGTTACTTTATCTAAACTCGAAAAGGTATGATCTTTCGCTTAGTCATTTTCTCCGTGAAAAAACTTGTCTTTTCAAAAGGTTTAATTTTGGCAGTTATTGATTTAGAAAAGAGGTATTCGTACATTTTCATTGTACCGATTAAACTTCCCCTTTTCAAAACTGAGTTATATATACAGTTTTCTCTTTCAATCTTCAAAACCCTAAAAGCATTCTCCTCTCAAACTGGTTTTTACTTCGAATTCATCCTCGAGAAAGTTGTCATCTTTTTCTTGGGAAAGCAATCAAAGAAATCTTTTAGAGACAAGAAGAATGTCGTCTTCAAGGAAGTCCTCAAGAATCGCGTCAAGGGGACCACCGAGGATGAAGGAGGGACCTACCCACTTCGATCTCACGAAGAGGAAGAACTTTCGAGTCAACATCGAACCCGACTCATTCTCCACCACGTCACTCAACGCCTTCTACCCCACAAGGTGCGGGTCAACATCCGTAAGAAGAGGTAATTGAGGACGCAGACCCAAAGAAGAGTCCAAAAACCCTCTTATATTTACAAACTCACCGTGCATTGAAAAGTACTGGGACTCCGATGAAATATGTGGATGATTTCCTTAAAGGAAAGAACTATGGGAATGAGTACATTTTTCTGAAGAAAATGGAGGATTTGGGAATTGCTCCCAAAGGTAAAGCAGAGGAAGCACTTGCAAATATTCCGAGTGACCCTCGGATGTCGGGCCCAAATTTGATTGATGGGAACGACGATGACAAAATGTTCACTGATTTTCAACCGAGATTGGGTGTTGCTGCGAAGGTGAAGGGAAAGAGGATGGAGTTATTTAAATCAAAGGAACAAGAAACCTTGTTCTTCAAATTGCTGAAGCGAGGGTAATAAACCCTAGAAGTGTCGACTTCGATTTTCTAGATGCTGTGAATGTGAAATTGAGAGAAAAGTTTAGTCCGCTTCAACCGGAACATTTTTGCACCGACACCACGGACGGATATGCACAACCGACTCGCATATTTCTATTCAAATCTTAGCTTTATTGATGCGAATAGAATATCTTTCAAAGTGTTCGAGATCAGGATTATGTGTTGGATGTGGATATGTTGGCGGACATACTTGGAGTTGAACGGGCACGATATCAACCAGTCAAAGTCTCAGTTGCTTGTGCCACAATGGACCTTGTCGAAGATAGAGATATTGAGGGAAAAATCATCTATTCAAGGATGCGTGCCATCAACATTGTGTTGCACAAAATTGTTATCAATTGCATTAGGCCGAAGTCTACATCAAAGATCGATGTGTCTAATTTTGAAGCCAAATTGATGTACGCAATCAACTCGGGAAGAAGTTCTCTCTCCCTCACATTATTCTCTTTCACATGTACGAGCAATGTCGAAAGACAAGGGACAATTGCCTTATCCAGTCCGGTGACCAGGATCTTCGACACATGAATATTGAACCGCCACACACTCTCGTGTTCGACCGTGCGATAAGATGGTGGTAGGTTTAAAGATGTTGACAAAGATGCGTCTGAAAGAACTTTCTAAGGCAATGGAGAAATTCAGAGTGAAGACTCCAGTTCCGTCTGCTTTAAAAAGAAAGGGAAAGGAAGCCATTGGTGCCCCAAAGAAAAAGAAGAGAACTCTCATCTTGGAAGATGAAGAGGAGGAAGAAGATCTTACAATCACCGCCTTCGATAAGGACAAGACGTTCTGTTCCCCAATCAACGAAAGCAAAGAAGAAGAGAGAGAAGAAGAAGAAGACAAGAACAGAGAAGAAGAAGAGCGAGAGAGAGAAGGAGAAAGAAGTGAAGAAGAAGGAGAAGAAGAGCAAGAAAAGTCTGCAGCTGAATCGGAGAAAAGGATACGTAAGAGCATGATCATCACTCTTCTCCTCTTGATGTCCTAGAGACAGGGGGAGTTGGTGAGCAAGAGAGGTCCTCACCTCATGCTGCCAATAGTGAAGGTCTACGACAATCTCCAGCAGCACCGTAAGAATTTCAGGTTTCTCAATTGCTCGAAGAAGGTCACGATACGTCGAACCAAATCTGCAAGACTTTATAGAAGCGCCATCGTCTCGCATTCACTCCATCCGAGAAAGCCAATGCTAGTACACAGACGAACAATTCTGCAGATTTTCGTCGTATCATGGATATTCTTCGGAAATGCGTGGCCAAATCTATGCCCCGGATCGTGAAATTCAAGCCTTGAAGAATGCTGGACAAGCATCTTGATTACCCCGGAGGATAAAATGAAAGACCTCGCTCTACAACGCAAACCAATGCCAAGGGAGAAGAGGTAGCTCAACCGAGGGAAGACTTGAAGAAGCTCGAAGGAGTAGTCCAGTCCATGGGGATTTCCAGATTGTGCGCATTCCCAAGCAGACATGACATCTTTCTCACCTTTTTAATGTTGACAAAAAGGGGGAGAAAGCAATTTGAACCAACCAATCAACCAACTTTCTTTGACTTTAAATTTGTTTGAATGTGTTTGTTTTTGAACTTGAGTGAACTTGCATATGAACTTGAACTTGAATCTGACTGAATTGGCTGTGGATTTAAATGCTTGACTGTTTGCATTCATTTCAAGTATTGTTATATGGTATTACTCATGAAAGACTAACCAATTTTCTGTGGGTGCGAGTCCGGTTGTTTTGTTAAATCTTTATGAGATTGCCATATTGCTTGAGAAATGTTTTTGCAGGTCAAAGTGGTTCAAATCTACAGGAAAGTTTTGTCACCATCAAAAAGGGGGAGATTGTTGGAGAAATCGTTCCGTAATATTTTGAAGCCGACAAAACGTTTCTTTCGATCTAGTCCGGATATCCGCAGATCGTCTAGTTTAAAGTCTGAAAACTTTATGATCACCAGACTCAAGATTCAAGACTCAAGTATCAAGACTCAAGACTCAAGACCATTCTCATTGACAGTCTTTCTGATCCAGTGACGAAGGAAATCCAGAGTCGAAGTATATGGTTGAGGATTTTATCCTATCGTCCTGGAGAAGATCTTTTTGGCTAGATAATCATAACGGATTCTTTTGTTCGTATCAGGATCAATTGAAGATCCGATGGTCGACGAAGTATTCTTGGAATGTTCTATTCTTGGAAACCAAGATCCCGATTGTATGGGCGAACATGATTGATGGGCTATCGTCGAGTTCCTTTTATAGCTCGAATGATCTTCTTGATTGATTCCGTCCAACGGGTAGATTGGAGGAATTCCTTTGGTAAGTGCCAACGGTATGATGGCATAAAGGAGTATAAAAAGGAAGACATTCTAGTTGTCTTAAGGACGTGATTGATAGAAAAATTTCAGAGTCTCGAAGCACCTTGATTATTAGTCGATATAGTCCGAGCGAAATTGTATACACAGAGAGTTTATACTTGGTGATACCTTGAGCGAGTGTAGTAGATCATCTACATCGAGAGATCAAGGAAGAACAACACCGTAACATCTCTTTGTTCATAGTGGAATCCAGCCAAATTGGCTGTCGGTGCGTAAGAGTGGACGTAGGCTTGGATCAAGCCGAACCACTATAAACCGCGTGTTTAATTCTCTCTTTCCTTACTCAGTCTTACATTGATTGTTATCTTTCGCTAATCCTTGAACTGTCTAAGTATTGCGCAAGTATACAGAAATTACCAAGAAAAATCTTTATATACCTATTCACCCCCCTCTAGGTACTCATACAAGCAACATCACTCCCACATGGCACCACCGCTGTTGTCATGAACTCCTTTGCGGAAGTGACCCCAACACCTCTGATAGTGGACCTAAAATCCAAGTTCAAGATGCTCCTCCAAGTGGGGTGCCTCACCGTGTCATTCCCCCCGCCGCTGCCGTCGAGCTCCGCCTCCGACACAACCAGTTGCTTGACATGGCTCGATGCCGAGACCCTCGTCCGTGGCGTACATATGCTTCGGGACAGTGGCAATGCCGTCGCCAAATGAGGTATCTGCTCTTGGGTAAGCTTTGGAGTCTACTAAGACCCCATTTCTATGGTCCGTCAAGGAGCATGTGATGGCGTTCTTGCCCAAGGGGCTCCAAGAGCGGACGAGAGAGTACGGGAAATTCGTCCCATGGGCTCCATAGGGCTAGGTGCTGAGCCACTCGGCGTGTGGGGTCTATGTGACGCACTGCGGCTACAACTCGGTGTTCGAGAGCGTGGCGGGTGGCGTGCCGATGGTATGCAAGCCATTCTGGGCGGACAACATGATGAACGGGAGGATGATAGAGGAAGTGTGGGGGATTGGTGTGAAAGTAGAAGGTGGGACCATAACGAAGAGTGGGATGGAGAAGGCACTAGAGGTGATGTTGAGGGGTGAGGATGGGAAGGAAATGAGGAAGAAGGTTGGTGAGTTGAGGGAGAGATTGGTGGAGGCTGCTGGACCCGATGGGAGTGCTGAGGCCGATTTCAAGGTCCTTGTGGAGCTCATCTCCACTTCATGAAGCGTATCATGCACTAGCTCCAATTTGTAGCAAACTTTAATAAATCTACTAAGTGATGTGTCTCAAACTACCATTGGTCGCGAAATCAATGTCATGTGCTCATGGTCAATGCTTAAGGTCTATTTAAGTCCAACGTAATATTTAGTAAATCAATGTCATGTACGCATGGTCAATGCTTTTGATGTTTTGGGTATGGTTTGAACTCTCCATTCTATTTTGGCATGGCCTCAAATGAGTTCTAATATGGACTTTTCTAGAATAAAAGTTTTTGGGCTATTGTAAGAATGATAACTTGTTATAAGTCACAATTTCTTAAAGGTGTAGACCCCACAAAATTATATAATAATTTGTTATTTAGTTTCTCGTGATCCTAAAAAGACTGTTATTCTCATGGTAGATTAAAAGATTATAACCCAATCATTTCTCTTTTAATTTCTTTTCGCTTCATTTATTCCTCCATCACTAATTGGAGGAAAACATGATCTTTTATCTCTTTCGTTGTTGTGATTGAATATAGCATATGAAGGAATTTATTCCAAATATATCAAACTTTGCTCGTAGCTAGGATATAACTTGCCAAAATACCAAACTCTTGAAGATCATAATCTGTAGATGAAAAAGATAGGAGAGAGTCATAATATGATTGGGTGAGATGGGTGAGAGTTGTTTGGAGTGATTATTGCTCATAGTCAGGATCTAATGTGGTTGTGTGATGGGTGAGAGTTGTTTGGAGTGATTATTGCCAATGTCTGAGTTTGGCATTTTGACAAGCTAAATCCTAGCTGCGAGCAAAGTTTGATATTTTGGGAATAAATTTCTTCATATCCCCGGCGTCAACAGCATTTCCGAAACTCTCCGGCGACACTTTCAGGGACAACTCCATGGGTTTGTAGATGAAAATGATAGGAGAGAGCCATGATATGATATGACTATGATGTGGTTGCATGATGTGTGAGAAGTGTTTGGCGTAGTTATCGCTAATGTGTGACTGTAGCATGTTGGAGTATATAATGTCTCAAACTCGTAGTACTCCTTTAGGTCAGACCACGACTTCAAAAAAACATGTGTTTTCAACATACGAGGGGCCAACGATGATCTAATAAGACTCTGTGAGCTTTTCTTGTGTACTCTAGAATATTCCTAAGAGCATCCTCGCCAAGTCTTCTTGGATCATTCTCAGTTCTTTGTACATTGAAAACCTATGCTTTCCTATCTAATTTGGCAATGTCCTCGTGGATCTTCAGTATGGAAGGCATCGATTTGCTACTTGAATTGCCAGATGGCTTCCGTACGTTCCCACTTTGCTTCACTTTTAGGCAGACCCTTGCATTAGATTGACCTTTCATTTCGGTGCACAATATCTCTTGGCGGATCGAGTCATGCGTAAATGATAATGGTGCACCAAAGTGAGAGTATTTAATTTGATGGAAGTATATACACGATAACGAAGCAAGTTGGAAAGCCACGGAAGCTTTTGGCAATTTAAGAAAGTACGTGGCCACAGGTCTAGAGGTTTTTAACGTACGAGGACCAAGGATGAAAATCGGGCGAGCTTTTCTTGTGTACTCCTATGGGCTTTGTGAGAATTATATATTACATTAGAGTGATTGTGGATGAAGAGATAGAAAACCTCCATTGAGAAATACTTTTCTATATATATACATATATTTGAGACTCTCCTCTTCATTTGTATCATCTCACAAGCAATAAAGAATTCAAAATTTTCCTCTTTAAGAGTTTTTGTGACATATGCATCCATGATCTCTTTTGGCCCCTGCTAAGATGATGGATTTGTCATCGCTTCGCCCCTTTTTTAATGTGTAAGCTTTGAATTCTCTATGATATTTCATGTACTAGGGTGCACATAATAACCATTAGATTTCTCTATTTCTCTGTTTTCTAGTTCCCTGAAATAGGCTTAAAACAGAATTTCATTTGGTAACATAGTTTCATTTTTATATTTCTAGAACAGGTTTTTACTCCAGAAATAGATTTTAAACCAAATATTAGAAATTAAAATTTTTAACTTTTCTATTTCTAGAACAAAAGTGGGAGATGAAAACTTTTTTCATCATTCACTCTCGTCACTGCCCACCCACTGCCATGGGGCTTTGGACGCCCGTTGTTGACTACCGTCGCATGTCGTTGGATGTCAGTCGCTAGCCGTCCCTTGGATGCTAGCCCTCAGTGGCCAATCAATGGTCGTTGGCCGTCAAACACCTATCGGATGCAGCCCCCAATTGTTGGTTGTCGAATGCCAGATGCCTCCCATAACAACTCGGGAGCGAGAAATTCTATGTTATTATTAAATGAATTTCTATTTCAAAAAGAGAATTTCAAACCCATATTTTTGCTCAGCAACTTATTCGAAGAATGAGAATAGAAAAATCAATTTCTAGCCAAAAATTGATTTTTGGAATAGAATGGTGGTTACATGCATGCCCTAAAGATACACCTTATTTTGTAGAGAAATTAAAATGGATTGGAGAAGGGCAAAGGTGTAAATGGATTTATTGATGATATGAACAATACTTAGGGTGCATTTGGTTCAGCTTTTAGAAAAAGCCTTTAGGAGAATGCAAAGGCTTTTAGCTAAAAGAACTTTATGAAAAACAAATACTATTTGGTAAACTGAAATTAAAATGTGCCTCGAAACAAATACCATGAATTAAAGGATTACTCTTCAAATGTTTGTGAGAATTTGCCAAGTCAATTAGTAAGTGAAATTGCTCCATCGTCTTTTTGACATTTTGCAATTTAAATAAATAGCATCCCCATGGGTTATATATATCAACTTCATAACTGTGGGATGTGTACATATTTCCGAGACAAACCTTTAGCTAATTGATGTTATATTCTGTGCACAAACAATCATGCCTAATAGAACTATTTCAAGGTCTATCAAGCAATGGCAAAAACCATGGGTACACTGATAGCTCACATGAACAAATAACATTATGTTTTCTAGTTGAATCAGGGACTTGCTCTAATCAATTGCACAATGCAAAGGACATGGAAATCGTCTGGTCCAATTGCATTCATTCCCTGAAAAATGCAGCTCAAAACTCATTTAAATCGAAAAAGATGCAACGAAAAAACAAAACAACAAAGATACAGACTCTTTCACATCTCCAAACAAGGCAAAACAAGGTTCTGCTCCTATGTGACAGCAAAGCACTCCTTGCTGAGCTAGGGGCCGGCTTCATGGACTTGTCCCCACGCTTCCATTCAGCCAAGCAAACCTCATCGGAGTTATCTTGCACATGCTGCAAGGCCTATGAAAATGAAAATTCACAATGGTGAAAATGATATATTTTCAGCCAATTGTGTAAGAGTGACCCTTAGTGCATATCATAATAGAGATGAACTTGGCCAGGTGCAAAGGCACCATAATCAATTGATTTGTCTAAAACAATTTTTTTTTTTTTTTTTGTATCTTAAAAGGTAATTAAAACCACCAACTACAGCTATTACACCTCTTGAATTGTTCTATATTGAAACAGGATATGCACAACATGAAACAAGACTGTTAAAAATGAATACAAGCGCCCATGAATTCAGCATCGGGGAGGAATGTAATGGAAGAAAGTTAGCATCAAATTGAAAGATCCATTTAGCATTACAAGAACATATGCGAAGTCCTAGAGAAAAGTCCTATTGTGCCAAAAAGAGAATATGCTTACCAAATTCTAATACAGCCTTCAAGAATTCTTATATCAAATTGTTAAATGGAACACGACAACATTAATGAACTAAAGACCAATCCTATTGATTTCCAGAATTCTTAACAAAATCTTCCCGGAATTATAAGGGACAAGAGTACCTAAAAGTGCAAAGGTAAACTTGATCCAAAATTTCATAAAACGTTACTGCTATGAAGTTTCCAAATTTACCACTACATTAAATAAAAATGAAAAACTCCACCACTTAGGACACCTAAAGACGTGCAATAACCGATACCAAATTTATCTAGTCAAATGAATGACTTATAGAGCAAAGTCAGGACATGGTTTAGCACATGCCAATATTAAAGGAAAGAAATTGACTATCTGCTTCAAGGAAAAGTACACAAACAACATCCTTCATAAGGAGAAGACAATATGAGGGCGTGATGGCATTACAATTGAACTTTTCCTCACAATGGATCAGCTATAAACATCATTGGGAGCCCTCATGCCTTGTTGCACGGCGTCATATTTTCTTCAAGATCTCAATTTCCATAAGCCTTGGAAAAGTAGCATCTTTAAGGAATGTAACAGAGTGTCGCGTGGTGCTAACTTAGGTTTCCGCTACATCTATTACACATCCGTGCTGGTAGTATGAACATCCTTAAGCACTAATTTGACAATCCAACGGAACTTCAAACGCAATGTGTATGGTTTTCCCTCTGCCAAATATCATTCTATTCATACAAGAAAAACCTATAAATGCCTTCCTTGTTTCTATGCTGTTAAACTAAGAGTTTTCGAAGAACTCAACTCAGATGCAAAATTAAGATAAGTACTAAGTTCTGCAACAAATTTCCATTCAATGCAGCTTTAGGAGAGGGCAATATTGGATATGACAATAAAAGATTGTACAAATGCCACATACGAAAAACCAACATGTTGTTGACATCAGACAACAATCAAAACTATGAAATCTAACATGTCTTGGAATTGCATGGATCCATATTCTAGACAACATGCTCTTAATAGATAGGAAAAAAAGAGAGAAAAAACAGCAAGTTTCTAACTAAAAAAGTGCCCAATGTACTAGCAGAGTTCAATACAATCCAACTAGAGGAACAAGTTAATATGACAATCTTACAGAAATAATGTTTTCTATTCTCAACCTCCTCTTTCCCAAGAAAAACAATAATCAATTGATTGTCACTGCAGTTTTTACTTAGAATAGCCAATCAAGAGCTAAATCAAAGGAGACTAAATTGCTAATTGAGTTGAGTTGGACATTAGCTGGAGAGATTAGTAGTGAAAGCGAAGGTACCTTGCCATGGAGCTATGAAGAGAGAGGAAGCTATCATGATAGGAGTTGTGCTTGCGCTTCTGCTTTAGGTGCTTCATGAAGGTGACATTCCATTTCTTTGGAGCTCCCGTAGTCGTTGGATTTGGGATGAAGAAGATTTCTAGGGATTATTTTGGAGCCCAAGGGAGGGCTTTGAGGTGGTTACACCCAAGGCGCAATGACGCTGGGGTTGCACGATCTTAGCAAGCCTTACGACAACAGCTCCGGAGCAACGATACGACCATTAACCAGGCGATCAACGGCAACCATCAACCAAGCAACCAGAGGTGACTAGGCAAGCGATATACCCCCAACAATATGCGAGGCGAATGACTAAAGTGAGTAGACGAGCGAAGAGAGGTGAGAGAAGAGAGACATAGATCTGAGGGTTTTTATGTTAAAAGGGGTAAATGTGGAATTACATTTAATGAGTGAGGATAAGATTGAAAATTTTTAAAATTCATTAATTCAGATCTGTTGCATGCCGAGAAACCCAAAATGCCAAAGCAGGTGGGAGTAGGGGTGTTAACAGTTCGGTTCGGTTCGGTTTTTTTGAAAAACCGAACTGAACCGAACCGTTAAAAAAATCTTCCGAACCGAAATTTCGGTTCGGTTCGGTTTTTCGGTTTTCGGTTTTTAACTTTTGGTTTTCGGTTTTCTTCTTTTTTAATTTTTTTCAAGAATCATCACCACCCCAGAGAAGCAAGAATCTCCAGATTTCTTTTCGTTTCGTCCCCGCTGGGATCCTAGATGAGTGTTCTTGGGTACCCAGATGCGTTCGACGCACCGGAGCTTCAGGTGTGGAACAACGCCGCCTTCGACAACAGCGAGTCCGAAGACTCCGCCACCGTCGCCGCTGCCGTCTAGGTGTCTTGGTCGTTTGTCAACCCCGTCTTCGTGAAGCTCTCCGACTCGCTCGAGTCCAATGACTTCAGCAAGGAAATCCAGAGCCCCGAGT
The DNA here is from genome assembly GCA_014182405.2 of Eucalyptus sideroxylon. Taxonomy (NCBI): domain Eukaryota; kingdom Viridiplantae; phylum Streptophyta; class Magnoliopsida; order Myrtales; family Myrtaceae; genus Eucalyptus; species Eucalyptus sideroxylon. The sequence goes on along the minus strand of CM024550.2, from coordinate 14,177,415 downwards.
GCGCCAATTCCCTGCATTTCCCTCAAATCCTCCGTTCCTTCCAAGATCCGGTGGAAGCGGGCGTGCCGGAGCCCCTGTCGGCCAAAGCCATAGATCAAGAAGGCAATGGCAAGACTATAGATGCGGAGATTGAGGAGGTAGAGAAGGAGATCACGCGCCTATCGTTGAGGCTCGAGGCGCTTCGCCTTGAGAAGGCCAAAGCTGGGGACGAGAAGAAGCCCCACGGGAGAGTCGTCTCGGCCAAGTTCAAGGAGCCGAAGCAAGTGGTGGGGATCGGAAGAGATCCGGATGCCGCGAAGAGGATCAAGGAGACTCTACTGTCAAGCGTGAAGCCGAAATTGAATTGGAGAGGGCTCAGTTTGGGGCTGGTGGAGATCCGCTTCAAGCGCCGGCAAATTGCGTCCCTCGATCAAGGGAGAGTTCACTCTTGGTTTGTCGATACGTAACCGGAGGAATCGTGCTTCGGAAGCTGGAGGAGATTGAAAGTCATGAAGGAGAGGATAGATATTATCGGTTTGTGGTTCGGTTCGGTTCGGTTAACCGATAAAACCGAACCAATAAAAAGTATCGGTTTTTAATGAGAACCAAACCGAAAACCGAACCGAAATAACCAAAATTTTCGGTTCGGTTCGGTTCGGTTCTCGGTTCGGTTCTTTACACCCTTAGGTGGGAGGGAGCCTCGATTTAAAGGCCTCTAGGGAACGCTAGCATTTGCAAAATGGGCTCCCAGAATTTAATGCCAAACACACTAGCATTCGGCTGAGGGTCTTTAGAGGCCCCAGAGGCTTTGCAAGGCTGTTTCCAAACACAGCCCCGCAATTACGAAGCCTAGCGTAAAGGTTCAATTTCAGCCTTTCGGCTTTCGAAGCCAGCCCTTTTATAGCCGGTCGTAGGCACAGAGCTCGGTTCTTGACCAATCATGTAGTGATCGTGCTTAGCCTTTAGGCCATAAACTCATCGACACCGCTTCGCCTTAGCTGCCAAGAAGAAAATCAGAATTCAATTACTTTTGGAGGAGAGAACATACCGAGGTAAGTAATGTTTTATCAAGCACCTAAAGACAACATCGACATGCATAAAATAAAAAAAGATCCGCTCGTTCAAAATATTTTGAATATTTTATGAAAATTAAGACGTTAACGACACATCCCAAAATCTGGACTTAGGGCTCAAGGGGAAAGAAAAAAGGATAGAAAAGAAAAAGAAAGTAAACCATGGGCTCCAAGGCAAAATTGATTAGGAATTGGACTCTCCATTTTCGCTAGAACCTTCCAGGATATATGTCCCGGAAAGCTCATGCCCTTTTTCTTTTATTTATTCCTTTTCTTTCTAAAAGAAAATTGAAGTTTCCAGATACTCAATTCCACCATAAATAAACTTCTGCACTACCTTCTTCATCCTCGTCATCCTCTTTTCGCGTCTCGAATCTCCATCAACCTCCGTCGTCTCGTCGTCGCCGCGCCGCCTCGCCATGCCGAGCAGATTCCCGGGAGCCATCACGCAGACTGGGACGCCGTTGTCCTCCACAAGTCGAAGCCCAAGTCGCGGGACCTCCGGGACCCTAAGGCCGTCAACAAGGCCCTTTGCTCCGGCGCCCCGTCCGCACCGTCAAGAAGTTCGACGCCGCCTCCAACAAGAAGGCCTCGTCCTTGGCGCTCCCGGCCGTGAGCGCCCGAAAGCCGGACGAGGCCGCGGAGCCGGCGGCGCTCGAGAGGGTGCCCGGCGAGGTGCGGCAGCCATCCTAGAGGGCGCGGCCGGAGAAGAAGATGAGCCAAGCCGAGCTGGCGAAGTAGATCAACGAGCCCCCCAAGGTGGTGCAGGAGTACGAGAACGGCAAGGCGGTGCCCAACCAGGCCGTGCTCGCCAAGATGGAGCGGGTCCTCGGTGTCAAGCTCAGGGGTGGCGGCTGCGTCGGAGGCGAGCGAAAGTTGTTAGACGCAAATTGCGCAACCCCAAGATCTCCATAACCAGAACAAGAACATGCATAATTGAGTAGAAAGATTAACGCACCTGTTTTGGGATTGATCGAACATAAAGCGGAAGCATAAAAAAGGATTATCCACATATATCAAGGGGATCCACGCATCAAGTCCTTCTCCTCTATTGCCCTCCGTATCACTGGCTCAATGAGGCGGCCCCCCTCACGTTTACCGTTAGGTAAACGCTCCTTAGGTGAGGATACATGTGAGAATTAGGGTTAAAGGAGAGACTTAAGTACTATTTATAGAGTTTCTAGCCAGTCCCCCTCATTATGGGCCAGGCTCAACTCGGCCCACACTAGCCAGCCCCATATTAGACTAATTAAGAAACCTTCTATCTCACCTTAGACTAGCTCTGTTTTACGGTAACCGTAAAAATAGTAAATTACAATATCAATTAATGTAGTCCACATTAGGAAAACTCTTACATTCTCCCACTTGGACTATATTAATTGAAATCGTACCTTATGCGCGCACATTGGTCTAGAGATAATTCTTAATAGTCAATCATATCCCATAAAGTCTCAAACACCGAATCATGGCGGTAATCGCATGTATACACACAGAGCCTTCCATTGTCACGAATGTTCTCAACTTTATTGATATGGATTCAATATGGTAGTGTGTCAAATAGATAACATCTCTCATAAAGAGATCCTATTTGTCAGTCATCATTCTCTTACCTTAGGTGTCACAAAAAACTTGTGCAACTAGAGAATGCTTTATGGTTCCAATGAACCCACATATGTCTTGTCCTTATGATTAACCTTTCTTTATGTATCACAAGACATATGCACAAGGCTAATAACCGGATGCCCGGATGCCCCTAGCCTTCATTCAAGGTCTATACAATCCCTTGAGACTTTATCAATATGTATTCAACATAATAACAACGCATTCAAAATATTTTATTGAATGCAAAAGTTGATACATATCAAACCGTTACTAAGTGTAACGAACCACAGATGTGAACTTTATCAAAGTAAAGCCAAAATAACTCCCACTAAACAACAGTATCCGAAGATACTCCTAGGCCCATGTTAACCATATGTTACTAAAATACACATGGGTGTAGGCCTTTAGTTAGTGGATCTGCAACCACATTATCTGTGAAAATATGTTATATTATAGGTCACCTTTATGTACCGTTTCTTTATGGTCAAAAATATCTGACCACCATATATTTAGACCCCTTGAGACCTTTATAGTAAATAAATAATACTACAAATTTGTTATCTCAATACAACCGTATGGGTTTATCCATTAAGCTAAAACGATCAATTCCGTCATGAGGTTTTGGAGTCTAATAGCCCAAGTAACAACCTAAAAGAATGTTACTAACACTGCATACATAGTAAAAAATAACAAAGAACTTTATTTACCGCACTTCCTACTAACATAAATCTGTATTCCGTTATTGATTGCATGTCATCGAACAGCCAGCAAAGTTTACATCTAAATACTCTACTAATTGCAAGAATTGAACATGTCTATAAATTAGCATATAATCTCTTGTCTTCTTTAAGTACCTTAAAACCTTCTTGACAGCAACCCAGTGATCATGTCCTGGATTTGACCGATATCTCGCTTAGAAGTCTCGTCACAAAGACAACATTTAGTCTAGTGCAAATTCGAGCATACATTATACTTTTAAGTGCACCGACACAAGGTACACCATTTAATTAGATTTTCTAAATATCTAAATAAGGACAATGTGATAGATTTAGTCCATCACCCTTAACAACAGGAGCAATTCCTGGCTTGCAATGATGTATATTGAATATTTCCAATATACAATCAGCAAATGCCCTCTGAGAAAATCTAATATAATATGGCAAAATTAATCCTTACAGACCTCAGTATTGTCTCAATGTCACAACTTATAAGCAAAATATCATGTACATAAAGTATGAGAAAAAATAAATTTCCTCCCATTGACCTTGCAGTATATTGAATTACTTTGTTCCCAATTGAACAAAATAACAACACTATGAAACTTTAATAATATTGTCTGGAAACTTGCTTAAGACCATGAATTAGAACTTTTCAGTCTACACACAAGTTTACTTGAATCTGCTGCAAAATCATCCAGTTGCACAATATAGATTTAGTATCTATTTGGCGTAACTTTATATCAAAATAAATTATTAATGCCACATTCACTCTGAAAGAATCTTTTAAAGAAATAGTTATTTCTTCAATATAAACAATCCACCCATCTTTCAGAGTGACAACTTTAGTTACCAATTTGGCTTTAAATTCCACAATCTTTCTTTGAAATTCTTTTAATTTTGTACGCCAATTTGCAACTAATGAACTTGTAATCTTTAGGCAAGTAAGTTTCCAAACACTGTGATGTTTCATAGATTGTATATCGTCTTTTATGGCATCTAATCACATACTTGATTGAGAATAAGAAACAACATTTATAAATATGTCATTACATCAACCATATAGTGGATATTGTAATCATGCTTTCACAAATAGACTATATAGTCTGATGGTATAATTGATCATCTTTCCTTAACAAATCTTCTTAATAAAGCTGCAACCACTTCATTATGCACTTGAGAGGTTTAAGAAATTTCATTATAAACTATATCAAGAATAATACCTTGAACCTCAACAAGTTTAGTCTATGGTACAGGAGATTCCATAATTATCTGTATAGGTAAAGACAAAAACTTAGTAACCTCCATCATACTATTATCTTTAATAATCTGAGAGCAGCTATCCTCTACAATTACTTCAATATTTAGAAACTTTAGAGTATGCGATTCCATAATTCTTGTACCTTCTTTAGGGTCATAAAATCAATACCCCTTTTGTATATGAAAAAATTGCTTTCATAATATCTGATATTGCTAGTATGAGTACCTAGAAGGGGGTGAATAGGTATACAAAGATTTTTCTTGATAATTTCTGTATACTTGCGCAATACTTAGACAGTTGAAGATTTAAAAATCAATCGTGAGACTGAGTAAGGGAAAGAGAGAATTAAACACGCGGTTTATAGTGGTTCGGCTTGATCCAAGCCTACGTCCACTCTTTTCGCACCGACAGCCAAGTTGGCTGGATTCCACTATGAACAAAGAGATGTTACGGTGATGATCTTCCTTGATTTCTTGGTGTAGATGATCTACCACACTCACTCAAGGTCTCGCCAAGTACAAACACTCTCTCGTATACAATTTCGCTCGATCGTATCGACTAACAATCAAGGTTCTTCGACTCTGGAATTTCTCTATCGATCACACACTTAAAACAACTAGAACGACTTCCTTTTATACTCCTTTATGCCATCATAGCCGTTGGCACTTACCAAAGGAATTCCTCCAATCTACCCGTTGGATGGAATCAATCAAGAAGATCATCCGAGCTATTTAAGGAATCTGATGATAGCCCATGAATCTTGTTCGCCCATACAATCAGGATCTCGGTTTCCAAGAATAGAACATTCCAAGATTATTTCGTCGACCATCGGATCTTCAATCGTTCTTAGATAAGAATTAAAGAATCCGAAATGATTATCCAACCAAAGAATCTATTCCAGAGGATAGGATCGAATCCTCAACCATATACCTCGGCTTTGGATTTCCTTCGTCCTTTGGATTAGAAAGATTGTCAGTGAGAATAGACTTAAGTCTTGAGTCTTGAGTCTTAAGTCTTGAGTCTTGAGTCTTGAGTCTTGAGAATACAAAGTCTTCAGACTTTAAACTGTCGGTCTCCGAACATCCAGACTTAGACTGATAGAAACGTTTTGTCAGTTTCAAAATATTCTGGAAAGATTTCTCCAACAATATCAGCCCACAAAAGACCAGATAAATTAGTCTTACTAATCATACTCATCACCATGTTCAATATGGTGCATTTATGCCTTTCGCCCAAATCTTTTTGTCATAATTTTCAGGTATAGTAATTAAATTACCGCCCAAGAATCTACCAAGTATTTGACAAATGACCCTTTAAGCTATTTCGCATTGTCATACTTGCCAAAATACTCATTGCCACTATTAAACCTGACAACCTTTTAATCATATACGAGATGTATATGTCATTAGGACTTAAACACAATTTTTGCAGATGCATCCTAATTTCAATATCAGACAAGACATAATTTCAAGCAACTAAGGCTTCCATCATCTTATAGCAGTGCAGTCCGCAGGCAAAACTCTTTTCAAGTGTTCCAGAATAGAACGCTTCATGGACAATAAGCAAATTCAATTGCTCTTTTCTCAAGCAACAAATCATATGTCCACAACTTAAAATTTGAAGCAGTAAAAACCTCAATGATGACGGAATTACCATTTACGAAAAGGTGACTGAAAAACAAGCAGTATATAATTAGCATCATGTGAGCATTGTGTAACTTGACGTACAAGTACACATCCAGAGAGTTACATGCAAAATCACATAATCACCTTTGGGCAGAATACATGACATGCAATTGTACACTCCCAACATGATAAGCATTATGAGAATATGTTCCAATTCTTCGTGAATTCATCACCTTTGGGCATATGAATCACTAGAATCAGTCACTCCTCCACTACACTATCATGTATCCCTCCATGAACTAATACACAATCACCTCCTTTGGGAGTATGATTACATATTAGACCAGGAGACATCCCAATCATTATACGAGACCGAAATTTCTCGAACCCAATCAAGCGTGCCACTTTGGCAGTCACTACTCAATTGAATCATTGAAATTCTCTCATACCAGGGATATAAGCTTTACTCCTCACATACACCATATATATGTGATTTTAACTTTAGTGATAGGGGCATCATATCACCAAAATCACATATCATGCTAATACATTGCTTTATTCATTAATAAAAAATTAATCATATATATATATATATTGATCATAATAACACAAGAAACTTCTCATAACAGAGAATAAAACATCTCTTATGCACCCCAATTACATATTACCAAAACAACATAAAAAGAATGCTGATCTATTATATCTCTCACAAATTAACATCAATAGTAATACAGGGTACACCAAATCAACAAGCACTATTGCTCATGAGTTTCATACGGCAAAACATGACTCCAAGGCCAACATCTGATTTATTAGCCAATTTTAAGCAACAAATTATCATTGTAATCAACCAGTGGCCTATTAATTGAGTCAAACCAGAGAACCAAATATTTAAAATTTAACAGTAGATACTATTGCTCTGCATAAATGTTGTCATACTCCTTAACCATAAAAAATATTCAACTTGATAGACATTAACAAGTGACCAGATGAGTTCATGTACGATATGCAGTAACTTAATTGACATGCATTACCCACATTCAGCAGATGTGTTAATCAGTACATCAGTTTAGTCACAAGTCCTTAAGTCATCTATTATTCAAAGATTACCAGCGTATAAAAGAGTATGTATGAGCAATAAAAATTTCATGACTTTACTGTTTCTCATCATCTCAATACATCGCTCAAATATAATCTCATACGAATTGTATCTCATTAAGCCAGCTTCAGTTCACAATAAAGTTTGATTTTTATTGATGAATCACAAATTTTATTATGTGATAACATACTAGTAACCCATCACCTGTATTTCCAAAATCAAAGAAAATACAAGAAAATACGCAAAAATACACTAAAAATTCACGTATTTAGGATTTCATATGCAATTTCACATCAATAAAATCATCAAACATATAAAATAAATATACCACAAGATAGGAAATCACCATACGAGTCCAACGCCGCCAACCACGCGCCAAAATAAGCCCCCACGCGCCCGCACGCGCCGCTTGAGTGTGCGGCACGTGGGGATCACGTGCGGCGCGCGTTCGACGCCCAGGCGGCGCGTGGCCGCGCGTGCGGCATCCCCTGGCGTCGCGCCGCCAACGCTCTTGCTTGTCTCGTCTCCCCCAATCCAAATTTGTGATTTAATTTAATTTTTATTGAACAAAAAGTCTCGAAAATCACAAATACAAGATCTGTACTAATTAGGGCTAATCCGTACAAATTAGGGCAAAAACTTTATGCTTTCAAGTTCTAGGGTTATGGTTGCTCTGATACCACATGTTAGACGCAAATTGCACAACCCCAAGATCTCCATAACCAGAACAAGAACATGCATAATTGAGTAGAAAGATTAACGCACCTGTTTTGGGATTCATCGAACATAAAGCGGAAGCATAAAAAGGGATTACCCACATATATCAAGGGGATCCACGCATCAAGTCCTTCTCCTCTATTACCCTCCGTATCACTGGCTCAATGAGGCGGCCCCCTCACGTTTAGCGTTAGGTAAACGCCCCTTAGGTGAGGATACATGTGAGAATTAGGGTTAGAAGAGAGACTTAAGCACTATTTATAGAGTTTTCAGCCAGTCCCCCTCATTACGGGCCAGGCTCAACTCGGCCCACACTAGCCAGCCCCATATTAGACTAATTAAGAAACCTTCTATCTCACCTTAGACCAGCCCTGTTTTATGGTAACCGTAAAAACAGTAAAGTACAATATCAATTAATGTAATCCACATTAGGAAAACTCTTACAGAAGTGTTAGGTCATCGCGGGTGGAGGCATGCAGCGCTCAAGTGCGGTGGCTTTTGGCGTTGGGTTCCAGCGGCGTCAGGTGTCGCGGCGAGGGGGATGGCGGGCAGATCGGCAAGCATCGACGTTCGGAGCTCTGGCGGCGACGGAGATGAGCTGCTGTGGCGTTCAGCAGAGGCGTGGGTTGCTGGTGGAGCGGTGGTGACAGGCGAGTGGTTTCGTGACGACGTCAGAGGCTGAATGGCGGTGAGGAGGGCAGCGCCTCGGGCGGTGTCGGGTTGAGGCAGCGAGCTCGGACGGCGACAGGCAGGAGGGCGATGGCTCAGCTCTGACGATGTCGGGTTGAGGCGGCGAGGGGACAGTGGCTCGGACGACGTTGGGCAGCGCCGCTGCCGCCCTCCTCCCCCCGTTCCTTCACTCTCTTCTTTTTTGCTGTGTTGCTTCTTCACACCGGCACCTTTGCTCCAGATCTGGGTTCCAGGAGAGAGCGGCGGTCGCGGTTGGTTGGGCGGCAGCAATGGCAGGAACGTTGATGGCTAGTCTTCTCCAGCTCCCTCTCTTCGTTTTACTCTTGCTTTTCTTCTTGCAGGTCTGCCCTCTCTCTTCGTCTCTGCCTTGTCCTGTCACTCTTGAGCTCTCCCCCCTCTGAGCTCCCTCTTTCTCCCCCCTACTTGCTGTTTATTTTTCTTTTTGCAGGTCTGCCCCTCGTTCTCCCCTTTTGGGCTCGATGCTTTTCTGCTTTTTTTCCTTCCCTGGTCTTCTTGGGCGCAGAGATGGCTGGAGGAGGAAGAAGACTCAGCGCGGGCTGGGCTGAAAGGAAAGGAAGGCCGGGCCGCGCATGCGAGAGAGAGAGAGAGGAAAGAAGGAAGGGCAGGTTGGGCCAAGGCTAGATTCGGCCTAACTCGGCCTCTCATGTCCCTTTTATTTTGTGTTTTTGTTTTTTTAATTTTTAATTTTAATTAATTAATTTTTATTTTTTAATTTTTTTTATACGCACTTGAAAGTTAAGTGTCAACAAGTGGGGTGGAGAAGGCATTGGAGGTGGTATTGAGGGGTGAGGATGGGAAGGAAATGAGGAAGAAGGTTGGTGAGTTGATGGAGAGATTAATGGAGGCTGCTGGACCCGATGGGAGTGTTGAGGCCGATTTCAAGGTCCTTGTGGAGCTCATCTCCACTTCATGAAGTGCATCATGCACTAGCTTCAATTTGCAGTAGATTATAATCAATGTACTGTGTCTCAAATTGCCATTGATCATGAAAGAACCCCTACTTGCTTAAGGTCTGTTGGACTTAATATTTAGTAAATCAATGTCATGTATTCATGGTTAATGCTTTTGATGCTTTAGGTATGATTTCAACTCTCCATTCTAATTTTGGTATGGTTTCAAATGAATTTTGATATGAGCTTTGCTAGCATACCAATGTTTAGGCTACTATGAAAATAATAACCTATTATAAGTCATAAATTTTTAAATAAGTAGACCCACAAAAATATATAATAATTTGCTATTTAGTTTTTGTGGTCATAAAAAGAACGTTATTTTCATAGTAGATTAAAAGATTTGTAACCTTATCATTTATCTTTTAATATCTTTTTGCTTCATTTATTCCTCCATTGAATTGGAGGAAAATATGATCTTTTATCTCTTTGGTAGTTGTGATTGAATATAACATGTGAAGACTAAAACTAGGGATAGAAAATTTGTTACACAGATACAAATCTTATATATTTTTATTCATCAAAATCCGTCTTATTTACATTTGAGATTTCACAGTATTAAATATTGGGAATGTTACAAAGGAAATAAACTAAGCATTAAAAACAAAAGAATTACCTAATTAATAAAGACATAAGAACTAAAAAAATACAATAAAGACTTAGGAACTAGATAATGCATTAAAACACCTAAACACTTCAACTTTGACTTGGGAAATGTATAAGACAGTTAAGACTCATGAAGCTGGGACTAAAGATGTTGGACTAGATGCAAGAAAGAAATTGCTGGTACCTGTTGCGGTAGCGGTGGGTGTGAGGCACGAGGCTCTCTGAAGGGCCTCGCACGGCACGTGCACAAGAAATGTGAAGGCACATTTTTTTTAAGTTCAATGTCAAGAAAATTCAAACAAAAGGAAAACAAAAATTAGGAAGGAAAGGTAAGCCGAGATGAATCTGAATTCAGTATCGTTTTTATTCCCAACAAACGGTCCAGATGCATGACTAAACTCCCGTCACAATTTAAGTAGCACTGCTACGCGACACGCAACACGTGATATGACATGATACGATACGCGATACGTCATTTCTCAAAAATAGAGAATTCTAATACATTATTATACGTTATATATATTAAATGAATATTTTTATTTTTAATTAATTTGATATTTTATTTTTCGAAATCACTATTTAGCCTCATTAAAATATATTTCTTGATAAAAATAAAGAAAAATCAAAAAGAAAAATCACTCCCTCGTTTTCTAGAAGATGCCCACATTTTCTTTTATTCATTTTCTCATCTTTATTTCTTTCTCTCTTTTTATTTTTATTTTTTGCGTTAGATATTAAAAATCACAAGTTCAAAGAAGTACAAAAAAGGGCTGCCAAAAAATAATTTTTCCAAAAATTTTTTCCCTCATTTCTTTCCCCCCCACCCCTGTCAGGCTATCATTTCCTTTCTTGAAAATTATATGCTAAGTCCCATAAGAAACCTCATTTTTAATTTATTTTCTACTCTTCTTGCTAAAATTAAAAGAGGAAGAAACTTAAAAACATAGCTGTAACCTCCTCCTACGCTGAGTCACACGACCCTTTTGCTCTCGATCTTTGCTCTCTCTCTCTCTCTCTCTCTCTCTCTCTCTCTCTCTCTCGATCGTCTCGTAATCGCTCGCTGCCTCGTCTAGCCCTTCCTCCTTCATAGCCGCAACCTCGCCTTCAGCCCTCCATTATGAGATCCCAATTGTGGTCCTTTGGGTCGCCTCAGTCTCTACTCTTCCTTTGGCCTTCTCTTATAGTCGTGGCCTCGCCATCGCTCGCGGCCTCACCTCCTCTCCCTCTCCCTCACCTCAACCTTCCATTGTCTTCTTCAACTATTTTCTCTCTCTTTGCACTTGCAGACTCACCCCAGAAACTCACCATGTCTCGGACACGTGTGTCAGAATGTATTGGGAAGAGTTGACCATATGTCAAAAATCCGACTCGTGTTGACCGCATGTCCAAGCGTGTCGGACACGACATGGAAGTTCCTGCAATGTGTCAATGCTTCATAGGTCACAATAACTATGTTGAATAATTTATGGCGCGATAATACATGTTCAAGTTGCAATTACATGCAGAACTTTTAGTTGGGCATTCTAATAATTTTGTAGGCTTGACAACAATTAGAAGTTTGAGAAATGAGAAACAAAGAGAGAAATAAGCGTAGGCAATAACACTAAGTTATGCCTTAATTGAGAATTTATCTCTTCAAGGTATATGAAAATGTGTGCGCTAAGAACCATAAGTGATTTTTGAAAGGCATGTTGATCTTAACCTTTGCACAAAAAATAAAAAAATAATAAAAAACTTGGATCAACCCGACCCGATCACGTGGGTTGTATGCCCTTTGGGTTTGGGGTTAGGTTAGGTTGAGCACACTCCTTTAGTGTTTTGGATTAGGTATCATAGAAACCAAACTTGTTGACACCTTAATTAACGGTCATGTTACTATCCTCGCCCTCCCATTTGGTAGCCCCACATGGCCTCTCGCCAACCTCCTCAAGCTGGCTAGGTCCATCCCCAACCTCTGTTTCTCTTTCTAGAACACAGTTGTAACATTCTCGATTTCGATCCTTATTTTGGTTCTAACTAGGAGGCTAAGTTAGATAGGCATTGGATTAGTTAAACCTTCATAGAAAATAAGCGTGAACAGTATGAAAAGCATTAAACGGGGGTGATGAGTATAAAGGCTTAGGTTTCCTAAGTAATTAATGAGAGAAAATGACTCATAAACTTAGGTGTATAGTCATCATGACAAGCCATTAATGAATGAGGTAAATCACTTGTCCATGTGTCCCTATTAGACTAGGGTAATAATTTCCTCTACTTTGAGACTTCGAAGACAAGTTATTTCTAACTTTAAATGCTTGATGAATCATCAGCCAATTAATGAAGGATGGTCTTGGAAGACTATTAGGGGCGTCACCTTTCATCCATAGACTTTCCACTTGAGTTTCATAGGTTTTGACTTCCCAATTTTCCGAAATTGCTAGACCTTTTCTACTTTCCAAATTTATAGAGCTCTTTGTGCTTCGAATTTGCAAAAAATTCCTTCATGATAGTTGTTCAAAACATCTTAATATATGACATACTTAAATTTCAGATTTTTCTAAGGTGAAATGTTTGGGACGAAAGCTCAATTAATTATTGTGCAGAACCTGCCTAGTATAGTGAAAACGGTAACCAAGTTGTTTTCTTGAATTCTTATAAAATCTTCCCTTTCGAATTTGGACATGCTTTCTTCATAAAATTTTTAAATGACATCCATATCTACTACATATTAATATTTCAAAGAGTTTCGTGAAGATTTGGATTGTGTTTAGTGAATTTTTGCTATTTCCATAGCATGAATTTGTCAATTTTTCCTCCATAAAAAATGTTTGTTAAGATCTTCTCGACAACATATTAACATTTTATAATTTTTCGAGCCCGTTTGATAATGTAATGACACTAATTTCGAAAGTTACTCGAAACTATTCTTCAACTTAGAATGGGAGGTTACATGCCAAACTTGGAGAGGAAGAGGCTGCACGCCCAACTTGAGGAGCAAGCCATCTAGAGTCTTCTTGGATTGGGATAAAGATGCATTAGATGCTCTTGGACCATAATGCATTAATGCTAGGTTGAGTCATAAGGTTTAGGTGTCCCTTAATTAATATAGTCATCATTACAAAGATGACTCAACCCTCAAATGACCCAATAAGAAAAGAAACAAGTGTGGCCTTAAGAATTAGACTAGCCACAATCTTCCTCCTTAGCCTTGCCACCTTACCAACCTAGGCTTGCCACCCAAAGAAATCCTATTGGTCAATTTGGAAAGATAATGATGAGAGATCTACTTATAAATAGAGGCATTCCCTCTAATACCACACACGCCACCCCATCTCTACTCCCTCACTTACTCTCTCTCTTTCTCTCATGCCTTCTCATCGTCGCCCTCTCTCCCTCTTAGCCTTGCTCTCGCATTGTCTCACCGGAGGACCCTCTATTGGTAAAATTACCTATAGTTCATTGAGGTTCATCGAAGGTAAGTGGAGTCTCTAACTCTTGGCTAGGGTGATAGCCAACATCATTGAGTTTAGTGGTGTGCTCACCCATGTAAGCTGCATGTATGTTGTAATGTTCTTTTGTATGGTTTGCTCATGTTCGCATGATTGAATGCGTTCATGCCATCGAGCTTTGTATGCATTGGCTAAGATGAAAGATGAAGAAATGGCTTGTGTGATGCACTTATATGATGCGCCTTAAAAGGAAAAAGCATCCGTCGCCACATAACGTTGGTGGCGATACCTCGTTCATTGAATATGATGCCCTGGTTGAGCCATAATCCCTAGGTTTAAGCTAGGATGCCTCGAGTAAGCTAGCCTTGGGATGCCCTGGTTGAGCTAAGATGCCTAGGTTGAGCCCAAATGCCTTGGTGAGCCAGCGCAAGGATGCCTCGGTTGAGCCGGAATGCCCTGGTAGAGCTGGAATGCCTAGCTTGAAGCTGGATGCCTCGGTTGAGCCGGGAGGGCTTGGTTGAGCTAGGACGACGATAAATAAATTTGCATGAGTAGTGGTTTATGCATAAGCATGGTATGTTGATATGTTCATTGACAAGCAGAAGGTAAGCATGCATTGAAATAAGAAGTAATGGACATCTACATGTAGTTGAGGTGTAGCAATAAGTTTGCTAATGATCTGTCATTGATATTGCATTGCGAGTGTTGTACCTACTAGATTTTGATGACCAGATGTCTTCCTAGTAGAGAATTAGGAGTTTTACTTACTAAGTCCATGACTCATCTCATTATTTTTCAGATTGTAGGTATGGAGGGGTTGCGGTCTCGATAGAGGAGCTAAGATTTACCCCGACCTTTTAAGCATAGAGCATGTAATGGTTGTAAATATAATGGCCAATGACAAAAAAAGGCTTGTAAATATAATTTATGTAATTGTATATTTTTAAATAGTTGTTTTCCTAGCAACTTGTTGTTGTTTGGGTGTTGTATGTACGCTTCTGCATGTGCTTAATGAAAAGTTAAAAAGAAATGGGATAGTGACACGCTTGAGACGTCGCAAAAATAATCCTTGCAGCTTGTGACCCTGGGGATGAAGTTGGGGTCGTTACAACAGCCAAGTCCAATGCCGTCATTTTTCCTCTGCTCTCAAGAGCTAGTCAACCCTAGAAATCCAAGTCTATGATATCGTTGACGTTTGAGTTTGGCATTTTGACAAGCTAAATCCTAGCTATGATCATAGTTGATATATTTGGAATAAATTTCTTCATATCCATGGCATCATAAATTTGGCTATTGATTCTGAACTCACTTTAGATCATTAATGATGCAATTAATTTTGAACTCACTTCAGATTATTAACGCAGTTGTTAATTTTGAACTTATTTGAGACTATTAATTTGGTAACTGAATTTGAACACGCTTCAGATCTTTGATTCACTTGTAGAGTTTGAAACTGGTTTAAGAGTTTGTAAACTGTGAAGCGCTTTCATCAGAATTTTCATTTTTGGCCCGATTCAATTTGATTGGCTCAATTGCAAGTACATTTGCAATATTATATCTCTTGTTCAAACGCCATTCTAATTGATTATGGTGTGTGACATCCCTAAGTTTATCATTGAGCTGGCAGCAAGACTTGTACTAATACATTAGCATAACCAAGAAAACTGATTGTCTAGATTAATCTCATGTTCTGCAAATCATGAGTGACATCTAGCAATATATCATGGCTACGCAGATAGTGTGAAATGTCTTCATAACATAATGAACCTATCAACTTTGGTGACCGTGTAATTCGATCACTCTGTTTCACCATGTCTCGATTGAACAAAGGCTATGAAACTATTGGTTAAGCCACTGATTCGATCATTTGCGCAAATTTGATTGACATATATTTTTTTGAGACATGAACCATTCATTCTCGATTGCAACTTCAGCTGAGGATGTCAATACAATGTCACGATGAGATCGCATAGGATATCAATCTTGTATATATATATAACAAGAAGATGTTAGGGAAATCTCTTATGATGTTTTAAAGATGACAAATAAATCAAAGGCTACTAACGTGTTTAATGGTTGAGTAAAAGACTATGCAAATGATAGAACCTGTAAAGGATATTGTCAAAGTCCATATTTGAAAGAATCAAAAGACAGACTCTATGCTCAAGCTAAACTTATTCAGATTGTGTTCAAACCTTAAGGCTAAATATGTTCAGAAGTATAATATGTTCAGATTTATGTCCAGATTGTAAAGTCTATTTCAAATGGAAGACACACAGACTTTACTTCAAACAGAACACACTCAGACTTTACATACAGAACGAGACACAAGTCCAGAACGTGACAAGTGATATAACTAGTATGAGTACCTAGAGGGGGGTGAATAGGTATAAAAATTTTTTTTCGAAGCTTGCACGATATTTAAACAGTTAATGATTCAATCGCAAGAGTTAAATATCAATCAAGAGACTGAGTAAGGGAAAGAGAGAATTGAACACTCAGTTTATAGTGGTTCGGCTTGATTCAAGCCTACGTCCACTCTTCTGCACTGACAGCCGATTGGCTGGATTCCACTATGATCAAAGAGATGTTACAGTGTTGATCTTCCTTGATTTCTAGGTGTAGATGATCTACCACACTCACTCAAGGCGTCACCAAGTATATACTCTCTCTGTTTACAATTTCGCTCGAACAGTCTCAAATAACAATCAAGGATCTTCGACTACTGGAATTTTTCTATCAATCACACACTCAAAACAACTAGAACGTCTTCTTTCTATACTCCTTTATGCCATCATAGCCGTTGGCACTTACCAAAGGAATTCCTCCAATCTACCCGTTGGACGGAATCAATCAAGAAGATCATCCGAGCTATTTAAGGAATCGATGATAGCCCATCAATCTGTTCGCCCATACAATCGGGATCTTGGTTTCCATGAATAGAACATTCCAAGATTATTTCGTCGACCAACGGATCTTCAATCGATCTTAGATAAGAATTAAAGAATCCGAAATGATTATCCAACCAAAGAATCTATTCCGAGAGAATAGGATCGAATCCTCAACCATAAACCTCGGCTTTGGATTTCCTTCGTCACTGGATTAGAAAGACTGTCAGTGAGAATAGACTTAAGTCTTGAGTCTTGAGTCTTAAGTCATATAACAACACTTGAATAAATGCAACCAGTCAAGCATCACAATCCACAGTCAATTTCACAGTCAATTTCAGTCAAGTTCTCAAGTCATACTCAAAAATAAACATAACCACAAAAGTCAAAGTTTAAAAGATGATGTTTGTTCAAATTGGTTTTCTCCCCCTTTTTGTCAGCATTGAAAAGGGTGAGAAAGGAGTCATGTCCGCTTGGGAATGCGCACGATCCGGAAATCCCCAATGGACTGGACTACTCCTTCGAGCTTCTTCAGGTCTTCTCTCGGATGAGCTACCTCTTCTCCCTTGGCATTGGCTTGAAGTTGCGGAGCGAGGTCTTTGAGTCTATCCTCCATAGAGACCGAAGATGCTTGTCCGGCGCTCTTCAAAGCTTGGATTTCACAGTCCGAACATGTATCCGGTTCCGCATTTCCGAAGAATATTCATGATGCTACGAAAGTCTGAGAATCATCCGTCCGTGTACTTGCATTGACTCTCTCGATGATGTGTATGCGGACGATGGCGCTTTTGAATGGTCTCGGCATATTTGGAATCGATGCATCACCTTCTTCAGGCAATTGAGAGACCTGAACTTCTTCCGGGTCTTTACGGAGATTGTCTTAGATCTTCACCGAGCAGCAGCAGGAGGTGTAGACCTCTCTTGCTCGCTAACTCCCCTGTCTCTAGGACATCGAAAGGGGAAGAGTGATGATCATGCTCTTCATTTCCCTTTTCTCCAGAATTGTCGCAGACTTTTCTTTTTCTCCTTCTTCTTCTTCTTCAACTTCTTTCTCCTTCTCTCTCTGTTCTTTTTCTTCTTTCTCCTTCTCTCTCTCGTTCTTCTTCTTTCTCTCGTTCGCTGAAGATCTGTTTGATGAGACACGAACGTCTTGTTCTTGTCGGCGCTTGGATAGTAGGATCTTCATCATCTTCATCTTCATCTTCATCATCAAGGATGAGAGTTCTTCTCTTCTTCTTTGATGGGGCACCCATGGCCTCCTTTCCTTTCCTTTTTGAAGCAGATTGGACTGGAGTTTTCACTTTGAATTTCTCCATTGCCTTGGAGAGTTCTTGCAGACGCATCTTCATCAACATTTTCAACCCTACCACCATCTTTTCACACGGTCGATCACAAAATGTATGCGGTAGTTCAATGTTCAGATGTCTGAAGATCTTGGTCACCAGACCAGGATAAGGCAATTGTCCTTTGTCTTTTGACAATGCTCTGTACATATGGAAGAGAATAGTGTGCGGGAGAGAAAACTTCCGTCCCGAGTTGATCGCATACATCAACTTTGCTTCAGGAAGAGACACGAAGTCTTTGACGTAGACTTCGGTCCGAGACAGGTTAATCACAATCTTATGAAGCACGATGTTGATGGCCTTCATTCTCGAGTAGGTAATTTTCTTCTCTGCGTCCATATCTTTAACAAGATCCGAGTAGTACGAGCAGGTGAGACTTTGATAGGGAGATATCGTTCCCGTTCAACTCCAACAATGTCCGCCAACATATTCACATCTACCACGTAGACTTGATCTTGAACACCGAATGAAATTCTATTCGCATCCAAAAAGCTAAGATTTGAATAGAAATAGGCGGTCAATTGAGCATACCCGTCTGTAAAGTCAGAGCAGAAAGTCTCAAGTTGAAGCAAATTCAACTTTTCTCTTAAGTTCATGTTGATGGAATCCAAGAAGTCAAAATCGACACTTCTAGGGTTTATCACCCCTCTTTTCAACAGTCTGAAATATACTTTCTCCTGATCCTTGGATTTAAACAAATCCATCCGATTTCCTTTCACTTTTGCTGCCACACCCATTCGGGTTTAAATTCAAGGAACATTTTGTCATCATCGTTCCCGTCAATCGATTTTGTCCTGGCATACGAGGATCACTGGGAATGTTCTCAAGAGCCTCCTCGCCCTTCCTTTAGGAGCAATTCCCAATTCTTCCATTTTCCGCAGAAAAAGATACTCATTTCCATAATTTTTGTCCTTAAGGAAGTCATCTATATATTTTAACGGAGAACCAGAGGTTTTCAACGCACGATAAAGCATATAGATAAAGGAGGGTCTTTGGACTCTTACTGGGTCGGCTTCCTCGATTATCTCTTCTTCCAGATGTTGACTTGCATCTTGTGGGGTAGGAGGTGCTGAATGACGTGGAGGAGAGCGAATCGGACTTTGTCGCTGACTTGGTAAGTCTTCTTCCTCTGTAAGATCGAAATGAATCGGCCCCTTCTCCATTCTTTGTGGTCCCCGCTTGCTATTCTTGATGATTTCCTCGAAGACGACATCTTCCTTTGTCTATTGGAAGATTCCTTCACTTGCTTTTCCCAAGAAAAATGACCACTTTCTCGACGACGAACGGTATCGGGAGTAAAAACAGTATTGGGAGGAGAGTGTCTTTTAGGGTTTTGAAGATTTGGGCGAAGAAAAAGAAAATCGTATATATATATATATGTACCTCGGATTTGAAAAGAGAAGTTTAAATCGGTACAAGGAAGGTGTACGAACATATCGTTTCAAAATCAATAACTACTAAAATTAATTCCTTGAAAAATTTCCTAATTATATCTTAAAAAGAGATCGTACCTTTTCGAGATTAGATAAAATAACTAAACAAGAATTCGTACAGCAACTTACAGTCTTTAACCATGAATGATTGAGTCTCGGGATTGAGTCTTAGAGTTGGTGAGTCTCTAGACTTTAACTTCTTCAAGCTTCAAAATGTTGAGTCTTGAGCGGATGAGATCGAATTGATTTTTCTCCAAAGGCTTTGTGAATATATCTGCTAGTTGACTCTTTGAATCAACAAATTGAATCGAGATTTCTCCATTTTGAATATGATCTCTAATGAAGTGATGTCGAATCTCAATATGCTTTGCTCTTGAATGAAGGATTGGATTTTTGGTGAGATTGATCGCGCTGGTGTTGTCACATCTGATTTTGTGCATGAGTCTTCAATGCCAAAGTCTTGTAGCTGTTGTTTTATCCATAGAATTTGCGAACAGCAGCTTCCAAGAGCTACATACTCTGCTTCTGTCGTTGAGAGAGCTACAGTGCTTTGCTTCCTTGAGAACCAAGACACTTTGTCCTGTTTCCAAGCAGTTGACAAGTTCCGAAGTGCTCTTTCTATTGACTCGCAACCGGCCAGATCTCGCATCCGAGTATCCTAGAAGATTAAAGTCTCCCCTCTTTGGATACCAAAGACCGATGCTTGAAGATGAAGCAACGTATTTGATGATACGTTTCACGGCAATGAGATGTGATTCTCTAGGATCTCGATTGAAACCTAGCACAGATGCAAACACTCAACAGAATATCAGGTCTAGAAGCGGTAAGATAAAGAAGTGAACCGATCATGCTCTGTACATGCTTTTGATCTACTTTCTTCCCTTCTTCATCCTTGTCTATCTTCCGAGAGCATGACATTGGTATGTCGGTCTTCTTGCAATTTTCCAATCCAAATCTTTTGACAAGATCATTAGCATATTTTTCTTGGAAGATAAAGGTTCCTTCCTTCAATTGCTTTATTTGAAGACCGAGAAAGAAAGTTAATTCTCCCATCATACTCATTTCAAATTCGTCCCGCATAGACTTAGAAAATTTCTTGCAAAGACTTTCATTAGAAGATCCAAAAATAATGTCATCAACATATATTTGAACGAGTAAGAAACTTTTGTTTTCCTTTTTGATGAACAGAGTAGTATCTACTTTACCTTTGACAAATCCGTTCTGTAATAAGAACTTACTTAGTCTGTCGTACCAAGCTCGAGGTGCTTGCTTTAGACCATACAGAGCCTTTTTCAGTCTGAAGACTGAGTCTGGCTTCTTTGGGTCTTCAAATCCAGGCGGTTGTTCCACATAAACTTCCTCTTGGATAAATCCATTTAGGAAGGCACTTTTGACGTCCATCGGAATAACCTGAAATTTTTGTAACAAGCAAACGCAAGTAATAGTCGAATAGCTTCTAACCTTGCAAGCGGTGCGTAAGTTTCGTCATAGTCTATTCCTTCTTCTTGCGTGTATCCCTTGGCCACGAGTCTTGCTTTATTGCGTACGACTTTTCCTTCTTCGTTCATCTTGTTCCTGAATACCCATTTTGCTCCAATAACAGTTTTACCTTTCGGTTTAGATGTCAATTCCCAGACATCATTAATATTGAACTGTCGAGCTCCTCTTGCATAGCTTCGATCCAGCTTTCATCGATAAAGCTTCTTCTATGCTTTTTGGTTCAATTTCGAGAGATGAGAGCAACAGCACTAGATTCTTCACGCCTTTTTGATCGGTGCGGATTCCTTCATTGATTTCGCCAATAATGAGATCTTTTGGATGACTGGATTTGTGTTTCCGATTCTTGGTTGATTTGATTGGTTGATGATCTCTTTCTTTATTTGAGTCTTCATGAGCATCTTGATGATTGACTTCCGAGTCCGAGATGCTTCTTGAATTGAAGACTTTGGAAGGTCTAGCGTGAGTTCGATTCTTCATATTGAGTTTGGCTGGATTCATCTTGTGCCGAGTCTTGGAATTTGACATTCATTGATTCTTCCACAGACTGGCTTTTCTTGTTATAGACTCGTAGGCTTTGCTTGATGTAGAATATCCAAGGAAGATGCCTTCATCGATCTTTCTTCAAACTTACCAACTCGATCATTTGCATTTTTCAAAATAAAGCATTTGCAACCAAATA
This sequence comes from Eucalyptus sideroxylon, assembly GCA_014182405.2. Classification (NCBI taxonomy): domain Eukaryota; kingdom Viridiplantae; phylum Streptophyta; class Magnoliopsida; order Myrtales; family Myrtaceae; genus Eucalyptus; species Eucalyptus sideroxylon. The sequence continues at coordinate 14,155,805 of CM024550.2, read as the reverse complement.
CATGAAAGTATGAAACAATAGGCTTCTTACCTTTGAACAATTCATAAGGGGTTTTCTCAAGAATAGGTCTTAGAAAGACTCTATTTATAATATAGCATGCGGTTGAAACGACTTCAGCCCAAAACCGTGAAGAAATTTTGCTTTCAATTAAAAAAGTTCTAGCCATTTCTTGAAGAGATCTATTCTTTCTTTCCACAACTCCATTTTGCTGAGGAGTGTATGGAGAGGAGAATACATGTTTAAAACCAGATTCATCACACAATTTTGTGAAATCTTGATTTTCAAATTCACCTCCATGATCTGTTCTTATACTTGAAATAGCACATCCTTTTTCATTTTGAACCTTTTTAGCAAACTTCTCAAAGTATGAAAAGGTTTCGACTTATTTGTAAGAAAATATACCCAGGTAAAGCGAGAGTAATCGTCTACAATTACTAGACAATACTTCTTACCTCCAATGCTCGGGTTCTTGTTGGTCCGAAGAGATCCATATGAAGCAACCGCAATACATGATTAGTAGATACATGATTTGTTTGCTTAAATGAATTTCTTACCTGCTTTCCCAGAATGCATGGAGTGCATAAGTCGACTTATGGTAAGGTAATTTAGGTAGACCTCGAACAAGCTGCTTAGAAGATATTTTGGCTAATTGCTTCTTGTTGATATGGCCAAGCTTTCGTGCCATAGAACTGCTTCATCTTGAATTGAGATTAAGCATTGTTCTTCATTTGGCTTTACATCAAGGAGATAGATGTTTCCATGCCTTTGACCCATGAAAGACTGAGTCGAATCTTTGCTAATTCCAGAACATATGCCTTCTTGAAAGGAGATCTTGTAACCAGTATCACACAGCTGGCTAATGCTGAGTAGATTGTAGTTGAGGCCTTCCACTAGAGAGACATTGCTTATTGTGAGATTTCCAATTTTTACAGTCCCGAATCCCACAATACTTCCTTTGCTATTTCCTCCAAAAGAAACTTTTCCACCATTTACTTGAATAAGCTTAATGAAACAATTTGAGTCTCCTGTCATGTGTCTTGAGCATCCGCTGTCAAGATACCACTTTATCTTCTTTTTGACAGAGACCTGCATTCAAAAGAGAGTCTCAAGCTTTCTTTGGTACCCAAACTTTCTTGGGTCCTTTGGTGTTAGTAGGATGAGCATTATTAGGCCATACTCTCTTAACAGGTTTCCATACCATAGGACATTCTTTTTCAAAATGATCCTGACTGTTACACTTAGAACACCTTAAAGCATTTCGACCTACAGACTTTACAAACACTCTTTTGAAATGATTTTTATAAGCCTCTTTTGATGGTCTTTTCTTAATTCTTTCTTTTACTTTTGGAAAATCAATCAGGGGATTGTTTCCGCTGTCATACCTAGACCAGACTTATTAAAGTAAGGTCTTTGGAAAGCACTTTTTCAAGCTTTTCGGATCCTATCGAAAACTTCTTTGAAATATTTGATAAGTCTGTTTTTAAGAAAACATTTTCTTTCAAAAGATCATCTTCTTTTTCTTTAAGAGCAGAAACATTTAGGTCTAGACTTTTAACTTTTTCTTCTAAAATAATTTCCTTTTGTTCAGAAATGAGTTTTCCTTTTTAAGTTCGGAAATTCTTTTGAGAGAAGTCTTGAGACTGGAAACACAGTTCATCAATATATTTAGAGACTTTGATAGGAATTTTAAAATTACTTACCTCAAATTCACTGTCGAGTCGATTCGAGAATCCGAGTCCGAGTCCGAATGTGCCATCAAACATATGTTGGCGTATTCATTATCACTCTCTTCACATTCTCGTATCACTCCTGGTTTCAGCTTTGAGAGCCTTTCGAAACTTCTCAGCTTTTCCTCTTTTCTTTTCGAAGAGGACAGTTGGGTCCGATGTGTCCCTTCTTTTTACATTCGAAGCAAACTACATCTTTGTTTGGTTCCTCATCATCAACAGACTTGGTCTCGCTGTCTCTCGAAAACTTTGTTTCCTTGGGATGAACCTTCGCCTTTTCTATTCAGTTTTCTGAATCTTCTTATCATGAGAGCGAGCTCCTCATCATCCATATCATCTTGAGAATCTGCATCATCGAATCGTCATTTGATTTTAATGCAATAGATTTCTTACCTCTTGGATCTTCGTCTTCATTAATTCGTTCCACTTCGTAAGGCGAAGAGTTCCAATCAGCTCGTCTACGAGATAATGGCATGATTCTTTGCGTCTCTCTTATTGAAGTCTTTATATGATTCCAATCCTTAGAGAGTCCACGCAGAAGCTTGTTCACCTTCATGGGATCAGAAATTTTTGTCCTTGATTCTCAAGACCATTGACAATATCTGTAAAACGACTAAACATGTCGGTTATAGATTCTCCTGGTTTCATTTTGAAGGCTTCATATTGACCAAGGAGAATGTTAATTCTGGTCTCCTTCACTCGTTTCGTCCCTTCATAGGTGATGTGTAATCTATCCCATACTTCTTTTGCTGTAACACAAGAAGATATTCTATTATATTCAGTTGGAGATAAAGCACAATATAAAGAGTAAATTGCTTTTGCATCGAGTGCTTGTCTCTTGTTTATCTCTTCTTGAGACATTCCGCTGGTTTCAATAGCGTCTTTCCCTCTTTCGAGATTGATGCAGCAGCCGGAGTAATTCCTCTTTCCACAACGTCCCATTCCGAGGATCCTTTGATCGAAGGAAAGCTTTCATCTTATTCTTCCAGATGTTGTAATCCTTTCCATCGAAGTAGGGAGGTCTGGTATTGCTTTGCCCCTCCATCAGTCCTGGTGCTAGCATACTAGCCATGGATCTTTTACTCTGAAGTAAAACACTTCAAACAAAGTAAGAACACGGGCTCTGATACCAATTGATATAACTAGTATGAGTACCTAGAGGGGGGTGAATAGGTATAAAATTTTTTTTTTCGAAGCTTGCACGATATTTAAACAGTTAATGATTCAATCGCAAGAGTTAAATATCAATCAAGAGACTGAGTAAGGGAAAGAGAGAATTGAACACTCAGTTTATAGTGGTTCGGCTTGATTCAAGCCTACGTCCACTCTTTCGCACCGACAGCCGATTGGCTGGATTCCACTATGATCAAAGAGATGTTACGGTGTTGATCTTCCTTGATTTCTAAGTGTAGATGATCTACCACACTCACTCAAGGCGTCACCAAGTATATACTCTCTCTGTTTACAATTTCGCTCGAACAGTCTCAAATAACAATCAAGGATCTTCAGACTCTGGAATTTTTCTATCAATCACACACTCAAAACAACTAGAACGTCTTCTTTTTATACTCCTTTATGCCATCATAGCCGTTGGCACTTACCAAAGGAATTCCTCCAATCTACCCGTTGGACGGAATCAATCAAGAAGATCATCCGAGCTATTTAAGGAATCTAATGATAGCCCATCAATCCTGTTCGCCCATACAATCAGGATCTTGGTTTCCATGAATAGAACATTCCAAGATTATTTCGTCGACCAACGGATCTTCAATCGATCTTAGATAAGAATTAAAGAATCCGAAATGATTATCCAACCAAAGAATCTATTCCAGAGAATAGGATCGAATCCTCAACCATAAACCTCGGCTTTGGATTTCCTTCGTCACTGGATTAGAAAGACTGTCAGTGAGAATAGACTTAAGTCTTGAGTCTTGAGTCTTAAGTCTTGAGTCTTGAGTCTTAAGTCTTGAGTCTTGAGTCTTGAGTCTTGAGTCTTGAGTCTCAAGAGAACAAAGTCTTCAGACTTTAAACTGACGGTCTCCGAACATCCAGACTTAGACTGAAAGAAACGTTTTGTCAGCTTCAAAATATTCTGGAAAGATTTCTCCAACAACAAGGTCCAGAACAAGACACAAATTCATAACGTAGCATATTTAGAACAAAGCATGTTCAAAACGAGACAATTTGACAAAACGTAACATAAGCCTCAAACATGTAATGGCTAGTGATCTGGTTTGGATTCTACATCAAGATAGATTTGATTGACTCAATCTAATTGATTGACAATTGGATATTAAAGACAAAAACTTTTAAAATGAAGAAGCTCTACTTATGGAAACCAAGATTCTGTTTGTATTGACGATCAGAATCAATTTGGAATTCTACTTTTGTCACTCAACGACTACTAAATCTTCTAGATACAAATATGTCTAATGGGTAGATTGGAAGACGATTCTCTAGATACTGTCCAACAGCTAGTTTGGAAGTGGGGGAGTATTTAAGGAGATCAAGGACTGTCACGACCTCTCTTTTTCCGTCCGGGGGAAAAGAAAGAAGGTTTAGGGGTATTTGCCTAAAGAGGCGAGCCAATGGCCCTAAATTAGGTGCGGACTCTCCTAAGCTCATACCTCACGCGGCGTTGATTTTGTTTTTTTTAGTTCTTAACAACCTATGTAATTATAGGAGTCGCCACTCGCCTATTGAGATCGGCTAGAAACCAATCAAGACACAGGAGTGTTGTCTCGATTCCTACACAACCAGAGGTTTCTAGAAACGGGGACTTGTTTACGCCAAATGTTTCTATTAGGGCCCTCGCGGTACCACTAACTTGGAAGGTTGTTTATTTAAATGGTGACACAATCTTGATTATCAATTATAATCTTTATGAGACCACTAAGTGTCCATGCAAATGTTTTTGTAGGTTTTTTTTTTTTTTTAATGTCTAGACTAATCTTAACATACTTTAGAAAAGAAATTTATACTCAAATTATTGAAAAGCGGTGCCATAAATAAATATCCAAGAAATTAAAATGACTTGAAAGTAATGCGGAAAAGAAAGACCCGATACAAGTCGGGCAAATAATATTACATGACTTTATTATCACGCCTTGGAACGGGACCCCCATGAGCGACACGAAAATTCAAATATGCATGAAATTACTCTAAATAATTTTAATATACGCAAAATGGATTATTTACAAAAATGGTTATAAAATACCAAAATAGCATTAAATTAGGAAAATGACATTTTAAAATTAGGAAAATTTCATAGATGTCATTTCTATCATAACTTGATACCATCCATCATTTTTATAATTTTTTGAAATTTTCATATTTTTTTCATATTCTTTTCATATTTGTAATTTTTATTTAAAAATAATTCCCTAAACCGATATATGTTGATTTATACTAATATGGAATTGCCCGGTACATGAATATAACAAGAACTTAGCTCAAATAGATCGTTTCAAGATCGAAGCTTGGTTTACGCATTTCGTCGAACAGTTGGCGTGCATCAAATCACCCCAAACCAGTTTCCTCGGGCCATGTTTACGACCTTCAATCTCAACCCATAAGCAATCTCACGTGGAACTAAAGTATCAAAATTATACTACCACATGCAAGAGTAAGATTATATAGAAATTATAGCTTAAAACACAAAATAACTAAGTTGAAATCAGTCTCAAATATGTGGGTTGAGTCGATTTTGAAATCTGGGTTTGAACCTAAGTCAATCAAACATGTTACATGCCCATATTCAAGTCTCGACACTCATCATATGCAAGATTTATGGAAAATATCACTTGATTAAAATGAAAGTAGGTAATATGGACTTTCGAATGCAACAAACATCACAGAGAAAACGATCAACCAGACACATCAAAACAAACTCTCCAAGAAGCATACATGCATGATCTATGTTGGCCAATCATGTCTTAATATGGATTGGCTTGGTTTTTGGCTTATGTTATAGACGGTTTTATGGTTCAAAAGGATACCGGGTTGTCCTATGCATCATTTGTACTCACATATAACATTCATCAAAGTCACAATGACAAAAAAAAAAAAACGCATGCAAAGGAGAGTAACAAGTCAAGCATGTAGGGGTATTGAAGAGATTTTATATACTTAGAAAAATTTTCACCTCATAAATTAGTTCTCCAGACTAGTTTTCCTCTTGATTTTCATGATCAAAACATGTTCAAACTCAAACAAAAATACATCTAGGATGCTTACCTTGCTTTCTAGTTTTTTTTTTCAAGTGACTCTTGGTGGAGGAAACCAGAAATTATCTTCTAGAGGACACGTGGAAAATGGCTCCTTCAAACTGAAAGTGAGATCTGCAGAAGAAATAAATTGACAACGAAGGTTTTCGTTGACCTCCAAAATTAGTCTTCATAACCTCTTTTGTTGGCCATATTAAAACCAACCCAAACTATATGTATTCTATTTTGGGTTTTAAGTCGTTTATTTCCTCATTTGTGTCTCACTTTTCTAAAAAACACTCGTTTTTTCCTCACTCGTGACCAACCGGGCTCAACACTTAGAAAAATCTTAGGACTCCCTTGGCCCACCAGGAGGGTATCATTTCAGGGGACTTTAGGAGGTCTTCCTGATCTCCATTTTGGACGTGTGCCCTATGGTTAGAAAGATCTTTGAGTGAAGTTTCACTCTTTAGTTGAAGGTTTTGACTAATTTTGATTGCAAATTTGTGAAAATTTCACTTTTCTCTCTAAAGGTTGATATGGAATTTCTGGATTTTTGCTTTTCTAGAGTTGCTTCTAAGGGTGTTTTTTTGGGCACAATTGTGAGCTCTCTTTTCTCCTCCTTGTCTCCTACCTTTCGTGCCCTGAAAGAGCTTGCTTCAGTGATCTTCTTCCCCGAATTAAGAGATTTTTGGTTGGTCTTTTGTCCACCTACCAAACCTGCCAACTGTGCTAGTTCACCCACTTTCTGACCTAGCCAAATTTTCAACTTTTGCAGTTGTTGAGTGCGCGGATTTTGCGGTAATTTTCCCATGCTTTTAGCAGCTTATCTCATATCAATTTTTGTCCACTTATACTTTTAATAATGGTCTTTCATCACGTGCAAATATCAAGCTAATTGTGCGGCTGAGTGAGATATGATGGGGCCACCAATGTGCCTACTTAGCAGCTTCGAATTAAGACTTAACCGTGGGCTAGGTTTTGGTGGCTGGTTTGAGCGCCTTAATCCATCAATTTGGCTGTGATTTTTGATTAATTAGCAAGCTCATGTATATTAGTTTAAGATCTTAACCATTTTTCGCAATTGTCTCCACCCATTTTGCAAGGGAGTCCCTCAAAGTTGGTCATTTTCTTGCCCGAGAATGCCCAATTCAATGCAATTTGGTCATTTTTGCCCGATTCGATTAATTAGACCTGACCCAAGTTTAATTTCAACTTAATTGGGGGCCGAGACGATGATTTAAGGGCTTGGGTGAAATTTTACAAAATTTGCGAATTGGTTCCTCAACTTTTGGAAATTGTATTTTGGCCCCAACTTGTCATTTTAATTCGAATATGATCTCCTAGGCTTGGCTAGTCACATTTAGATCATTGGCCCCAACTTGCTTCTTATATATATAATTTTATCTTATCTCTCTTTTTTTATATTTATTTTTAATTTTTTTCTTTTTTAGGAAAACACCTTCCATTTAAAATATATATATATATACTAAACACCTAGATAATCTATATGTAAGAATTTGACATAAAATATTTTTATGGACAAACAAGTTCCCATTTTTCGGAAATGATTTTTGGGCAAACATTTAGGAGTTAACAAGGACCGATGAGCAAGTAAGAGATAGAGCGTAGAATTTATAATTCTAAAGTCCGAGCAATCTTCGATTATACACTTGTCTTTCATGAGCTTAAACGTTTATGATCGTGAGAGAAATACCAAAAAAATGACTTAGTGAGATGGTGTGATCTACTACTAAGCGTTTGCACTCAAAATTGTAATATCTTGTTGATTGCATACTGAAATTCAGCCAGAAAGCTGTTAGTGTGATAGAGTGGCGTAGGCTTGATCTAAGCCGAACCACTATAAATTTTGTGTGCAACATTCTCTTTCCATAACTCTTCATATTTAAGTCTATTGCATACTTACAGGTTATTTCGGAAATCTATTCCATCACATAATAGATTATGAACTTCTACTAGAAGTCTAATGGCTCGCTTATCAAACTTTGATCTTTATTCAGACTTTGCTTGAAATTTATTTTATTCCATATTTATTTGTCAAAGTTTATTTTAAACACCTATTCAACCCTTTCTAGGTGTTTATACTAACCCTTTTGAAGACATATTCCATATTGCACACTCATGTGCATTTATGTTTACAAACTATGACCATCAAGTACAAAGATGGTTCGACGAAGTGTCAAAATGCGCACTTGTGAACCACAGCCATCCAACATACAAGTTGGCATCATGCTTTAGGTCTAAGGGTCTTACACTTAACCAAAGTATAAACAATCAGACATTGACCCCGCTAAAAGCTTTGATGTCGCCAATCATTCTATGTATGTCATGTTTAGTGAACTTATCCGAGATAAGCACCTATGTTCTAACTTGGAGATCATAATACCTAATAACTTGTGACTCATCATCCCCTCACGTATCTAATATTGAATGGTGAAACTTGAGAATACACTGATCTTAACGGGATCATCAATATCCTCTCCAATGATCCATTGATTGGGAACTATTTAAATATTTAACATAACTATAAACTTGTTATACATATTCTTAACGCCTTAAGAATAGGTTCAGTTGTAGTTGATTTTATGAACTTTATTCATATAAATTGGACGATGAATGTAAAAAAAAAAAACTTATTTGCCATTAAATAATCCCTAACATGTAATTATTACATGGTTGCTTTAGAGCATACAGCTAACAATATTCTGTGCATAGACAATCATGTCAAAAGAACCATTTCAAAGTATACTTGGTAGGTCACATGAACAAATAACATTGTGTTTTCTAGTTTGCTTTAAGGGGTTATCTTGATAAATGGTCCCCGCATGTTTGAAGTAGTGTTGGTTCCACACTCCCGTTATCTTAATATTGAGCAATGAAAAATATTACTCTTACTTAATCAAAATCTTGCATTGCACAATTTGACTTTCTTTGTCTATCTGTATAATATAATTTTTTTATAATATATGAATGTTAGCATGTAAAATTTCGATATAATTTTTATTTTTTTGTGATTATTTGAGATTCGAATGGAATTTCAAGTTTTCTTTTGAGAAGATACAAAGTTATCCATTCCCTCACATTCATAAAGATAGGGTCAGTAAAACCTTTGCTCCTATTCTGACACGCCTTCAATTCATCTGTCCTTTAAGCTCAAGTCCATCGATTTAGATACGAGAGAGAAAGGTCTGTGTTTTGTTTGGCAATTTCCCACAGGCTTATATTGGAAAAAGAAAAAGTTTGTGCTTATCTTTGATTGTCACACCATTGTACCAACACAACTCATTATTTAACGGTACCATTAGCTTGGAAAAAAGACGGTCAATGCTCAGCCACACATTTTCCATAGGAGAGAGAAAGGTCCGTAATTTGCTTGACAATTTCCCACTTGCTTGTGTTGGAAAAAGTAAAGTCTACTATTCACCGTCACATTGGTGTACCATCCTGCTGCACAACTCATTATTTAACGGTACTATTAGCTTAGAAACGAGACGATAAATGCTTAATCATGCATTATAGGAGAGAGAAAGGTCTTTATTTTGTTTGGCAATTTCCCATGTGGTTGGATTGGAAAGATTCTTTGATTGTCACATCATTGTACCATTCTGCTAGCATAACTCATGATTTAATAACTATCCTACATGACGCGTTAAATACAGCCAATTCTATTTCAAATAAAGCAAACTCCCCTACTCCTAAGCGTCCGAAAGGAGGACTGATTTTGGATTCCCCATTTCCTCGAACTACAACATACTTACCACGTAAAATATTACAAATCCAGATCACCATGTCGTCGGAAAAACACATCGCCGTCCTCGCCTTCCCTTTCAGCAGCCACCCTTGGCCTCTCGCCAACCTACTCCTCAGGCTCGCCACCGCCGCCTCGAATGTCCACTTCTCTTTCTTGAACACGGCCAAGTCCAACGGGGTCATCTTCCCTCTGTCGTCAAGAGCTGAGCTACCTAACAACGTCTGAGTCTATGATGTTTGCGATGGCTTGCAGGAAGGCCATCGCAAGGTGACGAAGAATCCGAGAGACCACGTGGAGTTGTTCCTGAAAGCAGCACCCAAGAGTTTTGGAGCGGCTATTGACGCTGCAGAGCAAGACGTGAAGAAGAAGGTGAGTTGTTTTCTGACCGACGCTCTTGTGATTTGCGCAGGCGAAATGGCAGAGAAAATGCAGGTTCCTTGGGTAGCCCTCTGGGTCCCCGCTCCGCCTTGTTTAGCAGCACATGTGTACATTGACATCATAGGTGAGCTCTGTTGTGAATCCTCCGGTGGTGGCACCTCCATCGATGACGACAAGAGCCTTGGAGTAATTCTAGGATTATCTATGATGCGCACTTCGGATTTACCTAAGCAGCTAATCGATGATCAGGACACATCAAGGAGCGCGTGCATGCTACGCAAGGTGGGGCATGTGCTCCCACGTGGCACCACCGCTGTTGTCATGAACTCCTATGCGGAAGTGACCCCAACACATCTAATAGCAGACCTGAAATCCAAGTTCAAGATGCTACTCCAAGTGGGGTGTCTCACTGTGTCATTCCCCCCGCCGCCGCTGCCATCGAGCTCCGCCTCTGACACAACCGGTTGCTTGACGTGGCTCGATGCCAGAGACCCTCGGTCCGTGGCATACATATGCTTCGGGACGGTGGCAATGCCGTCGCCAAGTGAGATGTTGGCTCTCGGGGAAGCTTTAGAGTCTACTAAGACCCCATTTCTATGGTCCATCAAGGAACACGTGATGGCATACTTACCCGAGGGGCTCCAGGAGCGGACAAGAGCGTACGGGAAATTCGTCCCATGGGCTCCGCAGGCTCAGGTGCTGAGCCACCCGGCGTGCGGGGTCTATGTGACGCACTGTGGCTACAACTCGATGTTCGAGAGCGTGGCAGGTGGCGTGCCAATGGTGTGCAAGCCATTATGGGCGGACAACATGATGAATGGGAGGATGATAGAGGAAGTGTGGGGGATTGGAGTGAAAGTAGAAGGTGGGACCATAACGAAGAGTGGGATGGTGAAAGCATTGGAGGTGGTGTTGAAGGGTGAGGACGGGAAGGAAATGAGGAAGAAGGTTGGTGAGTTGAAGGAGAGATTGATGGAGGCTGCTGGGCCTGATAGGAGTGCTAAGGCTGATTTTAAGGTCCTTGTGGAGCTCATCTCCACTTCATGAAGCGCATCAGGCACTAGCTCCAATTTGCAACAGATTTTAATCGATCTACTCAGTGATGTGTCTCAAACTGCCATTGGTCGTGAAAGACCCCCTACTTCCTTAAGGTCTATTTAAGTTCACCGTAATATTTAGTAAATCAATGTCATGTACTCATGGTTAATGCTTTTGATGCTCCGGGTATGATTTGAACTTTCCATTCTCATTTTGGTATGACCTCGAATGAGTTTTGATATGGGCTTTGCTAGCATAACAATGTTTGGGCTACTGTGAGAATAATAATCTGTCATAAGTAACAAATTCTTAAATGAGTAGACCCACAAAAATATATAGGGAAAAAGCCACCTAAAAACTCAAACTTTGCCAAAAATGACAGATTTACCCCAAACTCTTTTTGGTAATATGAAAAACCTCAAACTTTGCTAATCATAACACATTTACCCAAAACTCTATGACCAAGGGCATTTTTGTCTTATTTTTTGTTTTATGTTTTTCAATTTTCATTTCTTTTTTTCCCCTTTTCTACTTCTTCTCTCTTCTCTCTGCTGGCCATGACGGAGGGAACTCGGATTGAAGCGAGGGTGGCCCTCGCCTGGGTGTTGCCCTCGCTAGATATGGCAAGCATGGCCTTCACCCAAGCCGAATTTGGCAAGGAAAGTCCTAGCCAGCCTAGGTGAGGGCCGCCCTTGCCTGCGTATGGCAAGGGTCGCCCTCACTTGGGTTGGCTAGCGCCGCCATTGCCGACGTCCGGCAAGGGACGCCTCGCTCAACCCGGCCAAGGGCTGCCCTCACTTGACACCGGCGAGGGCACCCCTAGCCAACCTAGGCGAGGGCGACCCTCACCCAATGCCAACAAGGGCATCCCTTGCCTAAGTATGTCTTCCCTTCGCCATGGCCGGGGAGAGGGAAGAGAGAAAAAGATGAAAAAAAAAATTAAAAAGTAAAAGACTAAAATGCCCTATAATTTAGGGTAAATGTGTCACACATATACAATTTCCTTGTTTTTTGTGTCCAAAAGAAAAAAAAAATTGGGGTAAATGTGTTACGGTTATCAAAGTTTGGGGTAAATTTATTACTTTGGGCAAAATTCAGGGTTTTTGGAGGCTTTTTCCCAAATATATAATAATTTGTTATTTAGTTTCTTGTGGTTCTAAAGAGAACGTTATTTTCATAGTATATTAAAAGATTTGTAACCCAATCATTTGTCTTTTAATATCTTTTCGCTTCATTTATACCTCCATCGAATTGGAGGAAAACATGATATTTTATCTCTTTGGTAGCTATGATTGAATATAGCATATGAAGGAATTTATTCAAAATATATGAAACTTTGCTCCTTGCTAGGCTATAGCTTGCCAAAATGCCAAACTCTTGAAGATAATAATTTGTACATGAAAATGATAGGAGAGAGCCATGATATGATATGACTCTGATGTGGTTGTATGATGGGCGAGAATTGTTTGGAGTGGTAATTGCTAATGTGTGGGCGTATGGGAATATATGTCTATGGATTAATATGAACGCAGGATAGATTACTTTTGGAACCGAGGCATATAAGATGCGCCACTAGCCAAGGATCAAGATCGAGATTGACGAAGTTCACCTCCAAGATCAAGATACAAGATTTTGAAATAAGAGAAGCTCACCACTGAGACCTATAGAAAATCACCAGTTGAGGATACATGACTTCTTGGCTCATCACTAAGCAAGAATCCAATTTGCGAGGATACTAAAACTAGGGATAGAAAATTGGTCACGCGGATACAAATCTTATATATTTTCATTTATCAAAATTTGTCTTATTTACATTTGAGATTTCGCAGTTTTAAATATGGGAATGTTACAAAGGAAATAACCTAAGCATTAAAAACAAAAGAATCACCTAATTAATAAAGACATAAGAATTGGAAAATACAATAAGGACTTAGGAACTAGATAATACATTAAAACACCTAAATACTTCAACTTTGACGTTGGAAATGTATAAGACAGTGAAGACTCATGAAGCTAGGGCTAAAGATGTTTGACCACATGCTGGAAAGAAATTGCCGGTAGCTATTGGGGTGGGTGTGAGGGACGAGGTTCTCTGAAGGGAAATTTGGTAATGCCCTCATGCATCTTCGGTATGGAAGGCATCAACTTGCTTCTTGAATTGCTAGGTAGCTTCTGTAGGTTCCCACCTTGCTTCACTTTTAGGCAGACTCTTCCATTAGATCGACACTTCCATTTTGGTGCACAATATCTCTTGGTGGATCGAGTCATGCGTAAATGCTAATGGTGCACCAAAGTGAGTATTTAATTTGATGCACAATATCTCTGCAAAACGGCTGAATGATCTTGGGGTTTTACACGATCTTCCTCAATCCCTTGGTTGATTGATCTATCAATTGGCATCACCTCATCACTGCCAGGTTGTTTCTTTTCCAATTAAGTGGTAAGAATTACTTGTACGCATAGATTTTCTACTCCGATGTCTACGTTCGTATTACTCTATGCCATTATGGTGTTAATAATACTTCAGACCATATGTTTACAACCTTTTCAAAGAAAGCCCGACCGCATTGCTGATAGTTCCTATTGCATTTTGTTTACCAACGTCTTGATGTTCAATTGAAGTTGCCTTGGTTGTGTCTTTGCTGGATTTCTTGCATATAGTTGATTGAAATGTGAACTAATTAGATGTATAGGTGATGTATGTCGAATGCTGTTCATGATTGTTTGTGTGGATCGAATCCTGTTCATATGTGATTTTTGTATATCAAATGGTGCTCTTGCATGTTACTTTGAGATGATAAGTCTGCCGAGGAGGAGGAGGAGACTGTTCTATACGTTCTTGATATTTTTCATGCAATACTTGTTCACAGCTATGATGATCAAACTAGTGAATTAGCAGAGAACCTAATCTGTAATTCTTGGTTCACCTTCTCACTTAGCTGCTTGGCTTTATATTCCATAGAGAGGGTGAAATGTCAAATTTATTTGATGATGAGTTCACTAATCGAAGTTCTACTTGAAAATGATTGTGGGCGACACATTAGGGATTTCTGTGTCTTACCTTCCTCTCGATCCAAATTGTTGTTTCTGCTAGGGCAACAGAACTCCCATGATATGCAATTATCTTTCTGTCAATCTGCAGCTTTACAAATTTTGTATTGTAGTTCTTTGTTTGATGAAAATGGCTTAACCGATCGGGCTTAGGATTCGACTTTAGATTTACATAATGTGCTTAGATTTGGTGATTCATGATGTTATTAGATGATTTTCTGTGGATTGACAATTAATGATCATGAACTTGAAGTTGATTGAACTTGATTTGCCTTGATCTGCAATTTTGTATATCTTATATGTCTCTGTTTTGGCTGACACGAAGTGTCAAATGAGTTTTTTTTTTTTTTACCTCGAGCCCTTCTAGACATAAAAAATACACTTCTGGAGCTTCAATTTGATATGTTGCATGCCTATAATGGATGCCATTTGGTCCCTGAAAAACACCTACAAAGTCTGTTGATTCTGTAGTAGTTTTTTTAGATTGATTTGTTGTTCTGACTTACTGCAATTTTCTATTTTAACTTGAATGAGCTGGTAAATGATGTTATTAGGACTTAATGTCTTCTAGAGAATTGTAATATATTTCTCAAGCTTTCCATAGACATATTATATGTGCGATTTGGCCTTCATTTTCCCTGCCTGATACTTCTTGCAAAGATCGAGCACTAATCTGCTGTCGTGTTCTGCTTGTTATGACTTGATCTGACCGCTTATACAAATGCCTTGTTTTCGTGGGCCTAGTTGTTTGTCACTTTCCCTTGATCTTTTAGGTGTTAATGTAGAGAAATCTTCTCTAGCTACATATGTGAGTTGTAGCTTTTCTTTTCGCACACTAATCGCTACTCCATCTTGGGTTTGGTTGAAATTTTACTTCACATGCAATGGACATGTTGGAGCATGGGGTGCATTTTGCTTGGGTTTTATGTGCAAGTACATAGTCACTATTAGCTTGCATAATCTTCATCTCAGCATGTGCTTTTTGTTGAACTTGTACACCTACTGCATTGTGAGCTCGCTGATTATGTCTACTCTTACTATACATAGCTCAAGTTTACTAGATTTATTGTTGTTCTTGCTGAACATGCAATATTCTTGGCTATGAATGTTGTGTATATTCATAATTTACTGTCGCCAAGTTATAATTGCTATTTGTGACTTGAATTTGCTGGATTCATGTTCATGTTTGATGTCCATGCCCATTCGTTATAATAACGATTTTTATGTGTTATCTTAGTCATATAAGATAAGGCAAAGAATCCATGTTTCTTAGATTAGGTTTAGATTAGAGCCCGGAAAGTGGAGGTTGATGTCCACTTCAACCATTATTATGTAATATTCGTTTTTCCGGACATATGTCTCAGGTTTATTTTGTTGTATAAAATCCGACGAGTTGCGGATTTTCTCTTTTTCTCTTATTTTTCTTAATTGTGTTATATCTTTTATATTTTTAGGATTGCATGATAGATTTACTACTTTTCTTGATTGTTTACTTCATGTCTTGTAATTTCAATTTCATTGAGTGGTTCCTTTTCTTGTTTCTTTCTTAGGAATAGAATAGAATGAAATCAATCCACCATGCATGATCACTTAGGGGGTGCATGATAACCAAAATTTCTTTTCCAGAAATAGTTTTTCTATTCCAGACCTGTTTCTGGAAAAGAAATCTGTTTAATAAACCTATTTATTTTTTATATTTTTGGAATATATTTCTATTTCAAAATTAGGTTTGGAAGAGAAATCATAAGCTAAAATTTTCTACTTCTCTATTTCTGGAATAGAAATTAAAAATAAAAATTCTTCTCATCGTTCATTAATCGATCTTTTATTCATTCTTTGTTGACCACTTTGTCCGTCGGTCGCTCGCTGCTGGTCGTCGCCGGTTGCCGCCACCTTTGCGGTCACCATCGTTGGTCACCCGCCGCCGCCGTCGTTGCCGATTGCTAGCCCCCAGCCACCGGTCGCCAGTCGACGGCCCTGCCGCTGCGGTCGCCGATCGTCGCCGGTCGCCGATTGTCTATCGCCACCGCCGATCACCGGTCGCCGGTCGTCGGCCGCCACCGATCGCCCACCGCCGCTGCTGGCCACCGGCCGTCCATCCCTACCAATCGCTGGTCCACCACCATTCGAAATGAAGGAATTTAGTGTCGTTATCAAACGAATTTTTATTTTTATGGTAGAAATTTAGTGTCGTTATCAAAAAGTTATTTTTGCTTAGAAACTCTTCTAAAAATATAAATAGAAAAATATATTTCTGTTCCAGAAACTATTTTTGGAACGAAATGGTTGTCATGCACCCCATTAGTATAAAAATGATGATATCGAAAAAAGTAAAAAGAAACGCATAGACATGTTAGGAAAAATACAATATACTGTTTAGGTACTGAAATTGCACTAATAGCAATATTAGCGTAATCCAAGTCCTTGAACCTAGATATTTGGTTGCGTAGGAATCGATAGAACACTCCCGACCCTTGATTGGGTTTTCTAGCCGACCCCCAAAACGAGGCTAGTGGTGACTCTCGTCTATTTTTAGGTTGTTATAAACAACTAGATTATATAAATAAACTCGTTGTCGCGCGAGGTACGAGCTTAGGAGAGCTCGCGATCTCGTGAGGGAACTTTCGTGATCAAGTACCCCTAAACCCAACCTTTCCCACCTTTAACTTCGAGGGTGGTGAGATCGGGTCGCGGCAAGAATGAAACACAAGTTCATAACGTGGTAGGTTGAAAACAAAGCATGTTCAAAATGAGACAATTTGACATAACGTAACATAAGCCCCAAACATATAACGGATAGTTATCTGGTTTGTATTCTACATTAAGATAGATTTAATTGACTCAATCTAATTTTTTAACAATTGAATATTGAAGATAATAACTTTTTAAACGAAGAAGCTCTACTTATGGAAACCAAAATTCTGTTTGTATGGACAATCAGAACCAATTTGGAATTCTACTTTTGTCACTCAACGACTACTAAATCTTCTAGATACAAATCTGTCCAATGGATAGATTGGAAAATGATTCTTTATATACTGTCCAACGGCTAGTTTGGAAGTGGAAAAGTATTTAAGGAGATCAAGGACTGTCGCGACCTCTCTTTTTCCGTCAGGGGGAAAAGAAAAAAGGTTTAGGGGTATTTGCTTAAAGAGGCGGACCAATGACCCTAAATTAAGTGCGGCCTCTCCTAAGCCCCTACCTCACCCGACGTTGATTTTGTTTTTAGTTCTTAACAACTTATATAATTCTAGAAATTGTCACTAGCTTATTGAGGTTGGCTAGAAATCAATCAAGACACAAGAGTGTTGTCTCGATTCCTACGCAATCAGAGATTTCTAGGAACAGAGACTTGTTTACGTCAATGTTTCTATTAGTGCCCTCGCGATACTACTAACTTGGAAGGTTGTTTATCACAATCTTGATTACCAATTAATATTTTTATGAAATCACTAAGTGTCCATGCAAATGTTTTTATATTTTTTTTTTAATTTTTAGACTAATCCTAACATACCTTAGAAAAGAAATTTACACTCAAATTATTGAAAAGCAGTGCGGTAAATAAACATCCAAGAAATTGAAATGACTTGAAAGTAATGTGGAAAAGAAAAATCCGATACAAGTCATACAAATAATATTACATGGCTTTATTATAACACCCCGGGACAGGACCCCTATGAGCGAAATGAGAATTCAAATATGCATGAAATTACTCTAAATAATTTTAATTTATGCAAAATGAATTATTTACAAAAATGGTTATAAAATACCAAAATAACATTAAACTAGGAAAATGACCTTTTAAAATTAGGAAAATTTCATAAATGTCATTTCTATCATAACTTGATATCATCCATCATTTTAATAAATTTTTTTTTTTGAAATTTTCATATTTTTTTATATTTTTTTAATTTTTATTTAAAAATAATTCATTAAACCGATATATGTTGATTTATACTAATATGGAACTGCCCAATACATGAATATAACGAGAATCTAGCTCAAATCGACCGTTTCAAGATCAAAGCTTGGTTTACGCATTTTGTCGAACACTTGGCGTGCATCAAATCACCCCAAACTAGATTCCTCATGCCATGTTTGCGGCCTTCAATCTCAACTCATAAACAATCACACGTGGAACTAAAGTATCAAGATTATACTACCACATGTAAGGAGTAAGATTATATAGAAATCATAGCTTAAAACAAAAAATAACTAAGTTTAAATTGGTCTCAAATGTGTGGGTTGAGCTGATTTTGAAATCTGGGTTTGAACCCAAGTCAAGCAAACATGTCGCATGCCCATATTCAAGTCTCGACACTCATCACATGCAAGATCTATGGAAAATATCACTTGATTAAAATGAAAATAGGTAATATGGACTTTCAAATGCAACAAACACCATAGAGAACGATCGACCGAACACATCAATGTGAACTCTCCAAGAAGCATACATGCATGATCTATGCTGGCCAACCATGTCTTAATGTGGATTTGCTTGGTTTTTGGCTCATGTTATAGATGGTTTCATGGTTCAAAAGGAGATTTAAAGACTAAATCAGGTTGTCCTATGCATTATTTGTACTCCCATTTAACATTCATCAAAGTCACAACGATAAAAAAAAAAAAAAAAACACACATTCAAAGGAGAGTAATAAGTCAAGCATGTAGGGATATTGAAGAGGTTTTAAATACTTAGAAAAATTTCCACATCGGAAATCAGTTCTCCGGATTAATTTTCCTCTTGATTTTCATGATCAAAACATGTTCAAACTCACCACCATCTATGACAGCGTCGCTGGCATGGGCTCTCTCCCTCTCACAAAAGAGAGGAGTTCGAATTCCAAAGGCGTCGCTAGGGATTCTTACGCGTGATGTCGGGGTGGTGGGTCTTCCACTAATGTCACCGTAGGGTTTGCTTGCCGACTATCGGCTGGACGAGATTCTCTAGGTTACAAAAAAAAAAAAAACATGTTCAAACTCAAACAAAAATACATCTAGGATGCTTACCTTGCTTCCTAGTTTCTTTTTCAAGTGACTCTTGGTGGAGGAAACGAGAAATGATCTTCTGGGGGGCACGTGGAAAATGGCTCATTCAAATTGAAAGTGAGATCTGTAGAAGAAACAAATTGACAATGAAGGTTTTCGTTATCCTCTAAAATTAGGCTCCAGAAAATCTTTTGTTGGCCAAATTAAAATCAACCCAAACTATATATATATATATATATATATATATATATATATATATATATATATATATATTCTATTTTGGGTTGTAAGTCATGTATTTCCTCATCTGTCTCTCACTTTTTAAAAAAAACACTCGCTTTTCCTTCACTTGTGACCAATTGGGCTCAACACTTAGAAAAATCTTAGGACCCCATTGGCTCGCCAGGAGGGTATCTTTTCGGGGCACTTTATGAGGTCTTTCCGATCTCCATTTTGGACATGTGACCTATGGTTAGAAAGATCTTTGAGTGAAGTTTCAGTCTCTAGTTGAAGGTTTTGGCTAATTTTGACTGCAAGTTTGTGAAAATTTTACTTTTCTCTCTAAAGGTTGATATGGAATTTCTAGGTTTTTGCTTTTCTGGAGTTACTTCTTAGGGTGTTTTTTTGGGCACGATCGTGAGCTCTCTCTTCTCCTCCTTGTCTCCTACCTTCCGTGCCCTAAAAAAGCTTGCTTCAATGATCTTCTCCCTCGAATTAAGGGATTTTTGGTCGGTCTTTAGTCTACCTACCAAGCTTGCCGACTGAGCTAGTTCACCCACTTTCTAACCTAGCCAAATTTTCAACTTTTGCAGTTATTGAATGTGCGGATTTTGCTGCAATTTTCTCGTGCTTTCAGCAGCTTATCCCTCACCAATTTTTGTCCACTTGTACTTCTAATAATAATCTTTCATCAATGGCAAATATCAAGCTAATTGGGCAGCTGAGTGGGATATGGTGAGGCCACCAATATGCTTACTTAGCAGCTTCAAATTAAGACTTAACCATTGGCTAGGTTTTGGTGGCTAGTTTGAGTGCTTTAATCTATCAATTTGGTTGTGGTTTTTTATCAATTAGCAAGCTCATGTATATTAATTCAAGATTTTGACCATTTTTCGCAATTGTCTCCATCCAATTTTGCAAGGGAGTCTCTTAAAGTTGGTCCTTTTTGTGCTCGAGAATGCTCAATTCAATACAATTTGGTCCTTTTTGCATAATTCGATTAATTAGACTTGACCCAAGTTCAATTTCAACTCAATTGGGGGCCAAGATGATAATTTAAGGGCTCAGGCAAAATTTTACAAAATTTACGAATTGGTCCATCAACTTTTGAAAATTGCATTTTGGCCCTAACTTGTCATTTTAATTCCAATATGACCTCCTAGGCTTGGCTAGTCACATTTAGATCATTGACCCCAACTTGCTTCTTATATATATACTATATGAGAGAACAAGGAAATATAAGAGATTAACAGATCTATTAGAAGAAAGTAAAGGATAGTATAAGAACTAAATAAAATCGTGAGAATTAAAAATAATATAAAGACCAAAAGCAATATATAAAATATAAAGTAAGAGTATACATAAACAAAAACCAACCATGGAGGTGGTATGAGTTTGTATTATAAGAAACTGAAATTACATGTATTGAAAAGTGCAGAAACTAAAGCATCAAGTCATCCACTAGGGCGGTAATCCGCACTCCAGAGAGTGTTGATGTTTGTATTACAAGAAATGGCTAACCAACTATCATGTAAGTTGATAACCTTTGTATAAAACTATCTATTTGAAAAACTAACTTACTTTGAAACCAGGGGTACAAGGTAAGAAAGCTTGAGCTTGAAAGTGTTAGGGAAATCCCTTATGATGTTTTGAAGATGACAAAATAAATCAAAGGCTACTAACATGTTTAATGGTTAAGTAATAGACCATGCAGATGATAGAACATGTAAAGGATATTGTCAAAGTGCGAAGACGACCAGAAGACTGAACGTAACACATGTCCAAAGCATATTCTGAAGATTTCCAGACTTCTGTATCAAAGTCTAAAGACTGCCAGACTCAAGACTCAAAGTCTGAAGAATGCCAGACTTTAGTGTCAAAGTCTGTTATACATCAGAAGTCTGATCAATCTGACTAATTCTAGACTGAACGTGAAGTTGAACCAGAAGACAGACTCTATGTTGAAGCTGAACTGGGTACAGACCTTAAAGCTAAATCTGTTCAGAAGCAGATATGTTCAGACCCAGATTGTAAAGTCTACAAACTCAGATTGTAAAGTCTATTGCTCTCAGACTTTACATCCAGATTCGATGAAACGTAACTCAAGCCCAATCATATAACGGCTAGTGATCTGGTTTGGATTCCACATCAAGATTGATTTAATTGACTCAATCGAATTGATTGACAATTAGATGTTAAAGACAATATCTTTCTATTCGAAGAAGCTTTACTTATGGAAACCAAGATTTCGTTTGTATGGGCTATCGGAATCAATTTGGGATTTTACCTTTGTCACTCAACGGCTACCAAATCTTTTAAATACAGAGCTATCCAATGGGTATATTGGAAGACGATTCTCTGGGATACTGTCCAACGGGTAATTTGGAAGTGGAGGAGTATTTAAGGAGATCATGGACTGATGAGCAAGTAAGAGACGGAGCGTAGAATTTATAATTCCAAAGTCTGAGCGACTTTCGATCATATACTTGTCTCTTGAGAGCTTAAACGTTTGTAATCATGGGAGAAATACCAAAAGAGTGACTTAGTGAGATAGTGTGATCTACTACTAAGTGTTTGCACTCGAAGTCGTAATCTCTTATTGATTGCATAGTGGAATCCAGTCAAGAAGGCTGTTAGCGTGGGAGAGTGGACATAGGCTTGGATTAAGCCGAACCACTATAAATCTTGTGTTCTTATTCTCTTCCCTAACTCCTTTGTTTGAAGTTTATTTTATTCCGCATATACTTGCCAAGAGTTATTTTAAACACCTATTCACCCCCTCTAGGTGTTCATACTAGTACTCTTAGAAAGGATGAGGGTTTACAAGAGGGTGAGGAGGAAGAAGAGAGAAGAGAGGTCTGAAAATGTCGAGAGTCCTTCTTCTAAGCCGAGATGGTGTATTTATATGAGGTGCTACAATGCTTAACGGTGTTTAATAAACAATACTAAGTGAATAGTGAATAGTGAACAGTGTATGAACAGTGTATGCCTATCATGCTACGGTGTATAGCTTTTGCGCTGCTTGTAACAATGTTGGCATGTGATGTCTTGAATTTAATCTCTATCTAGGTTGATCTCGTAGTAGTCGTCTTCATTAGTGTTTCCACTTTGTGATGTGACTGTAAGGATCTGTGTGTATTGTCTGGGAATTTGAAAGATCCACATTGTGATCCTTCGCTTCGTAGAGCATTGTTCTGAGGATGTTGCAGTATTCCTTGCTCTAGACTGCAGCCAGTGCTGCACTTGCAATGGATTTTTCTTGTAAAAAGGATGTATTTGATGAGACTGTAGTTATTTGATTTTTCTGGCTATTTAGCCATGTCCTAATCGCAGCTTCGGATCCTTGTTCAATAAATCTAAATCCATCCCACTGCTTTGTTTTGTATTTTCGGACAAGTATTGGTACACCAAGTTTGATGGATGTATTGTATTCAAATTCCCATGCTGTTACCCAAGAGATTCTGAATATTATAAAGAGATGCATAAGGCATGGGAATCTTATATCATGTGGTGTAGGTACGAAGTATTCACTGAAAACCTTGTATACTTGTTTGACTGTGGGTTGTAATATTACGTCCAAAGGACCAAACATATCCCACTAGGAGTCAAACCAGTTTGGAAGGCTTTGTCTTGGGAAGTTGTCTTAAAAAAAAAAAAAACCAAGAGTGTTGAAAATTTGTATTTTGTTTGAAAAAAACATTCCACCAAGCTTGTTGGTAATCTTAGTATGTATATGAGGAGGAGTATGGTAGACATTGGGTAAGTCTATTTTGGAATTTTCTGGGTATATGAGATGAGGCTCCCCAGTGTAAGGGGTGTATGACTTTGCTGATGGATATAATGGAGTAGAGGATGCTTTCTATATTGTTTTTGTCAGCAAAGTGAGTGAACCTTGCTGATTGTGTCCCCACTAAGATTTGCTCATAATAAATAATGGTTTTATTTGTATTGTGAGGTTTGAAAAGCCAATTTTCTGGAAATATGTCTTTTGCGAATTTGATTAGATTTTCACCGTAAAATCCATCTTCCACAGTCAGTATTTTTTGAAAAGATGTTTTAGGGAAAAACTTTGATCTTTGAGAATGAGGGATTGCCTGTGGCCTAATAACTAACTTATTCGAAATTCTTTTGTATTGTTTTTGTGTATCAAGAGGGGAAGGATTGTTGCTTACCTCAATGTCCTTAGAAGGCTCTTTCTTTACTTTTTTTTGTAAAGACTGGGCAAGTAACAATATTGTTTCTTTTGGTAGTATGTCGACTAGCTGGTTAAAGGCTAATATGAGTTTAGATGATATGGGTTCTGTTTTCAAAGATATATTTGGTGTTTGATGTTGTTGTAAGAATGACTAGTTGTTTTCTGTCATTTGAAGCCATGTCTTGATGTTTGTCAAGCCTGTTGACTTTGGCGGTGTATTGGAGGAGGTTTCAGCAATGGCTTTGCCTTTGCCTTTGTCTTTTTTGGATCTTAGCATGATTGTATCCCCTCTAAAAATTCTATTGTGAGAAAATCAGGTAATGAATTTGAAGAACCATTTATAAATTCAATATCGAAATTGAATACTCAAAGTATGGCTTGTCATCTGGCAAAAATCTGTTTTGATGCAATGTTTAAAATGTCTTTTGTAAAAATTCTTTGACTGATTTGCAATCAATTCGCAAGAGAAATTTTTAATTTAATAAATCTCCTTGGAATTTTGATATAGATAAAACTATAGCTAGTATCTCTTTTTTTATTGTTAAATAGTTTTGTTGGGTAGGATTCCAATGTTTTGAAATGAACTGAACAACTTTTTTTTGTTATTATTGACTTGATTAAGAATGCCACCGTATCCTATTTCTAAGGCATTTGTCTCGACTATTTTGAAAGTAGATGGGTCAGCTAGGTGTAGACAAGGTATGTCTTTAACATGAATCTTTATTTGCTTGACAATATTAGTATGGACAGAGGTCCATGGTAGAGGATCCTTTTGTAACTGTTGGTGTAAGGGTTTACAAAGAATATTTATATTGGGAAAGAAATCTAAAATATAATTGAGACTACCCAAGAACATTTGTAATTGAGTTTTGTCTTTACTCTTATCTGGGAATTTATTAGTAAAAGATATTAATCTTTCTATGGGAGTGATGGTGCCTAAATGAATATAGTGACCTAAGAATCTAATCTTGGTTTTGAAGAGTGCAACTTTAGTAGGAGAGACTACAAGACCATTTTGTATGATCATTTTTATGAAGGTAGATAAATGTTTGAAATGTTGTTCTATATTTGAAGAGAATACTAGAATATCATCTATATAAACTATTATGTATTCTGAATAAGGATTGGAAATTTCGTTCATAATTCTTTGGAATTCTGAATGGGCATTTTTTAGGTTGAATGGCATAACATTCCATTCGTATTGGCCAAAAGGGACTGTAAAGGCTGTCTTGTATTTATCCATTTCACTGACCTGTATTTACCAAAATCCTGACTTCATGTCAAATTTTGAAAATATTTTTTATCTACAAAATATGTTTAGCAAATCTTTTTTTATTGGGTATTGGATGTCTTATCCATCTAAGGGCTGTATTAATGGGTTTATAATTAATAACTAACCTATGAACTCCTCTTTCTAGTTCAGCATTTTTATTGACATAAAAAGCAAAACTTCATGATGATTGACTTTTTCTTATGAGTTTTTTTTTTTTTATTTAAGAGGTCTTGTATTTCTGTTTGGCAAAATTTTAGAACTTCTTGGTTCATTTGTGTAGGACGAGCTTCGTGGGTATTTTGTTTTCAGAAAAATCATGTTCGTAGGGTAAATCAATAATATGCTTCTTTCTTTCCCAAAAAGCATTGGGTAAGGTAGAGCATATGGTTTTTTCTATGTGTTTTTGTAAGGAAACTATTTTTCTATAACATTTGGTTTTATAAGATTTTCTTCTATTCTTTTGAATTCTAAATCTTCTTTTAAGAATTCAAGCTGGTTTTCTTGGATAAGGCAATTTATTTCAGAAATAGAATGTTCTTGTAAAATATTTACGCTTCTCTTTTGTGGTTTTGTTATGAAGTTCAAAGTGATTTTTCTATTTAAAGCATGAGTTTCAATGCCTTCATTAGTAACTGTAAAATGTTGGATTAATTGTATGAAATGTGTTCCAAGAATTACCTGTTGCCTTATATTTTTGACTAAAAGAAAAGAGGTTTTGTAAGACATTTGATATTTTTATTAAGGCTTCTGGTAATTTATATTGTATATTTAGTTTGTCTCCTGAGATTGATTTTAAGGACTCTGATGTTTTATTAAAGTATCTTGTTGGAACAAGGCCTTCTTTGATATAATTGAGATCAGCTCCTGTATCAAAGAGTGATGTTGTTTCAATAATAAACTTATTGTTGATTTTTATCATTATATTTATTATCCATTTTCTAGATGTTATTTCTATTAATAACATAAGAAAGGCTGGGTCTGAAGTGTTAGAAGTATTGGTGATTTCGTTTTGGTCTTCTAATTTTGTCTTTCCTTTTATGACAAGGGATTTTATATCAGAAATTTCTTGTTTCATTTCTAACTGTGTTGCTTTCAGGGCTTGTATTTCTAATTTTTGTTGCTTTATTTCATTTTGAAGGTCATTAATATTAATGGGTGTAGACAGGGGTCTTTTGTTTCTATTTAAAATGTCTTTTAGATTGTAGGAAGTATTGGGATTAGTAACAATATTCATTGAAGAATGAAGTCTATCTAAGTATTCTATTTTGGCTTCAAGGTTGGTTATTTTATCAGCTGTGCTAAGGAGAAATTCTTCTTCTTTTGTTAACATGTTTATTTCAGGAATATGTTTGTCGGGAGAGGCATCTTCATAATCAAAATCGGAAGAGGTTTTTATTTCATTAATCTAAAGACCTTCTTCTTGAAGAAGTTCATCAAAAGAAGTATCACCATTTTCTATGAAAATGTTGTTTAGCTGGTAAAGAGTATTGTCATCTAGAGAAAGTTCATTCAATTTTTTGTTAATCCTACAATATTTCGAAATATGGCATTTTCTACCGCAAGAGTAACATTTGATGTCTTTAAAATTTTTCTTATCCGTTTGAGGTTTATTCTAGTTAATATGGTGTCTACGTTTATTCCTATGAGGTTGAGATTTGTTGTGATGTTTGTTTTTTTTTTTTTCTTTTTTAGAAGGACAAGTCCCTTTACATTTTGACTTTGTTTTTTCATTATCAGAGGGGTCATAATATTGAGCACAGAAGTCTCCTAGGCTTCTATTGGTGAGAGATTGTTCTTTCTTGAGTTGTCTTTGTAATTTGATTGTATTACACATTTGTGTTCCTTGTCTGTAAACATAAGAGACTATTTCTCCATAAGAAAGAAGATCATAAGGAATTTGGCCACTGTATTCTTCTCTAATTTTATCTCTAACTTGGTCTCCTATAATTTGGGGTAAACCTGCTAAGAATTTTTCTTTCCGAAAAGGTTGATTGCAATCTGGTTTGACAAGAACCCTTTGAAGGAAAATTTCTTTGTATTATCTAAATTTCCCTAAGGATTTGCAATGCATATTGGATAAGAGATCTTGGTTCCTATCTCTAATATGTGAAGGATCTCCTATGAAGTGTTGTGAAATTGAGTATATAAAGGTATTAACCGCATCTTGGATGCGATGTCTTTGATCATCATCCATGCGTTGTCCAAAGTCATCTATTTTATAAGCAGTTAAAATCTGTATTTTCTGTTCATCAGTCAAATAGTTATCCCACCAACCTTTTAATGTCTAGTAAATCCTACTACTAAAAGATTAGCAATAGCATGATTATAAACGTCTTGTTGTGTTTTATAAGCATTAGCAAGCAGTACCATGTTATTAAGAATGTTTATAATATTGGTTTCGGCTACACTATCTATATTACATTCGTAAATGGTGTCTAGAGAATATTTATTTTGTATTTTTTGCGATGATTCTTCATGGGCGATGTCTGGCGGGATGGCTCTACTATAATAAAGTTTTTGGGGTTGTCACTAATTGAGCTTGTTTACCTTAGCAACTGATTAATTAGCAGAGTCACTAGAGGGTTTTTTCAAAGTACTAATGGTAGGTTTGTATGGGGTGTCGTTAATAATTAGTCCCTGGAATTTAGGAGTGTCTAAAATAGGTGTAGGTTCTAGTTTTGCTTTTCCTAAAAGTTTTTTCTTTTGTTCTAAGGCTTGAGCAAACTTAGGACTAAGATTTTTTGGAAATTCAAAAGCTTTAAAAATAGGTTTTTTGAGAGCGTCGTCTTGTGGTGTGATGAGTTGAGTAGGATTCTAGATCTTGGATTCTATCCTATTCAACTGTTTACCTATGGTAACCAAATGTTGATCTGTATAATTGTTTTGTTCAATAACCTTATGAGTGTAAAGAGAGTCTCCTTTGTCTGGAAGCCTAAAAGGAGTAGCTGTAACCTCACTATCTCCATGTTGTATTTTTATTCTCTTAAGAGGTGAATGATTGGTATCTATGATTTCACCATTATCAAGTTTCCACTTATAATGTTGATCTAAAATAACTATTTCTTTTGGTTTGAGGAATTGTTCTTCTAACCAATCAAAGAAAAATGTATAGACTTCATATTCATATATGTAGTCGTAATATTTTTGCTTGATGTCTTTTGCTTTATTAGCAAAGGTTTTGAAGAACCATTCTCTGATTTTTCTGTTATTGTCATTAAATTCTTTATTAAGAAAACTTTGTTTGGTTCAAAATGTTTTTCTAAAACATTAAGCTCGGCATCTATCATTTGCGAATAAGTAGGAGAATGATGAGGAGAATTTGTGTTTTCTAGGACTGGTTCTGTAACATCCCGGGCCCCACTGTGTAATATTGTCCGCTTTGAGTCACCCGCCCTGGCGCGGGCGAACCGCCATCCCAGCCACGGTCTCTTCCCTCACGGCTTTAAAACGCGTTACACAGGTGAGAGGGACCCAAGCCTTATAAGCTAACCAAGACCTCCCTCCCTAAGCGATGTGGGACAAGAGAGGAGGTTATTACACTCTCTACCTCTTAACGAGAATAGCGTCCTCGCTATGGCCCCATGGGCATCGAACGCATTCGAGCTGTGGTCCCACATGCGGTCGGGAGTCGGCTACGATACCACTTGTAACATCCGGGCCCCCTTTGTGTAATATTGTCCGTTTTGAGTCACCCGCCCTGGCGCGGGCGAACCGCCATCCCAGCCACGGTCTCTTACCTCACGGCTTTAAAACGTGTTACACAGGTGAGAGGGACCCAAGCCTTATAAGCTAACCAAGACCTCCCTCCCTAAGCGATGTGGGACAAGAGAGGAGGTTATTACAGTTCAGGCTGGTTTTGTTGGTAAACCGGCCACGGAAATCCCTGATCTATTATCTAAACCATTAATTTCCGGTTCAAGAGGTGTCTCATGATTACTTCTACTGGTGGAAAGAGGTAAATGTGTTGTATCGCGTGTGGGAGGGTCTCTATGTATATTAGGAGGAGGAGTGTCTCTATGTGTACTTGGAGGAATAGTGATTATAGGCGGAAGATTGGGATTAAGATCTATCGACCTTGTATAAGATGTATGAAAAGAAGGACTAGATCTTGAATCGAAAGATCTTCTAGGAAATCTAATGGTCACTCTTCCTTTTGGATGTTGGATGACATTAGTTGGACTAGTATTTTGAACAACTTATTGGGGAATTTGGTTTTCTAATTCCCATTATTTTGGTAAAGTGACTTGGTTCCAATTAATGGATCTAGGAATGGTTGTATTTGCTCTAGAAATGTTGGTCTGGAGGAGAAGTGTTTCTCCTCTTGGACTATGTTTAAAAGCATTTTCTCCAAAGGCGGATGACATAGCTTTATAATGGATTCTATAGAAAAGAGCTAGAGGAATGGATCTATCTACTACTTTATAATTATGAGTTTTGATTTGGAGTATAAGGGCTTTAAGAATATTTTTATCCTTAAGAGAAACTAAAAAATTTGGATAACAGTCAAAATGTATTGGTCCTTTGCAGAGACTTGTCTCTACTGTACCAAGGATGGATTCATCATAGTTTAAGAGACATGAATCTCGTAAAACTAAGAGAATTGATGTATTAAGACCTTCTTTAGTAAGAGGTTTAATTCCTACTTGAACTAATCCTATATGAATGTAATTCTATTTTTGTTTATGCTTTTGGATGGACTCTTTAATTAAAAGATGTATTTTTTCATAGGAATTAGAAATAGGAACATCTCTTTCTTCGGTGGTGATGACATAGTCTGATTTTTTGAAAAATTTCAATTTTGATTTTTTTATATTTCCTTAAGTTGTATTTTAGGAATTTCCCAATTTTCTATAGATTTGTTGAAATATTTTATTCTTACTTCTTCTCTGTGTATAGGACTTGGATCTGAGTCCATTTGTGATAGAGAACTAGAGGAAGATGTAGATCTTCTATGTAAGCTCATACTTAAGATCGGAACTATTCCTTCTTGAACCGTTACAGAACTAAACCAACGGTCTAACAGCCACTCAGGGACTTACAGCCTAGACCACTCTGTAGAAACAAGAAAGATGCCAACAAATGGCTCTTGATCTATGAGTATGTTCTTACAAAGACTATCTATACCTTCCTACTGGCTCTTATATATGTTCTTAATTTTTTTTTTTTTTTTTTTTCTTTTGTAGGAAAAAAAATCTTCCATTTAATATATATATACTAAACACCTAGATAATCTATATGTAAGAATTTGACATGAAATATTTTTGTGGAAAAACAAGTTTCCATTTTTCAGAAATGATTTTTGGGCAAAAATTTATGTGTCAACAAGGACCGATGAGCAAGTAAGAGACGGAGTGTAGAATTTATAATTCCAAAGTTTAAGCGATTTTTGATCATATACTCGTCTTTCGTGAGCTTAAACGTTTATGATCGTAAGAGAAATACTAAAAGAGTAACTTAGTAAGATAGTGTGATCTACGATTGAGTATTTGTGCTCAAAGTTATATTCTTTTGTTAATCATATAGTGGAATTCAGCCAGAAAGCTGTTGGTGTGGGAGAGTGGACGTAGGCTTGATCAAAGCGGAACCACTATAAATTTCGTGTGCAACATTCTCTTCCCTTAACTCTTCATATTTAAGTTTGTTGCATACTTACAGGTTATTTCGGAAGTCTATTCCGTCGTATAATAAATTCAGAACTTCTACCGAAGTCGGTGGCTCGCTTATCAGACTCTGATCCTTATTCAAACTTTGCTTGAAATTTATTTTATTCCGTATTTATTTGTCAATGTTTATTTTAAATACCTATTCACCCCCTCTAAGTGTTTATACTAGCCCTTTCAAAAGACATATTCCATATTACGCACGCATGTGCCTTCATATGTGAACAAACTATGACTATCAAGTACAAAGACGGTTCGACGAAGCGTCAAAATGCGCACTTGTGAACCACAGCCATCCAATATACAAGTTAGCATCATGCTTCAGGTCTAAGGATCTTACACCTAAATAAAGTATGAACGATCAGACATTGACCCTGCTAAAAAGCTTCCATTTTGCTAATCATTCTATGTATGTCACATTTAGTGAACTTGTCCAAGATAAGCACCTGTGTTCTAGCTCGGATATCACAATACCCAATGACTTGTGACTCATCATCCCTCAAGTATCCAGTATTGAAGTGAAGCTTGAGAACACACCGGTCTCGACAAGATCATCAATATCCACTCACTGATCCATCCGCTGATAACTGTTTAAAGATTCAGCATATATGTAAACTGTTACACATATTCTTAACATCTTAAGAATATATTCAATCGTAGCTAATTTTATGGACTTCATTCATATAAATTGGATGATGAATGAAAAAAAAAAACTTATTTGCCATTAAATAATCCCTAACATGTAACTATTACATGGTTGCTTTAGGGTATAGGGCTAACAATATTCTGTGCATAGACAACCATCTCAAACATAACCATTTCAAAGTATATCAAGCAAAGGCAAAGACCATGGGTACACTGGTAGGTCACATGAACAAATAACATTGTGTTTTTCTAGTTTGCTTTAAGGAGTTATCTTGATAAATGGTCCTCGCATGTTTGAAGTAGTGTTGGTTCCACACTCCCATTATCTTGATATTGAGCATTGAAAAATATTATTCTTACTTAATCAAAATCTTGCATTGCACAATTTGACTTTTTTTGTCTATCCGTATAACATAAATTTCTTATAATATATGAATGTTAGCATGTAAAATTACGATATAATTTTTATTTTTTTGTGATCATTTGAGATTCGAATGGCATTTCAGGTTTTCGTGTGAGAAAATACAAAGTTGTCCATTCCCTCACATTCATAAGGACAGGGTCAGACCTTTGCTCCTATTCTGACACACCTTCAATTCATCTCTCCTTCGAGCTCAAGTCCTTAAATTTATATATAAGAGAGAAAGGTCTGTGTTTTGTTTGGCAATTTTCCACATGCTTGTGTTGGAAAAAGAAAAAAGTTTGTGGTTATCTTTGACTGTCGCACTGTTGTATCCTCCTGCTAACTAGGGATAAACATGATCCGGGTTGGACCGGTCTACCCCCTAACTCTAGGCTCAACTCGCACAGTGCTGGTCCTTAATTTTTGGGACCGAAGATCGACCCTATTAAGCTTGGGATCGATGACTGGACCAACCTAGTAGGTTCGATCCAGTTCAGTAGGTTCGATCCGGTTCCAGGGTCAACTTGGGACCAACTAATAATTTTTTATTTCATTTTTTGTACTCATTGAAAAAATGATTGAAGATCAGACCGACCCAATGGGTTCGGTCAGATTCTAGGGTCAACCCGGGATCAACCAATAATTTTTTATTTCATTTTTTGTACTTCTTAAAAGAGCAATTGATGACCGGACCAACCCAATGGGTTTGATGATGAGTGAGGTTAGCTAAAAAGGCAAGCGGCGAGGGTCAAGTGGGGTGAGTGTTGAACAGAGTGATCATCGAGTGTTGAGCGGGGAACAAGCCAAGCAAGCATCAAGCGGGGAACAAGCCAAGCAAGCATCAAGCGGCGAGTGGCACAAGTGACCCAAATCAAGCGAGGCGAGTGTCGAGTGGCGAGTAAAGAAATTGTTTCTTTTGATTTTGGCAAATTGAAAACTAAGAAGACAAAATAAGACAAAATAGAATGAACATTAGAGGAAGATGCCGTAAGGGAGCTGTTTATGTCCTTTTAGACACCGTGAGGACTCCTCAAAAAAACATTTTCTCCCTTCGTAAATTATGACCGTTGACATCATAAAAGACATAAAAAAATCTAAGTTATTAAAGAACAATATAAAATTACTTAAACTCCTAATTAAAAAATTGTTTAATGTTGTTGACGCTGTTTATTTTAATGTTTTCTCTATATAAAAAAAATTATAATAGTATATATATATATATAGTCAAGGTTAGTCCCTAAACTCTTAGGATCAAGAACCAACTCATACAGTGCAGGTCCAGAAAACCTAGGATCAAGGACTAACCCAGTCTCCCTAGAAATCGAACTAGGATCGGCAAGATTGGGTTGGTCCAGGGTCAGTCCAGGATTGACTGTGGACCAATGCTCACCCCTACTGCTAACACAACTCATTATTTAACGGTACCATTAGCTTCGAAAAGAGACGGTCAATGCTCAGCCACACATTTTCCATAGGAGGGAGAAAGGTTTGTATTTTGCTTGTCAATTTCCCACTTGCTTGTGTGGAGAAAAGGAAAAGTCGGTGATTATGTTTGACTTTCACACCGTTGTACCCTCCTACTAGGACAACTCGTGATTTAACGGTACTATTAGCTTGGAAAAGAGAGGGTAAATGCTCAATTGCACATTTTCCTTAAGGGAGAGAAAAGGTCTGTACTTTGTTTGGCAATGTCCCACGTGCTTGTGTTGAAAGGAAAAGTTTGTGATTAATTTTTACTGTTGCACGATTGTACCGTTCTACTAGCACAACTCATGATTTAACACGTATCCAATGTGACGCATTTAAAACAACCAATAATTTATATTCCATAAAAAAAAGTAAACTCTTCTACTCCTAAGCATCCAACAAGAGGACTCATTTCGGATTCCACATTTCCTCAAACTACAACATAACTTACCACGTAAAAGATTACAAATCCAGACCATCATGTCATCAGAAAAACACGTCGTGGTCCTCGCCTTCCCATTCGGCAGCCACCCTTGGCCTCTCGCCAACTTGCTCCTTAGGCTCGCCACCGTCGCCTCGGATGTCCACTTCTCTTTCTTAAACACGGCCAAGTCCAACGAGGTCATCTTCCCTCTACCATCAAGAGTCAAGCTACCAAGCAACATTCGAGTCTATGACGTCAGCGACAGCCTGCAAGATGGTCACCATGAGGCGACGAAGCATCCAAGAGAACACGTGGAGTTGTTCCTGAAAGCGGCACCCGAGAGTTTTGGAGCGGCTATTGATGCTGCAGAGCAAGACTTGAAGAAGAAGGTGAATTGTTTTCTGACCGACGCTCTCGTGATTTTCGCAGGCAAAATGGCAGAGAAAATGCAGGTTCCTTGGGTAGCCCTTTGGGTCCTCGCTCCGCCTTGTTTAGCAGCGCATGTGTACATTGACGTCATAAGTGAGCTTCGTCGTGAATCCTCCGGCGGTGGCACCTCCACCGACGGTGGCAACGATGACGACAAGAGCCTCGGAGTAATTCCAAGATTATCTATGATTCGCACTTCGTATTTACCAAAGCAGCTAATCGATGATCAGGACACATCAAGGAGCGCGTGCATGCTGTGCGAGGTGGGGCATGTGCTCCCACGTGGCACCACCGCTATTGTCATGAACTCCTACGCGGAAGTGACCCCAACACCTTTGATAGCGGACCTAAAATCCAAGTTCAAGATGCTCCTCCAAGTGGGGTGCCTCACTGTGTCATTCCCCCCACCGCCGCTGCCATCGAGCTCCGCCTCTGACACAACCGGTTGCTTGACGTGGCTCGATGCCAAAGACCCTTGGTCTGTGGCGTACATATGCTACAGGACGGTGGCAATGCCGTCGCCAAGTGAGATATCAGCTCTCAGGGAAGCTTTAGAGTCTACTAAGACCCCATTTCTATGGTCCATCAAGGAACACGTGATGGCATACTTGCCCAAGGGGCTTCAGGAGCGGACAAGAGCATACGGGAAATTCGTCCCATGGGCTCTACAAGGTCAGGTGCTGAGCCACCTGGCGTGCGGGGTCTATGTGATGCACTGTGGGTACAACTCAATGTTCGAGAGCGTGGCGGGTGGCGTACCGATGGTGTGTAAGCCATTCTAGGCGGATAACATGATGAATGGGAGGATGATAGAGGAAGTGTGGGGGATTGGAGTGAAAGTAGAAGATGGGACCATAACGAAGAGTGGGATGGAGAAGGCATTGGAGGTGGTGTTGAGGGGTAAGGATGGGAAGGAAATGAGGAAGAAGGTTGGTGACTTGAGGGAGAGATTGGTGGAGGCCACTAGGGCTGATGGTATTGCTAAGGCTGATTTCAAGGTCCTTGTGGAGCTCATCTCCACTTCATGAAGCACATCATGCACTAGCTCCAATTTGCAGCAGACTTTAATCAATCTACTAAGTGATGTGTCTCAAACTGCCATTGGTCGGGAAATCAATGTCATGTGATCATGGTCAATTCTTAAGGTCTATTTAAGTCCAATGTAATATTTAGTAAATCAATGTCATGTACGCATGGTCGATGCTTTTGATGTCATGGGTATCGTTTGAACTCTCCATTCTAATTTTGGCATGGTCCCGAATGAGTTTTACTATGGACTTTCCTAGAATAAAAGTTTTTGGGCTATTGTAAGAATGATAACTTGTTATAAGTCACAATTTCTTAAAGGTATAGACCCCACAAAATTATATAATAATTTGTTATTTAGTTTCTCGTGATCCTAAGAAGACCATTATTCTCATGGTAGATTAAAAGATTATAACCCAATCATTTCTCTTTTAATTTCTTTTCACTTCATTTATTTCTCCATCACTAATTGGAGGAAAACATGATCTTTTATCTCTTTCATAGTTGCGATTGAATTTAGCATATGAAGGAATTTATTCCAAATATATCAAACTTTGCTCGTAACCAAGATATAACTTACCAAAATGCCAAACTTTTGAGGATCATAATTTGTAGATGAAAAAGATAGGAGAGAGTCATAATATGATTGGGTGAGATGGGTGAGAGTTGTTTGGAGTGATTATTGCTCGTAGCCAGGATCTAATGTGGTTGCATGATGGGTGAGAGTTGTTTGGAGTGATTATTGCTCGTAGCCAGGATCTAATGTGGTTGCATGATGGGTGAGAGTTCTTTGGAGGTGATTATTGCCAATGTCTGACTTTGGCATTTTGACAAGCTAAATCCTGGCTACAAGCAAAGTTTGATATTTTGGGAATAAATTTCTTCATATCCACAGCGTCAACGGCATTTCCGAAACTCTCCAGCGACACTTTCAGGGACAACTCCGTGGGTTTGTGATGAAAATGATAGGAGAGAGCCATGATATGATATGACTATGATGTGGTTGCATGATGTGTGAGAATTGTTTGGCGTAGTTATCACTAATGTGTGATTGTAGCATGTTTGAGTATATAATGTCTCAAACTAGTAGTACTCCTTTAGGTCAGACCACGACTTCAAAAAAACATGTGTTTTCAACATACGAGGGGCCAACGATGATCTAAGAAGACTCTGTGAGCTTTTCTTGTGTACTCTAGAATATTCCTAAGAGCATCCTCGCCAGGTCTTCTTGGATCATTCTCAGTTCTTCGTACATTGAAAACCTATGCTTTCCTATCTAATTTGGCAATGTCCTCGTGCATCTTCAGTATGGAAGGCATCAATTTGCTACTTGAATTGCCAAATGGCTTCCGTATGTTCCCACTTTGCTTCACTTTTAGGCAGACCCTTGCATTAGAGCGACACTTTCATTTCGGTGCACAATATCTCTTGGCGGATCAAGTCATGCGTAAATGGTAATGGTGCACCGAAGTGAGAGTATTTAATTTGATGGAAGGATATACATGAGAACGAAGCAAGTTGGAAAGCCACGAAAGCTTTTGGCAATTTAAGAAAGGACGCGGCCTTAGGTCTAGAGGTTTTTAACGTACGAGGACCAAGGATGAAAATCGGGTGAACTTTTCTTGCGTACTCCTATGGGCTTTGTGAGAATTATATATTACATTAGAGTGATTGTGGATGAAGAGATAGAAAACCTCCATTGAGAAATACTTTTCTATATATATACATATATTTGAGACTCTCCTCTTCATTTGTATCATCTCACAAGCAATAAAGAATTCAAAATTTTCCTCTTTAAGAGTTTTTGTGACATATGCATCCATGATCTCTTTTGGCCCCTGCTAAGATGATGGATTTGTCATCGCTTCGCCCCTTTTTTAATGTGTGAGCTTTGAATTCTCTATGATATTTCATGTACTAGGGTGCACATAATAACCATTAGATTTCTCTATTTCTCTGTTTTCTAGTTCCCTGAAATAGGCTTAAAACAGAATTTCATTTGGTAACATAGTTTCATTTTTATATTTCTAGAACAGGTTTTTACTCCAGAAATAGATTTTAAACCAAATATTAGAAATTAAAATTTTTAACTTTTCTATTTCTAGAACAAAAATGGGAGATGAAAACTTTTTTCATCATTCACTCTCGTCACCGCCCACCCACCGCCATGGGGCTTTGGACGCCCGTTGTCGACTGTCGTCGCATGTTGTTGGATGTCAGTTGCTAGCCGTCCCTTGGATGCTAGCCCTCAGTGGCCAATCAATGGTCGTTGGCCGTCAAACACCTATCGGATGCAGCCCCCAATTGTTGGTTGTCGAATGCCAGATACCTCCCACCACAACTCGGGAGCGAGAAATTTTATGTTATTATTAAATGAATTTCTATTTCAAAAAGAATTTCAAACCCATATTTTTGCTCAGCAACTTATTCGAAGAATGAGAATAGAAAAATCAATTTCTAGCCAAAAATTGATTTTTGGAATAGAATGGTGGTTACATGCATGCCCTAAAGATACACCTTATTTGTAGAGAAATTAAAATGGATTGAAGAAGGGCAAAGGTGTAAATGGATTTATTGATGATATGAACGATACTTAGGGTGCATTTGGTTCAGCTTTTAGAAAAAGCCTTTAGGAGAATGCAAAGGCTTTTAGCTAAAAGAACTTTATGAAAAACAAATACTATTTGGTAAACTGAAATTAAAATGTGCCTCGAAACTTTAAGAGAAAAACTATTTGGTAAAAACACATTTGGAATGTCCTTTGCTATGATTAATCTAACTTTGTTTAATTTTTAGTTTGTTTAAAATTGAAAAAAACAATTATAGCAATTTTTACGATTTGAATGTTGAAAATAAATGTAAAACATTGATAAATTTATAAAGGCAAAAAAAAAAAAATCACATTTATTTTTTAGTTAGGTAATATGAAAAGTTTTAGTAGAGTATTGATATGAGCGAAACCCATGAATTAAAGGATTACTCTTCAAATGTTTGTGAGAATTTGCCAAGTCAATTAGTAAGTGAAATTGCTCCATCGTCTTTTTGACATTTTGCAATTTAAATTCATAGCATCCCCATGGGTTATATATATCAACTTCATAACTGTGGGATGTGTACATATTTCGAGACAAACCTTTAGCTAATTGATGTTATATTCTGTGCACAAACAATCATGCCTAATAGAACTATTTCAAGGTATATCAAGCAATGGCAAAAACCATGGGTACACTGATAGCTCACATGAACAAATAACATTGTGTTTTCTAGTTGAATCAGGGACTTGCTCTAATCAATTGCACAATGCAAAGGACATGGAAATCGTCTGGTCCAATTGCATTCATTCCCTGAAAAACGCAGCTCAAAACTCATTTAAATCGAAAAAGATGCAACGAAAAAACAAAACAACAAAGATACAGACTCTTTCACATCTCCAAACAAGGCAAAACAAGGTTCTGCTCCT
Organism: Eucalyptus sideroxylon; assembly: GCA_014182405.2. Taxonomy (NCBI): domain Eukaryota; kingdom Viridiplantae; phylum Streptophyta; class Magnoliopsida; order Myrtales; family Myrtaceae; genus Eucalyptus; species Eucalyptus sideroxylon. The sequence continues at coordinate 14,117,444 of CM024550.2, read as the reverse complement.
ATGTGACAGCAAAGCACTCCTTGCTGAGCTAGGGGCCGGCTTCATGGACTTCTGCCCACGCTTCCATTCAGCCAAGCAAACCTCATCGGAGTTATCTCGCACATGCTGCAAGGCCTATGAAAATGAAAATTCACAATGGTGAAAATGATATATTTTCAGCCAATTGTGTAAGAGTGACCCTTAGTGCATATCATAATAGAGATGAACTTGGCCAGGTGCAAAGGCACCGTAATCATTTGATTTGTCTAAAACAAAACTTTTTTTTTTTTTTTTGTATCTTAAAAGGTAATTAAAACCGCCAACTACAGCTATTACACCTCTTGAATTGTTCTATATTGAAACAGGATATGCACAACATGAAACAAGACTGTTAAAAATGAATACAAGCGCCCATGAATTCAGCATCGGGGAGGAATGTAATGGAAGAAAGTTAGCATCAAATTGAAAGATCCATTTAGCATTACAAGAACATATGCGAAGTCCTAGAGAAAAGTCCTATTGTGCCAAAAAGAGAATATGCTTACCAAATTCTAATACAGCCTTCAAGAATTCTTATATCAAATTGTTAAATGGAACACGACAACATTAATGAACTAAAGACCAATCCTATTGATTTCCAGAATTCTTAACAAAATCTTCCCGGAATTATAAGGGACAAGAGTTCCTAAAAGTGCAAAGGTAAACTTGATCCAAAATTTCATAAAACGTTACTGCTATGAAGTTTCCAAATTTACCACTACATTGAATAAAAATGAAAAACTCCAGCACTTAGGACACCTAAAGACGTGCAATAACCAATACCAAATTTATCTAGTCAAATGAATGACTTATAGAGCAAAGTCAGGACATGGTTTAGCACATGCCAATATTAAAGGAAAGAAATTGACTATCTGCTTCAAGGAAAAGTACACAAACAACATCCTTCATAAGGGGAAGACAATATGAGGGCGTGATGGCATTACAGTTGAACTTTTCCTCACAATGGATCAGCTATAAACATCATTGGGAGCCCTCATGCCTTGTTGCACGGCGTCATATTTTCTTCAAGATCTCAATTTCCATAAGCCTTGGAAAAGTAGCATCTTTAAGGAATGTAACAGAGTGTCGCGTGGAGCTAACTTAGGTTTCCGCTACATCTATTACACATCCGTGCTGGTAGTATGAACATCCTTAAGCACTAATTTGACAATCTAACGGAACTTCAAACGTAATGTGTATGGTTTTCCCTCTGCCAAATATCATTCTATTCATACAAGAAAAACCTATAAATGCCTTCCTTGTTTCTATGCTGTTAATCTAAGAGTTTTCGAAGAACTCAACTCAGATGCAAAATTAAGATAAGTACTAAGTTCTGCAACAAATTTCCATACAATGCAGCTTTAGGAGAGGGCAATATTGGATATGACAATAAAAGATCGTACAAATGCCACAAATGAAAAACCAACATGTCGTCGACACTAGATGACAATTAAAACTATGAAATCTAACATGTCTTGTAATTGCATGGATCCATATTCTAGACAACATGCTCTTAATATATAGGAAAAGAAAAGAGAAGCGAGTTTCTAACTAAATAAGTGCCCAATGTACTAGCAGAGTTCAATACAATCCGACTAGAGGAACAATTTAATATGACAATCTTATAGGAAATATTGTTTTCTATTCTCAACCTCCTCTTTCCCAAGAAAAACGATAATCAATTGATTGCCATTGCAGTTTTTACTTAGAATAGCCAATCAAATCGAATCATGTTTGAGCTAAATCAAAGGTGACTAAATTGCCGATTGAGTTGAGTTGGAAATTAGCGGCAAAGATTAGTAGTGAAAGCGAAGGTACCTTGCCATGGAGCTACGGAGAGAGAGGAAGCTATTGCGATAGTTTTTGTGCTTGCGCTTCTGCTTTAGGTGCTTCATGAATGTGACATTCCATTTCTTTGGAGCTCCCATAGTCATTGGATTTGGGATGAAGAAGATTTCTAGGGATTATTTTGGAGCCCAAGGGAGGGCTCTGAGGTGGTTACACCCAAGGCGCAATGACATTGGGGTTGCACGATCTCAACGAGCCTTGCCACAATAGCTCCGAAGCAATAGTACGACCATTAACCAGGTGATCAGCGGCAACCATCAACCAAGCAATCGGAGGCGACTAGGCAAGCGATAATGCCCCCAACAAGATGCGAGGCGAATGACTAAAGTGAGTGGATGAGCAAAGAGAGGTGAGAGAATAGAGACATAGATTTGAGGGGTTTCATGTTAAAAGGGGTAAATGTGGAATCACATTTAATGAGCGAGGATAAGATTGAAAATTTCAAAAATTCATTAATTCGAATCCGTTGCATGCCGAGAAAGCCAAAATGCCAAAGCAGGTGGGAGGGAGCCTCGATTTAAAGGCCTCTAGGGAACGCTAGCATTTGCAAAATGGGCTCTCAAAATTTAATGCCAAACATACTAGCATTAGGCTAAGGGTTTTTAGAGGCCCAAGAGGCTTTGCAAGGCTGTTCCCAAACACAGCCCGGCAATTACGAAGCCCAGCGTAAAGGTTCACTTTCAGCCTTTCGTCTTTCGAAGCCAGCCCTTTTATAGTCGGTCGTAAGCGCAGAGCTCGGTTCTTGACCAATCATGTAGTGATCGTGCTTAACCATAGGCCATAAACTCATCGACACCGCTTCGCCTTAGCTGCCAAGAAGAAAATCAAAATCTCAGTAATTTTGGAGAAGAGAACACACCGAGGTAAGCAAAGCCTTATCAAGCACCTAAAGACAACATCGACATGCATAAAATAAAAAAGATCCGCTCGTTCAAAATATTTTAAATATTTTATGAAAATTAAGACGTTAACGACACATCCCAAAATCTGGACTTGGGCCTCAAGGGGAAAAAGGGACGGACAAGAAAAGAAAGTATACCGTGGGCTCCAAGGCAAAAGTGATTAGGAATTGGATTCTCCATTTTCCTAGAACCTTCCAGGATATATGTCCCGGAAAGCTCATGCTCTTTTTTCTTTATTTATTCCTTTTCTTTCTAAAAAAAAAAGAAGTTTCTAGATACTCAATTCCACCATAAATAAACTTCTCCACCACCTTCTTCATCCTCGTCATCCTCTTTCTGCGTCTCAGAATCTCCATCAACCTCCGTCGTCTCGTCGTCTCGTCGTCGTCGTCGCCTCGCCATGCCGAGCAGATTCCCAGGAGCCATCACGCAGGACTAGGACGCCGTTGTCCTCCACAAGTCGAAGGCCAAGTCGCAGGACCTCCGGGACCCCAAGGCCGTCAACAAGGCCCTCCGCTCTGGCGCCCCCGTCCAGACCGTCAAGAAGTTCGACGCCGCCTCCAACAAGAAGACCTCGTCCTCGGCGCTCCCGGCCGTGAACGCCCGGAAGCTGGACGAGGCCGCGGAGCCGGCGGCGCTCGAGAGGGTGCCCGGCGAGGTGCGGCAGGCCATCCAGAGGGCGCGGCTGGAGAAGAAGATGAGCCAGGCCGAGCTGGCGGCAGATCAACGAGCCGCCCAAGGTGGTGCGGGAGTACGAGAACGGCAAGGCGGTGCCCAACCAGGCCGTGCTCGCCAAGATGGAGCGGGTCCTCGGCGTCAAGCTCAGGGGCAAGATCGGAAAGTGATCGCCGCTGCGGGTTGGCGGAAGAATCATCGACGGCGTCCGAGGACGCGGCGGGTTCATGATCTCGAAGTCGTCATACTTTCGGTCATCGTTAGAAATGTATATGGATCTTGATCTTTCGCAATTCGCTTTCTTCTTCTTTTCCCGTGTTCTACTGTTTGGGTGGTCACGTAATTACGACGGCTCCAAGCCCATTTGTATATGGACCTACTTTCAAAAATGTCTAGGTACTCCTTTGTTTGTTGATAGTAATAGAGTTGTCTATTTGTTAAGGAGTTATCTTGATAAATGGTTCTTGCATGTTTAATGTAGTGTTGGTGTCACACTCCCGTTATTTCATTGAGATATATTCTTTTTACTTAATCAAAATTTTGCATTGCAAAGTTTGATTTTTTCTGTCTATCTATATAATATATGAATGTTATAACCTATGTAGCATCGATAAGGATACACGACACGATACGGCGACACGTCATTTTTTAAAAATAGAGAATTTTGACACGTTCCGACACATTATATATTAAATATATTTTTTTATATAATAATAATAATAATAATAATAATAATAATAATAATAATAATAATAATAATAAACTACAATTAATTTACATGAAAAATATTAAATAATATCATTCATTATTTTAATTTGTTACAATAATACATAAAACTTAGAGGAAAAAAATATTGTTTAAAGAAAAATGCTGAAATAATATTTTTAAATTTATTTATTTATCATATATAGCATTTTTTTATTACTTCTTTCATAGTAATTTTTTAAAAAAACTAAAACAATTCTAAAAGAAACTGAAAAAAAATTGACCTTGTGTGTGTATACTTATAACATTTTTATTAATTCTTTTGTGTATATTTATATTTTGACCTCATAAGTATTAGAAATTTTTAAAATTGACCCCGCGCGTGTCAGAATCGCGTGTCGAAATTCTGAACTCGTGTGTTGAAGCATGTCGGAGAGAGTTGATCACGTATTGGATTTTTTGACACTCTTTGACTACGCGTCGGAGTGTGGCGGAACGTGTCGGAGTGTGTCGGACACGTGTCGAAGTATCGAACACGACACGAAAGCTTCTAAAAAGTGTTTGTGCTACATAGGTTATAACACGTAAATTTACGTTTTATATATATATATATATATTATCATTTATATATTATCATTTGAGATTGGAATATTTCAAGTTTTCTTGTGAGAAGATAAAAAGTTGTCCATTCCCTCACGTTAATAAGGACAGGGTCAGTAAAACCTTTGCTCCTGTTCTGACATTCAATTCATCTCTCGTCCGAACTCAAGTCCTTCGATTTAAATATGAGAGAGAAATGTCTGTGTTGGAAAAAGACAAGTTTTTAATTATGTTTGACTGTCACAAAGGTGTTGTACCCTCCTGCTAGCACAGCTCATGATTTAACGCTACTATTAGTTTTGAAAAAGAGATAATAAATGCTCAGCCACACATTTTCCATAAGAGAGAGAAGGTCTGTATTTTGTTTGGCAATGTCCCACACCACATGCTTGTGTCGAAAAAAAGGAAAAGTTTGTGGTTATTTTTTACTGTCACACCGTTGTACCGTCCTGTTAGCACAGCTCCTGATTTAAATACGTTTCCTACTTAATGCGTTAAATAGAGCCAATAATTTCTATCCCGTATAAAGCAAACTCCTCTACTCCTTGACGTCCAAAAAGAGGACTCATTTCGGATTCCCCATTTCCTCGACCTACAACATAACTTACCACGTAAAAGATTGCAAATCCAGACCACCATGTCGTCGGTAAAACACGTTGCCGTCCTAGCCTTCCCGTTTGGCAGCCACCCTTGGCCTCTCGCCAACCTGCTCCTCAGGCTCGCCACCGCCGCCTCGGATGTCCACTTCTCTTTCTTGAACACGGCCAAGTCCAATGGGGTCATCTTCCCTCTGCCGTCGAGAGCCGAGCTACCCAGCAACATCCGAGTCTATGACGTCAGCGACGGCTTGCAGGACGATTGCCAGGGGGCGACGAAGCATCCGAGAGAACACGTGGATTTGTTCCTAAAAGCGGCGCCCGAGAGTTTTGGAGCGGCTGTTGACGCTGCAGAGCAAGATGTGAGGAAGAAGGTGAGTTGTTTACTGACCGACGCTTTCTTCATTTTCGTAGGCGAAATGGCAGAGAAGATGCAGATTCCCTGGGTAACCCTCTGGGTCCCCGCTCCGTATTCGTTAGCGGCGCATGTGTACATTGACGTCATAAGTGAGCTCCTTCGTGAATCCTCCGGCGGTGGCACCTCCACCGACGACGACGACGACGACGACGACAAAAGCCTCGAAGTAATTCCAGGATTATCTATGATGCGCGTTTCTGTTGGAGAAATCTTTCCAGAATATTTTGAAGTTGACAAAACGTTTCTTTCAGTCTAAGTCTGGATGTTTGGAGACCGACAGTTTAAAGTCTAAAGACTTTGTATTCTCAAGACTTAAGACTCAAGACTCAAGACTTAAGACTCAAGACTCAAGACTTAAGACTCAAGACTCAAGACTTAAGTCTATTCTCACTGACAATCTTTCTAATCCAGTAACGAAGGAAATCCAAAGTCGAGGTATATGGTTGAGGATTCGATCCTATCCTCTGGAATAGATTCTTTGGTTGGATAATCATTTCGGATTCTTTAATTTTATCTAAGAACGATTGAAGATCCGATGGTCGACGAAATAATCTTGGAATGTTCTATTCTTGGAAACCAAGATCCCGATTGTATGGGCGAACGGGATTGATGGGCTATCATCGATTCCTTAAATAGCTCGGATGATCTTCTTGATTGATTCCGTCCAACGGGTAGATTGGAGGAATTCCTTTGGTAAGTGCCAACGGCTATGATGGCATAAAAGAGTATAAAAGGAAGTCGTTCTAGTTGTTTTAAGTGTGTGATTGATAGAGAAATTCCAGAGTCTGAAGAACTTTGATTGTTAGTCGATACAGTCTGAGCGAAATTGTATACAGAGAGTGTTTGTACTTGGCGAGACCTTGAGTGAGTGTGGTAAATCATCTACACCAAGAAATCAAGGAAGATCATCACTGTAACATCTCTTTGTTCATAGTGGAATCCAGCCAACTTGGCTGTCAGTGCAGAAGAGTGGACGTAGGCTTGGATCAAGCCGAACCACTATAAACCGCGTGTTTAATTCTCTCTTTCCCTTACTCAGTCTCACGATTGATTTTTAATTCTTCAACTGTCTAAGTATTGCGCAAGTATACTGAAATTATCTTTGTATACCTATTCACCCCCCTTTAGGTACTCATACTAACAATATCAATTGGTATCAGAGCCCGTGTTCTTACTTTGTTTGAAGTGTTTTACTTCAGAGTAAAGATCCATGGCTAGTATGCTAGCACCGGGGCTGATGAAAGGGCAAAGCAATACCAGACCACCCTACTTCGATGGAAAGGATTACAACATCGGAAGAACAAGATGAAAGCTTTCCTACGATCAAAGGATCCTCTCTGGAATGGGACGTTGTGGAAAGAGGAATCACTCCTGTTCTTTGCATCGAGTCTCGAAAGAGGGAAAGAAACTGTTGAAGCCGGCGGAATGCCTCGGGAAGAGATAAACAAGAGACAAGCACTCGATGCAAAAGCAATTTACTCTTTATATTGTGCTTTATCTCCAACTGAATATAACAGAATATCTTCTTGTGTTACAGCAAAAGAAGTATGGGATAGATTACACATCACCTATGAAGGGACGGATCGAGTAAAAGAGACCAGAATTAACATTCTCCTCGGTCAATATGAAGCCTTCAAAATGAAACCAGGAGAATCTATAAGCGACATGTTTAGTCGTTTTACAAATATTGTCAATGGTCTTGAGAACCAAGGACAAAAAATTTCTGATCCCATGAAGGTGAACAAGCTCTGCGTGGACTCTCCAAGGATTGGAATCATATAAAGACTTCAATAAGAGAGACGCAAAGAATCATGCCATTATCTCGTAGACGAGGCTGATTGGAACTCTTGTCTTACGAAGTGGAACGAATTAATGAAGACGAAGATCCAAGAGGTATGAAATCTATTGCACTAAAATCAAATGATGACTCTGATGATGCAGATTCTGAAGATGATATGGATGATGAGGAGCTCGTCCTCATGATAAGAAGATTCAGAAAACTGAATAGAAAAGGCAGAAGGTTCATCCCAAAGAAACAAAGTTTTCGAGAGACATGCAGACCAAGTCTGTTGATGATGAGGAACCAAACAAAGATGTAGTTTGCTTCGAATGTAAAAAGAAGGGACACATCGACCCAACCTGTCCTCTTCGAAAAGAAAGAGGAAAAGCTGAGAAGTTTCGAAAGGCTCTCAAAGCCGAAACCCGGAGTGATACTGAGAATGTGAAGAGAGTGATAATGAATATGCCAACATATGTTTGATGGCACATTCGGACTCAAACTCAGATTCTGGATCGACTCGACATGTGAAGTCGAGGTAAGTGATTTTAAAATTCTGTCAAAGTCTCTAAATATATTGATGAACTGTGTTTCGGTCTTAAGACTTCTCTCAAAAGAATTTCCGAACTTAAAAAAGAAAACTCAGCTCTAAAACAAAAAGAAGTCATTTTAGAAGAAAGAGTTAAAAGTCTAGACCTAAATGTCTTATTTACATTTGAGATTTTGCAGTATTAAATACTTGGAATTTACAAAGGAAATAAACTAAGTATTAAAAATAAAAGAATTACCTAATTAGTAAAGACATAAGGACTGAAAAATACAATAAAGACTTAGGAACTAGATAATGCATTAAAACACATAAATACTTCAACTTTGACTTTGGAAATATATAAGACAGTTGAGACTCATGAAGATAGGACACAAGATGTTGGACCCCATGCAAGAAAGAAATTGCTGGTAGCTGTTGCGGTAGCGGTGGGTGGGAGGCACGAGGCTCTCTGAAGGTCCCTGCACGGCACGTTCACAAGAAATGTGAAGGCACGGTTTTTAAGTTCAACGTCAAGAAAATGCAGACAAAAAGAAAACGAAAATTAGGAAGGGAAGGTAAGCCGACATGAATCTGAATTCAGTATCGTTTTTATTCCCAACAAACGGTCCAAATGCATGACTAAACTCCAATCTAAGTAGCATTGCTCCGCAACATGTCATACATGATACGCAATACGACACGATATAGTATGCGACACGTCATTTTTTAAAAATAAAGAATTTCGACGTATTATAACACGTTATATATTAAATGAATGTTTTTATTTTTAATTAATTTGATATTTTATTTTCTGAAATCACTATTTAGCCTCATTTATTCTGATAAAAATAAAGAAAAAATCAAAAAGAAAAAAATTATTAATTTTTCCCATTTTCTTCACTTCTTTATTTCTTTTCTCTCTCTCTCTCTCTCTCTCTCTCTCTCTCTCTCTCTCTCTCTCTCTCTCTCTCTCTCTCTCTCTCTCTCTCTTTTCTACTTTATATTTTTCTTGCGCTAGATATTAAATTGCAAATTCAAAAGAAGTACAAAAAAGGGATGCCGGAAAAGAACTTTTAAAAATAATATGATGTGATGAATTTCCCTCGTTTCTTCCCTCCACAAAATTTATTTTCCTCGTTTCTTTTCCCCAACCCCTGTCAGGCCTAGGGGTGAGCAGCGGTCTAGGGTTGACCCTGGACCGACCCTAAACCGGCCCAACCCTACCGGTCCTGGTCCAGTTCCCAAGGGGATTGGGTCAGTCCTCGGTCCTGAAATTCCAAGACCAACACTGTGCGGGTTGGTCCTCGGTCCTAAGAGTTTTGGGTCGGTCCAACCCTATACCAACCCTATATATTATATTATATTATATTATATTATGTATAATTCTTTTATATATTCAAACCTAAGTAAAATATCTGTTATATTATATTATATTGAAATGTTCTATCAATAACACTAATAGTAATTTCAATTTAAAACTTTTGTTGAGTATTAATTATGTGTTGTTTGTTTTGTTTTCAGGTGTTTAAAAGTTCAAGTGAATTAACAAGATGTGAAGTTATATATTCATTATTTATATTAAGTATTTTGAACTTTTTATAGTTTAATTGTATTTTACTAATAAATTTCAGCTGTACTTTTCTTTTCAATTTGTGTCAAATGGTAGAAGTTTTTGAAGAGTAGAGTAGTATTGCAGCTGCTACGGTGATTTGCTAGTCAAGTGGTGTGAAGCTCATTTTTTGGTTGAGTGGACTCTACATGATCAAATGCAGAAAAACGTTTTTGCATATGATGTTATGAATATTAAAGATAGATGATTACAAGAACTTTCCATCTTGCCCCATATCTCGATGAACGGTTAGCAAATACAAAATTTCTATTGTGTCATCTTAAATTTGCTAAATATGTATTGGTATTTATAATTTAGTTGCACAATGCCGCTTTGTCAATAGATGTGTAATTTGAATTTGTAGGTTTGCTTTTTTAGGGAGTATAAAAAATAAGACGAAAAAAATTATCGATCGGTCCCGGATTAACCCTGGAACCGGATCGAACCCATTGGGTTGGTCTGGTCCTTGGTTCCAGGCTCAATAGGGTCGGTCCTCGGTCTTAAAAATTGAGGACCGACGCTGTACGGGTTGGTCCTAGGGTTAGGGGGTGGCCCGGACCAACCCAGACCATGCTCACCCCTAGTCAGGCCCCCTTCCCTGGTTTTTTCAAACCCCCATAAAAATTTATTCCCCTCGTTTCTTTTCTCCGACCCCAATCAGACCCCCACCCCCAAAAGAAATTATTTCCCTCGTTTCCTTTCCCCCGACGCCTGTCAGGCGCCCCCCCCGGCGGCCCCCCAACCCTGTCAGGCTATCATTTCCTTTCTTGAAAATTCTATGCTAAGTCCCATCAGAAACCTCATTTTTAATTTATTTTCTATCCTTCTCGCTAAAATTAAAAGAGGAAGAAACTTGAAAACATAGCTGCCACCTATCGCTCCGTCACGTCGCACGACTCTCCACCTCTTGATCTTTGCTCTCTCTCGATCGTCTTGCAATTGCTCGCCTCCGGCCCTTCCTCCTTCACAGCCGCAACCTCGCCTATGCCCCTCCATCACGGGATCCCAGTTGCGGCCCTCAAGGTCGCCTCAACCTGTACTCTTCCTTTGACCTTCCCTTATAGTCCCAGCCTCGCCGTCGCTTGCAGCCTCATCTCCTCTCCCTTGCCATCGTCTCAACCTTCTATCATCTTCTTCAACTATTCTCTCTCCCTTTGCACTTGCAGACTCGCCCTAGAAACCCACCATGCCTTGGTCACGCGTGTCGGAATGTGTTGAGAAGAATTGACTATATGTCAAAAAATTCAACTCATGTTGATCGTGTATTCGAGCGTGTCGGACACGATATGAAAGTTCCTACAATGCGTCCGTGTTTCATAGATCACAATAACTATGATGAAATATTTATGGCATGATAATACATGATCAAGTTGCAATTACGTTCAGAACTTTCTGTTGGGCATTCTAATAATTTTGTAGACTCAACAACAAATAGAAGTTTGAGAAATAAGAAACAAAGAGTGAAATAAGTGTAGGCAATAACACTAAGTTATGCGTTAACTGAAAATTTATTTCTTCAAGGTATTTGAAAATGTGTGTGCTAAGAACCGTAAGTGATTTTTGAAAAGCATGTTTATCTTAACCTTTGCACAAAAAACAAAAAAAGAAAAACCTTGGACCAACCCAACCCAATCGCTTGACTTGTATGCCCTTTGGGTCTGGGGTTAGGTTAGGTCAAGCACACTCCTTTAGTGTTTTGGATTAGGTATCATGGAAACCAACTTGTTGACACCTTAACTAACGGTCATGCTGCTGTCTTTGCCCTCCCATTTGGCAGCCCCACGTGGCCTCTCACCAACCTCCTCCTCAACCTGGCTAGACCCACCCCTAACCTTTGCTTCTCTTTCTAGAACACAGCCAAGTCCAATGGTGTCATTTTCCCTCAGCTCACGAGAGCTGGTCAATCCCAGAATTCCAAGTCTATGACATCGTCAACGTCTGAGTTTGGCATTTTGACAAGCTAAATCATAGCTACAAGCAAAGTTTGATATTTTTGGAATAAATTTCTTCATATCCACGGTGTCAACAACATTCCGAAACTCTCTGGCAGCACTTTGAGGGACAACTCCCTGGGTTTGTAGATGAAACTGATAGGAGAGAGCCATGACATGATATGACTCTAATGTGGTTGCAATGATGGGTGAGAATTGTCTGGAGTAGTTATCACTCATGTGTGACCGTAGCATGTTGGAGTATATAATGCCTCAAACTAGTAGTACTCCTTTTACAGGTTAGACCACTACTTCAAAAAACGTGTTTTCAACATACATAAGGCCAAGGATGACCTAAGAAGACTCTATGAGCTTTTCTTGTGTACTCAAGAATATTCCTAAGAGCATCCTCGCTAGGTCTTCTTGGATCATTGTTAGTTCTTTGTATGTTGAAAACCTATGCTTCCCCATCTAATCTGGCAATGCCCTCGTGCATCTTCAGTATGGAAGGCGTCAATTTGTTTCTTGAATCGCCAAATAGCTTTCGCAGGTTCCCACCTTGCTTCACTTTTAAGCAGACCCTTCCATTATATCGACACTTTCATTTCGACGCACAATATCTCTTGGTGGTTGAGTCATGCGTAAATGGTAATGGTGCACCGAAGTGGGAGTATTTAATTTGATGGAAGGATATACATGAGAATGAAGCAAATTGGAAAGCCGCGGAAGCTTTTGGCAATATAAGAAAGGACGTGGCCTTAGGTCTAGAGGTTTTTAACGTACGAGGACCAAGGATGAAAATTGGGCAAGCTTTTCTTGTGTACTCCTGAAGGCATTATGAGAATTATATATTATTTTAGAGTGACTGTGGATGAAGAAATAGAAAACCTCCATTGAGAAATACTTACATATACATATTTTTGAGATTCTCCCCTTTATTTGTATTATCTCACAAGGAATAAAGAATTCAAAATTTTCCTCTTCAAGAGTTTTTGTGACACATGCATCCGTGATCTCTTTTGGCCCCTATTGAGATGATGGATTTGTCATCGCTTCGCCCCTTTTTTATTGTGCGAGTTTTGAATTCTCTATAAGATTTCATGTACTAGGGTGCACATGATAACCACTAGATTTCTCTATGTTTTTCTATTCCTTGAAATAGGTTTGGAACAGAATTCCGTTTAGTAATATAATTTAATTTTCTATTTTTGGAACAAATTTTTACTCTAGTAATTGATTTTAGACCAAATATTCTAAATTAAAATTTTTACTTTTCTATTTCTAGAACAAAAGTGAGAAATGATAACTTTTCTCATCATTCACTTTTATCACCGTCCAGTTGCCGCCTGTGGGGCGTTGGACACCCGCCATCGACTGTCGTTGCCCATTGTCGAATGCCAGTCGCTAGTCGCCCGCCGGATGCTAGCCCTCGGCCGCCAATCGACTATCGTTGACCATCGCCGATTGGCGTAGGATGCCTATCAAACATGGCCCTCGGCTGTTGATCGCCAGATGTTGGATGCCTCCCACCACCACTCGGAGGGGGAAATTTCACGTCATTTTTAAATGAATTTCTATTTCAAAAAGAGAATTTCAAACACATATTTGCGTAGAAACTTATTTGAAGAATAGAAATAGAAAAATAAATTTCTACCTAAAAATTGATTTTTAGAACAAAATGATTGCATGTGTGCTCTAAAGATACACCTTATTTTTGTAGAGAAATTAAAATGGATCAGAGAAGGCAAAGGTGTAAATGGATTTATTAATGACATGAATAATACTTATGATGCGTTTGGTTCAGCTTTTAGGAAAAGCCTTTGGAAAAATGCAAAGCTTTCGGCTAAAAGAGTTTTATGAAAAATAAATACTATTTGGTAAATTAAAATTAAAAAGTACCTTGCAAAGTAACTTTAAGAGAAAAAACCGCTTGGTAAAAACACATTAGAAATGTCCTTTCGTATGATTAATTTAAATTTTTTAAATTTTAGTATGTTTAAAATTGAAAAAAACAATTATAGCAAATTTTACGATTTGAATATTGAAAGCAATGTAAAACATTGATAAATTTATAAAGGCAAAAAAAGAAGAAGAAAATCACATTTATTTTTTACTTAAGTAATATGAAATGTTTCAGAAGTCCTAGAGAAAAGTCCCATTGTGCCAAAAAGAGAATATGCTTACCTAATTCTAATACAGCCTTCAAGAATTCTTATATGAAATTGCTAAATGGAACCCGACAACATTAATGAACAAAAGACCAATCCTATTGATTTCCAGAAATCTTAACAAAATTTTCCTGGAATTATATGGGACAAGAGTTCCTAAAAATGCAGAGGTAGACTTGATCCAAAATTTCATACAAAATAATCTCTCAAATTTTTACAACCCTACTTTAGATTAAAAGGAGAAAAAGCACACAAAATATTATTGCTATGAAGTTTCAAAATTTACCGCCACGTTGGACAAAAAATGAAAACCTCCAACACTTTGGACACCTAAAGACATGCAACAACCAATACCAAATTTATCTAGTCAAATGAATGACTTATAGAGCAAAGTCAGGATATGGTTTAACACATGCCAATATTAAAGGAAAGAGATTCACTATCTGCTTCAAGGAAAAGCACACAAGCATCATCCTTCAAAATGAGAAGACAATATGAGGGCGTGATGGCATTACAACTGAACTTTTCCTCACAATGGATCGGCTATAAAGATCATTGGGAGCCCTCATGCCTTGTTGCACGGTGTCATATTTTCTTCAAGATCTCAATCTCCATAAGCCTTCGAAAAGTAGCATCTTTAAGGAATGTAACAGAGTGTCACGTGGTGCTAACTTAGGTCTCCTCTATATCTATTACACATTTGTGCTGGTAGTATGAAGGTCCTTAAGCACTAACCCGATAGTCCAACTGAACTTCAAATGTAATGTTTATGGTTTCCCTTTGCCAAATATCATTCTATTCATACAAGAAAAACCTCTAAATGCCTTCCTTGTTCCTGTGCTGTTAAACCAAGAGTTTTCCAAGATCTCAACTCATATGTAAAATTAAGATAAGTAATGAGTTATGTAGTAAATTTCCATTTGATGCTGCTCTAGGAGAGAGCAATATTGGATATGAAAATAAAAGATCGTACAAATGCCACAGATGAAAAACCAATATGTCATCGATACTAGACAACAATCAAAACTATGAAATCTAACATGTCTTGTATTTGAATGGATCCATATTCCAGACAACATGCTCTTACAATTTTTAATAGATACGAAAAGAAAATGAGCAAAAACAGCAAGTTTCTCACTAAACAAGTGCCCAATGTACCAGCAGAGTTCAATATGATCCAACTAGAGGAACAAGTCAATATGACAATTTTACTGGGAATAATGTTTTCTATTCTCATCCTCCTTTTTCCCAAGAAAAACAGTAATCAATTGATTGCCATTGCAATTTTTACTTAGAATAGCCAATCAAACCGAATCATGTTTGAGCTAAATCAAAGGTGACTAAATTGCCGATTGAGTTGAGTTGAACATTAGTAGTGAAAGCGAAGGTACCTTGCCATGGAGCTAGAGAGAAAGAGAGAGGAAGCTATCGTGATAGGATTTGTGCTTGCGCTTCTGCTTTAGGTGCTTCATGAAGGTGACATTCCATTTCTTTGGAGCTCCCATAGTCATTGGATTTGGGATGAAGAAGATTTCTAGGGATTATTTTGGAGCCCAAGGGAGGGCTCTGAGGTGGTTACACCCAAGGTGCAATGACGATGGGGTTGCATGATCTCAGCTAGCCTTGCGACAATAGCTTCGGAGCAATGGTATGACCATTAACCGGGCGATCAATGGCAACCATCAACCAAGCAACCGGAGGCGACTAGGCAAGCAATATGCCCCCAACAAGATGTGAGGCGAATGACTAAAGTGAGTAGATGAGCAAAGAGAGGTGAGAGAAGAGAGACATAGATTTGAGGGTTTTATGTTAAAAGGGGTAAATGTGGAATTACATTTAATGAGTGAGGATAAGATTGAAAATTTCAAAAATTCATTAATTCGGATTCGTTGCATGCCGAGAAAGCCAAAATGCCAAAGCAGGTGGGAGGGAGTCTTGATTTAAAGGCCTCTAGGGAATGCTAGCATTTGCAAAATGGGCTCCCAAAATTTAATGCCAAACACACTAACATTTGGCTAAAGGGTTTTTAGAGGCCCAAGAGGCTTTGCAAGGCTGTTCCCAAACACAGCTCGGCAATTACGAAGCCCGACGTAAAGGGTCACTTTCAGCCTTTCGGCTTTCGAAGCCAGCCCTTTTATAGTCGGTCGTAAGCGCAGAGCTCGGTTCTTGACCAATCATATAGTGATCGTGCTTAACCTTTAGGCCATAAACTCATCGACACCACTTCGACTTAGCTGCCGAGAAGAAAATCAAAACCTCAGTACTTTTGGAGAAGAGAACATACCGAGGTAAGCAAAGTCTTATCAAGCACCTAAAGACAACATCAACATGCATAAAATAAAAAAGATCCTCTCGTTCAAAATATTTTGAATATTTTATGAAAATTAAGACGTTAACGACACATCCCAAAATTTGGACTTGGGGCTCAAGGGGAAAAAAGGATAGAAAAGAAAAGAAAGTAAACCGTGGGCTCTAAGGCAAAATTGATTAGGAATTGGATTCTCCATTTTCCCTAGAACCTTTCGGGACATATGTCCCGGAAAGCTCATGACCTATTAACTTTATTTATTCCTTTCCTTTCTAAAAGAAAAAAGAAGTTTCCAGATACTCAATTCCGCCATAAATAAACTTTTCCACCACTTTCTTCATCCTCGTCATACTCTTTCTGCGTCTCAGAATCTCCATCAACCTCCGTCTCCGTCGTCGTCATCGTGGTCTCGCCATGCCGAGCAGATTCCCGGGAGCCATCACGCAGGACTGGGACACCGTCGTCCTCCACAAGTTGAAGCCCAAGTCGTAGGACCTCCGAGACCCCAAGGCCGTCAACAAGGCCCTCCGCTCCGGCGCCCCCGTCCAGACCGTCAAGAAGTTCGACGTGTTGGAGAAATCTTTCCAGAATATTTTGAAGCTGACAAAACGTTTCTATCAGTCTAGTCTGGATAATTGCAGACCTTCCGTTTAGAGTCGAAGACTTTTAGATCACCGGACTCAAGACTCAAGACTCAAGACTCAAGACTATTCTCATTGTGCAGTTTTTCTAATCCAGTGACGAAGGCAATCCGAGCCGAAGTATTTGGTTGAGGATTTAGTCCTATCCTCTAGAGAAGATCTCTTGGCTGGATAAATATAACGGATTCTTTTATTCGTAATCAAGATCGTTTGAAGATCCGATGGTCGACGAAATATTCTTGGAAGGTTCTATTCTTGGAAACCAAGATCCTGATTGTATGAGCGAACATGATTGATGGGCTATCGTCAGGTTCCTTTAATAACTGGAATGATCTTCTTGATTGATTCCGTCCAACGGGTAGATTGGAGGAATTCCTTTGGTAAGTGCCAACGGGTATGATGGCATAAAGGAGTATAAAAGGAAGACGTTCTAGCTGCTTTAATATATGATCGATAGAGAAATTCCAGAGTCTGAAGCACCTTGAATATTAGTCGATATATTTTGAGCGAAATTGTATACACAGATAGCGTCTATACTTAGTGAGACCTTGAGTGAGTGTGGTAGATCATCTACACCGAGAAATCAAGGAAGAACAACGCTGTAACATCTCTTTGTTCATAGTGGAATCCAGCCAATAGGCTGTCGGTGCGAAAAGAGTGGACGTAGGCTTGAAATAAGCCGAGCCACTATAAACCGCGTGTTCAATTTCTCTTCCCTTCTCTCAGTCTTACTTTGATTATTGTTTGTCTCAAATCTATCAACTGTCTAGTATTGTGCAATTATCGAGAAAAATCTTTTATATACCTATTCACCCCCTCTAGGTACTTATACTAGCTATATCACGACGCCGCCTCCAACAAGAAGGCCTCGTCCTCAGCGCTCCCGGCCATGAGCGCCCGGAAGCTGGACGAGGCCGCGGAGCCGGCGGCGCTCGAGAGGGTGCCCGGCGAGGTGCGGCAGGCCATCCAGAGGGCTCAGCTGGAGAAGAAGATGAGCCGAGGCCGAGCGGCGGCGGATCAACGAGCCGCCCAAGGTGGTGCAGGAGTACGAGAACGGCAAGGCGGTGCCCAACCAGGCCGTGCTCGCCAAGATGGAGCGGGTCCTCGGCGTCAAGCTCAGGGGCAAGATCGGAAAGTGATCGCCGCTGCGGGTTGGCGGAAGAATCATCGAAGGCATCCGAGGACGCGGCGGGTTCATGATCTCGAAGTCGTCATACTTTCGGTCATCGTTAGAAATGTATATGGATCTTGATCTTTTGCAATTCGCTTTCTTCTTCTTTTTCCGTGTTCTACTGTTCGGGTGGTCACGTAATTACGACGGCTCCAAGCCCATTTGTATATGGACCTACTTTCAAAAATGTCTAGGTACTCATTTGTTTGTTGATAGTAATAAAGTTGTCAATTTGTTAAGGAGTTATCTTGACAAATGGTTCTTGCATGTTTAATGTAGTGTTGGTGCCACACTCACGTTATTTTAATATTGAGCATTGAGATATATTCTTTTTACTTAATCAAAATTTTGCATTGCAAAATTTGATTTTTTCTGTCTATCCATATAATATAATTTTTTTATAATATATGAATGTTATAACCTATGTAGCATTGACAAGGACACGCGACACGACACGATACGCCGACATGTTATTTCTTAAAAATAGAGAATTTCGACACGTTCCGACACGTTATATATTAAATATATTTTTAAATAATAATAATAATAATAATAATAATAATAATAATAATAATAATAATAATAATAATAATAATAATAGACTAAAATTAATTTACACGAAAAATATTAAATAATATCATTCATTATTTTAATTTGTTACAATAATACATAAAACTTAGAGGAAAAAAACATTGTTTAAAAAAAATGCTGAAATGATATTTTTAAATTTATTTATTTATCATATATAGCATTTCTTTTATTACTTCTTTCATAGTAAAAAACTTTTTAAAAAACTAAAACAATTCTAAAAAAAAAACTGAAAAAAAATTGACCTCGTGTGTGTATATTTATAACATTTTGGGAAAATGTCACAAATGGTCCCTATACTTTTGCTTAATGTGCAATTTCGTCCCGAACTTTCGATCGGCTCAATTTGGTCCCTAAACTATTGATAAATGTCCAATCTAGCCCCTGAACTTTTGATCGGCTCAATTTGGTCCTTGAAATATTCATAAATATCCGATCTAGTCCTTTGTTACTGTTTTTTTTCTTTTTTTTTTAAAGTTTTTTTTAATTTTTTTAAATTTTTTTAAATTTTTTTTGCTTTTCCTCTCTTCCCTCCGCCGGCTCCGGCGGAGGGAAGTCGGCGTCCAGCGAGGGTCGCCCTCACCGGCGTCGGGCGAGGGCCGTCCTCGCCGAGACGCGAGCGGGGAACCCCTCGCCGACGCCGGGGTGCTCCCTTGCCGGCGTCGAGTGAGGGGCTCCCTAGCTAGTGTCGGGCGAGGGGCTCCCTCACGGATTTGGTGAGGGAGCACCCTTGGCGAGGGAGCCCCTCACCCGACGCCGGCGAGGGGCTCCCTCGTAGATCGGCAAGGGGATCCCTCGCCGGCGTCGGGCGAGGAGCACCCGGCGTCGGGCGAGGGGAGCCCCTTGCCGGATCTGCGAGGGAGCCCTCGCCGGCGTCGGGCGAGGGGCTCCCTCGCCAGGGGTGCTCCCTCGCCAGATCTACAAGGGAGCCCCTCGCCCGACACTAGCAAGGGAGCCCCTCGCTCGACGTCGGCGAGGAGCACCCGGCGTCGGGCGAGGGGTTCCCTCGCCGGATTTGCGAGGGAGCCCCTCGCTCGATGCTAGCGAGGGAGCCCCTCGCTCGACGCGAGGAGCACCCGGCGTCGGGCCGCCCTCGCCGTGTCCGGCGAGGACGGCCCTCGCTCGACGCGGCGAGGGCGACCCTCGCCGGACGCCGGCTTCCCTCCGCCGGCTCCGATGGAGGGAAGAGAGGAAAAGCAAAAAATATTTTAAAAATATTTTAAAAATTTTAAAAGTTTAAAAAAATATTTAAAAAGTTAAAAAAATTTTAAAAAAATGAAAAACAATAACGAATGACTAGATCAGACATTTATGAATAGTTCAAGGACCAAATTGAGCCGATCAAAAGTTCAAGGACTAGATTGGACATTTATCAATAGTTCAGGGACCAAATTGAGCCAATCGAAAGTTCAGGGACGAAATTGCACATTAGGCAAAAGTATAGGGACCATTTGTGACATTTTCCCTAACGTTTTTATTACTTCTTTTGTGTATATTTATATTTTGAACTCATAAGTATTAAAATTTTTTAAAATTGACCCCGCGCTTGTCAGAATCGCGTGTCGAAATTCTGGACTTGCGTGTTGAAGCGTGTCAGAGAGAGTTGACAACGTGTCGGATTTTTCAACACTCGTTGACTGCGTGTCGAAGCGTGTCAGGATGTGTCGGAAGGTGTCGGGCACGTGTCGAAGTGTCGAACACGACACGAAAGCTTCCGGAAAGTGTCTGTGCTACATAGGTTATAACACGTAAATTTACGTTATATATATATATATATATATATATATATATATATATATTATCATTTGAGATTGGAATATTTCAAGTTTTCTTGTGAGAAGATAAAAAGTTGTCCATTCCCTTGTGGTTTCTGGTTGTCTTCCTTGTACCATTGTGGTTGTTCATCTAGCTGGTATTTGTTTTGCATCATCCCCTTCACTCTTACATTGTTCGTGAGAGTGTAGGTTTTGGGACCGATTACCTTTACCAAAAAAAAAAAAGTTGTCAATTCCCTCACGTTAAGAAGGACAGGGTCGGTAAAACCTTTGCTCCTATTCTGACATTCAATTCATCCCTCGTCCGAACTCAAGTCCTTCGATTTAAATATGAGAGAGAAATGTCTGTGTTGGAAAAAAGAAAAGTTTGTAATGTTGTACCCTCCTGCTAGCACAGCTCATGATTTAACGGTACTATTAGTTTTGAAAAAGAGACAATAAATGCTCATCTACACGTTTTCCATAAGAGAGAGAAGGTCTGTATTTTGCTTGGCAATGTCCCACACCACATGCTTTTGTCGAATAAAAGGAAAGTTTGTGGCTATTCTTTACTGTCACACCGTTGTACCGTCCTGTTAGCACGGCTCCTGATTTAAATACGTTTCCTACTTGATGCGTTAAATAGTAATTTCTATCCCGTATAAAGCAAACTCCTCTACTCCTAAGCGTCCAAAAAGAGGACTCATTTCGGATTCCCCATTTCCTCGACCTACAACATAACTTACCACGTAAAAGATTGCAAATCCAGACCACCATGTCGTCGGTAAAACACGTTGCCGTCCTAGCCTTCCCGTTTGGCAGCCACCCTTGGCCTCTCGCCAACCTGCTCCTCAGGCTCGCCACCGCCGCCTCGGATGTCCACTTCTCTTTCTTGAACACGGCCAAGTCCAACGGGGTCATCTTCCCTCTGCCGTCGAGAGCCGAGCTACCCAGCAACGTCCGAGTCTATGATGTCAGCGACGGCTTGCAGGACGATTGCCAGGGGGCGACGAAGCATCCGAGAGAACACGTGGAGTTGTTCTTGAAAGCGGCGCCCGAGAGTTTTGGAGCGGCTGTTGATGCTGCAGAGCAAGACGTGAAGAAGAAGGTGAGTTGTTTTCTGACCGACGCTCTCATGATTTTTGCAGGCGAAATGGCAGAGAAAATGCAGGTTCCTTGGGTAGCCCTCTGGGTCCCCGCTCCGCCTTGTTTAGCAGCGCATGTGTACATTAACATCATAAGTGAGCTCCGTCGTGAATCCTCCGACGGTGGTGCCTCCACCAATGATGGCAACGACGATGACAAGAGCCTCGGAGTAATTCCAGGATTATCTATGATGCGCACTTCGGATTTACCTAAGCAGCTAATCGATGATCAGGACACATCAAGGAGCGCGTGCATGCTGCGCGAGGTGGGGCATGTGCTCCCACATGGCACCACCGCTGTTGTCATGAACTCCTTCGCGGAAGTGACCCCAACACCTCTGATAGTGGACCTAAAATCCAAGTTCAAGATGCTCCTCCAAGTGGGGTGCCTCACTGTGTCATTCCCCCCGCCGCCGTTGCCATCGAGCTCCGCCTCTGACACAACCGGTTGCTTGACGTGGCTCAATGCTAGAGACCCTCGGTCTGTGGCGTACATATGCTTCGGGACGGTGGCAATGCCGTCGCCAAGTGAGATATCGGCTCTCGGGGAAGCTTTAGAGTCTACTAAGACCCCATTTCTATGGTCCATCAAGGAGCACATGATGGCATACTTGCCCGAGGGGCTCCAAGAGAGGACAAGAGCGTACGGGAAATTCGTCCCATGGGCTCCACAGGGCCATGTGCTGACCCACCCGGCGTGTGGGGTCTATGTGACGCACTGCGGCTACAACTCGGTGTTCGAGAGCGTGGCGGGTGGCGTGCCGATGGTATGCAAGCCATTCTGGGCGGACAACATGATGAACGGGAGGATGATAGAGGAAGTGTGGGGGATTGGAGTGAAAGTAGAAGGTGGGACCATAACGAAGAGTGGGATGGAGAAGGCATTGGAGGTGGTGTTGAGGGGTGAGGATGGGAAGGAAATGAGGAAGAAGGTTGGTGAGTTGAGGGAGAGATTGGTGGAGGCAGCTGGACCTGATGGGAGTGTTGAGGCCGATTTCAAGGTCCTTGTGGAGCTCATCTCCACTTCATGAAGTGCATCATGAACTAGCTCTAATTTGCAGCAGATTTTAATCAATGTACTGAATAATGTGTCTCAAATTGTCATTGGTCATGAAAGACACCCTACTTACTTAAGGTCTATTTAAGTCCAAGGTAATAATTAGTAAATCAATGTCATGTACTCATGGTTAATGCTTTTGATGCTCCGAGTATGATTTGAACTCTCTATTCTAATTTTGGTATGGCTTTGAATGAGTTTTGATATGAGTTTTGCTAGCATAATAGTGTTTGGGCTTTAGGCTATTATGAAAATAATAATTTATTATAAATCACAAATTCTTAAATAAGTAGTGTCACGCCCCGAACCCCGGGTGCGAGCACATCCCACTGCGGTCGATCAAATGCGACATTCCCAGGTAGTGTCGCCGACCCCATTGATTTATTAATGCGCAAGCGGAACGTATTATAAAACCCCTGACAATAAAATACGGGATAGAAAAGCAAGAAGCAAAACCACAACATAACACTTTCATAATTCAACAGAATTACAAACAGAGGTCTACGGTTACAAGTCTACAAAAGACCGGCTCTTAAAAAGGAATTGTCCTACGACCTACAAGTCGGACATGTTCTCCAATCTTATGACTTCACCTCTGCAACTCCTCAAGGCCAATCAAAGCTATCTGGTCGCTCCGACCACCAGGGACCTGAAATTTTAATCCCACAACTGGGATGAGACGATGTCTCAGCAAGTTCAACCCCCTAAACCCCTATTAGAAAGAAAATACACCCCGGGTGGCCTAGCCACATCACACAGAAGACTTACCTCGCATTAGCCTTCATCTGCAGATTAACACAACTTATAAAATTCAACCACGTACAATTATGATAACCAAACAACCATGGTATAATCACATCATCAGAATAATTCAACCACTTGGATCGTCTCAGCAATCAATCGACTTGGCCGATTACATGTCAGTTCAGCAAATCAATCATTACTCTTAATCACGGCCCCACTCGGCAAAATTAGAATCAGTGGCATCACGGCCCCACTCGGCGCGACCTTTATCAGGTGGCAATTCACGGCCTCTCTGGGCGCGACCTTTAATAGGTGGCATATCACGGCCTCATTGGGCGCGACCTCTAATAGGTGGCATATCACGGCCTCACTGGGCGCGACCTCTAATAGGTGGCATATCACGGCCTCACTAGGCGCGACCTCTAATAGGTGGCATATCACGGCCCCACTGGGCGCGACCTCTAATAGGTGGCATATCACGGCCAATCGCCCATCAATTTCCACACTTAGAATTTTATAAAGAATCCATATTTATCACAATCAACACTCAATTCGCCACATCCATTCATCAAATTCAAATTCTAAATGCACAACAGCGATCGGCACGAAATTCTGAGCAAATAAGGTCCCAACGAAAATTTTCGGAATTTAATAAATAATTAAATTTATTCCAAAAATTAATTAAATAATAATATCCATAGTTTTCGAAATCCACACTCAATTTATAATATCCAATTATCAATTTCAAAATCCGAATACACAGCAGCGTTCTGCACGAAATTCTGAGCTACCGGGGTCAAAAATAATTTTTTCGTTTTTTTAAAATAATAATATTTTAATAATTTCGGAATATAATATAATATTATAAATTCCAGAATTTCGAAACAATTAAATAATTCAAAAATAAAACCCTATTATGTCCCATCAAGGCTTAACATTAAATAAACTCTCTTAGCCTTTAATTAAACATACTTTAGATTAAACAAACATCTTAATCTAAATCATAATTAAATAAACTAAATTAACCACCTAAGATTACTTAACTTAGACTAAGCACACTTAGGGCATCATTTACCGTCTAGTCAAGGTTTAGTGAGTTAAACTCACCCGATTAACGAACCGAGCAGACCAAAACGACGAGGACGACGCGAGGATCGACTTTCCTCAAAGCGGGCCGAGCATTCGGGCTCAGGAAGGCGGCCAAAACGGGCCAAACACCCGTTGCCATACCCATTTCTGCAACCTTCTGCTCGCTGCTGGTTGGGGGCGGATCCGACGCCGGTTCGGGCGGAGGAGCTGCGGCGGTGCCGTGCGGCCAACGGCGGGGGTGTATGGCGGTCCACGGCGGCGGGGACGAGCTCCGGCAGCTCGGGACGACGGATGATGGCTGCTGGCACGCGGACGAAGCAGGGACGGGAGGGGCGGAGTAGCTCGCGGGGGCTGCGACGGCGAGCGGGCGGAGGGGCGGCCGGCGACGAGCAGGCGGGCGGACAGCCATGGCTGCTCCAACTTCTCCTCTGCAATTTCTGGGTTTGAAAAGTACCAACAAGAGGAAGAAGAAGCTGCTCGAACAGCAGTAGCAGGGGAGAGAGGAAGGCGGAGGGTGCGCGACTAGGGCGGAGCAACGACGGCATGTGGCGGCGGTGAACGGCGGAGGCACGCGGCTTCTCCAGCTTCGCTGGTTGCTCGGTTTCGCCCAACAGCAAGAAGAAAATCGGGAGAGAGGGAGCCAACGAGAGGGAGGAAGAAGAGAGGGAGGAGAGAGAAGGAGAAAGAGAGAGAGATGGGACCATTTTTTTTTCTTTTTCTTTAACCCACAAAAATGGCCCACCACCATGACATCACGTGGTGTCATACTCCACTATCTCCAAACCTCCCACAACAATCTTCAATGGGTCCAATTTCATTTTCCGTCGGGGCCTAAAATCTTGCACACTAACTTCTTCAATTCCAATCAATTCTCTTCCAATTGAGTCCAATTAAAGTCCATTAATTAATCCAATGTCACCACACTTCAATTCACATCTTCACTTGTCCATAGAACTAACTTAAGTCCCAAAAGTGCAACCAAAGGCGGGTCTACTAATTTCTCGAGCCAAATTAGCCATTCTCTAATTACTTTGCTGAAAAACTCGGCTTGCACGAAGAATCTTCCGAAGATAAGTCAATGATCCTAAAATGATTTGTGACACACCAAGACTTCCAATTTCTGAATTCGATCTTAATTTCACGGATAATTTCACTTTGGCACGATACTAGCGCGGCCCAACCTACCAGGTAGCCTTTAGAAATTTTCATGCATTTGACCTGTGGTTGATCATCTCAAGCCACAATGTACATCTTTGAAACATTGGCAACTTTCGGTTATCAGGGTAATCTCAAGGTTTCAAATACGAACACAGGGTACCCAATCGATAGAAAAGTCGGTTCAGTGCCGATCGACAAGAATTGTGCGATCCGGTGGAATCACCCACACTCGATCACATGCCTTTGTCGAGTCGACCTATATCCGGTCTCTAATCGATTTTTATTTGTGCCATAATGACCCTTGTAGATTAGCTCGGTCGAAAGGTCGCTTCCTGGCCAAATTCTCGAGTCTGATGCATTAGAATTTCTTAACGACTTCACCCGATAGACTAGTTTTCACATGAGTGGCCGACTCAAGGAAATGAACTATATGCGTGCCAACGAAATGCCCGTCTCAAATTATTGAAAATAGAATTGGAAAATCGGGATGTCACAAGTAGACTCACAAAAATATATAATAATTTGTTATTTAGTTTTTTGTGATCCTAAAAAGAACATTATTTTCATAGTAGATTAAAAGATTTGTAACCTAATCATTTCTCTTTTAATATCTTTTTGCTTCATTTATTCCTCCATCGAATTGGAGGAAAACACGATCTTTTATCTCTTTGGTAGTTGTGATTGAATATAACATATGAAGATTAAAACTAGGGATAGAAAATTGGTCACGCAAATACAAATCTTATATATTTTCATTTATCAAAATCTGTCTTATTTACATTTGAGATTTCACAGTATTAAATACTGGGAATTTTACGAACGAAATAAACTAAGCATTAAAAACAAAAGAATTACCTAATTAATAAAGACATAAGGACTGAAAAATACAATAAAGACTTAGGAACTAGATAATGCATTAAAACACCTAAATACTTCAACTTTGACTTTGGAAATGTATAAGACAGTTAAAACTCATGAAAGCTAGGACTAAAGATGTTTGACCACATGCATGAAATTGCTGGTAGCTGTTGCAGTGGGTCTGTTGCGGTGGGTGTGAGGCACGAGGCTCTCTGAAGGGCCCCGCACGGTACGTGCACAAGAAATATGAATGCACCGTTTTTTAAGTTCAACGTCAGGAAAATGCAGACAAAAAGTAAACAAAAATTAGGAAGGGAAATTACTCATAGCATGATAGGTAAGCCGAGATGAATCTAAATTCAGTATCTTTTTATTCCCAACAAATAGTCCAGATACGTGACCAAACTCACGTCACAATCTAAATAGTATTGATACGCGAAATGTGACACATGACACAATACGATACCACACGCCACACATTATATCTTAAAAATAAAGAATTTTATGACACGTTATATATTAAATGAATATTTTTATTTTTAATTAATTTGATCTTTTATTTTCCGAAATCACTATTTAGCCTCATTTATTTATTTTCTGAGAAAAATAAAGAAAAAAGAAAAAATCACTCCATTGTTTTTAGAAGATGCCCACGTTTTCTTTTATTCATTTTTCCCATTTTCTTCTCTTCTTTATTTCTTTCTCTCTCTCTTTTTTTCATACTTTTTATTTTTCTTGCGCTAGATATTAAATCACAAATTCAAAGAAGTACAATAAAGGGCCGCCGAAAAAGAATTTTTCAAAATAATACAATGTGATGAATTTCCCTCATTTATGTCACCCCACCCCCCAGTCAGGCCCTCCCGTCAAGATCCCTTCCCTAGTTTCTTCAACCCCCATAAAAAAATTATTTCCCTCATTTCTTTCCACCAACCTCTGTCAGCCCCCTTCCCTGGTTTTCTCAATCCCCATAAAAAATTTATTTCACTCGCTTCTTTTCCCCAACCCCTATCAGGTACCCCTCCCCCAAAGAAATTATTTCCCTCGTTTCCTTTCCCCAATCCCTGTCAGGCGCCCCTTCTCTCCCCTTCCCCCCAAAAAAAAAAAAAAAAAATTCTTTCTTTCATTTTGAGTCTATCATTTCCTTTCTTCAATATTATATGCTAAGGCACTGTTTGCTAACTATTCAAATAGTGTTTAATTTTGATTTTTTTGTTTTTGGAATCATGAATAAAATTGCGTTTAGTAAAATTTTTGTTTCCATGAACAGATTTGAAGTAGAATCAAGAATAATAATAAAAAAACAGATTCTTATTTCGAAAACAAAAAAAAAAGAATAAAAAAAGTGGAACCCTTCTCTCCCCTCTTCGGTTGCTGTTCACCACTGTTTGCCACTGCTCGTCGCCGCCATCCATTGCAGTCCACCGCCGTCCACCGATCACCGGTAACCAGTCTGGCGAGCTCGCCGGGCCAGGGCGAGGTTTGATGAGCTTATCGGGCCTCGCTGGGGCCGGGTTAGGCCCGCCTGGCCACCGGCGAGGCTAGGCGAGCCTCGCCCAGCTGCCGGCAAGGGCCGGCGACGCTTCGGTGAGGTTGCCGGCCCTCATCTGGCCGGTCGTCGGAAGAATATGAGAAAAAAGAAAAAAAAAGAAAAAAAGGAAAAAAAGAAAAGAAAAAAAGGAAAAAAGTATAAAAATTATTTAAAAATTAAAAGAAATTGATTTGGAACATAATCAATGAGCACAGTACCAAACGCAATTCTATTATAGAATCAGAAATTTTGGACAATTATCAAACAGCTCAAAATGCTTAGAATCTATTCCTAGGAATAGAATAAGAAAGAATAATTTTTTATCAGAATCTACTCCCGAGAACAGAATAGTTATCAAATGTGCCCTAAGTCCCATTAGAAATCTCATTTTTAATTTATTTTCTACTCTTCTAGCTAAAATTAAAAGAGGAAGAAACTTAAAAACATAGCCGCCGCCTCCTCCTCCGCCGTGTCACACGACCCTCTTCCTCTTGATCTTTGATCTTTCTCTCGATCGTCTCACAATCGCTTGCCGCCTCGCCTCCGGCCCTTCCTCCTTCACAGCCACAACCTTGCCTTTGGCCCTCCATTACAGGATCCCAGTCGCGGCCCTCTAGGTTGCCTTGATCTCTACTCTTCCTCTGACCTTCCCTTATAGTTGCAGCCTTGCCGTCGCTCGCGGCCTCACCTCCTCGCCATCGCACTTGCCTCAACCTTCCATCGTCTTCTTCAACTATTCTCTCTCCCTTTGCACTTGCAGACTCGCCCTAGAAACTCACCATGCCTTGGATACGCGTGTCAGGAAGAGTTGACCATGTGTTAGAAAATTTGACTCGTGTTGACCGTGTGTCCGAGAGTGTCGGACACGACATGGAAGTTTCTGCAATGTGTCTGTGCTTCATAGGTCACAATAACTATGATGAAATATTTATGGCACAATAATACATGATCAAGTTGCAATTACGTTTAGAACTTTTGGTTGGGCATTCTAATAATTTTGTAGGCTCAACAACAAATAGAAGTTTGAGAAATGAGAAACAAAGAGTGAAATAAGCGTAGGCAATAACACTAAGTTATGCCTTAACTGAGAATTTATTTCTTCGAGGTATTTGAAAATATGTGCGCTAAGAACCGTAAGTGATTTTTGAAAAGCATGTTGATCTTAACCTTTGCACAAAAAAAGAAGAAGAAAAAACTTGGACCAACCCGACCCGATCGCGTGGGTTGTATGCCCTTCGGGTCTGGGGTTAGGTTAGGTCGAGCAAACTCCTTTCGTGTTTTGGATTAGGTATCATGGAAACCAAACTTGTTGACAGCTTAACTAACGGTCATGTTTCTGTCCTTGCCCTCCCATTTGGCAGCCCCACGTGGCCTCTCGCCAACCTCCTCCTCAAGCTGGCTAGGTTCACCCCTAACCTCAGCTTCTCTTTCTAGAATACAGCCAAGTCCAATGGCGTCATTTTCCCTCCGCTCTTGAGAGATGGTGAACCCAGAAATCCAAGTCTATGACAATGTCAACGTTTGAGTTTGGCATTTTTGACAAGCTAAATCCTCGCTACGAGCAAAGTTTGATATTTTTGGAATAAATTTCTTCATATCCACTGTGTCGAGGACATTCCGAAACTCTCGGGCGGCACTTTGAGGGACAACTCCGTGGGTTTGTAGATGAAAATGATAGGAGAGAGCCATGATATGATATGACTCTGATGTGGTTGCATGATGGGTGAGAATAGTTTGGGTGAGAATTGTTTGGAGTAGTTATCACTAATGTGTGACTGTAGCATGTTGGAGTATATAATGCCTCAAACTAGTAGTACTCCTTTTTCAGGTTAGACCACGACTTCAAAAAACATGTGTTTTCAACATACGTAGGGCCGAGGATGACCTAAGAAGACTTTGTGAGCTTTTCTTGTGTACTCAAGAATATTCCTAAGAGCATCCTCGCCAGGTCTTCTTGGATCATTCTCAGTTCTTTGTATGTTGAAAACCTATGCTTCCCCATCTAATCTGGCAAGGCCCTCGTGCATCTTCAGTATGGAAGGCATCAATTTGCTTCTTCAATTGCCAAATAGCTTTCGCAGGTTCCCACCTTGCTTCACTTTTAAGCAGACCCTTCCATTAGATCGGCCCTTTCATTTTGATGCACAATATCACTTGGCAATCGAGTCATGCGTAAATGGTAATGGTGCACCAAAGTGAGAGTATTTAATTTGATGGAAGGATATACAAGAGAACAGAGCAAATTGGAAAGCCACGGAAGCTTTTGGCAATATAAGAAAGGACGTGGCCTTAGGTCTAGAGGTTTTTAACGTACGAGGATCAAGGATGAAAATTGGGCAAGCTTTTCTTGTGTACTCATAAGGGCATTATAAGAATTATATATTATTTTAGAGTGACTGTAGATGAAGAGATAGAAAACCTCCATTAAGAAATACTTACATATATATACATTTTTGTTGTTGAGATTCTCCCCTTTATTTTTATTATCTCACAAGGAATAAAGAATTCAAAATTTTCCTCTTTAAGAGTTTTCGTGACATATGCATTCGTGATCTCTTTTGGCCTTGTTGAGATGATGGGTTTGTCATCGCTTCGCCCCTTTTTTATTGTGTGAGTTTTGCATTCTCTATAAGATTTCATGTACTAGGGTGCACATAATAACCACTAAATTTCTCTATTTCTCTGTTTTTCCATTCCCCGAAATAGACTTAGAACAGAAATCCGTTTAATAACACAATTTCATTTTTCTATTTTTAAAACAAATTTCTACTCCATAAATTGATTTTAGACAGATATTAGAAGTTAAAATTTTTAACTTTTCTCTTTCTAGAACAAAAGTGAAATGAAAATTTTTCTCATCATTCACTTTTATCATCGTCTAGTCGCCGCCTGTGGGGCGTTGGATGCCTGTCGTCGACTATTGTTGCCATTGTTGGATGCCAGTTGCTAGTCGCCCGCCGGATGCTACCCCTCGGCCACCAATTGACTGTCATTGATCGTCGCCGACCGGTGTATGATGCCTATAAGATGTGGCCCTCAACCGCCGATCGCTAGATGCCAGATGCCTCCCACCACCACTCGAGAGGGAGAAATTTCACGTCATTTCTAAATGAATTTCTATTTCAAAAATAGAATTTCAAATGTATATTTTTGCTTAGACTTATTCGAAGAATAGAAATAGAAAAATCAATTTCTACCTAAAAATTGATTTTTAGAACATAATGGTTGCATGCGCGCTCTAAAGATAACACCGTATTTTGTAGAGAAATTAAAATGGATTGGAGAAGGGCAAAGGTGTAAATGGATTTATTGACGACACGAATAATACTTAGGGTATGTTTAGTTCAACTTTTAGGAAAAGCCTTTGGAAAAATGCAAAGGCTTTCGGCTAAAAGAGTTTTATGAAAAACAAATACTATTTGGTTTAAGCACATTAGAAATGTCCTTTGGTATGATTAATTTAAATTTTTTAAATTTTAGTTTGTTTAAAATTGAAAAAAAAACAATAATAGCAATTTTTAGGATTTGAATGTTGAAAGCAATGTAAAACATTGATAAATTTATAAAGGCGAAAAAAAAATCACATTTTTTTTAGTTAAGTAATATGAAAAGTTTCAATAGAGTCTTGATACGGGCGAAACCCATAAATTGAACGATTCCTCTTCAATCGTTTGTGAGAATTTGCCAAGTCAATTCGTACGTGAAATTGCTAAATCGTCTTTTCGACATTTTGTCATTTAAATTCATAGCATTTCCACGGGTTATATATATCAACTTTATACCTGTGGGATGTGTACATATTTCTGAGACAAACCTTGAGCTAATTGATGTTGTATTCTATGCACAGACAATCATGTCAAACAGAACTATTTCAAGGTATATCAGTCCAAGGCAATGATCATGGGTACACCGATAGGTCACATGAATATGATACACCGATAGGTCACATGAACAAATAACATTGTGTTTTCTAGTTGAATCATGGACTTGCTCTAATCAATTGTACAATACAGAGGAGATGGAAATCGTCTAGTCCAATTGCATTCATTCCCTGACAAATGCAGCTCGAAACTCATTTAAATCGAGAAAGATGCAATGAAAAAACAAAATAACAAAGATATAGACTCTTTCACATCTCCGAACAAGGCAAACCAAGGATCTGCTCCTATATGACAGCAAAGCTCTCCTTGCTGAGCTAGGGGCCGGCTTCATGGACTTTTGCCCACGCTTCCATTCAGCCAAGCAAACCTTGTCGGCGTTATCTCGCACATGCTGCAAGGCCTATGAAAATGAAAATTCAGAATGGTGAAAATGATATATTTTCAGCCAATTGTGGAAGAGTGACCCTTATTGCATATCATAATAGAGCTGAACTTGGCCAGATGCAGAGGCACCATAATCAATTGATTTGTCTAAAACAAAACATTTTTTTTTTTTTTTTTTTTGTATCTTAAAAGGTAATTAAAACCACCAACTACAGCTATTACACCTCTTGAATTGTTCTATATTGAAACAGGATATGCACAACATGAAACAATACTATTAAAAATGAATACAAGCGCCTGTGAATTTAGCATCGGGGAGGAATGTAATGGCAGAAAGTTAGCATCAAATTGGAAGATCCATTTAGCATTACAAGAACATATGCGAAGTCCTAGAGAAAAGTCCCACTGTGCCAAAAAGAGAATATGCTTACCTAATTCCAATATAGCCTTCAAGAATTCGTATATCAGATTGCTAAATGGAACACGACAACATTAATGAACAAAAGACCGATCATATTGATTTCTAGAAATCTTAACAAAATCTTCTTGGAATTATATGGGACAAGAGTTCCTAAAAATGCAGAGGTAGACTTGATCCAAAATTTCATACAAAATAATCTCTCAAATTTTTACAACCCTACTTTAGATTAAAAAGAGAAAGAGCACACAGAAAATATTACTGCTATGAAGTTTCAAAATTTACCACTACGTTGGACAAAAAATGAAAACCTCCAACACTTAGGACACCTAAAGACATGTGGCAATCAATACCAAATTTGTCTAGTCAAATGAATGACTTATTTAGCAAAGTCAGGACATGGTTTAGCACATGCCAATATTAAAGGAAAGAGATTCACTATCTGCTTCAAGGAAAAACACACAAGCATCATCCTTCATAATGAGAAGACAATATGAGGGCGTGATGGCATTACAACTGAACTTTTCCTCACAATGGATCGGCTGTAAACATCATTGGGAGCCCTCATGCCTTGTTGCACGGTGTCATATTTTCTTCAAGATCTCAATCTCCATAAGCCTTCGAAAAGTAGCATCTTTAAGGAATGTAATGGAGTGTCACATGGTGCTAACTTAGGTCTCCTCTACATCTATTACACATTTGTGCTAGCAAAAGAACCCTTCAAGTGTCAAAAGTTGGCACAAAGGGACACTTAAGTGCCAAAGCTTACGAAAGTGGCACTTTTTATGAAAAATGGGACACTTGAGTGCCACATCCGACGAGCCTTGTTGGAAATCCTACGTGGCATTTTTTTATTAATTTTTTTTTGCTTACGTGGCTCGCTGAAATGTCAAATCATCAAAACACATACAAAAACGACGTCATTTTGGCATAATTTGAATTTTAATGTAATATAAAAATTAATTAAATTACAATAAAACAAAATAACAATAATAATAATTTATATTTATTAAAAAAAACAGAGGAGGGGGAAGGCAGCTGGTAGGCGAGGGCTGAGCCCTCACCACCGCCGCCTCCCCGCCATCGCCGGAAGGTGGGAGAGGGTCAGCTGGGGTCGTCGAGCCTAGGCCAAGGGCCGGCTGCCCTAGTCGACCGGCGGCGAGGGCCTGCATGCCCTCGCCCTAGATCTGGGCCTGCGTGCCCTCGCCCTAGATTTGGGCAAGGGTCACGGCCCTCGCCGTCGGTCAGCTGAGGCCGTCGGCCCGGGCCAACCCTCCCCCACCTCCCCGGAGACGTAGGGGAGGAGGCGAGGGCTGAGCCCTTAGCCGCCGGCTACCTCCCTCCTCCTCTTTCCCCCCTCATTTTTTTTAAAGTATAAAAGAAATAAAAAAATAATTTTAAAAAAATTTAATTTAATTAATTATTATATTAAAATTTGAATTATACCAAAATGACGTCGTTTGGACCTTTGTTTAGCCACATCAGCATACAAAAATGATGTCGTTTTGCGTGCAGCTCGCCAGAAAATTGCCACGTTAGCGTTTTGGAAAGATTTTCTCGCCGGTGGCACCTAAGTAATCCATTTTGCTTCAATTTTGGCACTTAAGTGTCATTTTTGTAACTTTTGGCACTTAAGTGTTCATTTGTGCCAACTTTTGGCACTCCAGGAGTCCAGGTGTTCATTCGTGCTGGTAGTATGAAGGTCCTTAAGCACTAACCTGATAGTCCAATTGAACTTCAAATGTAATGGGTATGGTTTTCCCTTTGCCAAATATCATTCTATTCATAAAAGAAAAACATCTAAATGCCTTCCTTGTTCCTGTGCTGTTAAACCAAGAGTTTTCGAAGATCTCAACTCATATGTAAAATTAAGATAAGTAATAAGTTATGCAACAAATTTCCATTCAATGCTGCTCTAGGAGAGAGCAATATTGGACATGACAATAAAGATCGTACAAATGCCACAGATGAAAAACCAATATGTCGTCGATACTAGACAACAATCAAAACTATGAAATCTAACATGTCTTGTATTTGAATGGATCTAGGTTCCAGACAACATGCTCTTACAATTTTTAATAGATAGAAAAAGAAAATGAGCAAAAACAGCAAGTTTCTGACTAAACAAGTGCCCAATGTACCAGCAGAGTTCAATACGATCCAACTAGAGGAAAAAGTCAATATGACAATCTTACAGGGAATAATGTTTTCTAATCTCATCCTCCTTTTTCCCGAGAAAAATGGTAATCAATTGATTGCCATTGTAGTTTTTACTTAGAATAGCCAATCAAACCGAATCATGTTTGAGCTAAATCAAAGGTGACTAAATTGCCGATTGAGTTGAGTTGAACATTAGCAGGAGAGATTAGTAGTGAAAGTGAAGGTACCTTGCCGTGGAGCTACCAAGAGAGAGGAAGCTATCGCGACAGGAGTTGTGCTTGCACTTCTACTTTAGGTGCTTCATGAAGGTGACATTCCATTTCTTTGGAGCTCCCATTGTTGTTGGATTTGGGATGAAGAAGATTTCTAGGGATTTTTTTGGAGCCTAAGGAGGGCTTTGAGGTCGTTACACCCAAGGCACAACAATGCCGAGGTTACACGATCTTAGCGAGCCTCGCGACAATAGCTCCAGAGCAATGATACGACCATCAACTAGGTGATCAGTGGCAACCATTGACCAAGCAACCGGAGGCGACTAGGCAAGCGATATGCCCCCAACAAGATGCGAGGCGAATGACAAAAGTGAGCACACGAGCAAAGAGAGGTGAGAGAAGAGAGACATAGATATGAGGGTTTTTATGTTAAAAATGGGTAAATGTGGAATTACGTTTCATGAGCGAGAATAAGATTGAAAATTTTAAAAAAAAAAAAATTATTAATTTGGGTCTATTGCATGTTGAGAAAGCCAAAGTGCCAAAGCAGGTGGTAGGGAGCCTCGAGTTAAAGGCCTTGTAGAGGCCTTGGGAATGCTAGCATTTGCAAAATGGGCTCTCAAAATTTAAAGCCGAAACACACTAGCATTCAGCTAAGGGTCTTTACAGGTTCAAGAGGCTTTGCAAGGCTATTCCCAAACGTAGCCCGGCATTTATGAAGCCCATCGTGAAGGGTCACTTTCAGCCTTTTGGCTTCCGAAGTTAGCCCTTTGATAGTCGGTCATAAGCGCAGCGCTCGGTTCTTGACCAATCATGTAGTGATCGTGCTTAACCTTTAGGCCATTAACTCATCGACACCGCTTCGCCTTACAGTCCACTGAAGCTCCTTCGAAATCCCTCCTTCCACGGTTATTTATGCTTCTCATTTATTAGGGTTTACTGGTTTTACTGTTTGTGTTTGAGCTCCGTTCGGATGGACTCCACTCGAGAGCTCGATACTTCAGGGAAAGCCCAAGAAGCTTGTGCTAGGGGCCGAAGCCGAGGGAGGAATTCTCATCCTCCTTTGGACAGGGGTAAGGCTACTGCCTCATCTACCCTCTCTTCTCCTGCTCGAGCCCGCTTGATAGATGGTTTGAATGTTGCTGGTACATCTGATAAGCTAGTTTTTGAGCCTGTTAAGTTGCATAAGTCGCTTTGTGGCCGTGCTGTCCCACTAGACCCTGAAGTTGCTAAGGCGCAAGCCCTTTCGTGGGCGAAGGTTGCTAAGGCAGCTATTAAGGGGTATGGCCTTACTTATGTGCCGCTGGATGTGGTTGATGGTAAACCCTTTGCCCGGATCCCAACTGAAATTCTTGAAGGATGTGATCCTAAATGGAAAGAATGCATGGTGGGCTATTATGTTGGCAAAAAATTGCCATTTAAGATGATAGAGATCGCCATGAAGCAAATTTGGGGGACTTAACTCTCGGAAGTGCGGGCAAACGAGGATGGCTTCTATTTCTTTCATTTACCAGATCCAGAATTTAGAAGGAAGGTCCTTGATGGTGGACCTCTCACAGTGGCGAAAGTGCCCCTCATTCTTCAACAGTGGCATCCGCTCCTTGAGCTGAAAAGAAACAACCACAAAACGGTACTGATTTGGGTTCGCCTAAAAAATGTTCCCTATGCTCTTTGGTCTGCAATGGGCATTATCACTATTGCTAACACTATTGGTCACCTTCTATATGTTGATCAACACACTGAATAGGTTAGAACCCTATCCTATGTGCGGGTTTGTGTGGAAATCAATGCTGACTTTGCCTTTCCTAGCTCCATTCCTATCGGCTTAGAAGGTATTACCCGTTGTGTGGATGTTATATATGAATGGAGGCCTCTGGCTTGCCCCTCCTGCTGCACCTTTGGTCATGTGTGTGGTCCCCCGAAATCAGCCCTCCCCCCTCATACCTCTTCTCCTCCAACAGCCCCTGCGGAAGGTGGTACTCGTCCTGTTATTCCTCCACAACGTCCTCAGCTTGATGAAGGATGGAAGGTAGTGCGGGGAAAACAAAGCATTCGTTCAGATGCTCCTGTTGATGAGTCTGTTAATGCTGCTGATTCCAATAGGGTGATTCAAGCTCCTCATGCTGATATAGCCCCTCCTCGGATTTCGGTTGCTCCTACCAAGGGTGCTTTACCCTTTCAGCATGATGCTGGTCCTTCGTTGGTAAATCTAAATGTCCCTTGTATGTGGACAATCACTTCCTCTGTTTCTGAGGACGATTCTAACATAGAGCCTTATGTTGTTGGATGTGAAATTGATGAAGACACACTGCTGGCTTCTTCCTCTATTCCCCCACATCTGATACCCCCCCTTGTGCAGGCTTGCCCCCCTCCCCTGGTGTCCAGCGGTGTGGAGTGCAAGCCCCCTCCCCTGGTGAAAACCCCCTGGTAGCTCCAAACTGAAGACTACCTCGAAGAAGAAACGAGGTAAAAAG
The DNA here is from genome assembly GCA_014182405.2 of Eucalyptus sideroxylon. Taxonomy (NCBI): domain Eukaryota; kingdom Viridiplantae; phylum Streptophyta; class Magnoliopsida; order Myrtales; family Myrtaceae; genus Eucalyptus; species Eucalyptus sideroxylon. Next base: position 14,080,095 of record CM024550.2, on the reverse strand, counting down.
TGACTTCTCTCCACCTTGTATATATGTATATAGCTATCTGGAATATTAAAGGTTTGGTTGGGCATGTCAGGCAGGCTGAGATCAGGAATCTTATTAGAGTTAATAGCCTTTCTTGTATTGGCATTGTGGAAACGAAGGCTTCTCCCATCTGGTTTCCGTCTTTATCTAACGGGCTCATACCCAGTTGGACTTGGATTGCTAACTATGAGCACTCCAATAAAGGAAGAATATGGATTGGTTGGAACCCAAAGCTTGTTGAGTTCACCCTCTACTCTTCATCCCTCCAAGTCATCCATGGACATTTAAGATGTTTTTCTACAGGTGAACCCTTCTATCTCTTGGTTGTATATGCTGAGCACACTTTTGTGCATAGGCGTTCTCTTTGGCAAGAAATTGTACAGACTAGTGGTGCTCGTGCTACTGTTCCTTAGTTGGTTGCTAGCGATTTCAATGCCATAAGGTTTCCCTCTGATAGAGTTGGTAGCCTCTCTATTTGGCTACCTTCTTATGATGAGTTTGGAACTTGCTTAACTCAAGCGGGATTAGAGGATCTTCGTTATACAGGTTGCAGATTTACCTGGTCTACCTCCTCTGGTGAAAGCCGCAAATAGAGGAAAATTGATAGAGTTCTCATTAATCCATGCTAGAGTAGTGTATTCTCTTTCTCTAAGGCGACTTTTCTTCCGGCTGGCATCTCGGACCACTATCCAATGGTGGTTAGAATTTTCCCAACTCCAAAGACTAAGAAGCCGTTCAAATTCTTCAATTTTTGGAGGCAACACCCCTCTTTCAATCAGTTAGTTCCCCAAGCTTGGGATTCTCCGGTTGAGGGCACTGCCATGTTTACCTTTTATGTAAAGTTGAAGTTGGTCAAGGCTAAGCTTAAGAGTCTTAACAAAGAGTCCTTTTTGGATATCTCGGGTAGAACTACTGAGGCTCGTAATGCTTTGTCTACTATTCAGGAAGCTCTTCATCTGGATCCATTCAATCTTGACCTTGCGGCTCGTGAAAGAGAGTGCTTAAACATTTTCTCGGACCTTCGCTTGTAGGAAGAAAGCTTCTATAAACAGAAATCGCAAGTCAAATGGCTTGAAGAGGGTGATCTCAATACCAAATTTTTCTACCATTCGATGAATAGGAAGCATCTTCTCAATAGAATCCTATCTCTTAGAGATGATGCAGGGAACACGATCCGAGACCCTTCCCAAATCCAGCAACTTGTTGTTTCTCATTTTCAAGAGCTGTTGGCCTCTTCTCCTCTATCCACCGTGCCGTCTGTACATGATATTCGCTCGGTTATTCCTCGCTTGCTCGATGACAACCAGGTTCTCCACTTGTCAAAACCGGTTTCAGATACTGAAGTTCGGGAATCTTTATTCTCCCTAGCTACTGGCAAAGCTCCGGGCCCTGATGGCTTTGGTGTGGATTTTTTTAAGCACTACTGGGACATTGTTGGTCCTTCATTTACTTGTGCGGTAAAAGATTTCTTCTCTTTTGGGAAACTTATGAAGGAATCCAACAACACTATCCTTACCCTTGTGCCCAAAGCCCAAATGCCCTAATGCCACGGCGGTAAATGACTTTAGACCGATTGCTTGCTGCAACACGATGTATAAATGCATTACAAAGATCATTTCAAACCGGATGGCTGCTGTTATGCCTTCGGTAATTAGCCATGCCCAAAATGCCTTCGTTAAGGGAAGACAGATTAGTGACAACATTCTTCTAGCTCAGGAGTTGTTTGCGGGATTCCACCTCAAGCCATGTAAGCCTAAATGCGCCATCAAAGTTGATTTTCGCAAGGCCTACGACATGCTAAATTGGGATTTTCTGGAGGTAACTCTACAAGCTTTCCAATTTCCCCTCCACCTCATTAATCTCATTATGAGCTGTGTCCGATCACCACACTTTTCTATCTCTCTAAATGGTGAACTGCATGGATTTTTTCCTAGTGGTAGAGGCATTAGACAAGGCGACCCCATGTCACCATATCTCTTTACGTTTATCATGGAAGTTTTCACTGGCATCTTGAATATGCAAACTGACCACCCTTCGTTTCAATATTTATGGAGATGTAAACCGTCTAGACTTTCTCATCTATTTTTTGCCGATGATGTATTGCTGTTTTTGGAGGCGTCTATGCCAGCCCTATCTCTCCTCAAAGTTGGCTTGGATAAGTTCTCCCTTTGGTTTAGGCTACAACCAAACCTCCTCAAAAGCGAGATCTACTTCTCAGGGGTTACCCCAGATTACCGCAATGCCTTCATCTCTCTATTTGGCTTTGAGGAGGGATCATTACCTTTTCGGTATCTTGGGATTCCGGTCATCTCATCCAGGCTTCGAAAAGTTGATTGCATCGCTCTAGTAAACATAATCACATCAAGGGTACAATCGTGGACACAACGATTTCTCTCCTATGCAAGCCTGTTTACAACTCATCCGATCGGTGCTCCATTATGTTCAAGTTTATTGGGCTAATGTATTCATCCTATCGAGATCGGTCTTGGATAATATTGAGCATATTTTAAGACAATTCTTATGGAAGGGCCTAGACCTAGGCAATGGTGGAGCCAAAGTTGCATGGTCTGATGTTTGCCTCCCAAAGTCTGAAGGAGGCTTGGGTATCCGAAGACTAAGGAAAAGCAATACAGCTGCCATGCTAAAGCACACTTGGTTTTTATTCACAGACAAAGAATCTATTTGGTGCATATGGATCCATTCAGTCTTTTTGCAGAATGTAAATTTTTGGTTCGCCTCTAAACCTACAACTTGTTCTTGGTCTTGGAAAAAAATCCTAGACCTCCGTGGCGAATTCCGCAATTCCTTTTCTTGGTGTGTGGGGGATGGATGCTCGATTTCCTTTTGGTTTGACAACTGGCATCCCAAAGGGCCGCTTAATTTATTATTCTCCAATGCATATATATATCGAACTAGGCTTCCCAAAGGAGCTACTGTTGCTGATTTCATGGCTTTTCCGGACCCTTCTTCGGGTGTTTTGGAAGTGATTAACTCTTGGGCTGACCCCATTCCTCATCTTACTGGTGATCCTAATCGCTTCTCCTGGTTCAGTAGCCCTTTTGGCAACTTCTCTGTAGCCTCAGCGTGGGACGCTATTCAACCGAGAGGCCAACTTAATCAGTGGGCTCCTTTCATCTGGAACTCTTTACTAGTTCCACGCTACCAATTCCTGCTTTGGTTGATCACAAAAAATAGACTACCAACTCAAGTTCTACTACTCACATATGGATGTATCTCGGCTACGAATTGCGGTTTTTGCTCTTCTCGACCTGATTCGGTTGACCACTTATTTTTTGGATGCCCTATTCTTGCTGCCTTAATCATGTTGGGCTACTAGATTTAATTTCGCTTGGCGGAATAAATCTTGTGTGGATAATCTGCATTGGGCGATAAAGTACTTATCTGGTGCTTCTTTTCGCTCCTCTCTTGCTCGGTTTGGGTTTGCCGCTACTTGCAATATCATATGGATGGAGCGGAATAACATACTTTTCCGGGGTAGACCCCCTTCCCTCCTGGCCATGAAAGGACGTCTTGAAAGAGTCTTAAAGGACAAAGCCTTATCCTTCCATCATGTTCCTCCCACTGCTCCAAATAGAAGACTACTACAAAACTGGGCGCTCAATCCTTCCATTTTAGCGGACTAATCTTCTACTTTGGACATTCGGCTTTTGAGTAGGGTGTTTCTCCTACAACCTTTATTGTTCGGAGTTTCTGTTGAATTCCTAGCTGTTGCATTGGAAGCTTGGAATGAAGGACTTCGCTCCTGACTATGGCTACCATCGCTTTCTTACCTTCTTGTCCTAGAGCGGGCTTTTGGGTTTCCCTTTTGTTTTGTCGTTCCCTCTCTGGGTTTCGGGGAAGGATAGTTGGTTCTCTTTGGCTGCTGTTTGGCCCTCTCTTTTCGCCGCTTGGTTTGTTTCCTTTTACCTTGGCCTCCTTCCACTCGCTCTGACTTCTGTCTTTGTGAGTGTAGGTATTTGGGTTCAAGTTTCGCTGTGTAGCTCTATATAGCTTTTTGGTTTCTAGTCAAATATTTCTTACCTTTACCAAAAAAAAAAAAAAAAAAAAAAAACCTTCTCCACCACCTTCTTCATCCTTGTCATCCTCTTTCCGCATCTCAAAATCTCCATCAACCTCCGTCCTTGTCGTCCTCGTCGTTGTCTCACCATGCCGAGCAGATTCCCGGGAGCCATCATGCAGGACTGGGACACCGTCATCCTCCACAAGTCGAAGCCCAAGTCGCAGGACCTCCGGGACCCCAAGGCCATCAACAAGGCCCTCCGCTCCGGCCCCCCCGTCCAGACCGTCAAGAAGTTCGACGCCGCCTCCAACAAGAAGGCCTCATCCTCGGCGCTCCCGGCCGTCAACGCTCGGAAGCTGGACGAGGCCGCGGAGCCGGCAGCGCTCGAGAGGGTGCCCAGCGAGGTGCAGTAGGCCATTCAGAGGGCACGACTGGAGAAGAAGATGAGCCAGGCCGAGCTGGCGAAGCAGATCAACGAGCCGCCCAAGGTGGTGCAGGAGTACGAGAACGGCAAGGCGTTGCCCAACCAGGCCGTGCTCGCCAAGATGGAGCGGGTCCTCTGCGTCAAGCTCAGGGGCAAGATCGGAAAGTGATCGCCGCTGCGGGTTGGTGGAAGAATCATTGACGGCGTCCGAGGACACGGCGGGTTCATAATCTCGAAGTCGTCATACTTTCGGTCATCGTTAGAAATGTATATGGATCTTGATCTTTTGCAATTCGCTTCCTTCTTCTTTTGTAATTACGACGGCTCCGAGCCCATTTGTATATGGACCTACTTTAAAAAATGTCTAGGTACTCCTTTGTTTGTTGATAGTAATAAAGTTGTCAATTTGTTAAGGAGTTATCTTGATAAATGGTCCTTGCATGTTTAATGTAGTGTTGGTGCCACACTCCCGTTATTTTAATATTGAGCATTGAGATATATTCTTTTTACTTAATCAAAATCTTGCATTGCAAAATTTGATTTTTTCTGTCTATTCATATAATATAATTTTTTTTATAATATATGAATGTTAACACGTAAATTTACGTTATAGTTTTTTTTTTTTTTTTATCATTTGAGATTAGAATATTTCAAGTTTTCTTGTGAGAAGATAAAAAGTTGTCCATTCCCTCACGTTAATAAGGACAGGGTCAGTAAAAACTTTGCTCCTATTCAGAACTTCAATTCATCTCTCCTTCGAGCTCAAGTCCTTCGATTTATATACGAGGGAGAAAGGTCTGTGTTTTGTTTGGCAATTTCCCCCGTGCTTGTGTTGGAAAAAGGAAAAATGTTTGGCTGTCACAGTGTTGTACTCTCTTGCTAGCACAGCTCATGATTTAACGGTACTATTAGCTTTGAAAGGAGACGGTAAATGCTCAGCCACACATTTTCCATATGAGAGAAGGTCTATATTTTGTTTGGCAATGTCCCGCATGCTTGTGTTGAAAAAAGGAAAAGTTTGTGTTTATTTTTGACTGTCACACCGTTGTACCGTCCTGCTAGCACAACTCGTGATTTAAATACGTTTCCTACTTGATGCGTTAAATAGAGCCAATATTTTCTATCCCGTATAAAGCAAACTCCTCTACTCCTAAGCGTCCAAAAAGAGGACTCATTTCGGATTCCCCATTTCCTCGACCTACAACATAACTTACCATGTAAAAGATTGCAAATCCAGACCACCATGTCATTGGTAAAACACGTAGCCATCCTAGCCTTCCCGTTTGGCAGCCACCCTTGGCCTCTCGCCAACCTGCTCCTCAGGCTCGCCACTGCCGCCTCGGATGTCCACTTCTCTTTCTTGAACACGGCCAAGTCCAACGGGGTCATCTTCCCTCTGCCATTGAGAGCCGAGCTACCCAGCAACGTTCGAGTCTATGTCGTCATCGACAGCTTGCAGGATGGCCACCACGGGGCGACAAAGCATCCAAGAGAACACGTGGAGTTGTTCTGAAAGCGGAAAAAGAGAGTTTTGGAGCGGCTATTGACGCTACAGAGCAAGATGTGAGGAAGAATGTGAATTGTTTACTGACCGATGCTTTCTTGATTTTCGCAGGCGAAATGGCAAAGAAAATGCAGGTTCCCTGGGTAACCCTTTGGGTACCCGCTCTGTATTCGCTAGCGGTGCATGTGTACATTGACGTCATAAGTGAGCTCCTTCCTGAATCCTCTGGCGGTGGCACCTGTACCGACGACGACGACGACGATAACGACGACGTGAGATAATCGATGATGCGCATTTCAGATTTACCTAACGCGATAATCGATGATCAGGATACTTCAAGGATTGCGTGCCTGCTAGGTGAGATGGGGCGTGTGCTCCCAATTGGTGCCACTGCTGTCGTCATGAGTACCTACGCCGAAGTGAACCCAACACCTCTGATAGCCGACCTGAAATCCAAGTTCAAGATGCTCCTCCAAGTGGGGTGCCTCACTGTGTCATTCCCCCCGTCGCCACTGCCATCGAGCTTCGCCTCTGACACAACCGGTTGCTTGACGTGGCTCGATGCCAAAGACCTTTGGTCTTTGGTGTACATATGCTTCGTGTTGGAAGGAGAATTTGTTTTTATCTATTAAGATTGCAATTGATAGGGAGATCATAGACATAGAATATTTTAGGAAAAACAATATTGTGCATATATTCTTTTTCTTCTTTTTTTTTTCCTCTCTTGTATTATAAATACTGACACTTCTGGTACATTTAGCAATACAGAAAATATACAGAACCTTTTTCTCCATTGTTCTGCATTTCCTTTCATGGTATTAGAGCATCTTTTCTGATCCACCTTCCGCACCATTCTTTCCGAATTGCCTCCAATTGGCTTATGTTCTTTTGTTGCTGCAAACCTCCATCTGCAGAACAAAGACAACACATTGAAAAGAAGAATTCAATATGCAGAACTCCAACAACTCAGAAATCCAAAATCCGGATCAACCCAGAAACACAACAGAGGAGTCGTCTGACCAATTTGCATTCGCTCCAACCACCGAGCAACTTCCTACTCCAACTTCATGGCCATATGTGCCATGGTTCCCAGTTCAAGGACCATGGGTCGCCGGACCAAACCAACAATGGGCTAGCTACAACCCAAATGGAGAACCCGAATCCAATCCGGGTGGGTCGAGAATGAATCCCTACCCGAGCTTCCTGCTTGGGTTTGCCCCGCTCGTTCTTCCACCCATCGCTGGCCGTCCAGAACCCAGAGATGCCCTGTACACATCATCAGCCGACAGCTTAGAGCTGCGACTCATCACTCTTCAACTCACTGGATCGGATCACTACTTAGCATGGGCGAGGGATTTTCGGCGAGCTCTTGTAACCAAAGATAAGGACAGATTCCTTGACGGATCTGTCCCCTTTCCGATTGATGAACGCTTGCAGCGCCATTGGCGCAAATGCAATCAATTAGTACGCACGTGGATAGGAAATTGTGTGTCGCCGGAGGTTGCAGCTGGGCTTCCTCCGACTGAAGACGCGAGATTAATGTGGAATAACATAAAGGAAATGTACGGGAAGCTCGACAGGGTGAAGGTTTTCTCACTAACTCAAGCCCTTGCAGAGTTGAAACAGGGGAACCTCTCGGTTACCGCTTGTTTCAACCGGCTCTCGGCGCTCTGGAATGAGCTTGAGTCAATCGAGGAGCAGCTTGAAGGATCGGAGTCCACACTCAAGCAGTATCGAGCGATCAATGATCGCGAGAAAGTGACAAGATTCCTATTAGCCCTAAACGAGAGCTACATACCTTTTTGTACCCAAATTTTAGCCATGGAGACTGTCCCACCACTCGGCCACATCTTCCAGCTCGCTGTCCAGGAGGAGAATCAGCGAATGGCAGCCGCCGGAATTGAAAAAGGGGGAGAAAGCATGGCTCTCGCTGCGCTGGCAAAGTTTTTCGGCCGTTCTCACGGCGGCCTTCGCGCGCCGCAGCGAGCCCCAAATTCGGGAGGGAACCCTAGCTCCTTTGGGGAAAATGAAGATCACGAATGGAACCCTAATTTTAGGGCTTCTCGAACGGACGACCAAGATCAGAAGACTGGATCCGATGGCTCCTATTCGTTCGGCAGAGCTAACGGTCGAGATAAGCAAGGGCGCGGATCTGACGGCCCAAATTTAATCCAACCAAACGGTGTAGATCAAAGGAGAAGTCGTGGATCTGACGATTCTCATTTTATCTCGTATGGGCTTGAATCCGGTGGTCATTATAATGCCACGTTATCAAAGGGAGGAAGCCACAACCACAAATTTAAAGGTAAATATTGTGAATATTGTTGGCGTCCTCATCATACCATTGAGACATGTTGGAAATTACATGGTAGACCCACTGACAAAGAAAAGAAAGGAAAATAATTTTCTGCTTACCAGGTGTCAGCACAAGGATATGGCAAAGCTCATCAACCTATATCCCAGGATCAATATTAGAACATAATGAAGGCATTAAATCAACTACAGACAGCTGACAAAAGTGCAAATTTCTCAGGTACTTCATCAAACAAGACTAATAATATTTCAGTTGATGCGTGGATTATTGATTAGGCACCAGTGATCACATAATTTGTCATGAATATTTGTTTTCTAGTACCTCTACAAAGCCTGATTCCATATATGTTCGACTTCCAAATGGAAATATTATTGATGTCAGAAAGATTGGCACTGTTCAGCTTAGCCAAAACATTATCCTTAAAAATGTTCTCTATATCCCAGAATTTGAATTTAATCTTATAGCTGTTTCCAAAGTCTGTGAGGACAATAATTGTCGAGCCAATTTCAATTACGAAAATTGTTCTTTTCAGGACCTTTCGACTAGGAAACTGATGGGCTTGGGTAGAATGGAACAAGGGCTGTATTTCTGGATCAATTTCCCCAAAGATTTTGATCTTTCATCTTTGAATAAAGACATTTCTTGTAATGCTATTGCTGCAAACAAAATTCCACTTTCCCATAAACGTCTGGGTCATAGTGCATGTTTTCCCTGTTTTGATTGTAAAGTATGTCCTTTGGCAAAACAAACAAGACATCCATTCCCAACTAGTGTATCTCGAGCCACTAGTACTTTCTCATTAGTACATATGGATATTTGGGGTTCTTACCATACACCACATTGTGATGGATCTCGATTTTTTCTTACTATCGTGGATGATTATTCTCGTGCCACTTGGGTATTTCTCATACAGTCCAAAAGTCAGGCTTTCTCCTGTTTGTCGAAATTCTTATCCATGGTTAAAAATCAATTTGATAAGCATGTTAAGAGGATTCGTACAGATAATGGAAGTGAATTCTTTTCCAATGAGTATCAATCTTTTCTGTCATCACAAGGAATTCTCCATGAGAGTTCTTGTGCTTACACTCCGCAACAGAATGGGATTGTCGAGCGAAAACATCGACATCTCCTAGAAGATGCTTGTGCACTAAAATATCAAGCCTTCATCCCGAATCTTTTTGGGGAGATTGTGTGATCACTGCGGCTTACTTGATTAATTGCATGCCAACTAGAATATTAAAAGGTTGCACTCCTTTTGAGATGCTCTTTGGTAAGCAACCAGACATTAATCATCTTCGTGTGTTTGGCTGTCTTTGCTACATGACGAATGTTCAGTATCGACATAAAATGGACCCCCGTGCTCTTCGGTGTGTCTTTATGGGATACGGCCCCCTACAAAAGGGTTATCGGGTTATGGAAATATCTACCGGTCGTTTCTTTGTTAGTCGTGATGTTATATTTCACGAGGATATATTTCCCTTTCAAGAAATGGGATCTTCAGATAAGGCGTCCATGACTGAATCAGGCCATCGACAATTTTTATCAGTGGAGGATATTTCTGTGCAGCCACAATACATCTTGATTAGACTAGATCAGCCGTCTCCCGACCCATGTTCTGACGCGACATGTCTTGACTCACCTGTTCTCACTACTAGGTATTCTGATTCCCCAGCACGTCAGACTAGTGATGACTGTCTAGCAGCATGTAGTGAGCTTCCTTTGTCACCATAACAACATATTGAACAATCATCCCCAGCAGTTGACAGGCCTAGACGCTCAAGACGACTAGTTCGTCCCCCGACATGGACAAAGAATTATATTTGTTCTACCTTGCGAGCTTCAGGTATGCAATACCCAGTATCCTCCTATGTATCTTTTAGTAGATTATCTCGGGAACACATGTGTTGCATCATTCGGATATCCGAAGAACAAGAACCGTCTTCTTATGAGGAAGTAGCGCGTGATATCCGTTGGCAAAAGGCCATGAAAGAAGAGATTGCTGCTCTCCAAGAGAATAACACTTGGGACATCATCCCTCTGCTTGCTCACAGAAGGCCCATTGGCTGCAAATGGGTTTATAAAATAAAATATAAGGGAGATGGTTCAATTGAACAATACAAAGCTCGGCTTGTCGCAAAGGGATTCACGCAACGTGAAGGATTTGACTACCATGAGACTTTTTCCCCAGTTGCTAAAGAGGTAACTGTCTGCTCCTTTTTGGCGATTGCTGCATTACGCAATTAGGAGTTACATCAAATGGATGTCAACAATGCCTTTCTTCATGGAGATCTTGATGAAGAAATTTACATGGAGGTTCCATAGGGATTACGTCGACAGGGGGAGTCTCGAGTGTGCCGTCTCCGCAAATCCCTGTACGGGCTTAAACAAGCATCTAGACAATGGTATGCAAAATTCACCGCGGCACTTACAAATGCAGGGTTTCAACACTCAAAGCATGATTATGCATTATTCACATGGACCAAAGGTACTTCATCAATCTACCTATTGATTTATGTTGATGATATACTTATCATGGGAAATGATGATGTTGCAATTCTAAAGTTCAAAGAATACTTGCATTCAGCTTTCCATATGAAAGACTGGGTCCTCCAAAATATTTTCTCGGTATTGAAATAGCTCGATCCAATGAAGGAATTTGTCTCAGTTAGCGAAAGTTCGTCCTGGAAATCATATCAGATGCTGGATTATCGGGATGCAAACCAGCTGCTGTACCTATTGAGTAGAATATCAAATTGACAACATATGAATATGATGTAAGTTCTTCCTCTCCAAATGAAGATTCACTGCTCAAGGATCCATCTGGATACCAACGGCTTGTTGGCAAATTAATCTATCTTACCATGACCAGGCCTGATATATGCTATGCTGTACAAATACTTAGTCAATTTATGCACAACCCGAAGCAATCACATATGAATGCAGCGCTGAAGGTTGTAAAGTACTTAAAGGGATGCCTAGGACTTGGAATTCTACTATCTTGAGATTGCAACATGAAGATGATAGCATATTGTGACACAGATTATGCTACTTGTCCCATGACAAGAAGATCCATCACTGGCTTTTGCATCAAGCTAGGAAAATCTTTGATTTCATGGAAAACAAAGAAACAATCAACAGTTTCATTGTCATCAGCAGAATTAGAATATCGAGCCATGGCAAAGACTGTTTGCGAGATAGTTTGGATACGAGGACTGCTTTCAGATCTTGGTGTGCAAGTCAATGGAGCAAGTGAATTGTTTTGTGATAATGATGCTGCGCTAAAATTGGCACCGAATCCAGTTTTCCACGAGAGAACAAAGCATATTGAGGTTGATTGTCATTTTACTCGAGAAAAAATTCAACAAGGCATCGTTACAACTCGAGGAATTGGAACTGTAGAACAACCAGTAGACATTTTCACTAAGCCATTATGCTGGAGACAGCATAGATATTTGTTGAACAAGCTTGGCGCCTTTGACATTTATAGGCCGCCAGCTTGAGGGGGAGTGCTGGAAGGAGAATTTGTTTTTATCTATTAAGATTGCAATTGATAGGGAGATCATAGACATAGAATATTTTGGGAAAAACAATATTGTGCATATATTCTTTTTCTTCTTTTTTTTTTCTCCTCTCTTGTATTACAAATATCGACACTTCTTGTACATTTAGCAATACAAAAATATACAAAATCTTTTTCCCCATTGTTCTGCATTTCCTTTCACTTCAGGACGGTGGCAATGCCGTCGCCAAGTGAGGTATTGGCTCTTGGGGAAGCTTTGGAGTCTACTAAGACCCCATTTTTATGGTCCATCAAGGAACACGTGATGGCATACTTGCCCAAGGGGCTCCAAGAGCGGACGAGAGCGTACGGGAAATTCGTCCCATGGGCTTCACAGGGCCAGGTGTTGAGCCACCCGGCGTGCGGGGTCTATTTGACACACTGCGGGTACAACTCGGTGTTCAAGAGCATGGCGGGTGGCGTGCCAATGGTGTGCAAGCCATTTTGGGTGGATAACATGATGAATGGGAGGATGATAGAGGAAGTGTGGGGGATTGGAGTGAAAGTAGAAGGTGGGATCATAACGAAGAGTGGGATGGAGAAGGCATTGGAGGTGGTGTTGAGGGGTGAGGATGGGAAGGAAATGAGGAAGAAGGTTGGTGAGTTGAGGGAGAGATTGGTGGAGGCTGTTGGACCCTATGGGAGTGCTGAGGCCGATTTCGAGGTCCTTGTGAAGCTCATCTCCACTTCATGAAGTGCATCATGCACTAGCTCCAATTTGCAGTAGATTTTAATTAATGTATTGAGTGATGTGTCTCAAACTGTCATTAGTCGTGAAAAACCCCCTACTTGCTTAAGGTCTATTTAAGTCCAAGGTAATATTTAGTAAATCAATGTCATGTACTCATTGTTAATGCTTTTGATGCTCCGGGTATGATTTGAACTCTCCATTCTAATTTTGGTATGGCTTCGATTGAGTTTTGATATGAGCTTTGCTAGCATAATAGTGTTTGGGCTATTATGAAAATAACAACTTGTTATAAGTCACAAGTTTTTAAATAAGTAGACCCACAAAAATATATAATAATTTGTTATTTAGTTTCTTGTGGTCCTAAAAAGAACGTTATTTTCATAGTAGATTAAAAGATTTGTAACCTAATAATTTCTCTTTTAATATCTTTTCACTTAATTTATTCCTCCATTGAATTGGAGGAAAACATGATCTTTTATCTCTTTGGTAGTTGTGATTGAATATAACATGTGAAGACTAAAACTAGGGATAGAAAATTGGTCATGTGGATACAAATCTTATATATTTTTATTCATCAAAATCTATCTTATTTACATTTGAGATTTCATAGTATTAAATACTGGGAATGTTACAAAGGAAATAAACTAAACATTAAAAACAAAAGAACTACCTAATTAATAAAGACATAAGAATTGAAAGATACAATAAAGACTTAGGAACTAGATAATGCATTAAAACACCTAAACACTTCAACTTTGACTTTGGAAATGTATAAGACAGTTAAGACTCATGAAGCTAGGACTAAAGATGTTGAACCACATGCAGGAAAGAAATTGCTTGTAGCTGTTGCTGTAGTGGTGGGTGTGAGGCACGAGGCTCTCTGAAGGGCCCCGCACGGCACGTGCACAAGAAATGTGAAGGCATGGTTTTTTAATTTCAGTGTCTAGAAAATGCAGACAAAAAGAAAACAAAAATTAGGAAGGGAAGGTAAGTTGAGATGAATCTGAATTCAGTATCGTTTTTATTCCCAACAAATAGTCCAGATGCATGACTAAACTCCCGTTACAATCTAAGTAGCACTGTTGCGACGCGCGATACAACATGGTACAATATGCGATACGTCATTTTTCAAAAATAAAGAATTCTAACACATTATTATACGTTATATATTAAATGAATATTTTTATTTTTAATTAATTTGATCTTTTATCTTTTGAAATCACTATTTAGCCTCATTTATTTATTTTTCTTGATAAAAATAAAGAAAAAAGAAAAAAGAAAAATCACTCCCTCGTTTTCTAGAAGATGCCCATGTTTTCTTTTATTTATTTTTCTCATTTTCTTCTCTTCTTTATTTCTTTCTCTCTTTTTTTTTTTTGTACTTTATATTTTTCTTGTGCTAGATATTAAAAATCGCAAGTTCAAAGAAGTATAAAAAAGGGCCGCCGGAAAAGAATTTTTCAAAATGATACGATGTGATGAATTTCGCTTGTTTCTTCCCTCCAAAAATTTATTTCCCTCATTTCTTTTCCCCAACCCCTGTCAGGCCCCCATTCCTTGGTTTTTTCAACCCCCGTAAAAAAAAAAAAATTATTTCCCTTGTTTCTTTTCCCAACCCCTATTAGGTCCCCCTCCCCCAAAAGAAATTATTTCCCTCATTTCCTTCCCCAACCCTGTCAGGTGCCCCCTCCCCCAATAAAAAATTTCTTTCCCTCGTTTCTTTTCCCCCACTCCCGTAAAGCTATCATTTCCTTTCTTGAAATTTATACGCTAAGTCCCATAAGAAACCTCATTTTTAATTTATTTTCTATGCTTCTTGCTAAAATTAAAAGAGGAAGAAACTTAAAAACATAGCTGTCACCTTCTCCTATGTTGCATCGCACGACCCTCTTCCTCTCGATCTTTGCTCTCTCTCTCTCTCTCTCTCTCTCTCTCTCTCTCTCTCGTCTCATAATCACTCGCTACCTTGTCTCTAACCCTTCCTCCTTCGTAGCCGCAATCTCGCCTCCGGCCCTCCATAGTAAGATCCCAATTGTGGCCCTTTAGGTCGCCTCGGTCTCTACTCTTCCTTTGGCCTTCTCTTATAGTCATGGCCTCGCCGTTGCTCGCGGCCTCACCTCCTCTCCCTCTCCCTCGCCTCAACCTTCCATTGTCTTCTTCAACTATTTTCTCTCCCTTTGCACTTGCAGACTTGCCCCATAAACTCACAATGTCTTGAACACATGTGTCAGAACGTGTTGGGAAGAGTTGACCATATGTCGAAAAATCTGACTCGTGTTGACCGCATGTCCAAGCGTGTCGGACACGATATGGAAGTTCCTGCAATGTGTCAATGCTTCATAGGTCACAATAGCTATGATGAAATATTTATGGTGCGATAATACATGTTCAAGTTGCAATTGCATTTAGAACTTTCGGTTGGGCATTCTAATAATTTTGTAGGCTCAACAACAAATAGAAGTTTGAGAAATGAGAAACAAAGAGTGAAATAAGCATAGGCAATAACACTAAGTTATGCCTTAATTGAGAATTTATCTCTTCAAGGTATTTGAAAATGTGTGTGCTAAGAACCATAAGTGATTTTTGAAAAGCATGTTGATCTTAACCTTTGCACAAAAAATAAATAAAAAATAAAAAACTTGGACCAAATCGACCCGATCACGTGGGTTGTATGCCCTTCGAGCTTGGGGTTAGGTTAGGTTGAGCACACTCCTTTAGTGTTTTGGATTAGGTATCATAGAAACCAAACTTGTTGACACCTTAATTAACGGTCATGTTGATGTCCTTGCCCTCCCATTTGGTAGCCCCACGTGGCCTCTTACCAACCTCTTCCTCAAGCTGGCTAGGTCCACCCCCAACCTCCGTTTCTTTTTCTAGAATACAATTGTAACATTCTCGATTTTGACCCTTATTTTGGTTTTAACTAGGAGGCTAAGTTAGATAGGCATCGGATTAGTTAAACCTTCATAGAAAATAAGTGTGAACAAGTGTGAAAAGCATTAAATGGGGGTGGTGAGTATAAAGGCTCAGGTGTCCTAAGTAATTAATGAGAGAAAATGACTCATAAGCTTAGGTGTATAGTCATCATGACAAGCCATTAGTGAATGAGGTAAATCACATGTTCATGTGTCCCTATTAGATTAGGGTCATAATTTCCTCTACTTTGAGACTTCGAAGACAAGTTATTTCTAACTTTAAATGCTTGATGAATCATCAGCCAATTAATGAAGGATGGTCTTGGAAGACCATTAGGGGTGTCACCTCTCTTCCATAGACTTGCCACTTTGAGTTTCATAGGTTTTGACTTCCCAGTTTTTTGAAATTGCTGGACCTTTTCTACTTTCCAATTTTATAGAGCTCTTTGTACTTCAAACTTGCAAAAACTTCCTTCATGAAAGTTGTTCAAAACATCTTAATATTTAACATACTTAAATTTCAGATTTTTCTAAGGTGAAATGGTTGGGACAAAGGTTCGATTAATTATCATACAAAACCTGCCTAGTATAGTGAAAACGGTAACCGAGTTGTTTTATCGAATTCTTATAAAATATTCCCTTTCGAATTTGGACATGCTTTCTTCATAAAATTTTTAAATGAAATCCATATCTACTACATATTAATATTTCAAAGAGTTTTGTGAAGATTTGGATTTCGAAATGAGTCTCTCTCTCTGACAGTTGAATATGCTCGTTGGACGAATTTTTGGGTTGTATCTAGTGAATTTCTGCTCTTTCCACAGCACGAATTTGGCTAAGTTTCCTTTTATAAAAAAAAAAAAAAAAAATGTTTGTTAAGATCTTCTCGACAACATAGTAAAATTCTATAATTTTTTGAGCACGTTTGATAACTAATGACACTAATTTGAAAGTTACTCGAAACTGTTCTCCAACTTAGAATGGGAGGTTACACGCCAAACTTGGAGAGGAAAGGGCTGCAGACCCAACTTGAGGAGCAAGCCATCTAAAGTCTTCTTGGATTGGGATAAAGATGCATTAAATGCTCTTGGACCATAGTGCATTAGTGCTAGGTTGAGTCATAAGGTTTAGGTGTCCCCTAATTAATATAGTCATCATTACAAAGATGACTCAACCCTCAAATGGCCCAACAAGAAAAGAAACCTTGCCACCTTACCAACCCAGCCTTGCCACCCAAAGAAATCCTATTGGTCAATTTGGAAAGGTAATGATGAGAGATCTACTTATAAATAGAGGCATTCCCTCTAATACCACACACGCCACCCCATCTCTGCTCCCTCACTTGCTCTCTCTCTTTCTCTCACACCTTCTCATCGTCGCCCTTTCTCCCTCTCTCGTCCTTGCTCGCCCATTGTCTCATCGAAGGACCCTTTATTGGTAAAATTACCTATAGTTCATAGAGGTTCATCGAAGATAAGTGGAGTCTCTAACTCTTGGCTAGGGCGATAGTCAACATCATCGAATTTAGTGGTGTGCTCACCCGTGTAAGCTGCATGTATGTTGTAATGTTCTTTTGTATGGTTTGCTCATGTTCGCATGATTGAATGCGTTCATGCCATCAGGCTTTGTATGCATTGGCTAAGATGAAATATGAAGAACTAACTTGTGTGATGCACTTATATGATGCACCTAAAGAGGAAAAAGCATCCGTCGCCACATAGCATTGGCGGTGATGCCTCGTTCATTGAACATGATGCTCTGGTTGAGCCATGATGCCTAGGTTTAAGCCAGGATGCCTTGAGTAAGCTAGCCTTGGGATGCCTTGGTTGAGCCAAGATGCCTAGGTTGAGCTCGAATGCCTTGGTTGAGTTGGAATGCCTTGGTTGAGCCAGGATGCCTAGCTTGAAGTTGGATGTCTCGGTTGAGCTGGGAGGGCTTGGTTGAGCCAAGACAACGATAAATGAATTTGCATGAGTAGTGGTTTATGCATAAGCATGATATGTTGATATGTTCATTGACAAGTAGAAGGTAAGCATGCATTGAAATAAGAAGTAATGGACATCTACATGTAGTCAAGGTGTAGCAATAAGTTTGCTAATGATCTACCATCGATATTGTATTGCAAGTGTTGTACCTACTAGATTTTGATGATCAGCTGTCTTCCGAGTAGAGAGGTAGGGGTTTTACTTACTAAGTCCATGACTCACCCCGTTGTTTTTCATATTGTAGGTATGGAGGGGTTGTAGTCCCGATAGAGGAGCTAAGATTTACCCCGGCCTTTTGAGCATAGAGCATGTAATAGTTGTAAATATAATGGTCCATGACAAAAATGGCTTGTAAATATAACTAATGTAATTGTCTATATTTTAAATGGTTATTTTCCTAGCTACTTGTTGTTGTTTGGGTGTTGTATGTACACTTCCGCGTGTACTTAATGAAAAGATAAAAAGAAATGGGACAATGACGCGCTTGGGACGTAGCAAAAATAATCCTTGCTGCTCGTGATTCTAGGGATGAAGTTGGGGTTGTTACAATAGCCAAGTCTAATGGCGTCATTTTCCCTCTGCTCTCAAGAGCTAGTCAACCCTAGAAATCCAAGTCTATGATATCGTCAACGTTTGAGTTTGGCATTTTGACAAGCTAAATCCTAGCTATGGTCGTAGTTTGATATATTTGGAATAAATTTCTTCATATCCACGGCATCATAAATTTGGCTATTGATTCTGAACTCACTTTAGATCATTAATGATGCAATCAATTTTGAACTCACTTCAAATTATTAATGCAGCTGTTAATTTTGAACTTACTTCAAATTACTAATTTGGTCACTGAATCTGAACACGCTTAAGATCTTTGATTCACTCATAGAGTTTGAAACTCATTTCAAACTTTGTAAACTTTGAAGCGCTTTCATCAGAACTTTCATTTTTGGCCCGATTCAATCTGATTGGCTCAATTACAAACACATTTGCAATATTATCTCTCTTGTTCAAACGTCATTCTAATTGATTATGGTGTATGACATCCATAATTTCATCATTGAGCTGGCAACAGGACTTGTACTAATACATTAGCACAACCAAGAAAACTGATTGTCTAGATCAATCACCTGTTTTGCAAATCATGAGTGACATCTAGCAATATATCATGGCTACCCAGATAGTGTTAAAATGTTTTCAGAACATAATGAATCTATCAACTTTGGTGACCATGTAATTCGATCATTTTGTTTCACCATATCCCGATCGAACAAAGGCTATGAAACTATTGGTCAAGCCACCGATTCGATCATATGCCCAAATTTGATTGACATATATTTCTTTGAGACATGAACCATTCATTCTCGATTGTAACTTCGGCCGAGGATGTCAATACAATGTCATGATAAGATCGCATAGGACATCAATCTTATATATATATATAACAAGAAGATGTTAGGGAAATCCCTTATGATGTTTTGAAGATGAGAAAATAAATCAAAGACTACTAACGTGTTTAATGGTTGAGTAAAAGATTATGCAAATGATAGAACATGTAAAGGATATTATCGAAGTCTATACTTGAAAAAATCAAAAGACAGACTCTATGTTGAATTTGAACTTATTAAGACTATGTTCAAACCTTAAGGCTAAATATGTTTAGAAGTAGAATATATTCAGACTTATGTCCATATTGTAAAGCTTATTTTAAATGGAAGACACTCAAACTTTACTTTAGACATAACACACTCAGACTTTACATACAGAACGAGACACAAGTCCAGAACATAGTAGATTGAGAATAAAGCATGTTCAGAATGAGACAATTTGACATAATGTAACATAAGCCCCAAACATATAACGACTAGTGATTTGGTTTGGATTCTTCATCAAGATAGATTTGATTAACTCAATCTAATTGATTGACAATTGAATATTGAAGACAATAACTTTCTAAATGAAGAAGCTCTACTTATAGAAACCAAAATTCTGTTTGTATTGGCGATTAGAATCAATTTGAGATTCTACTTTTGTCACTCAATGGCTACTAAATCTTCTAGATACAGATTTGTCCAATGGATAGATTGGAAGATGATTCTCTATATACTATCCAACGGCTAGTTTGGAAGTGGAGAAGTATTTAAGGAGATCAAGGACTATCGCGACCTCTCTTTTTCCGTACAGGGGAAAAGAAAGAAGGTTTAGGGATATTTGCCTAAAGAGGCGGACCAATGGCTCTAAATTAAGTGTGGGCTCTCCTAAGCCCATACTTTGTGCAATGTTAATTTTGTTTTTTAGTTCTTAACAACTTATGTAATTCTAGGAGTCGCCACTAGCTTATTGGGGTCGGCTATGTTGCGACTCGATCTCGCCGCCCTCAATGTTCAAGGGAAGGAAAGGTCGGGTTTAGGGGTACTTGTAACGAGAGTTCCCTCACGAGATCACGAGCTCTCCCAAGCTCGTACCCCGCGTGATAGCGGGCTTATTTATGCGGTCTAATTGTTTAACAACCTAAGAATATACAGGAGTCGCCACTAGCCTCATTCTTTGGGGGTCGGCTAGAAAACCTAATCGAAAGTCCGGAGAGTTCTCTCAATTCCTATGCAACCAGATATCTAGGTTCGGGGATTTGGGTTACGCTAATATTTCTATTAACGTCATTTCGGTACCTAAACAGTATGTTGTGTTTTTTTCTAACATGTCTATGCGTTTCTTTTTATATTGTTAGGATCGTTATTTCTAGACTAAGTGATCATGCGTGGTGGATTACTTTCGTTGTATTTTATTCTATTCTATTCCTAAGAAATGAAAGGAAAACAATCAATGAAAATGAAATTGCAAGACATTAAGTAGACAATTAAGGAAAGCACTTAAACCTAATCATGCAATTCTAAAAATATAAAAGAGAAAACAATTGGGAAAGAAAGAAAACCCACAACTCATCGAGTTTTATACAATGCATGGAATCCGAGACATATGTTGGGAAAACAAATAGTACATGATAATGGTCGAAATAGACATCGACCTCCACCCTCTTCACGCTTTATCCATGTTCAAGAACTTATTCTAAATCTAGTCCAAGAAACTAATAACTAGGTACATACAAATGAGAGAAACAAACATCACGTATCAAAACAATCAAAAGAAAGACATCTTTTGTATTAAAAAAGAGTGACTAAAGTCACAAAGTCTCTAGATCAAATTCTAGGTGATATCCCAAATAAATCTCATAGAGACACTATCATCATATCAACACATGAATTTCTAAAAATACTAGAACATGAACTAGTCAGTCTATAATAGAACAGGGCAATATGTAACATAGGCATTCTACAACATATTGAAAGTAACTAGACACATCTACTATTTCGTTTCAAGACTAACAGCAACTAGCCACAGAAAAGACAGCATTGCAGTTCAAGACAAATTCCAGATTTAAAAGCTCGAATTAAAAAAAAAATGAAAGGCAGGGCAAATGATGACCAAATCGCACATATAATATGTCAATGGAAAGCTTGAGAAGCCTATTACAAATCTCTAGAAGACATTAAGTCCTAATAACATCATTTACTAGCTCGTTCTAGTCAAAACAGAACATCAGTAAGTTGAAACAGCAAATTAATCTAAAACTGCTGTAGAATTGACAGATTTCAAAAGTGTTTTTCAGCGACCAAACGACATCCACTCTGGGCATGCGACAAATCATATCGAAGCTCTAGAAGTGTATTTTTTTATGTCTAGAAGAGCTCGAGATCAACAAACCTCATCTAGCACCTCGTTTCAGCCAAAACAGAGAGTGACATATCAAGTATACGAAATTGCAGACCAAGGCAAATCAAGTTCAATTAACTTCAATGTTCATCATCAAAAGTCATCAACTCATCGCAAATCGTGCAACATCAGCATCATAAGAAAGATTAAAACAAGCCTACTTCTTAAGAGAAGTTGAGTCCAATTGATGTCAAATTGATAGTCGAAAAATGATCATCATGAGGACATACAAATCAACCACAAATGAATTAGAATCATAATGCATAACTAATGGCTTATAAAACCATCTAGACAATGCACAAAGAGTAGTTTTAACAATGAATCACAGCAAACCCTACAACCTTAAAAGGGTCGACAAAAGTAACAAACCATGTTTCTATTTCTACAAATTTATGCTTATATTCGCCAACTTCAGCCATCAGTTTCATCTATCAATAGATCTCTACTTGATCAAGAAAACTTCCCAAATTTGAGTAAAACAAGACCAGAACAGAGATTTATTACTTTCTAAAACTCAATCTGATTCGAAGTGGAAATGAATATCACTTAAAAGTCAGCGAGGCCAATGAGCACAGGTTTTAAGCATGGTATAATGCTGAAATTATTCAAATTGATTGGATCAATAGTAAGCAAGATGAAATCAATATGGGCATCATGATTTAAGTAAGCCATGAACATTTTGCATATAGATTGATGAAGACACTATGCAGATATCCATTCAGGCATTTTCATAAACATATGGCAGGCATCTCAGCTTAATGACCAAAACGCAAAGGGAGAATTAGCAACTTAAAATCACACAACCACATCATAATCCAAGCAGGCTCAAATTAATAGCGTATCTTCAATAAGATGCTGCTTTCACTCTAAAGTTCTCAATCTCCACCTTTGAATTAATTATTCAAACCCTCAGTTTTTGCCCTCAGATGACTAGTATTCGTAGCAACATCACTCTTATATTTTGACCATGAAATCCAATAACAACTAGTAATGCTCTACAACAGAAATCTTGATCTACTTCAACACCAGATACAGGAAATAGCGGTTTTCCAGATATAGATTGTGATCGAGCCAGAGAGAGCGGTCCAAGAGAGAGAGCGACAAAACTAGCGCGAGATAGAGCGATCGAGAGAGAGAACTTGATCAAGCCAGAGATAGAGCCAAGAGAAAACCCCAGCGGTAGATGACGAACAAAGGAAACCGAGCCTCACACCCCAAGCTCTTCAATCGCAGATACTCCGTCTTCTCCTTCCAGTTCTCTATCGAACCAACGCCTCCATGGAGATTGATTTAGCAGCGGCGGAAGAGACTTTTCATCAGCGCACCGGACGAAGGGAGACGAGGAACGGGAGGTAATTCGCGATCTCGGAGCTTGGAGCAGGGAGTTAGAGCCGAGGCGAGCAGGCGGTTGATGACGAACATAAGAGGTCGAATTAGGCTCCGCCGCTACTGCCATTGCTGCTACTGATGCCGATCGGTTTCGGAAACCGGATCCCCTAACAAGCTCTTCGCCGAATAAAGGAAACACCTCCGATCGCGCACCGAAGGAAAACCCTAGCCTTCGACGAGAATTCCGAGAGAGAGAGAACGCTCCATCGAGAGAGAGTCTTCAAGAGAGAATGCCAGAGAGCGGGAGAAAACACTTCTAGAGAGAGAGAGTCCGCGGGAGAGCGGGAAAGAGAGAATCGATCGTGAAAATGCCCCCCCCCATCTTTCTTTTCTTTTCTTTTTTTCCTCTTTATATATTTTCAGGCAAGATCAAATCTTAGCCCTTGGATTGAACTAAGGGCTAGGATTTGATCTTTTAAGAGTTCCCCTAATTGAGCACATGCCTATTTCAATGGCCATGATGCATTATTGATGAATGGTGACGATTAATTGCGAACTAATTGGGATTTTCTCTCTATTTTTTTTTTTAATTTTCTTAATGATGTATCGACTAAAAATCAGGTGTTAACAGGCTAGAAATCAATCAAGACACGGGAGTATTGTCTCGATTCCTACGCAACCAGAGATTTCTAGGAACGGGGACTTGTTTACGCCAATGTTTCTATTAGCGCCCTCGCAGTCCCATTAACTTGGAATGTTGTTTATCACAATCTTGATTACCAATTAATATCTTTATGAAACTACTAAGTGTCAATGCAAATGTTTTTGTAGGTTTTTTTAATGTCTAGACTAATTCTAACATACTTTAGAAAAGAAATTTACACTCAAATTATTGAAAAGCGGTGCGATAAATAAACATCCAAGAAATTGAAATGACTTAAAAGTAATGCGGAAAAGAAAAATCCAATACAAGTCGGGCAAATAATAGTACATGGCTTTATTATCATGCCCCGGGACAGGATCCCCATGAGCGAAATGAGAATTCAAATATGCATGAAATTACTCTAAATAATTTTAATCTACACAAAATGGATTATTTACAAAAATGGTTATAAAATACCAAAATAGCATTAAATTAGGAGAATGACCTTTTAAAATTATGAAAATTTCATAAATGTCATTTCTATCATAACTTGATACCATTTGTAATTTTTATAATTTTTTTGAAATTTTCATATTTTTTAATTTTTATTTAAAAATAATTCCTTAAACTAATATATGTTGATTTATACTAATATGGAACTACCCAGTACATGAATATAACAAGAACCTAGCTCAAATCGACCGTTTCAAGATCGAAGCTTGGTTTAGGCATTTCGTCGAATACTTAGCGTGCATCAAATCACCCAAAACCAGCTTCCTCGGGCCATATCTGCAGCCTTCAATCTCAACCCATAAGCAATCTCATGTGGAACTAAAATATCAAGATTGTACTACCATATGCAAAAAGCAAGATTAGATAGAAATCATAGCTTAAAACACAAAATAACTAAATTGAAATCAATCTCAAATGTGTGGGTTGAGTTGATTTTGAAATATGGGTTTGAACCGAAATCAAGGAAACATGTCGCATGCCCATATTCAAGTCTTGACACTCATCGCATGCAAGATCTACAGAAAAATATTACTTGATTAAAATGAAAGTAGGTAATATGGACTCTCCAAGAAGCATACATGCATGATCTATGCTGGCCAACCATGTCTTAATGTGGATTGGCTTGATTTTTTGCTCATGTTATAGACGGTTTCATGGTTCAAAAGGAGATTTAAAGACTAAACCGGGTTTTCCTATGCATCATTTGTAGTCCTATTTAATATTCATCAAAGTCACAACGACAAAAAAAAAAAAAAAACGCATGCAAAGGAGAGTAACAAGTCAAGCATGTAGGGGTATTAAAGAGGTTTTAAACATTTAGAAAAAATTTCACCTCGGAAATCAGTTCTTCGGACTAATTTTCCTCTTGATTTTCATGATCAAAACATGTTCAAACTCACCACTGCCTGTGGTGGCATCGCTGGCTTGGGCTCTCTCCCTCTCACGAAAGGGAGGAGGCATCGCTAGGGATTCTTACGCATGATGTCGGGGTGGTGGATCCTCCGCTAGCGTCACCCCAGGGTTTGCTCACCGACTGTCGGCTGTATGGAGTTCACTAGGTTACCAAAAAAAAAAAAAAAAAAAACATGTTGAAACTCAAACAAAAATACATCTAGGATGCTTACCTCGCTTCCTAGTTTCTTTTTCAAGTGACTCTTGGTGGAGGAAACGAAAAATTATCTTCCGAGGGGCATGTGGAAAATGGCTCATTCAAATTTAAAGTGAGATCTGTAGAAGAAACAAATTGACAATGAAGATTTTCGTTGACCTCCAAAATTAGGCTCCAGAATCTCTTTTGTTAGTCAAATTAAAACCAACCCAAACTATATGTATTCTATTATGGGTTATAGGTCATGTATTTCCTCATTGTCTCTCACTTTTTTAAAAAACACTTGCTTTTCCTCACTCATGACCAACTGGGCTCAATACTTGGAAAAATCTTAGGACTCCCTTGGCCCACTAGAAGGGTATCTTTTTTTGGGGGGGGGGCTTTAGGAGGTCTTCTTGATCTCCATTTTGGACATGTGACCTATGGTTAGAAAGATTTTTGAGTGAAGTTCCAGTCTCTAGTTGAAGGTTTTGGCTAATTTTGGCTGCAAGTTTGTGAAAATTTCATTTTTCTCTTTAAAGGTTGATCTTGAATTTTTGGGTTTTTGCTTTTCTAGAGTTGCTTCTGAGGGGTTTTTTTTTTTTTGGGCACGATCGTGAGCTCTCTCTTCTCTTCCTTGTCTCCTACCTTTCGTGCCTTGAAAAAGCTTGCTTCAGTGATCTTCTCCCCCGAGTTAAGGGATTTTTGGTCAATCTTTGTCCACCTACCAAGCGCCGATTGAGCTAGTTCACCCACTTTCTAACCTAGCCAAATTTTCAACTTTTGCAGTTGTTAAGTGTGCGGATTTTGCTGCGATTTTCCCGTGCTTTCAGCAGCTTATCTCTGACCAATTTTTGTCCACTTATACTTCCAATAATGGTTTTCCATCACTTGCAAATATCAAGCTAATTGGGTGGCTAATTGGCATATGGTGGGGCCACCAATATGCCTACTTAGCAGCTTCGAATTAAGACTTAACTGTTGGCTAGGTTTTGGTGGTTGGTTTGAGTGCTTTAATCTATCAATTTGGCTGCGGTTTTTGATCAATTAGCAAGCTCATATATATTAGTTTAAGATCTTGACCATTTTTTTTAATTGTCTCCACCCAATTTTGTAAGGGAGTCTCTTAAAGTTGGTCATTTTCTTGCCCGAGAATGCCCAATTCAATACAATTTGGTCCTTTTTGCCAAATTTGATTAATTAGACCTGACCCAAGTTCAATTTCAACTCAATTGGGGGTCGAGACGATGATTTAAGGGCTAGGGCGAAATTTTACAAAATTTGCGAATTAATCCCTCAACTTTTGGAAATTGCATTTTGGCCCCAACTTGTCATTTTAATTCCAATCTGATCTCCTAGGCTTAGCTAGTCACATTTAGATCATTGGCCACAACTTGCTTCTTATATATATATATATCTTATCTCTATATATATATTTTTTATCTCTCTTTTTTTAAATATTTTTAATTTTTTTTTTTTTTTTTTTCTTTTGTAGGAAAAATATCTTCCATTTAAAAAACTATACTAAACACCTACATAATCTATATGCAAGAATTTGACATGAAATATTTTTGTGAAAAAACAAGTTCTCATTTTTCGGAAATGATTTTTTTTTTGGGCAAAAATTTAGGTGTCAACAAGGACCGATGAACAAGTAAGAGACAGAGCGTAGAATTTATAATTCCAAAGTCTAAGCAATCTTCGATCATATACTTATCTTTCGTGAGCTTAAACGTTTATGAATGTGAGAGAAATAACAAAAGAGTGACTTAGTGAGATAGTGTGATCTACCACTGAGTGTTTGCACTCAAAGTTATAATCTCTTGTTGATCGTATAGTGGAATTCAGCCAAAAAGCTATTAGTGTGGGAGAGTGAACGTAGGCTTAATCTAAGTCGAACCACTATAAATTTCGTATGCAACATTCTCTTCCCTTGACTCTTCATATTTAAGTATGTTGCATACTTACAGGTTATTTTGGAAGTCTATTCCATCGCATAATAGATTCTGAACTTCTACCAGAAGTCTGGTGGCTCGCCTATCAGACTCTGATCCTTATTCAAACTTTGCTTGAAATTTATTGTATTCCATATTTATTTGTCATTGTTTATTTTAAACACCTATTCACTCCCTCTAAGTGTTTATAGTAGCCCTTTCAGAAGACATATTCCATATTACGCACGCATGTGCCTTCATATGTGAACAAACTATGACTATCAAGTACAAAAACGGTTCGATGAAGTGTCAAAATGCACACTTGTGAACCACAGCAATCCAATATACAAGTTAGCATCATGTTTTAGGTCTAAGGATCTTACACGTAACTAAAGTATGAACAATCAGACATTGACCCCACTAAAAAGCTTCCATGTCGTTAATCGTTCTATGTATGTCACGTTTAGTGAACTTGTCCAAGACAAGCACCTATGTTCTAGCTCGAATATCACAATACCCAATGACTTGTGACTCATCCCTTCAAGTATCCAATATTGAAGTGAAGCTTGAGAACACACCGGTTTCAACGGGATCATCAATATCCTCTCAATGATCCATTGATCAAAAACTGTTTAAAGATTCCGCATAACTGTAAACCTGTTACACATATTCTTAACACCTTAAGAATAGGTTTAGTCGTAGCTGATTTTATGGACTTCATTCATATAAATTGGACGATGAATGAAAAAAAAAAAAAACTTATTTGCCATTAAATAATCCCTAACATGTAACTATTACACGGTTGCTTTAGGGCATACAGCTAACAATATTCTGTGCATAGACAATCATGTCAAACAGAACCATTTCAAAGTATATCAAGCAAAGGCAAACACCATGGGTACACTGGTAGGTCACATGAACAAATAACATTGTGTGTTTCTAGTTTGCTTTAAGGAGTTATCTTGATAAATGGTCCTCGCATGTTTGAAGTAGTGTTAGTTCCACACTCTCGTTATCTTAATATTGAGCATTGAAAAATATTATTCTTAATCAAAATCTTGCATTGCACAATTTGACTTTTTCTATCTATTCGTATAATATAATTTTTTTTATAATATATGAATGTTAGCATGTAAAATTACGATATAATTTTAATTTTTTTGTGATCATTTGAGATTTGAATGGTATTTCAGGTTTTCTTGTGAGAAGATGCAAAGTTGTCCATTCCCTCACGTTCATAAGGATAGGGTTAGTAAAACCTTTGCTCCTATTCTGACACGCCTTCAATTCATCTCTCCTTCGAGCTCAAGTCCTTCAATTTATATACATGAGAGAAAGGTCCGTGTTTTGTTTGGCAATTTTCCACATGCTTGTGTTGGAAAAAGAAAAAGTTTGTGGTTATCTTTGACTGTCACACTGTTGTATCCTCCTGCTAACTAGGGGTGAACATGATCCGGGTTGGATCGGTCCACCCCCTAACCCTAGGCTCAACTCGCATAGTGCTGATTCTTAATTTTTGGGATCGAGGATCAACCCTATTGAGCTTGAGACCGAGGACCGGACCAACCCAATAGGTTCGATCCGGTTCCAAGGTTAACTCGAGACCAACTAATTATTTTTTATTTCATTTTTTGTACTCATTGAAAAAGCGATTGAAGACTGGATTAATCCAATGGGTTCGGTTAGATTCTAGGGTCAACCCGGGACTAACCAATAATATTTTTATTTCATTTTTTGTACTCCTTGAAAGGACAACCGAGGACCGGACCAACCCAATGGGTTTGATGATGAGCGAGGTTGGCTAAAAAAGGTAAGTGGTAAGGGTCTAGTGGGGTGAGCGTTGAATAGAGTGAGCATCGAGTGTCAAGCGGGGAGCAAGCCAAGCAAACATCAAGTGACGAGTGGCACAAGTGACCCAAATTGAGCGAGGCAAGTGTCGAGTGGCGAGCGGAGAAATTGTTTCTTTTGATTTTGGCAAATTGAAGACTAAGAAGACAAATAAGACAGAAGAGAATGAATACTAGAGGAAGATGCCGTAAGGAGTTGTTTATGACATTTTGGACGTCGTGAGGACTCTTCAAAAAAACATTTTTCTCATTCGTAAATTATGACTATTGACGTCGTAAAAGACATTAAAAATCTAAGTCATTAAAGAACAATGTAAAATTACTTGAACTCCTTACTAAAAAGTTATTTAATGTTGTTGATGTCATTTTTTTTTATAATGTTTTCTCTCTCTCTCTCTATATATAGTCAAGGTTATTTTCTGAACTCTTAGGATCGAGAACCAACTCATACGGTGCAGGTCCAGGAAACCTAGGATCAAGGACCGACCCAGTCTCCCTAAAAATCGAACTAGGATCGACAAGATTGGGCTGATCCAAGGTCGGTCCAGGGTTGACTATGGACCAATGCTCATCCCTACTGCTAGTACAACTCATTATTTAATGGTACCATTAGCTTGGAAAAGAGACTGTCAATGCTCAGCCACACATTTTCCATAGGAGGGAGAAAGGTTTGTATTTTGCTCGTCAATTTCCCATTTGATTGTGTGGAAAAAAGGAAAAATCGGTGATTATGTTTGACTTTCACACTGTTGTACCCTCCTGCTAGGACAACTCGTGATTTAACGGTACTATTAGCTTGGAAAAGAGACAGTAAATATTCAGTTGCACATTTTACTTAAGGGAGAGAAAAGGTCTGAACTTTGTTTGGCAGTGTCCCACGTGCTTGTGTTGAAAGAAGGAAAAGTTTGTGATTAATTTTTACTGTCGCACGATTGTACCGTCCTACTAGCACAACTCATGATTTAACACGTATCCTATGTTACGCGTTAAAAACAGCCAATAATATATATTCCATATAAAGTAAACTCTTCTACTCCTAAGCATCCAAAAAGAGGACTCATTTCGGATTCCCATTTCCTCGAACTACAACATAACTTACCACGTAAAAGATTGCAAATCCAGACCATCATGTCGTCAGAAAAACACGTCGCCGTCCTCGCCTTCCCGTTCGGCAGCCACCCTTGGCCTCTCGCCAACCTGCTCCTTAGGCTCGCAACCGTCGCCTCGAATGTCCACTTCTCTTTCTTGAACACGGCCAAGTCCAACGGGGTCATCTTCCCACTACCGTCAGGAGCCGAGCTACGCAGCAACGTTCGAGTCTATGACGTCAGCGACGGCCTGCAGGATGGCCACCGTGAGGCGACGAAGCATCCGAGAGAACACGTGGAGTTGTTCTTGAAAGCGGCGCCCGAGAGTTTTGGAGCGGCTGTTGATGCTGCAGAGCAAGACGTGAAGAAGAAGGTGAGTTGTTTTCTGACCGACGCTCTCATGATTTTTGCAGGCGAAATGGCAGAGAAAATGCAGGTTCCTTGGGTAGCCCTCTGGGTCCCCGCTCCGCCTTGTTTAGCGGCGCATGTGTACATTAACATCATAAGTGAGCTCCGTCGTGAATCCTCCAACGGTGGTGCCTCCACCGACGATGCCAACGACGATGACATGAGCCTCGGAGTAATTCCAGGATTATCTATGATGCGCACTTCGGATTTACCTAAGCAGCTAATCGATGATCAGGACACATCAAGGAGCGCGTGCATGCTGCGCGAGGTGGGGCATGTGCTCCCACTTGGCACCACCGCTGTTGTCATGAACTCCTTCGCGGAAGTGACCCCAACACCTCTGATAGTGGACCTAAAATCCAAGTTCAAGATGCTCCTCCAAGTGGGGTGCCTCACTGTGTCATTCCCCCCGCCGCCGCTGCCATCGAGCTCCGCCTCTGACACAACCGGTTGCTTGACGTGGCTCGATACTAGAGACCCTCGGTCTGTGGCGTACATATGCTTCGGGACTGTGGCAATGCCGTCGCCAAGTGAGATATCGGCTCTCGGGGAAGCTTTAGAGTCTACTAAGACCCCATTTCTATGGTCCATCAAGGAACACGTGATGGCATACTTGCCCGAGGGGCTCCAGGAGCGGACAAGAGCGTACGGGAAATTCGTCCCATGGGCTCCGCAGGGTCAGGTGCTGAGCCACCTGGTGTGTGGGGTCTATGTGACGCACTGCGGGTACAACTCGGTGTTCGAGAGCGTGGCGGGTGGCGTGCCGATGGTGTGTAAGCCATTCTGGGCAGATAACATGATAAATGGGAGGATGATAGAGGAAGTGTGGGGGATTGGAGTGAAAGTAGAAGGTGGGACCATAACGAAGAGTGGGATGGAGAAGGCATTGGAGGTGGTGTTGAGGGGTGAGGATGGGAAGGAAATGAGGAAGAAGGTTGGTGAGTTGAGGGAGAGATTGGTGGAGGCCGCTGGGGCTGATTGTATTGCTAAGGCTGATTTCAAGGTCCTTGTGGAGCTCATCTCCACTTCATGAAGTGCATCATGCACTAGCTCCAATTTGCAGCAAACTTTAATAAATCTACTAAGTGATGTGTCTCAAACTACCATTGGTCGCGAAATCAATGTCATGTGCTCATGGTCAATGTTTAAGGTCTATTTAAGTCCAACGTAATATTTAGTAAATCAATGTCATGTACGCATGGTCAATGCTTTTGATGTTTTGGGTATTGTTTGAACTCTCCTTTCTAATTTTGGCATGGCCTCGAATGAGTTCTAATATGGACTTTTTTAGAATGAAAGTTTTTGGGCTATTGTAAGAATGATAACTTGTTATAAGTCACAATTTCTTAAAGGTGTAGACCCCACAAAATTATATAATAATTTGTTATTTAGTTTCTCGTGATCCTAAAAAGACCATTATTTTCATGGTAGATTAAAAGATTATAACCCAATCATTTCTCTTTTAATTTCTTTTCGCTTCATTTATTCCTCCATCACTAATTGGAGGAAAACATGATCTTTTATCTCTTTCGTTGTTGTGATTGAATATAGCATACGAAGGAATTTATTCCAAATATATCAAACTTTGCTCGTAGCTAGGATATAACTTGCCAAAATACCAAACTCTTGAAGATCATAATCTTTAGATGAAAAAGATAGGAGAGAGTCATAATATGATTGGGTGAGATGGGTGAGAGTTGTTTGGAGTGATTATTGCTCATAGCCAGGATCTAATGTGGTTGCGTGATGGGTGAGAGTTGTTTGGAGTGATTATTGCCAATGTCTGAGTTTCGCATTTTGACAAGCTAAATCCTAGCTGCGAGCAAAGTTTGATATTTTGGGAATAAATTTCTTCATATCCACGGCATCAACGGCATTTCCGAAACTCTCCGGTGACACTTTCAGGGACAACTCCGTGGGTTTGTAGATGAAAATGATAGGAGAGAGCCATGATATGATATGACTATGATGTGGTTGCATGATGTGTGAGAAGTGTTTGGCGTAGTTATCGCTAATGTGTGACTGTAGCATGTTGGAGTATATAATGTCTCAAACTCGTAGTACTCCTTTAGGTCAGACCACGACTTCAAAAAAACATGTGTTTTCAACATACGAGGGGCCAACGATGATCTAAGAAGACTCTGTGAGCTTTTCTTGTGTACTCTAGAATATTCCTAAGAGCATCCTCGCCAGGTCTTCTTGGATCATTCTCAGTTCTTTGTACATTGAAAACCTATGCTTTCCTATCTAATTTGGCAATGTCCTCGTGGATCTTCAGTATGGAAGGCATCAATTTGCTACTTGAATTGCCAGATGGCTTCCGTACGTTCCCACTTTGCTTCACTTTTAGGCAGACCCTTGCATTAGATCGACACTTTCATTTCGGTGCACAATATCTCTTGGCGGATCGAGTCATGCGTAAATGATAATGGTGCACCGAAGTGAGAGTATTTAATTTGATGGAAGTATATACACGAGAACGAAGCAAGTTGGAAAGCCACGGAAGCTTTTGGCAATATAAGAAAGGACGTGGCCTTAGGTCTAGAGGTTTTTAACGTACGAGGACCAAGGATGAAAATCGGGCGAGCTTTTCTTGTGTACTCCTATGGGCTTTGTGAGAATTATATATTACATTAGAGTGATTGTGGATGAAGAGATAGAAAACCTCCATTGAGAAATACTTTTCTATATATATACATATATTTGAGACTCTCCTCTTCATTTGTATCATCTCACAAGCAATAAAGAATTCAAAATTTTCCTCTTTAAGAGTTTTTGTGACATATGCATCCATGATCTCTTTTGGCCCCTGCTAAGATGATGGATTTGTCATCGCTTCGACCCTTTTTTAATGTGTGAGCTTTGAATTCTCTATCATATTTCATGTACTAGGGTGCACATAATAACCATTAGATTTCTCTATTTCTCTGTTTTCTAGTTCCCTGAAATAGGCTTAAAACAGAATTTCATTTGGTAACATAGTTTCATTTTTATATTTCTAGAACAGGTTTTTACTCCAGAAATAGATTTTGAACCAAATATTAGAAATTAAAATTTTTAACTTTTCTATTTCTAGAACAAAAGTGGGAGACGAAAACTTTTTTCATCATTCACTCTCGTCACCGCCCACCCACCGCCATGGGGCTTTGGACGCCCGTTGTCGACTGCCGTCGCATGTTGTTGGATGTCAGTCGCTAGCCGTCCCTTGGATGCTAGCCCTCAGTGGCCAATCAATGGTCGTTGGCCATCAAACACCTATCGGATGCAGCCCCCAATTGTTGGTTGTCGAATGCCAGATGCCTCCCACCACAACTCGGGAGCGAGAAATTTTATGTTATTATTAAATGAATTTCTATTTTAAAAAGAGAATTTCAAACCCATATTTTTGCTCAGCAACTTATTTGAAGAATGAGAATAGAAAAATCAATTTCTAGCCAACAATTGATTTTTGGAATAGAATGGTGGTTACATGCATGCCCTAAAGATACACCTTATTTTGTAGAGAAATTAAAATGGATTGGAGAAGGGCAAAGGTGTAAATGGATTTATTGATGATATGAACAATACTTAGGGTGCATTTGGTTCAGCTTTTAGAAAAAGCCTTTAGGAGAATGCAAAGACTTTTAGCTAAAAGAACTTTATGAAAAACAAATACTATTTGGTAAACTGAAATGAAAATGTGCCTCGAAACTTTAAGAGAAAAACTATTTGGTAAAAACACATTTGGAATGTCCTTTGCTATGATTAATTTAACTTTGTTTAATTTTTAGTTTGTTTAAAATTGAAAAAAAAAAACAATTATAGCAATTTTAACGATTTGAATGTTGAAAATAAATATAAAACATTGATAAATTTATAAAGGCAAAAAAAAAAAAATCATATTTATTTTTTAGTTAGGTAATATGAAAAGTTTTAGTAGAGTATTGATATGAGCGAAACCCATGAATTAAAGGATTACTCTTCAAATGTTTGTGAGAATTTGCCAAGTCAATTAGTAAGTGAAATTGCTCCATCGTCTTTTTGATATTTTGCAATTTAAATTCATAGCATCCCCATGGGTTATATATATCAACTTCATAACTGTGGGATGTGTACATATTTCTGAGACAAACCTTTAGCTAATTGATGTTATATTCTGTGCACAGACAATCATGCCTAATAGAACTATTTCAAGGTATATCAGGCAATGGCAAAAACCATGGGTACACTGATAGCTCACATGAACAAATAACATTGTGTTTTCTAGTTGAATCAGGGACTTGCTCTAATCAATTGCACAATGCAAAGGACATGGAAATTGTCTGGTCCAATTGCATTCATTCCCTGAAAAATGCAGCTCAAAACTCATTTAAATAAAAAAAGACGCAACGAAAAAACAAAACAACAAAGATACAGACTCTTTCACATCTCCAAACAAGGCAAAACAAGGTTCTGCTCCTATGTGACAGCAAAGCACTCCTTGCTGAGCTAGGGGCCGGCTTCATGGACTTTTGCCCACGCTTCCATTCAGCCAAGCAAACCTCATCGGAGTTATCTTGCACATGCTGCAAGGCCTATGAAAATGAAAATTCAATGGTGAAAATGATATATTTTCAGCCAATTGTGTAAGAGTGACCCTTAGTGCATATCATAATAGAGATGAACTTGGCCAGGTGCAAAGGCACCATAATCATTTGATTTGTCTAAAACAAAACATTTTTTTTTTTTTTTTTTTGTATCTTAAAAGGTAATTAAAACCACCAACTACAGCTATTACACCTCTTGAATTGTTCTATATTGAAACAGGATATGCACAACATGAAACAAGACTGTTAAAAATGAATACAAGCGCCCATGAATTCAGCATCGGGGAGGAATGTAATGGAAGAAAGTTAGCATCAAATTGAAAGATCCATTTAGCATTACAAGAACATATGCGAAGTCCTAGAGAAAAGTCCTATTGTGCCAAAAAGAGAATATGCTTACCAAATTCTAATACAGCCTTCAAGAATTCTTATATCAAATTGTTAAATGGAACACGACAACATTAATGAACTAAAGACCAATCCTATTGATTTCCAGAATTCTTAACAAAATCTTCCCGGAATTATAAGGGACAAGAGTTCCTAAAAATGCAAAGGTAAACTTGATCCAAAATTTCATAAAACGTTACTGCTATGAAGTTTCCAAATTTACCACTACATTGAATAAAAATGAAAAACTCCAGCACTTAGGACACCTAAAGACGTGCAATAACCAATGCCAAATTTATCTAGTCAAATGAATGACTTATAGAGCAAAGTCGGGACATGGTTTAGCACATGCCAATATTAAAGGAAAGAAATTGACTATCTGCTTCAAGGAAAAGTACACAAACAACATCCTCCATAAGGAGAAGACAATATGAGGGCGTGATGGCATTATAGTTGAACTTTTCCTCACAATGGATCAGCTATAAACATCATTGGGAGCCCTCATGCCTTGTTGCACGGCCTCATATTTTCTTCAAGATCTCAATTTCCATAAGCCTTGGAAAAGTAGCATCTTTAAGGAATGTAACAGAGTGTCGCGTGGTGCTAACTTAGGTTTCCGCTACATCTATTACACATCCGTGCTGGTAGTATGAACATCCTTAAGCACTAATTTGACAATCCAACGGAACTTCAAACGTAATGTGTATGGTTTTCACTCTGCCAAATATCATTCTATTCATACAAGAAAAACCTATAAATCCTTCCTTGTTTCTATGCTGTTAAACTAAGAGTTTTCGAAGAACTCAACTCAGATGCAAAATTAAGATAAATACTAAGTTCTGCAACAAATTTCCATACAATGCAGCTTTAGGAGAGGGCAATATTGGATATGACAATAAAAGATCGTACAAATGCCACAAACAAAAAACCAACATGTCGTCGACACTAGATGACAATCAAAACTATGAAATCTAACATGTCTTGTAATTGCATGGATCCATATTCTAGACAACATGCTCTTACTATATAGGAAAAGAAAAGAGAAGCGAGTTTCTAACTAAATAGGTGCCCAATGTACTAGCAGAGTTCAATACAATCCAACTAGAGGAACAATTTAATATGACAATCTTACAGGAAATAATGTTTTCTATTCTCAACCTCCTCTTTGCCAAGAAAAACGATAATCAATTGATTGCCATTGCAATTTTTACTTAGAATAGCCAATCAAATCGAATCATGTTTGAGCTAAATCAAAGGTGACTAAATTGCCGATTGAGTTGAGTTGGACATTAGCGGTAGAGATTAGTAGTGAAAGCAAAGGTACCTTGCCATGGAGCTACGGAGAGAGAGGAAGCTATTGCGATAGTTTTTGTGCTTGCACTTCTGCTTTAGGTGCTTCATGAAGGTGACATTCCATTTCTTTGGAGCTCCCATAGTTGTTGGATTTGGGATGAAGAAGATTTCTAGGGATTATTTTGGAGCCCAAGGGAGGGCTCTGAGGTGGTTACACCTAAGGCGCAATGACATTGGGGTTGCACGATCTCAGCGAGCCTTGCGACAATAGCTCCGAAGCAACAGTACGACCATTAACCAGGTGATCAGTGGCAACCATCAACCAAGCAACCGGAGGCGACTAGGCAAGCGATATGCCCCCAACAAGATGCGAGGCGAATGACTAAAGTGAGTGGATGAGCAAAGAGAGGTGAGAGAATAGAGACATAGATTTGAGGGGTTTTATGTTAAAAGGGGTAAATGTGGAATCGCATTTAATGAGCGAGGATAAGATTGAAAATTTCAAGAATTCATTAATTCGAATCTGTTGCATGCCGAGAAAGCCAAAATGCCAAAGCAGGTGGGAAGGAGCCTCGATTTAAAGGCCTCTAGGGAACGCTAGCATTTGCAAAATGGGCTCCCAAAATTTAATGCCAAACATACTAGCATTAGGCTAAGGGTTTTTAGAGGCCCAAGAGGCTTTGCAAGGCCGTTCCCAAACACAGCCCGGGAATTACAAAGCCCAGCGTAAAGGTTCACTTTCAGCCTTTTGGCTTTCGAAGCCAGCCCTTTTATAGTCGGTCGTAAGCGCAGAGCTCGGTTCTTGACCAATCATGTAGTGATCGTGCTTAACCTTTAGGCCGTAAACTCATTGACACCGCTTCGCCTTAGCTGCCAAGAAGAAAATCAAAATCTCAGTGCTTTTGGAGAAGAGAACATACCGAGGTAAGCAAAGTCTTATCAAGCACCTAAAGACAACATCGACATGCATAAAATAAAAAAGATCCGCTCGTTCAAAATATTTTAAATATTTTATGAAAATTAAGACGTTAATGACACATCCCAAAATCTGGACTTGGAGCTCAAGGGGAAAAAAGGACAGAAAAGAAAAGAAAGTAAACCGTGGGCTTCAAGGCAAAATTGATTCGGAATTGGATTCTCCATTTTCCTAGAACCCCGGATATATATCCCGGAAAGCTCATGCCCTTTTTTCTTTATTTATTCCTTTTCTTTCTAAAAAAAAAAAAAAGAAGTTTCCAGATACTCAATTCCACCATAAATAAACTTCTCCACCACCTCCTTCATCTTCGTCATCCTCTTTCTGCGTCTCAGAATCTCCATCAACCTCCGTCGTCGTCGTCGTCCCGCCATGCCGAGCAGATTCCCGGGAGCCATCACGCAGGACTGGGATGCTGTCGTCCTCCACAAGTCGAAGCCCAAGTCGCAGGACCTCCGGGACCCCAAGGCCGTCAACAAGGCCCTCCGCTCTGGCGCCCCCGTCCAGACCATCAAGAAGTTTGACGCTGCCTCCAACAAGAAGGCCTCGTCCTCGGCGCTCCCGGCCGTGAGCACCCGGAAGCTAGACGAGGCCGCGGAGCCGGCGGCGCTCGAGAGGGTGCCTGGCGAGGTGCGGCAGGCCATCCAGAGGGCGCGGCTGGAGAAGAAGATGAGCCAGGCCGAGCTGGCAAAGCAGATCAATGAGCCCCCCAAGGTGGTGCAGGAGTACGAGAACGGCAAGGCGGTGCCCAACCAGGCCGTGCTCGCCAAGATGGAGCGGGTCCTCCGCGTCAAGCTCAGGGGCAAGATCGGAAAGTGATCGCCGCTGCGGGTTGGCGGAAGAATCATCAACGGCATCCGAGGACGCGGCGGGTTCATGATCTCGAAGTTGTCATGCTTTCGGTCATCGTTAGAAATGTAAATGGATCTTGATCTTTTGCAATTCGCTTTCTTTTTTTTTTTTTTCCATGTTCTACTGTTCGGGTGGTCACGTAATTACGATGGCTCCGAGCCCATTTGTATATGGACCTACTTTCAAAAAAGTCTAGGTACTGCTTTGTTTGTTGATAGTAATAAAGTTGTCAATTTGTTAAGGAGTTATCTTGATAAATGGTCCTTGCATGTTTAATGTAGTGTTGGTGCCACACTCCCGTTATTTTAATATTGAGCATTGAAATATATTCTTTTTACTTAATCAAATTCTTGCATTGCGAAATTTGATTTTTTTTGTCTATTCATATAATATAATTTTTTTTTATAATATATGAATGTTAACACGGAAATTTACGTTATACTTTTTTTTTTTTAATCATTTGAGATAAGAATATTTCAAGTTTTCTTGTGAGAAGATAAAAAGTTGTCCATTCCCTCACGTTAATAAGGACAGGGTCAGTAAAAACTTTGCTCCTATTCAGACCTTCAATTCATCTCTCCTTCGAGCTCAAGTCCTTCGATTTATATACGAGGGAGAAAGGTCTGTGTTTTGTTTGGCAATTTCCCACGTGCTTGTGTTGGAAAAAGGAAAAATGTTTGGCTGTCACAGTGTTGTACTCTCTTGCTAGCACAGCTCATGATTTAACGGTACTATTAGCTTTGAAAGGAGACGGTAAATGCTCAGCCACACATTTTCCATATGAGAGAGAAGGTCTATATTTTGTTTGGTAATGTCCCACATGCTTGTGTTGAAAAAAGGAAAAGTTTGTGTTTATTTTTGACTGTCACACCGTTGTTCCGTCCTGCTAGCACAACTCGTGATTTAAATACGTTTCCTACTTGATGCGTTAAATAGAGCCAATAATTTCTATCCCGTATAAAGCAAACTCCTCTACTCCTAAGCGTCCAAAAAGAGAACTCATTTCGGATTCCCCATTTCCTCGACCTACAACATAACTTACCATGTAAAAGATTGCAAATCCAGACCACCATGTCATTGGTAAAACACGTAGCCATCCTAGCCTTCCCGTTTGGCAGCCACCCTTGGCCTCTCGCCAACCTGCTCCTCAGGCTCGCCACTGCCGCCTCGGATGTCCACTTCTCTTTCTTGAACACGGCCAAGTCCAACGGGGTCATCTTCCCTCTGCCATTGAGAGCCGAGCTACCCAGCAACGTTCGAGTCTATGTCGTCATCGACAGCTTGCAGGATGGCCACCACGGGGCGACAAAGCATCCGAGAGAACACGTGGAGTTGTTCTGAGAGTTTTGGAGCAGCTATTGATGCTACAGAGCAAGATGTGAGGAAGAATGTGAATTGTTTACTGACCGATGCTTTCTTGATTTTCGCAGGCGAAATACAAAGAAAATGCAGGTTCCCTGGGTAACCCTTTGGGTACCCGCTCTGTATTCGCTAGCGGTGCATGTGTACATTGACGTCATAAGTGAGCTCCTTCCTGAATCCTCTGGCGGTGGCACCTGTACCGACGACGACGACGTGAGATAATCGATGATGCTCATTTCAGATTTACCTAACGCGATAATCGATGGTCAGGATACTTCAAGGATTACGTGCCTGCTAGGCGAGATGGGGCGTGTGCTCCCAATTGGTGCCACTGCTGTCGTCATGAATGTGACACCCCAAACCCTTCGCAAGTCGTCACCAGCGCCGGTGTTACACTTGACTTCCTTGTCCATCTTGTACTTAAAACAAGCATCGTTAATCACAGGCATTTTTTTTTTTAAAGCGATCCCAGCGCGACTCATAGTGGAAGCAAATTAAAGATCTCCATCTCTCCCCTTACTAACCATGATACCAATACACACCAGCTAAACATCAGGATTTTATATACGAACATCGACACTTTATTTACATATTCTTTTAAGATGGGACTCCTCCTTTCTCGGGTCGATACAAAACAAGAAAAGCAAGGACTCTGCCATGTCCTGCCTAAAATCTCAAAAAGAAACTATCAACCCTCTACATCAAGCGCACAACCCCCATCAAAAGTGTCGATTATCTACATCAAAAGATTCAGCTCCTACTCATCACGCATAGGTCTCACACCCAACCCGGTGCATCGGGCGGTGGCGGCGGCAACATCCTCGCATAGCACCATCTCGACGAACGTGCACGTAAATGAACTCCCGAATGATAGGGCCCCCGCCAGGCCTATATCATACATCACTAGACATCGCACTCGGATGAAAGTCAGTCCGGGAACAGAGGGACAGTCTATCTCCGCACACTCGACTTCTACATCAGACGGTAGACCATAAAACGTACCACGCGTGACGGCAGGTAGCGGCATACTTGCTAATCTGAAATGTTATCCCCAAAAGGGGTGAGTACAACCACTCGGCAGATAGGAAATCCAATAACATCCCAATGCATCAAGCATATCATCACACGTTACAATATCACTTACCTTGTAATCATACGTATCATGCATCATCACATCATATATATCATCATCATCATGGCATATCGTATATCATTATCATCATCATGCATTCCATCATGCATATCATACCATGGATGATCATCATGTCACATCACACATCATCATCATGCATCATCATGCATATATTATCATAGGTGATCATCATATCACATCACATGCCATCATCATCATGCAGCATCATGCATATATTATCATAGGTGATCATCATATCACATCACATGCCATCATCATCATGCATCATCATGTCATGAGTTAATTATCATCTTTATCTTTCAATTTTGATCACCACATCACCCATTTCTCAAATCATCAATCTTATCATCAACCCTTCGGGCGAAACCTCCGACGGGGTTCCCGGCAAACTCGGCCATCCCATGGCCACCGGGCTTCCGGCCCCCCACATTCCGGGCATCTCGCATCTCAACTAGCATCACGAGGCATTCCCTTCGGGCAGAAACCTCCGACAGGGCTTCCGGCCTTTACCCTTCTAGCCAGGCATCCCGCACCCAAATCTTGGTGTCGCGAGGCATTCCTTTCGGGCAGAAACCTCTGACAGGGCTTCCGGCCCCCACATTCCGGGCATCCTGAAACTCCCAGGGAATCTCTGGAATTACACCACCAGGCCACCAGACATCATCCTCCACCACAACCTCTTCCTCATCCACATTATCCTTTTATCGCAATTTAGCATGGCAATTGGCATGGCATCAAACAAATCACACTTGCATTTCAATTCACATGTCATACACATGCCAAAAGCTTTATCACATATGCATTTCAACTTAATACATTTACAAAGACCTCATCACACAAGTGCCACACAAATGAAGTTGAATCCATGGCCAAATAAAAATCTATTTTATTTTATTTTATTTTATTATTATATTATTATATTATTATATTATTATATTTATTTATTTCCATAAATATTAAATTTAATATCTATGATTTTCCCAAAATCATGATACTCAAAAATCATTAAACAAACAAATAGAATCACAATTTCACACAAAATTCGTGGCCAAATTGAATTTCTCATAATTTCACAATTTTCACAAAATAGCACCTTATATTCGGATAATGGCCAGACTTGCACAGTTTCCAAATAAATTCGATTAAAATACTCATATGGCCTTCAAAAATTACGAAATCTTACAGGGTGATAGCCAACACATTTTCATACATTTCTCATGGAGAACTCTAAGCTAAATTATTTTTAGATTAATTTCTAAAACCCTACGAAGCTTCTGGAACCACTACCGCGTCTTCCAGAACACACATCTCCGAAAGTTTTAGATTTCACCCATCTATTCTCTTTAGTTTCTTCTGAAATTTGAGTATGTTATGTATAAAGGTGTCCTTTACAAGTTTTGTGAAGAGATCTAGGCCAAATAACCAGATTATGGTCACCATTTTAGTCCATGAAGTCTCGGGTGTCTCGAGATACTTCACCAGAACCATTATTTCCAAGATCTAGCCGATTCACCAAGCTAAACTTGTTATTTTTGCTTCAAATTTGAGTATGTTGTATTTTAAGGTGTTTCATACAACTTTCAATAAGACAACAAAGTGAGATCTCTAACAGAAATCAACATGCAATCAAGAAATCAACAAGAGGTCAGTGAAAATTTCGCAGATCTAAAGTCTCCGTACAATAGAACTTTTAACCCCTCAAATCTCCATCGTTTTCTACGAATTTTTAGTATGTCATAGTACAAGACGTTAGCTTCAACTTTTATGAAGACACCGAA
This sequence comes from Eucalyptus sideroxylon, assembly GCA_014182405.2. Lineage (NCBI taxonomy): Eukaryota > Viridiplantae > Streptophyta > Magnoliopsida > Myrtales > Myrtaceae > Eucalyptus > Eucalyptus sideroxylon. Next base: position 14,037,684 of record CM024550.2, on the reverse strand, counting down.
TCCAAAATCGAACTCCAAACACACATGCAAACTCGAACAAGCTACTGACTTCAACAAACCGAACAAGAACAGTCACACGGTTTACAAATAACCAACTCTTACCTCGGTTTTTCGCACAAATCACACCTAAAATCTAACATGCAACCACCACAACAAACATGCAAGAGAAGTTACGGACTCCACTTGCCTTAAAGATGAACAAACGACGACGAACGGTGGCGATCGGACGGTGAATGAACGGCACACCCCTCTGGCTCCGCCTCCTTCCCTCTCGGTTTCTCTCCCTTTCTCTCGAACTCTCTCTCTTTCTCACCCTCTCTTTGGACGAATTGAAGCAAGTAATCCGGCCACTCTCTCTCCTCATCCCTTTTATATCCCCTTAATCCCATGATTAGCAATCATGAGATTGCCTATAATCCCACCAATGCATGCTCTTGCCCCTTGCCACTTGTCATTTTTTTTTTTAATTTTTGAATTTGCTTGGGTTGGGCTTAGGCCCATCCGGCCACTCCCTTGGGCTGGTCGAATCCTCCTCTTGGGCTTCCATTTGGGCCGGCCATTCGGCCCACTAGGCTTAGGCCAATGGGTCCAAGGCCCATTCCAAAAATAACCCTCTTTTCCCTTTTTTTTTTTTTTGAATTCCTTTCTATAAATATTTCCAAATTCAATTTCATCTTGGCCAAAGTCTTGGGACACTTTGTTTATTAAGATTTAAATTTATAATCTCATGGCCAATTATTAATCTATAAATTTAAATACACAAATCATCAAATTAAAAGACAAATTGGCTAAGGCATAAGCCAAAAGAAATTCTTTCACCTAATTAGGAACTTCAACTCACCTTATGGCTTGTCATTAAATTTGGGATGCCACAACTCTCCCCTCCTTAGAGAATTTCGTCCTCGAAATTCAAGCACTACTCGCACCTTCTTGAAACAAATAGGGATACTTTTCCTTTATCTGATCCTCACTCTCCCATGTGGCTTCCTCCACGTCATGATGTCGCCATAACACCTTAACTAATGGGATCTTTTTAATCCTAAGAATTTGCTCCTTTCGATCCAATATCTGCACAGGCTCTTCAATGTACCTTACTCTCTCATCCATTTTGATGGCTTCATGATCGAGTATGTGACCAGGATCCGGCTGGTACTTCCTCAACATCGATACATGAAACACATCGTGCAGATTTCCTAACTTAGGAGGTAACGCTAAACGATAAGCCACATCCCCTATCCTTTCAAGTATCTCAAAAGGTCCAACAAATCTAGGGCTTAACTTACCCTTCATCCCTAATCAAGATATTCCTTTCATTGGAGATACCTTAAGGAACACATGATCTCCTACACTAAATTCTAAAGGCCTCCTATGTCTATCTACATAACCTTTCTGTCTACTCTGAGCTGTTCTAAGTCTTTCTCTGATAATATCGACAGCTTCCGTGGTAACTTGTACCAATTCAGGTCCTGTCAACTTCCTTTCACCTACTTCACTCCAACAGATAGGAGTCCTACATCTCCTTCCATATAATGCTTTATAAGGTGCCATGCCTATACTCTTCTGAAAACTATTATTATAGGCGAACTCTACCAAATGCAATCTTTCATCCCAATTTCCTTTGAAATCAATTACGCAAGCTCTTAACATATCCTCCAGTATCTGGATTACTCTTTCTGTTTGTCCATCAGTCTAGGGATGAAAAGCTGTACTAAACTGAAGCTTAGATCCTAACGCAACTTGAAGACTTTTCCAAAAATTCGAAGTAAACCTCGAATCTCGATCTGAAGTAATGGTCACTGGAACACCATGTAAGCGTACCACTTGACTTACATACATGTCCGCATACTTATCCATTAGGTAGTCCATGCGAATCGCTAAGAAATGAGCCGATTTAGTCAATCGATCCACTATAACCCAAATTGAATCATGACTCCTCGATGTCCTTGGCAATCCTTGCACAAAGTCCATCGTTATATGTTCCCATTTCCATTCAAGAATATCTAATGGCCTCAAGAGTCTTGCGGGTTTACGATGCTCCGCTTTTACTTGCTGACACGTCAAACATTGAGAAACGTACTTAGCCGTATCTGCCTTCATACCATTCCACCAAAATTGCTGACGCAAATTTCTATACATCTTACAGATTCCTTGACGGATCTGTCCCCTTTTCGATCGATGAACGCCTGCAGCACCATTGGCGCAAATGCAATCAATTAGTACGCATGTGGATAGGAAATTGTGTGTCGCCGGAGGTCGCAGCTAGGCTTCCTCCGATTGAAGACGTGAGATTAATGTGGAATAACATAAAGGAAATGTATGGGAAGCTCGACAGGGTGAAGGTTTTCTCACTAACTCAAGCCCTCGCAGAGTTGAAACAGGGGAACCTCTCGGTTACCGCCTGTTTCAATAGGCTCTCGGCGCTTTGGAACGAGCTTGAGTCGACCGAGGAGCAGCTTGAAGGACCGGAGTCCACACTCAAGCAGTATCGAGCGATCAAAGATCGCGAGAAAGTGACAAGATTCCTATTAGCCCTAAACGAGAGCTACATACCTTTTCGTACCCAGATTTTAGCCATGGAGACCGTCCCGCCACTCGGCCACATCTTCCAGCTCGCTGTCCAGGAGGAGAATTAGCGAATGGCAGCCGCCGAAACTGAAAAAAGGGGGAGAAAGCATGGCTCTCGTTGCGCTGGCAAAGTTTTTTGGCCGTTCTCATGGCGGCCTTCGTGCGCCGCAGCGAGCCCCAAATTCGGGAGGGAACCCTAGCTCCTTCGGGGAAAATGAAGATCACAAATGGAACCCCAATTTTAGGGCTTCTCGAACGGACGGCCAAGATCAAAAGACTGGATCCGATGGCTCTTATTCGTTCGGCAGAGCTAACAGTCGAGATAAGCAGGGGCGTGGATCTGACGGCCCAAATTTAATCCGACCGGACGGTGTAGATCAAAGGAGAAGTCGCGGATCTGACGATTGTCATTTTATCTCGTATGAGCCTGAATTCGGTGGTCATTATAATGCCACGTTATCAAAGGGAGGAAGCCACAACTACAAATTTAAAGGTAAATATTGTGAATATTGTCGGCGTCCTCATCATACCATTGAGACATGTTGGAAATTACATGGTAGACCCACTGACAAAGAAAAGAAAGGAAAAGAATTTTCTGCTTACCAGGTGTCAGCACAAGGATATGGCAAAGCTCATCAACCTATATCCCTGGATCAATATCAGAACATAATGAAGGCGCTAAATCAGCTACAGACAGCTGATAAAAGTGCAAATTTCTCAGGTATTTCATCAAACAAGACTAATAATATTTCAGTTGATGCGTGGATTATTGATTCAGGCACCAGTGATCACATAATTTGTCATGAATATTTGTTTTCTAGTACCTCTACAAAGCCTGATTCCATATATGTTCGACTTCCAAATGGAAATATTACTGATGTCAGAAAGATTGGCACTGTTCAGCTTAGCCAAAACATTATCCTTAAAAATGTTCTCTATATCCCAGAATTTGAATTTAATCTTATAGCTGTTTCCAAAGTCTGTGAGGACAATAATTGTCGAGCCAATTTCAATTACGAAAATTGTTCTTTTCAGGACCTTTCGACTGGGAAACTGATGGGCTTGGGTAGAATGGAACAAGGGCTGTATTTCTGGATCAATTTCCCCAAAGATTTTGATCTTTCATCTTTGAATAAAGGCATTTCTTGTAATGCTATTGCTACAAACAAAATTCCACTTTCCCATAAACGCCCTGGGTCATAGTGCATGTTTTCCCATTCGATTGTAAAGTATGTCCTTTGGCAAAACAAACGAGACATCCATTCCCAACTAGTGTATCTCAAGCCATTAGTACTTTCTCATTAGTACATATGGATATTTGGGGTCCTTATCATACACCACATCGTGATGGATCTCGATTTTTTCTTACTATCGTGGATGATTATTCTCGTGCCACTTGGGTATTTCTCATACAGTCCAAAAGTCAGGCTTTCTCCTGTCTGTTGAAATTCTTATCCATGGTTAAAAATCAATTTGATAAGCTTGTTAAGAGGATTCGTACAAACAATGGAAGTGAATTCTTTTCCAATGAGTATCAATCTTTTCTGTCATCACAAGGAATTCTCCATGAGAGTTCTTGTGCTTACACTCCGCAACAGAATAGGATTGTTGAGCGAAAACATCAACATCTCCTAGAAGATGCTTGTGCACTAAAATATTAAGCCTTCATTCCCGAATCTTTTTGGGGAGATTGTGTGATCACTGCGGCTTACTTGATTAATTGCATGCCAACTAGAATATTAAAAGGTTGCACTCCTTTTGAGATGCTCTTTGGTAAGCATCCAGACATTAGTCATCTTTCGTGTTTGGCTGTCATTGCTACATGACAAATGTTGATATCGACATAAAATGGACCCCGTGCTCTTTCGGTGTGTCTTTATGGGATACGGCACCCTACAAAAGGGTTATCGGGTTATGGAAATATCTACTGGTCCTTTCTTTGTTAGTCGTGATGTTATATTTCACGAGGATATATTTCCCTTTCAAGAAATGGGATCTTCAGATAAGGCGTCCATGACTGAATCGGGCCATCGACAATTTTTATCAGTGGAGGATATCTCTGTGCAGCCACAATACATCTTGATTAGACTAGATCAGCCGTCTCTCGACCCATGTTCTGCCGCGACATGTCTTGACTCACCTGTTCTCACCACTGGGTATTCTGATTCCCCAGCACGTCAGACTAGTGATGACTCTCTAGCAGCATGTAGTGAGCTTCCTTTGTCACCGCAACAACATATTGAACAATCATCCCCATCAATTGACAGGCCTAGACGCTCAAGACGACTAGTTTGTCCCCCGACATGGACAAAGAATTATATTTGTTCTACCTTGCGAGCTTCAGGTACGCAATACCCTCCTATGTATCTTTTAGTCGATTATCTCAAGAACACATGTGTTGCATCAGTCAGATATCCGAAGAACAAGAACTGTCTTCTTATGAGGAAGCGGCGCATGATATCCATTGGCAAAAGGCCATGAAAGAAGAGATTGCCGCTCTCCAAGAGAATAACACTTGGGACATCATCCCTCTGCTTGCTCACGAAGGCCCATTGGCTGCAAATGGGTTTAAAAATAAAATATAAGGGAGATGGTTCAATTGAACGATACAAAGCTCGGCTTGTCGCAAAGGGATTCACTCAACGTGAAGGATTTGACTACCATGGGACTTTTTCCCCGTTGCTAAAGAGATAAATGTCCGCTCCTTTCTGGCGATTGCTGCATTACGCAATTGGGAGTTACATCAAATGGATGTCAACAATGCCTTTCTTCATGGAGATCTTGATGAAGAAATTTACATGGAGGTTCCACAGGGATTACGTCGACAGGGGGAGTCTCGAGTGTGCCGTCTCCGCAAATCCCTGTACGGGCTTAAACAAGCATCTAGACAGTGGTGTGCAAAATTCACCGCGGCACTTACAAATGCAGGTTTTCAACACTCGAAGCATGATTATGCATTATTCACATGGACCAAAGGTACTTCATCAATCTACCTATTGATTTATGTTGATGATATACTTATCATGGGAAATGATGATGTTGCAATTCTAAAGTTCAAAGAATACTTGCATTCGGCTTTCCATATATTGGCATTTCCTCTTATAAGATGGGCTTGAAGACCATCCATGAGAAGCTAGAAGCTTCTTCTATGGGTTTGTATTGTGTCATGATTAAAGCTGTTGAAACCTACGCTACCACATCTTGGAGATTGGTAAGTCCTGATAAGTTTGGACTGTGGCATGATCGCCTTGGTTATCCTGGCGCTTCAATGATGCGTAGGATAATTCAAAATATTTAAGGGCACAATTTAAAGGATATAAATGTATTGTTGTCCAAAGATTATAATTGTGAGGCTTGCTCATAAGGAAAGCTCATTATCAAACCTTCTATAACAAATGTTAATTTTGAATCTCCTTTATTCTTGCAAAGAATTTAGGGTGCTATTTGTGGACCAATACAACCACCAAGTGGAACATTTAGATATTTTATGGTATTAGTGGACGCATCTTGTAGATGGTCCCATGTTTGCCTATTATCTACGCACAATGGTGCATTTGCACGTTTACTTATGCAGATTATAAAGCTTCGGGCACAATTCCCTGATTATCCAATTAAGAGCATAAGGATGGATAATGCTGGTGAATTTACATCAAAGAGTTTTGATACATATTGTGCTTAACTTGGAATCGAGGTTGAGCACTCGGTTGTATATGTTCATACTCAAAATGGATTGGCAGAATCCTTAATTAAACGTATCCAAATCATTGCCCGCACTTTATTATTGAGAACGAATCTCAACGATACAACATGGGGTCATGCAGTTTTGCATGCGGCAGCTCTAATAAGATTACGCCCCACTCCTAGTATTTTACAATCTCCCATTCAAATGGTTCTTGGTTATGAACCAGATATTTCACATCTATGCACCTTTGGTTGTGCAGTACAGGTGCCTGTAGCACCGCCAAAAAGGACGAAAATGGGTCTCCGACACCGTTCGGGCATTTATGTTGGGTTTAATTCATCATCTATCATTATGTTCTTGAAACCAACTACGATGATCTTTTTTTGCCAGGTTTGCGGATTGTCATTTCGATGAGACTAGGTTTCCATCAATTGGGATACTTACAACTTCCATGAGCGCAAAACAAAAACCAGTTAAGGTTTTCTCTGGAATGAGAAAAATTTATCTCAATTAGACCCAAGGACTTCTGAATGTGAAAATGAGGTGCAGCGCATAATCCATTTACAGGCTATGGCCAATAGACTTCCTGACGCGTTTAATGATGCTACTAAGGTAACGAAGTCTTATATTCCAGCTGTAAATGCTTCAGCTAGGATAGCTGTTCCCGAAGAACAAGCTAAAATGGATCAAAATCCCCCGAATTTAAAGCGTGGCAGACCGATAGGATCAAAAGATACTACTCCTCGAAAACAAAGGGGAAAGAATCAGGAATCCACTCCAGAAGAGCCTGGCGTTGTGCTTGCTCCCAAAGAGCTTATTGCCCCTGAAAAGGCGCAAACCCATGAAAGGAGCACTAGCCCTAGGAATATTGAGAATTCCATTATATATTGTAATGAAATTTGGGATCGAAATGAAATCATCATTGATGATGCTTTTGCATTCTCAATTGCTCATCAATTATGGATGATGATTGTGAATCACAATCTATTATTGAATGTCATCAAAGGCAAGATTGGCATAAGTGGGAGGAAGCAATTAAAGCTGAATTAGCTTCCCTAACTAAACGAGAGGTTTTTTTGGACCTATAACTCGTATCCCCGATAATGTAAAGCCCGTTGGATATAAATGGGTATTTATCCGAAAACGAAATGAGAAAAACGAGGTTGTCAGGTATAAAGCCCGACTCATTGCCCAAGGATTCTCCTAGAGACTTGGGATTGATTACAATGAGACATATTCATTTGTGATGGATATGATTACATTTCGTTTTCTCATTAGCCTAGCAATCTTTGAAAGATTGGAAATGCGTCTTATGGACGTTGTGACGGCATATCTATATGGCTCATTAAACTCTGATATTTATATGAAAATTCTTGAGGGATTCAAAATACCTGAAGCATGCACTCCCCGCAATTTATTCTCAATAAAATTGCAAAGATCCTTATACGGGTTAAAGCAATCCGGTCGCATGTGGTATCAACGCCTAAGTGAGTACCTAATTAAGGAAAGGTACAAAAAATGATCATACCTGCTTATGCGTGTTTATTAAGAAATCAGAAACTGGATTTGCTATTATTGCAGTTTATGTCGACGATATAAATTTAATTGGAACTCCAGAAGAGTTAGCTGAAACTGCTGAATATTTGAAAATGGAGTTTGAAGTTAAAGATTTGTGTAAAACCAAACTTTATCTTGGTTTAGAGCTTGAGCATAAAGCAAATGGAATAATCGTTCATCAATTAGCATATGTTGAAAGATTGCTTAAATGTTTCAACATGGACAAAGCTCACCTATTGAGCACCCCTATGGTTGTAAGGTCTCTAGATCTCCAAAAGGACCCATTTCGTCCTAGAGAATCTGATGAAGAGATACTTGGTCCTGAAGTACCATATCTCAATGCAATTGGAGCTTTGATGTACTTGGCACAATGTACGAGACCAAATATCGATTTTGCGGTAAATTTATTGGCACGTTTTAGTTCTGAGCCAACTCGGAGACATTGGAATGGAGTTAAACATATTTTCCGTTATCTCCGAGGAACCATAGATTTGGGATTATATTATTCCAAGGATTCCACTAACTCAGGTTTAGTTGGATATGCTGATGCTGGATATAGATCTGATCCACATAAAGCTTGCTCTTAAACAAGGTATTTATTTTGTTATAACGGCATTGCTATTTCTTGGCGTTCTACGAAGCAATCGCTAGTAGCTACATCTTCTAACCACTCTGAGATTATTGTTTTATATGAAATTGGAAGAGAGTGTATTTGGTTAAGATCCGTTATAACACATATTCATAATTCTTGTTGCTTAATACCGGTTACAAATTCTCCCACTATAATTTATGAAGATAATGCTGCTTGTGTTGCACAAGTTAGGGAGGATATATCAAAGGTGATAGGACCAAGCATATCTCGCCGAAATTTTCTATACTCATGAACTCCAAGAAAGTCGACAAATTGATGTTAAACAGATTCGATCCATAAATAATCTTGCAGATCTTTTTACCAAATCATTGCCAATATCAAGTTTTGAGAAATTAGTATATAGCATTGGTATGAGGCGAGTTCATAAGATGTAAGATTAATTAGCCCAAGAAGTGGCTATATGGCTCTATTGAGGGGGAGATATTATGAACTATGCATTGCAATATTGATATGCGGCTAGTTCACAAGATGCAATAATGATTAGTTCCAGGAGTGGCTATATATACATTGCACATAGGGTTATTCCGGCTTAAAGTTTTTAACGAGGCAATTAATGCATCCATAAAAGGGAGATATCACAACATGTGTGCTCTGCACTCTTTTTCCCTTTTGTCCGGTTTTTATCCCACTGGGTTTTTCCGGCTTAAGGTTTTTTAATGAGGCAGTATCATTCGATGCACATTCATAATGAATATGATGAATATTCAAGGGGGAGTGTTATGAAATACATGAATGGATAGAATACATGAATGAATATTCATTATATTCATCTTATCCAATGTACTTATTATGATACATTTGTATCAAATGTTCTAAGTACATCTCCTATACAATGAAAGTTCATCTCCCTTATCCTATACATGTATCATTCGATACATTGATATTAATGATAAGTACATTCTTGTTCTCCTATAAATAGGAGTTTAGTTTTGATGTACAATATACAATCACACAAAAACACGACAGTGAGATACTATAAATAAAGCTCTCTCATCTTGCTACTATCTCTAGTGTTCACTTGCTTTCTCTTCTTTAATCTCTTCTCTATTATATATTTGCAATGCGATATTTTACAACAATTTCGTAGTATTAAATACTGGGAATGTTACAAAGGAAATAAACTAAGCATTAAAAACAAAAGAACTACCTAATTAATAAAGACATAAGAACTGAAAGATACAATAAAGACTTAGGAACTAGATAATGCATTAAAACACCTAAACACTTCAACTTTGACTTTGGAAATGTACAAGACAGTTAAGACTCATGAAGCTAGGACTAAAGATGTTGGACCACATGCAGGAAAGAAATTGTTGGTAGTTGTTGCTGTAGCGGTGGGTGTGAGGCATGAGGCTCTCTGAAGGGCCCCGCACGGCACGTGCACAAGAAATGTGAAGGCATGGTTTTTTAATTTCAGTGTCTAGAAAATGCAGACAAAAAGAAAACAAAAATTAGGAAGGGAAGGTAAGCTGAGATGAATCTGAATTCAGTATCGTTTTTATTCCCAACAAATAGTCCAGATGCATCACTAAACTCCCGTTACAATCTAAGTAGCACTGTTGCGACGCACGATACAACATGGTACAATATGCGATATGTCATTTTTCAAAAATAGAGAATTCTAACACATTATTATACGTTAAATATTAAATGAATATTTTTATTTTTAATTAATTTGATCTTTTATCTTTTGAAATCACTATTTAGCCTCATTTATTTATTTTTCTTGATAAAAATAAAGAAAAAATAAAAAAGAAAAATCACTCCCTCGTTTTCTAGAAGATGCCCATGTTTTCTTTTATTTATTTTTCTCATTTTCTTCTCTTCTTTATTTCTTTCACACTTTTTTTTTGTACTTTTAATTTTTCTTGTGCTAGATATTAAAAATCGCAAGTTCAAAGAAGTATAAAAAAAGGGCCGCCGGAAAAGAATTTTTCAAAATGATACGATGTGATGAATTTCCCTTGTTTCTTCCCTCCAAAAATTTATTTCCCTCATTTCTTTTCCCCAATCCCTGTCAGGCCCCCATTCCCTAGTTTTTTCAACCCCTTAAAAAAATTATTTCCCTTGTTTCTTTTCCCAACCGCTATTAGGTCCCCCTCCCTCAAAAGAAATTATTTCCCTCGTTTCCTTCCCCAACCCTGTCAGGTGCCCCCCCTCCTCCCAATAAAAAATTTCTTTCCCTCGTTTCTTTTCCCCCACTCCCGTCAAGCTATCATTTCCTTTCTTGAAAATTATACGCTAAGTCCCATAAGAAACCTCATTTTTAATTTATTTTCTATGCTTCTTGCTAAAATTAAAAGAGGAAGAAACTTAAAAACATAGTTGTCACCTTCTCCTATGTTGCATCGCACGACCCTCTCCCTCTCGATCTTTGCTCTCTCTCTCTCTCTCTCTCTCTCTCTCTCTCTCTCTCTCTCTCTCTCTCTCTCTCTCTCTCTCTCGTCTCATAATCACTCGCTACCTTGTCTCTAGCCCTTCCTCCTTCGTAGCCACAATCTCGCCTCCGGCCCTCCATAGTAAGATCCCAATTGTGGCCCTTTAGGTCGCCTCTGTCTCTACTCTTCCTTTGGCCTTCTCTTACAGTCATGGCCTCACCTCCTCTCCCTCTCCCTCACCTCAACCTTCCATTGTCTTCTTCAACTATTTTCTCTCCCTTTGCACTTGCTGACTTGCCCCATAAACTCACAATGTCTCGAACACATGTGTCGAACGTGTTGGGAAGAGTTGACCATATGTCGAAAAATTTGACTCGTGTTGACCGCATGTCCAAGCGTATCGGACACGATATGGAAGTTCCTGCAATGTGTCAATGCTTCATAGGTCACAATAGCTATGATGAAATATTTATGGTGCGATAATACATGTTCAAGTTGCAATTGCATTTAGAACTTTTGGTTGGGCATTCTAATAATTTTGTAGGCTCAACAACAAATAGAAGTTTGAGAAATGAGAAACAAAGAGTGAAATAAGCATAGGCAATAACACTAAGTTATGCCTTAATTGAGAATTTATCTCTTCAAGGTATTTGAAAATGTGTGTGCTAAGAACCATAAGTGATTTTTGAAAAGCATGTTGATCTTAACCTTTGCACAAAAAATAAATAAAAAATAAAAAACTTGGACCAAATCGACCCGATCACGTGGGTTGTATGCCCTTCGAGCTTGGGGTTAGGTTAGGTTGAGCACACTCCTTTAGTGTTTTGGATTAGGTATCATAGAAACCAAACTTGTTGACACCTTAATTAACGGTCATGTTGCTGTCCTTGCCCTCCCATTTGGTAGCCCCATGTGGCCTCTTACCAACCTCCTCCTCAAGCTGGCTAGGTCCACCCCCAACCTCCGTTTCTTTTTCTAGAATACAACTATAACATTCTCGATTTCGACCCTTATTTTGGTTTTAACTAGGAGGCTAAGTTAGATAGGCATTGGATTAGTTAAACCTTCATAGAAAATAAGTGTGAACAAGTGTGAAAAGCATTAAATGGGGGTGATGAGTATAAAGGCTTAGGTGTCCTAAGTAATTAATGAGAGAAAATGACTCATAAGCTTAGGTGTATAGTCATCATGACAAGCCATTAATGAATGAGGTAAATCACATGTTCATGTGTCCCTATTAGATTAGGGTCATAATTTCCTCTACTTTGAGACTTCGAAGACAAGTTATTTCTAACTTTAAATGCTTGATGAATCATCAACCAATTAATGAAGGATGGTCTTGGAAGACCATTAGGGGCGTTAGCTCTCTTCCATAGACTTGCCACTTTGAGTTTCATAGGTTTTGACTTCCCAGTTTTTTGGAATTGCTGGACCTTTTCTACTTTCCAATTTTATAGAGCTCTTTGTGCTTCAAACTTGCGAAAACTTCCTTCATGAAAGTTGTTCAAAACATCTTAATATATAACATACTTAAATTTAAGATTTTTCTAAGTTGAAATGGTTGGGACAAAGGTTCGATTAATTATCATACAAAACCTCCCTAGTATAGTGAAAATGGTAACCAAGTTGTTTTATTGAATTCTTATAAAATATTCCCTTTCGAATTTGGACATGCTTTCTTCATAAAATTTTTAAATGAAATCCATATCTACTACATATTAATATTTCAAAGAGTTTTGTGAAGATTTGGATTTCAAAATGAGTCTCTCTCTGACAGTTGAATATGCTCGTTGGATGAATTTTTGGGTTGTGTTTAGTGAATTTCTGCTCTTTCCACAGCACGCATTTGGCTAAGTTTCCTTCCATAAAAAATGTTTGTTAAGATCTTCTCGACAACATAGTAAAATTTCTTTAATTTTTGAGCACGTTTGATAAGGTAATGACACTAATTTCGAAAGTTACTCGAAACTATTCTCCAACTTAGAATGGGAGGTTACATGCCAAACTTGGAGAGGAAAGGGCTGCACACCCAACTTGAGGAGCAAGCCATCTAAAGTCTTCTTGGATTGGGATAAAGATGCATTAAATGCTCTTGGACCATAGTGCATTAGTGCTAGGTTGAGTCATAAGGTTTAGGTGTCCCCTAATTAATATAGTCATCGTTAGAAAGATGACTCAACCCTTAAATGGCCCAATAAGAAAAGAAACAAGTGTGGCCTTAAGAATTAGACTAGCCACATCTTCCTCCTTAGCCTTGCCACCTTACCAACCCAGCCTTGCCACCCAAAGAAATCCTATTGGTCAATTTGGAAAGGTAATGATGAGAGATCTACTTATAAATAGAGGCATTCCCTCTAATACCACACACGCCATCCCATCTCTACTCCCTCACTTGCTCTCTCTCTTTCTCTCACACCTTCTCATCGTCACCCTTTCTCCCTCTCTCATCCTTGCTCGCCCATTGTCTCATCGAAGGACCCTTTATTGATAAAATTACCTATAGTTCATAGAGGTTGATCGAAGATAAGTGGAGTCTCTAACTCTTGGTTAGGGTGATAGTCAACATCATCGAGTTTAGTGGTGTGCTCACCCGTGTAAGCTGCATGTATGTTGTAATGTTCTTTTGTATGGTTTGCTCATGTTCGCATGATTGAATGCGTTCATGCCATCAGGCTTTGTATGCATTGGCTAAGATGAAATATGAAGAACTAACTTGTGTGATGCACTTATATGATGCACCTAAAGAGGAAAAAGCATCCGTCGCCACATAGCATTGGCAGTGATGCCTCGTTCATTGAACATGATGCTCTGGTTGAGCCATGATGCCTAGGTTTAAGCCAGGATGCCTTGAGTAAGCTAGCCCTGGGATGCCCAGGTTGAGCCAAGATGCCTAGGTTGAGCTCGAATGCCTTGGTTGAGTTGGAATGCCTTGGTTGAGCCAGGATGCCTAGCTTGAAGTTGGATGTCTCGATTGAGCTGGGAGGGCTTGGTTGAGCCAAGACAACGATAAATGAATTTGCATGAGTAGTGGTTTATGCATAAGCATGATATGTTGATATGTTCATTGACAAGTAGAAGGTAAGCATGCATTGAAATAAGAAGTAATGGACACCTACTAGATTTTGATGATCAGCTGTCTTTCGAGTAGAGAGGTAGGGGTTTTACTTACTAAGTCCATGACTCACCCCGTTGTTTTTCATATTGTAGGTATGGAGGGGTTGCAGTCCCGATAGAAGAGCTAAGATTTACCCCGGCTTTTTAGCATAGAGCATGTAATAGTTGTAAATATAATGGTCCATGACAAAAATGGCTTGTAAATATAACTAATGTAATTGTCTATATTTTAAATGGTTATTTTCCTAGCTACTTGTTGTTGTTTGGGTGTTGTATGTACACTTCTGCGTGTACTTAATGAAAAGATAAAAAGAAATGGGACAATGACGTGCTTGGGACGTCGCAAAAATAATCCTTGCTGCTCGTGATTCTAGGGATGAAGTTGGGGTCGTTACAATAGCCAAGTCTAATGGGGTCATTTTCCCTCTGCTCTCAAGAGCTAGTCAACCTAGAAATCCAAGTCTATGATATCGTCAACGTTTGAGTTTGGCATTTTGACAAGCTAAATCCTAGCTATGGTCGTAGTTTGATATATTTGGAATAAATTTCTTCATATCCACGGCATCATAAATTTGGCTATTGATTATGAACTCACTTTAGATCATTAATGATGCAATCAATTTTGAACTCACTTCAAATTATTAATGCAGCTGTTAATTTTGAACTTACTTCAAATTACTAATTTGGTCACTGAATCTGAACACGCTTCAGATCTTTGATTCGCTCATAGAGTTTGAAACTCATTTCAAACTTTGTAAACTTTGAAGCGCTTTCATCAGAACTTTCATTTTTGGCCCAATTCAATCTGATTGGCTCAATTACAAACACATTTGCAATATTATGTCTCTTGTTCAAACGTCATTCTAATTGATTATGGTGTATGACATCCATAAGTTTATCATTGAGCTGGCAACAGGACTTGTCCTAATACATTAGCACAACCAAGAAAACTGATTGTCTAGATCAATCACCTGTTTTGCAAATCATGAGTGACATCTAGCAATATATCATGGCTACCCAGATAGTGTTAAATGTTTTTAGAACATAATGAATCTGTCAACTTTGGTGACCGTGTAATTCGATCATTCTATTTCACCATGTCCCGATCGAACAAAGGCTATGAAACTATTGGTCAAGCCACCGATTCGATCATATGCCCAAATTTGATTGACATATATTTCTTTGAGACATGAACCATTCATTCTCGATTGTAACTTCGGCCGAGGATGTCAATACAATGTCATGATAAGATCGCATAGGACATCAATCTTATATATATAACAAGAAGATGTTAAGGAAATCCCTTATGATGTTTTGAAGATGAGAAAATTAATCAAAGACTACTAACGTGTTTAATAGTTGAGTAAAAGATTATGCAAATGATAGAACATGTAAAGGATATTGTCGAAGTCTATACTTGAAAGACTCAAAAGACAGACTCTATGTTGAAGTTGAACTTATTAAGACTATGTTCAAACCTTAAGGCTAAATATGTTTAGAAGTAGAATATATTCAGACTTATGTCCATATTGTAAAGTTTATTTTAAATGGAAGACACTCAAACTTTACTTCAGACAGAACACACTCAGACTTTACATACAGAACGAGACACAAGTCCAGAACATAGTAGATTGAGAATAAAGCATGTTCAGAATGAGACAATTTGACATAATATAACATAAGCCCCAAACATATAACGACTAGTGATCTGGTTTGGATTCTTCATCAAGATAGATTTGATTAACTCAATCTAATTGATTGACAATTGAATATTGAAGACAATAACTTTCTAAATGAAGAAGCTCTATTTATGGAAACCAAAATTCTGTTTGTATTGGCGATTAGAATCAATTTGAGATTATACTTTTGTCACTCAATGACTACTAAATCTCCTAGATACAGATCTGTCTAATGGATAGATTGGAAGATGATTCTCTATATACTGTCCAACGGCTAGTTTGGAAGTGGAGAAGTATTTAAGGAGGTCAAGGACTATCGCGGCCTCTCTTTTTCCATCTGGGGGAAAAGAAAGAAGGTTTGGGGATATTTGCCTAAAAAGGCGGACCAATGGCTCTAAATTAAGTGCGGGCTCTCCTAATCCCATACTTTGTGCGATGTTAATTTTGTTTTTTAGTTCTTAACAACTTATGTAATTCTAGGAGTCGCCACTAGCTTATTGGGGTCGGCTATGTCGCGACCCGATCTCGCCGCCCTCGAATGTTCAAGGGAAGGAAAGGTCGGGTTTAGGGGTACTTGTAACGAGAGTTCCCTCACGAGATCGCGAGCTCTCCCAAGCTCGTACCCCGCGTGATAGCGGGCTTATTTATGCAGTCTAATTGTTTAACAACCTAAGAATATACAGGAGTCGCCACTAGCCTCATTCTTTGGGGGTCGGCTAGAAAACCTATTGAAAGTCGGGAGAGTTCCCTCAATTCCTACGCAACCAGATATCTAGGTTCAGGGATATAGGTTACGTTAATATTTCTATTAACGTCATTTCGATACCTAAATAGTATGTTGTGTTTTTTTCTAACATGTCTATGCGTTTCTTTTTATATTTTTAGGATTGTTATTTCTAGACTAAGTGATCATGTGTGGTGGATTACTTTCATTCTATTTTATTCTATTCTATTCCTAAGAAATGAAAGGAAAACAATCAATGAAAATAAAATTGCAAAACATTAAGTAGACAATTAAGGAAAGCACTTAAACCTAATAATGCAATTCTAAAAATATAAAAGAGAAAACAATTGGGAAAGAAAGAAAACCCACAACTCGTCGAATTTTATACAATGCATGGAATCTGAGACATATGTCGGGAAAACAAATAGTACATGATAACGGTTGAAATGGACATTGACCTCCACCCTCTTCACGCTTTATCCATGTTCAGGAACTTATTCTAAATCTAGTCCAATAAACTAATAACTAGGTACATACAAATGAGAGAAACAAATATCACGTATCAAAACAATCAAAAGCAAGACATCTTTTGTATTAAAAAAGAGTGACTAAAGTCACAAAGTCTCTAGATCAAATTCTAGGTGATATCCCAAATAAATCTCATAGAGACACTATCATCATATCAACACATGAATTTCTAAAAATACTATAACATGAACTAGTCAGTCTATAATAGAACAGGGCAATATGTAACATAGGCATTCTAGAACATATTGAAAGTAACTAGACACATCTACTATTTCGTTTCAAGACTAACAGCAACTAGCCACAGAAAAGACAGCATTGCAGTTCAAGACAAATTCCAGATTTCAAAGCTCGATTTAAAAAAAAAAGGAAAGGCAGGGCAAATGATGACCAAATCGCACATATAATATGTTAATGGAAAGCTTGAGAAGCCTATTACAAATCTCTAAAAGACATTAAGTCCTAATAACATCATTTACCAGCTCGTTCTAGTCAAAACAGAACATTAGTAAGTTGAAACAACAAATCAATCTAAAACTGCTGCAGAATTGACAGATTTCGAAAGTGTTTTTCAGCGACCAAACGACATCCACTTTGGGCATGCAACATATCATATCGAAGCTCTAGAAGTATATTTTTTTTATGTCTAGAAGAGCTCGAGATCAACAAACCTCATCTAGCACCTCGTTTCAGCCCAAACAGAGAGTGACATATCAGGCATACGAAATTGCAGACTAAGGCAAATCAAGTTCAATCAACTTCAATGTTCATCATCAAAAGTCATCAACTCATTGCAAATCATGCGAGATCAGCATCATAAGAAAGATTAAAACAAGCCTACTTCTTAAGAGAAGTTGAGTCCAATTGATGTCAAATTGATAGTCGAAAAATGATCATCATGAGGACATACAAATCAACCACAAATGATTAGAATCATAATGCATAACTAATGGTGTATAAAACCATCTAGACAATGCACAAAGAGTAGTTTTAACAATGAATCACAGCAAACCCTACAACCTTAAAAGAGTCGACAAAAGTAACAAACCATGTTTCTATTTCTACAAATTTTTGCTTATATTCGCCAACTTCAGCCATCAATTTCATCTTTCAATAGATCTCTACTTGATCGAGAAAACTTCCCAAATTTGAGTAAAACAAGACCAGAACAGAGATTTATTACTTTCTAAAACTCAATCTGATTCGAATTGGAAACGAATATCACTTAAAGTCGGCGAGGCCAATGAGCACAGGTTTTAAGCATGCTATAATGCTGAAATTATTTAGATTGATTGGATCAACAGTAAGCAAGATGAAATCAATATGGGCATCATGATTTAAGTAAGCCACGAACATTTTGCATATAGATTGATGAAGACACTATGCAGATATCCATTCAAGCATTTTCACAAACATATGGCAGGCATCTCAGCTTAGTGGCCAAAATGCAAAGGGAGAATTAGCAACTTAAAATCACACAACCACATCATAATCCAAGCAGGCTCAAATTAATAGCGTATCTTCAATAAGATGCTACTTTCACTCTAAAGTTCTCAATCTCCACCTTTGAATTAATGACCCCTACTTGTTTATTCAAACCCTCGGTTTTGCCCTCAGATGACTAGAATTCGTAGCAACATCACTCTTATATTTTGACCATGAAATCCAATTACAACTAGTTCTGCTCTACAACAGAAATCTTGATCTACTTCAACACCAGATACAAGACCTAGCGGTTTTCCAGATATAGATTGTGATCAAGCCAAAGAGAGTGGTCCAAGAGAGAGAGTGACAAAACTAGCGCGAGATAGAGTGATCGAGAGAGAGAACCTGATCAAGCCAGAGATAGAGCCAAGAGAAAACCCCAGTGGTAGATGACGAACAAAGGAAATCGAGCCTCACACCCCAAGCTCTTCAATCGGCAGATACTCCGTCTTCTCCTTTCAGTTCTTTATCGAACCAACGCCTCCATGGAGATTGATTTAGCAGTGGCGGAAGAGACTTTTCGTCAGCGCACCGGACGAAGGTAGACGAGGAACGGGAGGCGATTCGCGATCTCGGAGCTTGGAGCAGGGAGTCAGAGCCGAGGCGAGCAGGCGGTTGATGACGAACAGAAGAGGTCGAATCAGGCTCCGCCGCCACTGTCGTCGCTGCTACCGACGCCGATCGGTTTCGGAAACTGGATCCCCTAGCAAGCTCTTCGCCGAATAAAGGAAACACCTCCGATCGCACACCGACGAAGGAAAACCCTAGCCTTCGATGAGAATTCTAAGAGAGAGAGAATGCTCCATCGAGAGAGAGTCTTCAAGAGAGAATGCCAGAGAGCGGGAGAAAACACTTCTAGAGAGAGAGAGTTCGCGGGAGAGCGGGAAAGAGAGAATCGATCTTGAAAATGCCCCCCCCATCTTTTTTTTCCTCTTTATATATTTTCACGCAAGATCAAATCTCAGCCCTTGGATTGAACTAAGGGCTAGGATTTGATCTTTTAAGAGTTCCCCTAATTGAGTACATGCCTATTTCAACGGCCATGATGAATTATTAATGAACGGTGACGATTAATTGCGAACTAATTTGGGATTTTCTCTCTATTTTTTTTTATTTTTTTTATTTTTATTTTCTTAATGATGTATCGACTAAAAATCAGGTGTTAATAGGCTAGAAACCAATCAAGACACGCGAGTATTGTCTCGATTCCTACGCAACTAGAGATTTCTAGGAACGGTGACTTGTTTACGCCAATGTTTCTATTAGCGCCCTCGCAGATACCACTAACTTGGAATGTTGTTTATCATAATCTTGATTACCAATTAATATCTTTATGAAATTGCTAAGTGTTAATGCAAATGATTTTGTAGGTTTTTTTTAATGTCTAGACTAATTCTAACATACTTTAGAAAAGAAATTTACACTCAAATTATTGAAAAGCAGTGCGGTAAATAAACATTCAAGAAATTGAAATGACTTAAAAGTAATGCGGAAAAGAAAAATCCGATACAAGTCGGGTAAATAATATTACATGGCTTTATTATCATGCCCGGGACAGGATCCCCATGAGCGAAATGAGAATTCAAATATGCATGAAATTACTCTAAATAATTTTAATCTACGCATAATGGATTATTTACAAAAATGGTTATAAAATACCAAAATAGCATTAAATTAGGAGTATGACCTTTTAAAATTATGAAAATTTCATAAATGTCATTTCTATCATAACTTGATACCATTTGTAATTTTTTTTTTTTGAAATTTTCATATTTTTTAATTTTTATTTAAAAATAATTCCTTAAACTGATATATGTTGATTTATACTAATATGGAACTACCCAGTACATGAATATAACAAGAACCTAGCTCAAATCGACTGTTTCAAGATTGAAGCTTGGTTTACGCATTTCGTCGAACACTTAGCGTGCATCAAATCACCCAAAACCAGCTTCCTTGGGCCATGTTTGCGGCCTTCAATCTTAACCCATAAGCAATCTCATGTGGAATTAAAAATATCAAGATTGTACTACCATATGCAAAAAGCAAGATTAGATAGAAATCATAGCTTAAAACACAAAATAACTAAATTGAAATCAATCTCAAATGTGTGGGTTGAGTTGATTTTGAAATCTGGGTTTGAACCCAAATCAAGGAAACATGTCGCATGCCCATATTCAAGTCTTGACACTCATCACATGCAAGATCTACAGAAAATATTACTTGATTAAAATGAAAGTAGGTAATATGGACTTTCAAATGTAACAAATATCACAGAGAACGATCAACTAGACACATCAATATGAACTCTCCAAGAAGCATACATGCATGATCTATGCTTGCCAACCATGTCTTAATGTGGATTGGCTTGATTTTTTGCTCATGTTATAGACTGTTTCATGGTTCAAAAGGAGATTTAAAGACTAAACCGGGTTTTCCTATGCATCATTTGTAGTCCTATTTAACATTCATCAAAGTTACAACGACAAAAAAAAAAAAAAAAAAAAAACCCATGCAAAGGAGAGTAACAAGTCAAGCATGTAGGGGTATTAAAGAGGTTTTAAACATTTAGAAAAATTTTCACCTCAGAAATCAATTCTCCGGACTAATTTTCCTCTTGATTTTCATTATCAAAACATGTTCAAACTCACCACTGCCTGCGGTGGCGTCGCTGGCTCGAGCTCTCTTCCTCTCACGAAAGGGAGGAGTTCGAATCCTAGAAGCATCGCTAGGGATTCTTACGCATGATGTCGGGGTGATGGATCATCCGCTAGCGCCACCCCAGGGTTTGCTCACCGATTGTCGGCTGTATGGAGTTCACTAGGTTACCAAAAAAAAAAAACATGTTCAAACTCAAACAAAAATACATTTAGGATGCTTATCTTGCTTCCTAATTTCTTTTTCAAGTGACTCTTGGTGGAGGAAACGATAAATTATCTTCCGGGGGGCACGTGGAAAGTGGCTCATTCAAATTGAAAGTGAGATCTGTAGAAGAAACAAACTGACAATGAAGATTTTCGTTGACCTCTAAAATTAGGCTCCAGAATCTCTTTTGTTAGCCAAATTAAAACCAACCCAAACTATATGTATTCTATTATGGGTTATAGGTCATGTATTTCCTCATTGTCTCTCACTTTTTTAAAAAACACTTGCTTTTCCTCACTCATGACCAACTGGGCTCAGTACTTGGAAAAATCTTAGGACTCCCTTGGCCCACTAGAAGGGTATCTTTTCTGGGGACTTTAGGAGGTCTTCTCGATCTCCATTTTGGACATGTGACCTATGGTTAGAAAGATTTTTGAGTGAAGTTCTAGTCTCTAGTTGAAGGTTTTGGCTAATTTTGGCTGCAAATTTGTGAAAATTTCATTTTTCTCTTTAAAGGTTGATCTTGAATTTTTGGGCTTTTGCTTTTCTAGAGTTGCTTCTGAGGGTTTTTTTATTTTTTTTGGGCACGATCGTGAGCTCTCTCTTCTCCTCCTTGTCTTCTACCTTTTGTGCCCTGAAAAAGCTTGCTTCAGTGATCTTCTCCCCCAAATTAAGGGATTTTTGGTCGGTCTTTTGTCCACCTACCAAGCGCCGATTGAGATAGTTCACCCACTTTCTAACCTAGCCAAATTTTCAACTTTTGCAGTTGTTAAGTGTGCAGATTTTGCTGCGATTTTCCCGTACTTTCAGCAGCTTATCTTTGACCAATTTTTGTCCACTCATACTTCCAATAATGGTTTTCCATCACTTGCAAATATCAAGCTAATTGGGCAGCTAAGTGGCATATGGTGGGGCCACCAATATGCCTACTTAGCAGCTTTGAATTAAGACTTAACCGTTGGCTAGGTTTTGGTGGTTGGTTTGAGTGCTTTAATCTATCAATTTGGCTGCGGTTTTTGATCAATTAGCAAGCTCATGTATATTAGTTTAAGATCTTGACCATTTTTTGCAATTGTCTCCACCCAATTTTGTAAGGGAGTCTCTTAAAGTTGGTCATTTTCTTGCCCGAGAATGCCAAATTCAATACAATTTGGTCCTTTTTGCCAAATTTGATTAATTAGACCTGACTCAAGTTCAATTTCAACTCAATTGGGGGCCGAGACGATGATTTAAGGGCTAGGGTGAAATTTTACAAAATTTGCAAATTAATCCCTCAACTTTTGGAAATTGCATTTTGGCCCCAACTTGTCATTTTAATTCCAATCTGACCTCCTAGGCTTGGCTAGTCACATTTAGATCATTGGCCACAACTTGCTTCTTATATATATATATATCTTATCTCTCTTTTTTTATAAATATTTTTAATTTTTTTCTTTTTTTTTTCTTTTGTAGGAAAAATATCTTCCATTTTAAAAAACTATACTAAACACCTAGATGATCTATATGCAAGAATTTGACATGAAATATTTTTGTGAAAAAACAAGTTCTCTTTTTTCGGAAATGATTTTTTTTTGGGCAAAAATTTAGGTGTCAACAAGGACCAATGAGCAAGTAAGAGACGAGCGTAGAATTTATAATTCCAAAGTCTGAGCAATCTTCGATCATACACTTATCTTTCGTGAGCTTAAACGTTTATGATCGTGAAAGAAATAACAAAAGAGTGACTTAGTGAGATAGTGTGATCTACCACTGAGTGTTTGCACTCAAAGTTATAATCTCTTATTGATCGTATAGTGGAATTTAGCCAAAAAGCTATTAGTGTGGGAGAGTGGACGTAGGCTTAATCTAAGTTGAACCACTATAAATTTCGCATGCAACATTCTCTTCCCTTGACTTTTCATATTTAAGTATGTTGCATACTTACAGGTTATTTTGGAAGTCTATTCCATCGCATAATAGATTATGAACTTCTACCAGAAGTCTGGTGGCTCGCTTATCAGACTCTGATCATTATTCAAACTTTGCTTGAAATTTATTGTATTCCATATTTATTTGTCATTGTTTATTTTAAACACCTATTTCACTCCCTCTAAGTGTTTATACTAGCCCTTTTAGAAGACATATTCCATATTACGCACGCATGTGCCTTCATATGTGAACAAACTATGACTATCAAGTACAAAAACGGTTCGACGAAGTGTCAAAATGCACACTTGTGAACCACATCAATCCAATATACAAGTTAGCATCATGTTTTAGGTCTAAGGATCTTACACCTAACTAAAGTATGAACAATTAGACATTGACCCCGCTAAAAAGCTTTCATGTCGTTAATCGTTCTATGTGTGTCACGTTTAGTGAACTTGTCCAAGACAAGCACCTATTTTCTAGCTCGAATATCACAATACCCAATGACTTGTGACTCATCCCTTCAAGTATCCAATATTGAAGTGAAGCTTGAGAACACACCGGTTTCAACGGGATCATCAATATCCTCTCAATGATCCATTGATCAGAAACTGTTTAAAGATTTAGCATAACTGTAAACCTGTTACACATTCTTAGCACCTTAAGAATAGGTTTAGTCATAGCTGATTTTATGGACTTCATTCATATAAATTGGACGATGAATGAAAAAAAAAAAACTTATTTGCCATTAAATAATCCCTAACATGTAACTATTACACGGTTGCTTTAGGGCATACAACTAACAATATTCTATGCATAGACAATCATGTCAAACAGAACCATTTCAAAGTATATCAAGCAAAGGCAAACACCATGGGTACACTGGTAGGTCACATGAACAAATAACATTGTGTTTTTCTAGTTTGCTTTAAGGAGTTATCTTGATAAATGGTCCTTGCATGTTTGAAGTAGTGTTAGTTCCACACTCTCGTTATCTTAATATTGAGCATTGAAAAATATTATTCTTAATCAAAATCTTGCATTGCACAATTTGACTTTTTCTATCTATTCATATAATATAATTTTTTTATAATATATGAATGTTAGCATGTAAAATTACGATATAATTTTAATTCATTTGTGATCATTTGAGATTCGAATGGTATTTCAAGTTTTCTTGTGAGAAAATGCAAAGTTGTCCATTCCCTCACGTTCATAAGGACAGGGTCAGTAAAACCTTTGCTCCTATTCGACACGCCTTCAATTCTTCTCTCCTTCGAGCTCAAGTCCTTCAATTTATATACGTGAGAGAAAGGTCCGTGTTTTGTTTGGCAATTTTCCACATGCTTGTGTTGGAGAAAGAAAAAGTTTGTGGTTATCTTTGACTGTCACACTGTTGTATCCTCCTGCTAACTAGGGGTGTACATGATTCGGGTTGGATCGGTCCACCCCCTAACCCTAGGCTCAACTTGCATAGTGCTGATTCTCAATTTTTCGGATCGAGGATCGACCCTATTGAGCTTGAGACCGAGGACTGGACCAACCCAATAGGTTCGATCCTGTTCCAAGGTTAACTCGGGACCAACTAATTATTTTTTATTTCATTTTTTGTACTCATTGAAAAAGCGATTGAAGACTGGATTGATCCAATGGGTCCGGTTAGATTCCAAGGTCAACCCGAGACTAACCAATAATTTTTTATTTCATTTTTTGTACTCCTTGAAAGGACAACCGAGGACCGGACCAACCCAATGGGTTTGATGATGAGCGAGGTTGGCTAAAAAAGGCAAGTGGTAAGGGTCTAGTGGGGTGAGCGTTGAACAGAGTGAGCATCGAGTGTCGAGCGGGGAGCAAGCCAAGTAAACATCAAGTGACAAGTGGCACAAGTGACCCAAATTGAGGGAGGCAAGTGTCGAGTGGTGAGCGGAAAAATTGTTTCTTTTGATTTTGGCAAATTGAAGACTAAGAAGACAAATAAGACGGAAGAGAATGAATACTAGAGGAAGATGTCGTAAGGAGTTGTTTATGACATTTTGGACGTCGTGAGGACTCTTCAAAAAAACATTTTCCTCCTTCGTAAATTATGACTATTGACGTCGTAAAAGACATTAAAAATCTAAGTTATCAAAGAACAATGTAAAATTACTTGAACTCCTTACTAAAAAGTTGTTTAATGTTGTTGATGTTTTTTTTTTTTTTTAATGTTTTCTCTCTCTCTATATATATAGTCAAGGTTATTCTTTGAACTCTTAGGATCGAGAACCAACTCATACGGTGTAGGTCCAGGAAACCTAGGATCAAGGACCAACCCAGTCTCCCTAAAAATCGAACTAGGATCGGCAAGATTGGGCTGATCCAAGGTCGGTCCAGGGTTGACTATGGACCAATGCTCACCCCTACTACTAGCACAACTCATTATTTAATGGTACCATTAGCTTGGAAAAGAGACTGTCAATGCTCAGCCACACATTTTCCATAGGAGGGAGAAAGGTTTGTATTTTGCTCGTCAATTTCCCACTTGATTGTGTGGAAAAAAGGAAAAATCGGTGATTATGTTTGACTTTCACACTGTTGTACCCTCCTGCTAGGACAACTCGTGATTTAACGGTACTATTAGCTTGGAAAAGAGACGGTAAATATTCAATTGCACATTTTACTCAAGGGAGAGAAAAGGTCTGAACTTTGTTTGGCAGTGTCCCACGTGCTTGTGTTGAAAGAAGGAAAAGTTTGTGATTAATTTTTACTGTCGCACGATTGTACCGTCCTACTAGCACAACTCATGATTTAACACGTATCCTATGTTACGCGTTAAAAACAGCCAATAATATATATTCCATATAAAGTAAACTCTTCTACTCCTAAGCATCCAAAAAGAGGACTCATTTCGGATTCCCCATTTCCTCGAACTACAACATAACTTACCACTTAAAAGATTGCAAATCCAGACCATCATGTCGTCAGAAAAACACGTCGCCGTCCTCGCCTTCCCGTTCGGCAGCCACCCTTGGCCTCTCGCCAACCTGCTCCTTAGGCTCGCAACCGTCGCCTCGAATGTCCACTTCTCTTTCTTGAACACGGCCAAGTCCAACGGGGTCATCTTCCCTCTACCGTCAGGAGCCGAGCTACCCAGCAACGTTCGAGTCTATGACGTCAGCGATGGCCTGCAGGATGGCCACCGTGAGGCGACGAAGCATCCGAGAGAACACGTGGAGTTGTTCTTGAAAGCGGCGCCCGAGAGTTTTGGAGCGGCTGTTGATGCTACAAAGCAAGACGTGAAGAAGAAGGTGAGTTGTTTTCTGACCGACGCTCTCATGATTTTTGCAGGCGAAATGGCAGAGAAAATGCAGGTTCCTTGGGTAGCCCTCTGGGTCCCCGCTCCGCCTTGTTTAGCGGCGCATGTGTACATTAACATCATAAGTGAGCTCCGTGGTGAATCCTCCGACGGTGGTGCCTCCACCGACGATGGCAACGACGATGACATGAGCCTCGGAGTAATTCCAGGATTATCTATGATGCGCACTTCGGATTTACCTAAGCAGCTAATCGATGATCAGGACACATCAAGGAGCGCATGCATGCTGCGCGAGGTAGGGCATGTGCTCCCACATGGCACCACCGCTGTTGTCATGAACTCCTTTGCGGAAGTGACCCCAACACCTCTGATAGTGGACCTAAAATCCAAGTTCAAGATGCTCCTCCAAGTGGGGTGCCTCACTGTGTCATTCCCCCTGCCGCCGCTGCCGTCGAGCTCCGCCTCCGACACAACCGGTTGCTTGACATGGCTCGATGCCAGAGACCCTCGGTCTGTGGCGTACATATGCTTCGGGACAGTGGCAATGCCATCGCCAAATGAGGTATCTGCTCTTGGGGAAGCTTTGGAGTCTACTAAGACCCCATTTCTATGGTCCGTCAAGGAGCACGTGATGGCGTTCTTGCCCAAGGGGCTCCAAGAGCGGACGAGAGAGTACGGGAAATTCATCCCATGGGCTCCATAGGGCCAGGTGCTGAGCCACTCGGCGTGTGGGGTCTATGTGACGCACTGCGGCTACAACTCGGTGTTCGAGAGCGTGGCGGGTGGCGTGCCGATGGTATGCAAGCCATTCTGGGCGGACAACATGATGAACGGGAGGATGATAGAGGAAGTGTGGGGGATTGGTGTGAAAGTAGAAGGTGGGACCATAACGAAGAGTGGGATGGAGAAGGCACTGGAGGTGGTGTTGAGGGGTGAGGATGGGAAGGAAATGAGGAAGAAGGTTGGTGAGTTGAGGGAGAGATTGGTGGAGGCTGCTGGACCCGATGGGAGTGCTGAGGCCGATTTCAAGGTCCTTGTGGAGCTCATCTCCACTTCATGAAGCGCATCATGCACTAGCTCCAATTTGTAGCAAACTTTAATAAATCTACTAAGTGATGTGTCTCAAACTACCATTGGTCGCGAAATCAATGTCATGTGCTCATGGTCAATGCTTAAGGTCTATTTAAGTCCAACGTAATATTTAGTAAATCAATGTCATGTACGCATGGTCAATGCTTTTGATGTTTTGGGTATGGTTTGAACTCTCCATTCTATTTTGGCATGGCCTCAAATGAGTTCTAATATGGACTTTTCTAGAATAAAAGTTTTTGGGCTATTGTAAGAATGATAACTTGTTATAAGTCACAATTTCTTAAAGGTGTAGACCCCACAAAATTATATAATAATTTGTTATTTAGTTTCTCGTGATCCTAAAAAGACTGTTATTCTCATGGTAGATTAAAAGATTATAACCCAATCATTTCTCTTTTAATTTCTTTTCGCTTCATTTATTCCTCCATCACTAATTGGAGGAAAACATGATCTTTTATCTCTTTCGTTGTTGTGATTGAATATAGCATATGAAGGAATTTATTCCAAATATATCAAACTTTGCTCGTAGCTAGGATATAACTTGCCAAAATACCAAACTCTTGAAGATCATAATCTGTAGAAGAAAAAGATAGGAGAGAGTCATAATATGATTGGGTGAGATGGGTGAGAGTTGTTTGGAGTGATTATTGCTCATAGTCAGGATCTAATGTGGTTGTGTGATGGGTGAGAGTTGTTTGGAGTGATTATTGCCAATGTCTGAGTTTGGCATTTTGACAAGCTAAATCCTAGCTGCGAGCAAAGTTTGATATTTTGGGAATAAATTTCTTCATATCCCCGGCGTCAACAGCATTTCCGAAACTCTCCGGCGACACTTTCAGGGACAACTCCATGGGTTTGTAGATGAAAATGATAGGAGAGAGCCATGATATGATATGACTATGATGTGGTTGCATGATGTGTGAGAAGTGTTTGGCGTAGTTATCGCTAATGTGTGACTGTAGCATGTTGGAGTATATAATGTCTCAAACTCGTAGTACTCCTTTAGGTCAGACCACGACTTCAAAAAAACATGTGTTTTCAACATAGGAGGGGCCAACGATGATCTAATAAGACTCTGTGAGCTTTTCTTGTGTACTCTAGAATATTCCTAAGAGCATCCTCGCCAGGTCTTCTTGGATCATTCTCAGTTCTTTGTACATTGAAAACCTATGCTTTCCTATCTAATTTGGCAATGTCCTCGTGGATCTTCAGTATGGAAGGCATCAATTTGCAACTTGAATTGCCAGATGGCTTCCGTACGTTCCCACTTTGCTTCACTTTTAGGCCGACCCTTGCATTAGATCGACCTTTCATTTCGGTGCACAATATCTCTTGGCGGATCGAGTCATGCGTAAATGATAATGGTGCACCAAAGTGAGAGTATTTAATTTGATGGAAGTATATACACGATAACGAAGCAAGTTGGAAAGCCACGGAAGCTTTTGGCAATTTAAGAAAGTACGTGGCCACAGGTCTAGAGGTTTTTAACGTACGAGGACCAAGGATGAAAATCGGGCGAGCTTTTCTTGTGTACTCCTATGGGCTTTGTGAGAATTATATATTACATTAGAGTGATTGTGGATGAAGAGATAGAAAACCTCCATTGAGAAATACTTTTCTATATATATACATATATTTGAGACTCTCCTCTTCATTTGTATCATCTCACAAGCAATAAAGAATTCAAAATTTTCCTCTTTAAGAGTTTTTGTGACATATGCATCCATGATCTCTTTTGGCCCCTGCTAAGATGATGGATTTGTCATCGCTTCGCCCCTTTTTTAATGTGTAAGCTTTGAATTCTCTATGATATTCCATGTACTAGGGCGCACATAATAACCATTAGATTTATCTATTTTTATGTTCCCCGAAATAGGCTCGAAACATAATTCCGTTTGGTAATGCAATTTCATTTTTCTATTTCTGGAACAGATTTCTACTCCAGAAATAGTTTTGGACCAGATATTAGAAGTTAGAATTTTTAACTTTCCTATTTCTAGAATAAAAGTGGGAGATGAAAACTTTTCCCATCGTTCACTCTTGTCACTGCCCACCCACCACCATGGGGCTTTGGATGCCCGTTGTTGACTACCGTCGCATGTCGTTGGATGTCAGTCGCTAGCCGTCCCTTGGATGCTAGCCCTCAGTGGCCAATCAATGGTCGTTGGCCGTCAAACACCTATCGGATGCAGCCCCCAATTGTTGGTTGTCGAATGCCAGATGCCTCCCATAACAACTCGGGAGCGAGAAATTCTATGTTATTATTAAATGAATTTCTATTTCAAAAGAGAATTTCAAACCCATATTTTTGCTCAGCAACTTATTCGAAGAATGAGAATAGAAAAATCAATTTCTAGCCAAAAATTGATTTTGGAATAGAATGGTGGTTACATGCATGCCCTAAAGATACACCTTATTTTGTAGAGAAATTAAAATGGATTGGAGAAGGGCAAAGGTGTAAATGGATTTATTGATGATATGAACAATACTTAGGGTGCATTTGGTTCAGCTTTTAGAAAAAGCTTTAGGAGAATGCAAAGGCTTTTAGCTAAAAGAACTTTAAAAAACAAATACTATTTTAAACTGAAATTAAAATGTGCCTCGAAACAAATACCATGAATTAAAGGATCTCTTCAAATGTTTGTGAGAATTTGCCAAGTCAATTAGTAAGTGAAATTGCTCCATCGTCTTTTTGACATTTTGCAATTTAAATAAATAGCATCCCCATGGGTTATATATATCAACTTCATAACTGTGGGATGTGTACATATTTCCGAGACAAACCTTTAGCTAATTGATGTTATATTCTGTGCACAAACAATCATGCCTAATAGAACTATTTCAAGGTCTATCAAGCAATGGCAAAAACCATGGGTACACTGATAGCTCACATGAACAAATAACATTATGTTTTCTAGTTGAATCAGGGACTTGCTCTAATCAATTGCACAATGCAAAGGACATGGAAATCGTCTGGTCCAATTGCATTCATTCCCTGAAAAATGCAGCTCAAAACTCATTTAAATCGAAAAAGATGCAACGAAAAAACAAAACAACAAAGATACAGACTCTTTCACATCTCCAAACAAGGCAAAACAAGGTTCTGCTCCTATGTGACAGCAAAGCACTCCTTGCTGAGCTAGGGGCCGGCTTCATGGACTTGTCCCCACGCTTCCATTCAGCCAAGCAAACCTCATCGGAGTTATCTTGCACATGCTGCAAGGCCTATGAAAATGAAAATTCACAATGGTGAAAATGATATATTTTCAGCCAATTGTGTAAGAGTGACCCTTAGTGCATATCATAATAGAGATGAACTTGGCCAGGTGCAAAGGCACCATAATCAATTGATTTGTCTAAAACAATTTTTTTTTTTTTTTTTGTATCTTAAAAGGTAATTAAAACCACCAACAACAGCTATTACACCTCTTGAATTGTTCTATATTGAAACAGGATATGCACAACATGAAACAAGACTGTTAAAAATGAATACAAGCGCCCATAAATTCAGCATCGGGAGGAATGTAATGGAAGAAAGTTAGCATCAAATTGAAAGATCCATTTAGCATTACAAGAACATATGCGAAGTCCTAGAGAAAAGTCCTATTGTGCCAAAAAGAGAATATGCTTACCAAATTCTAATACAGCCTTCAAGAATTCTTATATCAAATTGTTAAATGGAACACGGCAACATTAATGAACTAAAGACCAATCCTATTGATTTCCAGAATTCTTAACAAAATCTTCCCGGAATTATAAGGGACAAGAGTTCCTAAAAGTGCAAAGGTAAACTTGATCCAAAATTTCATAAAACGTTACTGCTATGAAGT
Organism: Eucalyptus sideroxylon; assembly: GCA_014182405.2. Classification (NCBI taxonomy): domain Eukaryota; kingdom Viridiplantae; phylum Streptophyta; class Magnoliopsida; order Myrtales; family Myrtaceae; genus Eucalyptus; species Eucalyptus sideroxylon. The sequence continues at coordinate 14,006,336 of CM024550.2, read as the reverse complement.
TTCCAAATTTACCACTACATTAAATAAAAATGAAAAACTCCACCACTTAGGACACCTAAAGACGTGCAATAACCGATACCAAATTTATCTAGTCAAATGAATGACTTATAGAGCAAAGTCAGGACATGGTTTAGCACATGCCAATATTAAAGGAAAGAAATTGACTATCTGCTTCAAGGAAAAGTACACAACAACATCCTTCATAAGGAGAAGACAATATGAGGGCGTGATGGCATTACAATTGAACTTTTCCTCACAATGGATCAGCTATAAACATCATTGGGAGCCCTCTTGCCTTGTTGCACGGCGTCATATTTTCTTCAAGATCTCAATTTCCATAAGCCTTGGAAAAGTAGCATCTTTAAGGAATGTAACAGAGTGTCGCGTGGTGCTAACTTAGGTTTCCGCTACATCTATTACACATCCGTGCTGGTAGTATGAACATCCTTAAGCACTAATTTGACAATCCAATGGAACTTCAAACGTAATGTGTATGGTTTTCCCTCTGCCAAATATCATTCTATTCATACAAGAAAAACCTATAAATGCCTTCCTTGTTTCTATGCTGTTAAACTAAGAGTTTTCGAAGAACTCAACTCAGATGCAAAATTAAGATAAGTACTAAGTTCTGCAACAAATTTCCATTCAATGCAGCTTTAGGAGAGGGCAATATTGGATATGACAATAAAAGATTGTACAAATGCCACATACGAAAAACCAACATGTTGTTGACATCAGACAACAATCAAAACTATGAAATCTAACATGTCTTGGAATTGCATGGATCCATATTCTAGACAACATGCTCTTAATAGATAGGAAAAAAAGAGAGAAAAAACAGCAAGTTTCTAACTAAATAAGTGCCCAATGTACTAGCAGAGTTCAATACAATCCAACTAGAGGAACAAGTTAATATGACAATCTTACAGGAAATAATGTTTTCTATTCTCAACCTCCTCTTTCCCAAGAAAAACAATAATCAATTGATTGTCACTGCAGTTTTTACTTAGAATAGCCAATCAAGAGCTAAATCAAAGGAGACTAAATTGCTAATTGAGTTGAGTTGGACATTAGCTGGAGAGATTAGTAGTGAAAGCGAAGGTACCTTGCCATGGAGCTATGAAGAGAGAGGAAGCTATCATGATAGGAGTTGTGCTTGCGCTTCTGCTTTAGGTGCTTCATGAAGGTGACATTCCATTTCTTTGGAGCTCCCGTAGTCGTTGGATTTGGGATGAAGAAGATTTCTAGGGATTATTTTGGAGCCCAAGGGAGGGCTTTGAGGTGGTTACACCCAAGGCGCAATGACGCTGGGGTTGCACGATCTTAGCAAGCCTTGCGACAACAGCTCCGAAGCAACGATACGACCATTAACCAGGCGATCAACGGCAACCATCAACCAAGCAACCAGAGGTGACTAGGCAAGCGATATACCCCCAACAATATGCGAGGTGAATGACTAAAGTGAGTAGACGAGCGAAGAGAGGTGAGAGAAGAGAGACATAGATCTGAGGGTTTTTATGTTAAAAGGGGTAAATGTGGAATTACATTTAATGAGTGAGGATAAGATTGAAAATTTTTAAAATTCATTAATTCAGATCTGTTGCATGCCGAGAAACCCAAAATGCCAAAGCAGGTGGGAGTAGGGGTGTTAACAGTTCGGTTCGGTTCGGTTTTTTTGAAAAACCGAACGGAACCGAACCGTTAAAAAAATCTTCCTAACCGAAATTTCGGTTCGGTTTGGTTTTCGGTTTTCGGTTTTTAACTTTTGGTTTTCGGTTTTCTTCTTTTTTAATTTTTTTCAAGAATCATCACCACCCCAGAGAAGCAAGAATCTCCAGATTTCTTTTCGTTTCGCCCTGCTGGGATCTAGATGAGTGTTCTTGGGTACCCAGATGCGTTCGACGCACCGGAGCTTCAGGTGTGGAACAACGCCGCCTTCGACAACAGCGAGTCGGAAAACTCCGCCGCCGTCGCCGCTGCCGTCTAGGTGTCTTGGTCGTCCGTCAACCCCGTCTTCGTGAAGCTCTCCGACACGCTCGAGTCCAATGACTTCAGCAAGGAAATCCAGAGCCTCGAGTGCGCCAATTCCCAGATTTCCCTCAAATCCTCCGTTCCTTCCAAGATCCAGTGGAAGCAGGGCGTGCTGGAGCCCCTGTCGGCCAAAGCCATAGATCAAGAAGGCAATGGCAAGACTATAGATGCGGAGATTGAGGAGGTAGAGAAGGAGATCACGTGCCTATCGTTGAGGCTCGAGGCGCTTCGCCTTGAGAAGGCCAAAGCTGGGGACGAGAAGAAGCCCCACGGGAGAGTCGTCTCGGCCAAGTTCAAGGAGCCGAAGCAAGTGGTGGGGATCGGAAGAGATCCGGATGCCGCGAAGAGGATCAAGGAGACTCTACTGTCAAGCGTGAAGCCGAAATTGAATTGGAGAGGGCTTAGTTTGGGGCTGGTGGAGATCCGCTTCAAGCGCCGGCAAATTGCGTCCCTCGATCAAGGGAGAGTTCACTCTTGGTTTGTCGATACAGAACCGGAGGAATCGTGCTTCTGGAAGCTGGAGGAGATTGAAAGTCATGAAGGAGAGGATAGATATTATCGGTTTGTGGTTCGGTTCGGTTCGGTTAACCGATAAAAACCGAACCAATAAAAAGTATCGGTTTTTAATGAGAACCAAACCGAAAACCGAACCGAAATAACCGAAATTTTCGGTTCAGTTCAGTTCGGTTCTCGGTTCGGTTCTTTACACCCTTAGGTGGGAAGGAGCCTCGATTTAAAGGCCTCTAGGGAACGCTAGCATTTGCAAAATGGGCTCCCAGAATTTAATGCCAAACACACTAGCATTCGTCTGAGGGTCTTTAGAGGCCCAAGAGGCTTTGCAATGCTGTTCCCAAACACAGCCCGGCAATTACGAAGCCTAGCGTAAAGGTTCAATTTCAGCCTTTCGGCTTTCGAAGCCAGCCCTTTTATAGCCGGTCGTAGGCACAGAGCTCGGTTCTTGACCAATCATGTAGTGATCGTGCTTAGCCTTTAGGCCATAAACTCATCGACACCGCTTCGCCTTAGCTGCCAAGAAGAAAATCATAATTCAATTACTTTTGGAGGAGAGAACATACCGAGGTAAGTAATGTTTTATCAAGCACCTAAAGACAACATCGACATGCATAAAATAAAAAAAGATCCGCTCGTTCAAAATATTTTGAATATTTTATGAAAATTAAGACGTTAACGACACATCCCAAAATCTGGACTTGGGGCTCAAGGGGAAAGAAAAAAGGACAGAAAAGAAAAAGAAAGTAAACCGTGGGCTCCAAGGCAAAATTGATTAGGAATTGGATTCTCCATTTTCGCTAGAACCTTCCAGGATATATGTCCCGGAAAGCTCATGCCCTTTTTCTTTTATTTATTCCTTTTCTTTCTAAAAGAAAAATGAAGTTTCCAGATACTCAATTCCACCATAAATAAACTTCTGCACCACCTTCTTCATCCTCGTCATCCTCTTTCTGCGTCTCAGAATCTCCACCAACCTCCGTCGTCTCGTCGTCGTCGTCGCCTCGCCATGCTGAGCAGATTCCCGGGAGCCATCACGCAAGACTGGGACGCCATTGTCCTCCACAAGTCGAAGCCCAAGTCGCAGGACCTTCGGGACCCTAAGGCCATCAACAAGGCCCTCTGCTCCGGCGCCCCCGTCCAGACCGTCAAGAAGTTCGACGCCGCCTCCAACAAGAAGGCCTCATCCTTGGCGCTCCTGGCCGTGAGCGCCTGAAAGCTGGACGAGGCCGCGGAGCCGGCGGCGTTCGAGAGGGTGCCCGGCGAGGTGCGGCAGGCCATCTAGAGGGCGCGGCTGGAGAAGAAGATGAGCCAAGCCGAGCTGGCGAAGTAGATCAACAAGCCCCCCAAGGTGGTGCAGGAGTACGAGAACGGCAAGGCGGTGCCCAACCAGGCCGTGCTCGCCAAGATGGAGCGGGTCCTCGGTGTCAAGCTCAGGGGTGGCGGCTGCGTCGGAGGCGAGCGGAAGTTGTTAGACGCAAATTGCGCAACCCCAAGATCTCCATAACCAAAACAAGAACATGCATAATTGAGTAGAAAGATTAACGCAACTGTTTTGGGATTCATCGAACATAAAGCGGAAGCATAAAAAAGGATTATCCACATATATCAAGGGGATCCACGCATCAAGTCCTTCTCCTCTATTGCCCTCCGTATCACTGGCTCAATGAGGCGGCCCCCCTCACGTTTACCGTTAGGTAAACGCTCCTTAGGTGAGGATACATGTGAGAATTAGGGTTAAAGGAGAGACTTAAGTACTATTTATAGAGTCTCTAGCCAGTCCCCCTCATTATGGGCCAGGCTCAACTCGGCCCACACTAGCCAGCCCCATATTAGACTAATTAAGAAACCTTCTACCTCACCTTAGACTAGCTTTGTTTTACGGTAACCGTAAAAACAGTAAATTACAATATCAATTAATGTAGTCCACATTAGGAAAACTCTTACATTCTCCCACTTGGACTATATTAATTGAAATCGTACCTTATGCGTGCACATTGGTCTAGAGATAATTCTTAATAGTCAATCCTATCCCATAAAGTCTCAAACACCGAATCATGGCGGTAACTGCATGTATACACACAGAGCCTTCCATTGTCACGAATGTTCTCAACTTTATTGATATGGATTCAATATGGTAGTGTGTCAAATAGATAACATCTCTCATAGAGAGATCCTATTTGTCAGTCATCATTCTCTTACCTTAGGTGTCACAAAAAACTTGTGCAACTAGAGAATGCTTTATGGTTCCAATGAACCCACATATGTATTGTCCTTATAATTAACCTTTCTTTATGTATCACAAGACATATGCACAAGGCTAATAACCGGATGCCCGGATGCCCCTAGCCTTCATTCAAGGTCTATACAATCCCTTGAGACTTTATCAATATGTATTCAACATAATAACAACACATTCAAAATATTTTATTGAATGCAAAAGTTTATACATATCAAACCGTTACTAAGTGTAACGAACCACAGATGTGAACTTTATCAAAGTAAAGCCAAAATAACTCCCACTAAACAACGGTATCCGAAGATACTCCTAGGCCCATGTTAACCATATGTTACTAAAATACACATGGGTGTAGGCCTTTAGTTAGTGGATCTGCAACCACATTATCTGTGAAAATATGTTATATTATAAGTCACCTTTATGTACCGTTTCTTTATGGTCAAAAATATCTGACCACCATATATTTAAACCCCTTGAGACCTTTATAGTAAATAAATAATACAACAAATTTGTTATCTCAATACAACCGTATAGGTTTATCCATCAAGCTAAAACGATCAATTCCGTCATGAGGTTTTGGAGTCTAATAGCCCAAGTAACAACCTAAAAGAATGTTACTAACACTGCATACATAGTAAAAAATAACAAAGAACTTTATTTACCGCACTTCCTACTAACATAAATCTATATTCCGTTATTGATTGCATGTCATCAGAACAGCCAGCAAAGTTTACATCTAAATACTCTACTAATTGCAAGAATTGAACATGTCTATAAATTAGCATATAATCTCTTGTCTTCTTTAAGTACCTTAAAACCTTCTTGACAGCAACCCAGTGATCATGTCCTGGATTTGACCGATATCTGCTTAGAAGTCTCGTCACAAAGACAACATTTAGTCTAGTGCAAATTCGAGCATACATTATACTTTTAAGTGCACTGACACAAGGTACACCATTTAATTAGATTTTCTAAATATCTAAATAAGGACAATGTGATAGATTTAGTCCATCACCCTTAACAACAGGAGCAATTCCTGGCTTGCAATGATGTATATTGAATATTTCCAATATACAATCAGCAAATGTCCTCCGAGAAAATCTAATATAATATGGCAAAAATAATCCTTACAGACCTCAGTATTGTCTCAATGTCACAACTTATAAGCAAAATATCATGTACATAAAGTATGAGAAAAAATAAATTTCCTCCCATTGACCTTGCAGATATTGAATTACTTTGTTCCCAATTGAACAAAATAACAACACTATGAAACTTTAATAATATTGTCTGGAAACTTGCTTAAGACCATGAATTAGAACTTTTCAGTCTACACACAAGTTTACTTAAATCTGCTGCAAAATCATCCAGTTGCACAATATAGATTTAGTATCTATTTGGCGTAACTTTATATCAAAATAAATTATTAATGCCACATTCACTCTGAAAGAATCTTTTAAAGAAATAGTTATTTCTTCAATATAAACAATCCACCCATCTTTCAGAGTGAAAACTTTAGTTACCAATTTGGCTTTAAATTCCACAATCTTTCTTTGAAATTCTTTTAATTTTGTACGCCAATTTGCAACTAATGAACTTGTAATCTTTAGGCAAGTAAGTTTCCAAACACTGTGATGTTTCATAGATTGTATATCGCATTTTATGGCATCTAATCACATACTTGATTGAGAATAAGAAACAACATTTATAAATATGTCATTACATCAACCATATAGTGGATATTGTAATCATGCTTTCACAAATAGACTATATAGTCTGATGGTATAATTGATCATCTTTCCTTAACAAATCTCCTTAATAAAGCTGCAATCACTTCATTCTGCACTTGAGAGGTTTAAGAAATTTCATTATAAACTATATCAAGAATAATACCTTGAACCTCAACAAGTTTAGTCTATGGTACAGGAGATTCCATAATTATCTGTATAGGTAAAGACAAAAACATAGTAACCTCCATCATACTATTATCTTTAATAATCTGAGAGTAGCTATCCTCTACAATTACTTCAATATTTAGAAACTTTAGAGTATGCGATTCCATAATTATTGTACCTTCTTTAGGGTCATAAAATCAATACCCCTTTTGTATATGAAAAAATTGCTTTCATAATATCAGCCCACAAAAGACCAGATAAATTAGTCTTACTAATCATACTCATCACCATGTTCAATATGGTGCATTTATGCCTTTCGCCCAAATCTTTTTGTCATAATTTTCAGGTATAGTAATTAAATTACCCCCAGAATCTACCAAGTATTTGACAAATGACCCTTTAAGCTATTTCGCATTGTCATACTTGCCAAAATACTCATTGCCACTGTTAAACCTGACAACCTTTTAATCATATACGAGATGTATATGTCATTAGGACTTAAACACAATTTTTGCAGATGCGTCCTAATTTCAATATCAGACAAGACATAATTTCAAGCAACTAAGGCTTCCATCATCTTATAGCAGTGCAGTCCGCAGGCAAATCTCTTATCAAGTGTTCTAGAATAGAACGCTTCATGGACAATAAGCAAATTCAATTGCTCTTTTCTCAAGCAACAAATCATGTGTCCACAATTTAAAATTTGAAGCAGTAAAAACCTCAATGATGACGGAATTACCATTTACAGAAAAGGTGACTGAAAAACAAACAGTATATAATTAGCATCATGTGAGCATTGTGTAACTTGACGTACAAGTACACATCCAAAGAGTTACATGCAAAATCACATAATCACCTTTGGGCAGAATACATGACATGCAATTGTACACTCCCAACATGATAAGCGTTATGAGAATATGTTCCAATTCTTCATGAATTCATCACCTTTGGGCATATGAATCACTAGAATCAGTCATTCCTCCACTACACTATCATGTATCCCTCCATGAACTAATACACAATCACCTCCTTTGGGAGTATGATTACGCATTAGACCAGGAGACAACCCAATCATTATACGAGACCGAAATTTCTCGAACCCAATCAAGCGTGCCACTTTGGCAGTCACTACTCAATTGAATCATTGAAATTCTCTCATACCAGGGATATAAGCTTTACTCCTCACATACACCATATATATGTGATTTTAACTTTAGTGATAGGGGCATCATATCACCAAAATCACATATCATGCTAATACATTGCTTTATTCATTAATAAAAAATTAATCATATATATATATATATATTGATCATAATAACACAAGAAACTTCTCATAACAGAGAATAAAACATCTCTTATGCACCACAATTACATATTACCAAAACAACATAAAAAGAATGCTGATCTATTATATCTCTCACAAATTAACATCAATAGTAATACAGGGTACACCAAATCAACAAGCACTATTGCTCATGAGTTTCATACGGCAAAACATGACTCCAAGGCCAACATCTGATTTATTAGCCAATTTTAAGCAACAAATTATCATTGTAATCAACCAGTGGCCTATTAATTGAGTCAAACCAGAGAACCAAATATTTAAAATTTAACAGTAGATACTATTGCTCTGCATAAATGTTGTCATACTCCTTAACCATAAAAAATATTCAACTTGATAGACATTAACAAGTGACCAGATGAGTTCATGTACGATATGCAGTAACTTAATTGACATGCATTACCCACATTCAGCAAATGTGTTAATCAGTACATCAGTTTAGTCACGAGTCCTTAAGTCATCTATTATTCAAAGATTACCAGCGTATAAAAGAGTATGTATGAGCAATAAAAATTTCATGACTTTATTGTTTCTCATCATCTCAATACATCGCTCAAATACAATCTCATACGAATTGTATCTCATTAAACCAGCTTCAGTTCACAATAAAGTTTGATTTTTATTGATGAATCACAAATTTTATTATGTGATAACATACTAGTAACCCATCACCTGTATTTCCAAAATCAAAGAAAATACAAGAAAAATACGCAAAAATACACTAAAAATTCACGTATTTAGGATTCCATATGCAATTTCACATCAATAAAATCATCAAACATATAAAATAAATATACCACAAGATAGGAAATCACCATACGAGTCCAACGCCGCCAACCACGCGCCAAAATAAGCCCCCACGCGCCCGCACGCGCCGCCTGAGTGTGCGGCACGTGGGGATCACGCGCGGCGCGCGTTCGACGCCCAGGCGGCGCGTGGCCGCGCGTGCGGCATCCCCTGGCATCGCGCCGCCAACGCTCTTTCTTGTCTCGTCTCCCCCAATCCAAATTTGTGATTTAATTTAATTTTTATTGAACAAAAAGTCTCGAAAATCACAAATACAAGATCTGTACTAATTAGGGCTAATCCGTACAAATTATGGCAAAAACTTTATGCTTTCAAGTTCTAGGGTTATGGTTGCTCTGATACCACATGTTAGACGAAAATTGCACAATCCCAAGATCTCCATAACCAGAACAAGAACATGCATAATTGAGTAGAAAGATTAACGCACCTGTTTTGGGATTCATCGAACATAAAGCGGAAGCATAAAAAGGATTACCCACATATATCAAGGGGATCCACACATCAAGTCCTTCTCCTCTATTACCCTCCGTATCACTGGCTCAATGAGGCGGCCCCCCCTCACGTTTAGCGTTAGGTAAACGCCCCTTAGGTGAGGATACATGTGAGAATTAGGGTTAGAAGAGAGACTTAAGCACTATTTATAGAGTTTTCAGCCAGTCCCCCTCATTACGGGCCAGGCTCAACTCGGCCCACACTAGCCAGCCCCATATTAGACTAATTAAGAAACCTTCTATCTCACCTTAGACCAGCCCTATTTTACGGTAACCGTAAAAACAGTAAAGTACAATATCAATTAATGTAATCCATATTAGGAAAACTCTTACAGAAGTGTTAGGTCGTCGCGGGTGGAGGCATGCAGCGCTCAAGTGCGGTGGCTTTTGGCGTTGGGTTCCAGCGGCGTCAGGTGTCGCGGCGAGGGGGATGGCGGGCAGATCGGCAAGCATCGACATTCGGAGCTCTGGCAGCGACGGAGATGAGCTGCTGTGGCGTCCAGCAGAGGCGTGGGTTGCTGGTGGAGCGGTGGTGACAGGCGAGTGGTTTCGTGACGACGTCAGAGGCTGAATGGCGGTGAGGAGGGCAGCGGCTCGGGCGATGTCGGGTTGAGGCAGCGAGCTCGGACGGCGACAGGCAGGAGGGCGGTGGCTCAGCTCTGACGATGTCGGGTTGAGGCGGCGAGGGGGACAGTGGCTCGGACGACGTCAGGCAGCGCCGCTGCCGCCCTCCTCCCCCCGTTCCTTCACTCTCTTCTTTTCTGCTGTGTTGCTTCTTCACACCGGCACCTTTGCTCCAGATCTGGGTTCCAAGAGAGAGCGGCGGTCGCGGTTGGTTGGGCGGCAGCAATGGCAGGAACGTTGATGGCTAGTCTTCTCCAGCTCCCTCTCTTCATTTTGCTCTTGCTTTTCTTCTTGCAGGTCTGCCCTCTCTCTTCGTCTCTGCCTTGTCCTGTCACTCTTGAGCTCTCCCCCTCCGAGCTCCCTCTTTCTCCCCCTACTTTTGCTGTTTATTTTTCTTTTTGCAGGTCTGCCCCTCGTTCTCCCCTTTTGGGCTCGATGCTTTTCTGCTTTTTTCCTTCCCCAGGTCTTCTTGGGCGCAGAGATGGCTGGAGGAGGAAGAAGACTCAAGCGCGGGCTGGGCTGAAAGGAGAGGAAGGCTGGGCCGCGCATGCGAGAGAGAGAGGAAAGAAGGAAGGGCAGGTTGGGCCAAGGCTAGATTCGGCCTAACTCGGCCTCTCACGTCCCTTTTATTTTGTGTTTTTGTTTTTTTAATTTTTAATTTTAATTAATTAATTTTTATTTTTTAATTTTTTTTTTTTTTTTATATGCACTTGAAAGTTAAGTGTCAACAAGTGGGGTGGAGAAGGCATTGGAGGTGGTATTGAGGGGTGAGGATGGGAAGGAAATGAGGAAGAAGGTTGGTGAGTTGAGGGAGAGATTAATGGAGGCTGCTGGACCCGATGGGAGTGTTGAGGCCGATTTCAAGGTCCTTGTGGAGCTCATCTCCACTTCATGAAGTGCATCATGCACTAGCTTCAATTTGCAGTAGATTATAATCAATGTACTGTGTCTCAAATTGCCATTGATCGTGAAAGAACCCCTACTTGCTTAAGGTTTGTTGGACTTAATATTTAGTAAATCAATGTCATGTATTCATGGTTAATGCTTTTGATGCTTTAGGTATGATTTCAACTCTCCATTCTAATTTTGGTATGGTTTCAAATGAATTTTGATATGAGCTTTGCTAGCATAACAGTGTTTAGGCTACTATGAAAATAATAACCTATTATAAGTCATAAATTTTTAAATAAGTAGACCCACAAAAATATATAATAATTTGCGATTTAGTTTTTTGTGGTCATAAAAAGAACGTTATTTTCATAGTAGATTAAAAGATTTGTAACCTTATCATTTATCTTTTAATATCTTTTTGCTTCATTTATTCCTCCATTGAATTGGAGGAAAATATGATCTTTTATCTCTTTGTTAGTTGTGATTGAATATAACATGTGAAGACTAAAACTAGGGATAGAAAATTTGTTACACAGATACAAATCTTATATATTTTTATTCATCAAAATCCGTCTTATTTACATTTGAGATTTCGCAGTATTAAATATTGGGAATGTTACAAAGGAAATAAACTAAGCATTAAAAACAAAAGAATTACCTAATTAATAAAGACATAAGAACTAAAAAAATACAATAAAGACTTAGGAACTAGATAATGCATTAAAACACCTAAACACTTCAACTTTGACTTGGGAAATGTATAAGACAGTTAAGACTCATGAAGCTGGGACTAAAGATGTTGGACTAGATGCAAGAAAGAAATTGCTGGTACCTGTTGCGGTAGCGGTGGGTGTGAGGCACGAGGCTCTCTGAAGGGCCTCGCACGGCACGTGCACAAGAAATGTGAAGGCACATTTTTTTAAGTTCAATGTCAAGAAAATTCAAACAAAAGGAAAACAAAAATTAGGAAGGAAAGGTAAGCCGAGATGAATCTGAATTCAGTATCGTTTTTATTCCCAACAAACGGTCCAAATGCATGACTAAACTCCCGTCACAATTTAAGTAGCACTGCTACGCGACACGCAACACGTGATATGACATGATACGATACGCGATACGTCATTTCTCAAAAATAGAGAATTATGATACATTATTATACGTTATATATATTAAATAAATATTTTTATTTTTAATTAATTTGATATTTTATTTTTCGAAATCACTATTTAGCCTCATTAAAATATATTTCTTGATAAAAATAAAGAAAACATAAAAAGAAAAATCACTCCCTCATTTTCTAGAAGATGCCCACATTTTCTTTTATTCATTTTTCTCATCTTTATTTCTTTCTCTCTTTTTATTTTTATTTTTTTGCGTTAGATATTAAAAATCACAAGTTCAAAGAAGTACAAAAAAGGGCTGCCAAAAAATAATTTTTCCAAAAAAATTTTCCCTCATTTCTTTCCCCCACCCTGTCAGGCTATCAATTCCTTTCTTGAAAATTATACGCTGAGTCCCATAAGAAACCTCATTTTTAATTTATTTTCTACTCTTCTTGCTAAAATTAAAAGAGGAAGAAACTTAAAAACATAGCTGTAACCTCCTCCTAAGCTGAGTCGCACGACCCTTTTCCTCTCGATCTTTGCTCTCTCTCTCTCTCTCTCTCTCTCTCTCTCTCTCTCTCTCTCTCTCGATCGTCTCGTAATCGCTCGCTGCCTCGTCTAGCCCTTCCTCCTTCGTAGCCGCAACCTCGCCTTCAGCCCTCCATTATGAGATCCCAATTGTGGTCCTTTGGGTCGCCTCAGTCTCTACTCTTCCTTTGGCCTTCTCTTATAGTCGTGGCCTCGCCATCGCTCGCGGCCTCACCTCCTCTCCCTCTCCCTCACCTCAACCTTCCATTGTCTTCTTCAACTATTTTCTCTCTCTTTGCACTTGCAGACTCACCCCAGAAACTCACCATGTCTCGGACACGTGTGTCAGAATGTATCGGGAAGAGTTGACCATATGTCAAAAAATCCGACTCGTGTTGACCGCATGTCCAAGCGTGTCAGACACGACATGGAAGTTCCTGCAATGTGTCAATGCTTCATAGGTCACAATAACTATGTTGAATAATTTATGGTGCGATAATACATGTTCAAGTTGCAATTACATGCAGAACTTTTAGTTGGGCATTCTAATAATTTTGTAGGCTTGACAACAATTAGAAGTTTGAGAAATGAGAAACAAAGAGAGAAATAAGTGTAGGCAATAACACTAAGTTATGCCTTAATTGAGAATTTATCTCTTCAAGGTATATGAAAATGTGTGCGCTAAGAACCATAAGTGATTTTTGAAAGGCATGTTGATCTTAACCTTTGCACAAAAAATAAAAAAATAATAAAAAACTTGGATCAACCCGACCCGATCACGTGGGTTGTATGCCCTTTGGGTTTGGGGTTAGGTTAGGTTGAGCACACTCCTTTAGTGTTTTGGATTAGGTATCATAGAAACCAAACTTGTTGACACCTTAATTAACGGTCATGTTACTATCCTCGCCCTCCCATTTGGTAGCCCCACATGGCCTCTCGCCAACCTCCTCAAGCTGGCTAGGTCCATCCCCAACCTCTGTTTCTCTTTCTAGAACACAGTTGTAACATTCTCGATTTCGATCCTTATTTTGGTTCTAACTAGGAGGCTAAGTTAGATAGGCATTGGATTAGTTAAACCTTCATAGAAAATAAGCGTGAACAATATGAAAAGCATTAAACGGGGGTGATGAGTATAACGGCTTAGGTTTCCTAAGTAATTAATGAGAGAAAATGACTCATAAACTTAGGTGTATAGTCATCATGACAAGCCATTAATGAATGAGGTAAATCACTTGTCCATGTGTCCCTATTAGACTAGGGTAATAATTTCCTCTACTTTGAGACTTCGAAGACAAGTTATTTCTAACTTTAAATGCTTGATGAATCATCAGCCAATTAATGAAGGATGGTCTTGGAAGACTATTAGGGGCGTCACCTTTCATCCATAGACTTTCCACTTGAGTTTCATAGGTTTTGACTTCCCAATTTTCCGAAATTGCTAGACCTTTTCTACTTTCCAAATTTATAGAGCTCTTTGTGCTTCGAATTTGCAAAAATTCCTTCATGATAGTTGTTCAAAACATCTTAATATATGACATACTTAAATTTCAGATTTTTCTAAGGTGAAATGTTTGGGACGAAGGCTCAATTAATTATCATGCAGAACCTGCCTAGTATAGTGAAAACGGTAACCAAGTTGTTTTCTTGAATTCTTATAAAATCTTCCCTTTCGAATTTGGACATGCTTTCTTCATAAAATTTTTAAATGACATCCATATCTACTACATATTAATATTTCAAAGAGTTTCGTGAAGATTTGGATTGTGTTTAGTGAATTTTTGCTATTTCCACAGCATGAATTTGTCAATTTTTCCTCCATAAAAAATGTTTGTTAAGATCTTCTCGACAACATATTAACATTTTATAATTTTTCGAGCCCATTTGATAATGTAATGACACTAATTTCGAAAGTTACTCGAAACTATTCTTCAACTTAGAATGGGAGGTTACATGCCAAACTTGGAGAGGAAGAGGCTGCACGCCCAACTTGAGGAGCAAGCCATCTAGAGTCTTCTTGGATTGGGATAAAGATGCATTAGATGCTCTTGGACCATAATGCATTAATGCTAGGTTGAGTCATAAGGTTTAGGTGTCCCTTAATTAATATAGTCATCATTACAAAGATGACTCAACCCTCAAATGACCCAATAAGAAAAGAAACAAGTGTGGCCTTAAGAATTAGACTAGCCACAATCTTCCTCCTTAGCCTTGCCACCTTACCAACCTAGGCTTGGCACCCAAAGAAATCCTATTGGTCAATTTGGAAAGATAATGATGAGAGATCTACTTATAAATAGAGGCATTCCCTCTAATACCACACACGCCACCCCATCTCTACTCCCTCACTTACTCTCTCTCTTTCTCTCATGCCTTCTCATCGTCGCCCTCTCTCCCTCTTAGCCTTGCTCTCGCATTGTCTCACCGAAGGACCCTCTATTGGTAAAATTACCTATAGTTCATTGAGGTTCATCGAAGGTAAGTGGAGTCTCTAACTCTTGGCTAGGGTGATAGCCAACATCATTGAGTTTAGTGGTGTGCTCACCCATGTAAGCTGCATGTATGTTGTAATGTTCTTTTGTATGGTTTGCTCATGTTCGCATGATTGAATGCATTCATGCCATCGAGCTTTGTATGCATTGGCTAAGATGAAAGATGCAGAAATGGCTTGTGTGATGCACTTATATGATGCGCCTTAAAAGGAAAAAGCATCCGTCGCCACATAACGTTGGTGGCGATACCTCGTTCATTGAATATGATGCCCTGGTTGAGCCATAATCCCTAGGTTTAAGCTAGGATGCCTCGAGTAAGCTAGCCTTGGGATGCCCTGGTTGAGCCAAGATGCCTAGGTTGAGCCCAAATGCCTTGGTGAGCCAGCGCGAGGATGCCTCGGTTGAGCCGGAATGCCCTGGTAGAGCTGGAATGCCTAGCTTGAAGCTGGATGCCTCGGTTGAGCTGGGAGGGCTTGGTTGAGCTAGGACGACGATAAATAAATTTGCATGAGTAGTGGTTTATGCATAAGCATGGTATGTTGATATGTTCATTGACAAGCAGAAGGTAAGCATGCATTGAAATAAGAAGTAATGGACATCTACATGTAGTTGAGGTGTAGCAATAAGTTTGCTAATGATCTGTCATTGATATTGCATTGCGAGTGTTGTACCTACTAGATTTTGATGACCAGATGTCTTCCTAGTAGAGAATTAGGAGTTTTACTTACTAAGTCCATGACTCATCTCGTTATTTTTCAGATTGTAGGTATGGAGGGGTTGCGGTCTCGATAGAGGAGCTAAGATTTACCCCGACCTTTTAAGCATAGAGCATGTAATGGTTGTAAATATAATGGCCAATGACAAAAAAAGGCTTGTAAATATAACTGATGTAATTGTATATTTTTAAATAGTTGTTTTCCTAGCAACTTGTTGTTGTTTGGGTGTTGTATGTACGCTTCTGCATGTGCTTAATGAAAAGTTAAAAAGAAATGGGATAGTGACACGCTTGAGACGTCGCAAAAATAATCCTTGCAGCTTGTGACCGTGGGGATGAAGTTGGGGTCGTTACAACAGCCAAGTCCAATGCCGTCATTTTCCTCTGCTCTCAAGAGCTAGTCAACCCTAGAAATCCAAGTCTATGATATCGTTGACGTTTGAGTTTGGCATTTTGACAAGCTAAATCCTAGCTATGATCATAGTTGATATAT
Source organism: Eucalyptus sideroxylon (assembly GCA_014182405.2). Lineage (NCBI taxonomy): Eukaryota > Viridiplantae > Streptophyta > Magnoliopsida > Myrtales > Myrtaceae > Eucalyptus > Eucalyptus sideroxylon. The sequence goes on along the minus strand of CM024550.2, from coordinate 13,990,175 downwards.
TTGGAATAAATTTCTTCATATCCATGGCATCATAAATTTGGCTATTGATTCTGAACTCACTTTAGATCATTAATGATGCAATTAATTTTGAACTCACTTCAGATTATTAATGCAGTTGTTAATTCTGAACTTATTTGAGACTATTAATTTGGTAACTGAATTTGAACACGCTTCAGATCTTTGATTCACTTGTAGAGTTTGAAACTGGTTTAAGAGTTTGTAAACTGTGAAGCCCTTTCATCAGAATTTTCATTTTTGGCCTGATTCAATTTGATTGGCTCAATTGCAAGTACATTTGCAATATTATCTCTCTTGTTCAAATGCCATTCTAATTGATTATGGTGTGTGACATCCCTAAGTTTATCATTGAGCTGGCAGCAAGACTTGTACTAATACATTAGCATAACCAAGAAAACTGATTGTCTAGATTAATCTCATGTTCTGCAAATCATGAGTGACATCTAGCAATATATCATGGCTACGCAGATAGTGTGAAATGTCTTCATAACATAATGAACCTATCAACTTTGGTGACCGTGTAATTCGATCACTCTGTTTCACCATGTCTCGATTGAACAAAGGCTATGAAACTATTGGTTAAGCCACTGATTCGATCATTTGCGCAAATTTGATTGACATATATTTTTTTGAGACATGAACCATTCATTCTCGATTGCAACTTCGGCTGAGGATGTCAATACAATGTCACGATGAGATCGCATAGGATATCAATCTTGTATATATATATATATATATATATATATAACAAGAAGATGTTAGGGAAATCTCTTATGATGTTTTAAAGATGACAAATAAATCAAAGGCTACTAACGTGTTTAATGGTTGAGTAAAAGACTATGCAAATGATAGAACCTGTAAAGGATATTGTCAAAGTCCATATTTGAAAGAATCAAAAGACAGACTCTATGCTAAAGCTAAACTTATTCAGATTGTGTTCAAACCTTAAGGCTATGTTCAGAAGTATAATATGTTCAGATTTATGTCCAGATTGTAAAGTCTATTTCAAATGGAAGACACACAGACTTTACTTCAAACAGAACACACTCAGACTTTACATACAGAACGAGACACAAGTCCAAAACGTGACAAGGTCCAGAACAAGACACAAATTCATAACGTAGCATATTTAGAACAAAGCATGTTCAAAACGAGACAATTTGACAAAACGTAACATAAGCCTCAAACATGTAATGGCTAGTGATCTGGTTTGGATTCTACATCAAGATAGATTTGATTGACTCAATCTAATTGATTGACAATTGGATATTGAAGACAAAAACTTTTAAAATGAAGAAGCTCTACTTATGGAAACCAAGATTCTATTTGTATTGACGATCAGAATCAATTTGGAATTCTACTTTTGTCACTCAACGACTACTAAATCTTCTAGATACAAATCTGTCCAATGGGTAGATTGGAAGACGATTCTCTAGATACTGTCCAACAGCTAGTTTGGAAGTGGGGGAGTATTTAAGGAGATCAAGGACTGTCACGACCTCTCTTTTTCCGTCCGGGGGAAAAGAAAGAAGGTTTAGGGGTATTTGCCTAAAGAGGCGAGCCAATGGCCCTAAATTAGGTGCGGACTCTCCTAAGCTCATACCTCACGCGACGTTGATTTTGTTTTTTTAGTTCTTAACAACCTATGTAATTATAGGAGTCGCCACTCGCCTATTGAGATTGGCTAGAAACCAATCAAGACACAGGAGTGTTGTCTCGATTCCTACACAACCAGAGGTTTCTAGAAACGGGGACTTGTTTACGCCAAATGTTTCTATTAGGGCCCTTGCGATACCACTAACTTGGAAGGTTGTTTATTTAAATGGTGACACAATCTTGATTATCAATTATAATCTTTATGAGACCACTAAGTGTCCATGCAAATGTTTTTGTAGGTTTTTTTTTTAATGTCTAGACTAATCCTAACATACTTTAGAAAAGAAATTTATACTCAAATTATTGAAAAGCGGTGCCGTAAATAAATATCCAAGAAATTAAAATGACTTGAAAGTAATGCGAAAAAGCAAGACCCGATACAAGTCGGGCAAATAATATTACATGACTTTATTATCACGCCTTGGAACGGGACCCCCATGAGCGACACGAAAATTCAAATATGCATGAAATTACTCTAAATAATTTTAATATACGCAAAATGGATTATTTACAAAAATGGTTATAAAATACCAAAATAGCATTAAATTAGGAAAATGACATTTTAAAATTAGGAAAATTTCATAGATGTCATTTCTATCATAACTTGATACCATCCATCATTTTTATAATTTTTTGAAATTTTCATATTTTTTTTTCATATTCTTTTCATATTTGTAATTTTTATTTAAAAATAATTCCCTAAACCGATATATGTTGATTTATACTAATATGGAATTGCCCGGTACATGAATATAACAAGAACTTAGCTCAAATAGATCGTTTCAAGATCGAAGCTTGGTTTACGCATTTCGTCGAACAGTTGGCGTGCATCAAATCACCCCAAACCAGTTTCCTCGGGCCATGTTTACGGCCTTCAATCTCAACCCATAAGCAATCTCACGTGGAACTAAAGTATCAAAATTATACTACCACATGCAAGAGCAAGATTATATAGAAATTATAGCTTAAAACACAAAATAACTAAGTTGAAATCAGTCTCAAATATGTGGGTTGAGTCGATTTTGAAATCTGGGTTTGAATTTAAGTCAATCAAACATGTTACATGCCCATATTCAAGTCTCGACACTCATCATATGCAAGATTTATGGAAAATATCACTTGATTAAAATGAAAGTAGGTAATATGGACTTTCGAATGCAACAAACATCACAGAGAAAACGATCAACCAGACACATCAAAACGAACTCTCCAAGAAGCATACATGCATGATCTATGTTGGCCAATCATGTCTTAATATGGATTGGCTTGGTTTTTGGCTTCTGTTATAGACGGTTTTATGGTTCAAAAGGATACCGGGTTGTCCTATGCATCATTTGTACTCACATATAACATTCATCAAAGTCACAATGACAAAAAAAAAAACGCATGCAAAGGAGAGTAACAAGTCAAGCATGTAGGGGTATTGAAGAGATTTTATATACTTAGAAAAATTTTCACCTCAGAAATTAGTTCTCCAGACTAGTTTTCCTCTTGATTTTCATGATCAAAACATGTTCAAACTCAAACAAAAATACATCTAGGATGCTTACCTTGCTTTCTAGTTTTTTTTTCAAGTGACTCTTGGTGGAGGAAACCAGAAATTATCTTCTAGAGGACACGTGGAAAATGGCTCCTTCAAACTGAAAGTGAGATCTGCAGAAGAAATAAATTGACAACGAAGGTTTTCGTTGACCTCCAAAATTAGTCTTCATAACCTCTTTTGTTGGCCATATTAAAACCAACCCAAACTATATGTATTCTATTTTGGGTTTTAAGTCGTTTATTTCCTCATTTGTCTCTCACTTTTCTAAAAAACACTCGTTTTTTCCTCACTCGTGACCAACCGGGCTCAACACTTAGAAAAATCTTAGGACTCCCTTGGCCCGCCAGGAGGGTATCATTTCAGGGGACTTTAGGAGGTCTTCCTGATCTCCATTTTGGACGTGTGCCCTATGGTTAGAAAGATCTTTGAGTGAAGTTTCACTCTTTAGTTGAAGGTTTTGACTAACTTTGGTTGCAAATTTGTGAAAATTTCACTTTTCTCTCTAAAGGTTGATATGGAATTTCTGGATTTTTGCTTTCTAGAGTTGCTTCTAAGGGTGTTTTTTTGGGCACAATTGTGAGCTCTCTTTTCTCCTCCTTGTCTCCTACCTTTTGTGCCCTGAAAGAGCTTGCTTCAGTGATCTTCTTCCCCGAATTAAGAGATTTTTGGTTGGTCTTTTGTCCACCTACCAAACCTACCAACTGTGCTAGTTCACCCACTTTCTGACCTAGCCAAATTTTCAACTTTTGCAGTTGTTGAGTGCGCGGATTTTGCGGTAATTTTCCCATGCTTTTAGCAGCTTATCTCATATCAATTTTTGTCCACTTATACTTCTAATAATGGTCTTTCATCACGTGCAAATATCAAGCTAATTGTGCGGCTGAGTGAGATATGATGGGGCCACCAATATGCCTACTTAGCAGCTTCGAATTAAGACTTAACCGTGGGCTAGGTTTTGGTGGCTGGTTTGAGCGTCTTAATCCATCAATTTGGCTGTGGTTTTTGATCAATTAGCAAGCTCATGTATATTAGTTTAAGATCTTAACCATTTTTCGCAATTGTCTCCACCCATTTTGCAAGGGAGTCCCTCAAAGTTGGTCATTTTCTTGCCCGAGAATGCCCAATTCAATGCAATTTGGTCATTTTTGCCCGATTCGATTAATTAGACCTGACCCAAGTTTAATTTCAACTTAATTGGGGGCCGAGACGATGATTTAAGGGCTTGGGTGAAATTTTACAAAATTTGTGAATTGGTTCCTCAACTTTTGGAAATTATATTTTGGCCCCAACTTGTCATTTTAATTCCAATATGATCTCCTAGGCTTGGCTAGTCACATTTAGATCATTGGCCCCAACTTGCTTCTTATATATATAATTTTATCTTATCTCTCTTTTTTTTATATATATTTTTAATTTTTTTCTTTTTTAGGAAAACATCTTCCATTTAAAAAAAAAAATATATATATATATATATACTAAACACCTAGATAATCTATATGTAAGAATTTGACATAAAATATTTTTATGGACAAACAAGTTCCCATTTTTCGGAAATGATTTTTGGGCAAACATTTAGGAGTTAACAAGGACCGATGAGCAAGTAAGAGATAGAGCGTAGAATTTATAATTCTAAAGTCCGAGCGATCTTCGATTATACACTTGTCTTTCATGAGCTTAAACGTTTATGATCGTGAGAGAAATACCAAAAAAATGACTTAGTGAGATGGTGTGATCTACTACTAAGCATTTGCACTCAAAATTGTAATATCTTGTTGATTGCATACTGGAATTCAGCCAGAAAGTTGTTAGTGTGATAGAGTGGCGTAGGCTTTATCTAAGCCGAACCACTATAAATTTTGTGTGCAACATTCTCTTTCCATAACTCTTCATATTTAAGTCTATTGCATACTTACAGGTTATTTCGGAAATCTATTCCATCACATAATAGATTATGAACTTCTACTAGAAGTCTAGTGGCTCGCTTATCAAACTTTGATCTTTATTCAGACTTTGCTTGAAATTTATTTTATTCCATATTTATTTGTCAAAGTTTATTTTAAACACCTATTCAACCCTTTCTAGGTGTTTATACTAACCCTTTCTGAAGACATATTCCATATTGCACACTCATGTGCATTTATGTTTACAAACTATGACCATCAAGTACAAAGATGGTTCGACGAAGTGTCAAAATGCGCACTTGTGAACCACAGCCATCCAACATACAAGTTGGCATCATGCTTTAGGTCTAAGGGTCTTACACTTAACCAAAGTATAAACAATCAGACATTGACCCCGCTAAAAAGCTTCGATGTCGCCAATCATTCTATGTATGTCATGTTTAGTGAACTTGTCCAAGACAAGCACCTATGTTCTAGCTTGGATATCACAATACCCAATGACTTGTGACTCATCATCCCTTCAAGTATCCAATACCGAAGTGAAGCTTGAGAACACACCGATCTCAACAGGATCATCAATATCCTCTCAATGATCCATCGATCGGGAACTGTTTAAATATTTAACATAACTATAAACTTGTTATACATATTCTTAACGCCTTAAGAATAGGTTCAGTTGTAGTTGATTTTATGAACTTCATTCATATAAATTGGACGATGAATGTAAAAAAAAAAAAAACTTATTTGCCATTAAATAATCCCTAACATGTAATTATTACATGGTTGCTTTTGAGCATACAGCTAACAATATTCTGTGCATAGACAATCATGTCAAACAGAACCATTTCAAAGTATACTAGTAGGTCACATGAACAAATAACATTGTGTTTTCTAGTTTGCTTTAAGGAGTTATCTTGATAAATGGTCCCCGCATGTTTGAAGTAGTGTTGGTTCCACACTCCCGTTATCTTAATATTGAGCAATGAAAAATATTACTCTTACTTAATCAAAATCTTGCATTGCACAATTTGACTTTCTTTGTCTATCTGTATAATATAATTTTTTTATAATATATGAATGTTAGCATGTAAAATTTCGATATAATTTTTATTTTTTTATGATTATTTGAGATTCGAATGGAATTTCAAGTTTTCTTTTGAGAAGATACAAAGTTATCCATTCCCTCACATTCATAAAGATAGGGTCAGTAAAACCTTTGCTCCTATTCTGACACGCCTTCAATTCATCTGTCCTTTAAGCTCAAGTCCATCGATTTAGATACGAGAGAGAAAGGTCTGTGTTTTGTTTGGCAATTTCCCATAGGCTTATATTGGAAAAAGAAAAAGTTTGTGCTTATCTTTGATTGTCACACCATTGTACCAACACAACTCATTATTTAACGGTACCATTAGCTTGGAAAAAAGACGGTCAATGCTCAGCCACACATTTTCCATAGGAGAGAGAAAGGTCCGTAATTTGCTTGACAATTTCCCACTTGCTTGTGTTGGAAAAAAGTAAAAGTCTACTATTCACCGTCACATTGGTGTACCATCCTGCTGCACAACTCATTATTTAACGGTACTATTAGCTTAGAAACGAGACGATAAATGCTTAATCATGCATTATAGGAGAGAGAAAGGTCTTTATTTTGTTTGGCAATTTCCCATGTGGTTGGATTGGAAAGATTCTTTGATTGTCACATCATTGTACCATTCTGCTAGCATAACTCATGATTTAATACCTATCCTACATGACGCGTTAAATACAACCAATTCTATTTCAAATAAAGCAAACTCCCCTACTCCTAAGCGTCCGAAAGGAGGACTGATTTTGGATTCCCCATTTCCTCGAACTACAACATACTTACCACGTAAAATATTACAAATCCAGATCACCATGTCGTCGGAAAACACATCGCCGTCCTCGCCTTCCCTTTCAGCAGCCACCCTTGGCCTCTCGCCAACCTACTCCTCAGGCTCGCCACCGCCGCCTCGAATGTCCACTTCTCTTTCTTGAACACGGCCAAGTCCAACGGGGTCATCTTCCCTCTGTCGTCAAGAGCTGAGCTACCTAACAACGTCCGAGTCTATGATGTTTGCGATGGCTTGCAGGAAGGCCATCGCGAGGTGACGAAGAATCCGAGAGACCACGTGGAGTTGTTCCTGAAAGCGGCACCCAAGAGTTTTGGAGCGGCTATTGACGCTGCAGAGCAAGACGTGAAGAAGAAGGTGAGTTGTTTTCTGACCGACGCTCTTGTGATTTGCGCAGGCGAAATGGCAGAGAAAATGCAGGTTCCTTGGGTAGCCCTCTGGGTCCCCGCTCCGCCTTGTTTAGCAGCACATGTGTACATTGACATCATAGGTGAGCTCTGTTGTGAATCCTCCGGTGGTGGCGCCTCCATCGATGACGACAAGAGCCTTGGAGTAATTCTAGGATTATCTATGATGCGCACTTCGGATTTACCTAAGCAGCTAATCGATGATCAGGACACATCAAGGAGCACGTGCATGCTATGCAAGGTGGGGCATGTGCTCCCACGTGGCACCACCGCTGTTGTCATGAACTCCTATGCGGAAGTGACCCCAACACATCTAATAGCTACTCCAAGTTCAAGATGCTACTCCAAGTGGGGTGTCTCACTGTGTCATTCCCCCCGCCGCCGCTGCCATCGAGCTCCGCCTCTGACACAACCGGTTGCTTGACGTGGCTCGATGCCAGAGACCCTCGGTCCGTGGCATACATATGCTTCGGGACGGTGGCAATGCCGTCGCCAAGTGAGATGTTGGCTCTCGGGAAGCTTTAGAGTCTACTAAGACCCCATTTCTATGGTCCATCAAGGAACACGTGATGGCATACTTACCCGAGGGGCTCCGGGAGCGGACAAGAGCGTACGGGAAATTCGTCCCATGGGCTCCGCAGCTCGGAGTGCTTGAGCCACCCGGCGTGCGGGGTCTATGTGACGCACCGTGGCTACAACTCGATGTTCGAGAGCGTGGCAGGTGGCGTGCCAATGGTGTGCAAGCCATTATGGGCGGACAACATGATGAATGGGAGGATGATAGAGGAAGTGTGGGGGATTGGAGTGAAAGTAGAAGGTGGGACCATAACGAAGAGTGGGATGGTGAAAGCATTGGAGGTGGTGTTGAAGGGTGAGGACGGGAAGGAAATGAGGAAGAAGGTTGGTGAGTTGAAGGAGAGATTGATGGAGGCTGCTTTGGGCACGATAGGAGTGCTAAGGCTGATTTTAAGGTCCTTGTGGAGCTCATCTCCACTTCATGAAGCGCATCGGCACTAGCTCCAATTTGCAACAGATTTTAATCGATCTACTCGGTGATGTGTCTCAAACGCCATTGGTCGTGAAAGACCCCCTACTTCCTTAAGGTCTATTTAAGTTCACCGTAATATTTAGTAAATCAATGTCATGTACTCATGGTTAATGCTTTTGATGCTCCGGGTATGATTTGAACTTTCCATTCTCATTTTGGTATGACCTCGAATGAGTTTTGATATGGGCTTTGCTAGCATAACAATGTTTGGGCTTTGTGAGAATAATAACTGTCATAAGTAACAAATTCTTAAATGAGTAGACCCACAAAAATATATAGGGAAAAAGCCACCTAAAAACTCAAACTTTGCCAAAAATGACAAATTTACCCCAAACTCTTTTTGGTAATATGAAAAACCTCAAACTTTGCTAATCATAACACATTTACCCAAAACTCTATGACCAAGGGCATTTTTGTCTTATTTTTTGTTTTATGTTTTTCAATTTTCATTTCTTTTTTTCCCCTTTTCTACTTCTTTCTCTTCTCTCTGCTGGCCATGACGGAGGGAACTCGGATTGAAGCGAGGGTGGCCCTCGCCCGGGTGTTGCCCTCGCTAGATATGGCAAGCATGGCCTTCACCAAGCCGAATTTGGCAAGGAAAGTCCTAGCCAGCCTAGGTGAGGGCCGCCCTTGCCTGCGTATGGCAAGGGTCGCCCTCACTTAGGTTGGCTAGCGCCGCCATTGCCGACGTCTGGCAAGGGACGCCCTCGCTCAACCCAGCCAAGGGCTTCCCTCACTTGACACCAGCGAGGGCACCCCTAGCCAACCTAGGCGAGGGCGACCCTCACCCAATGCCAACAAGGGCATCCCTTGCCTGAGTCTAGCTTCCCTTCGCCATGGCCGGCAGAGGGAAGAGAGAAAAAGATGAAAAAAAAATTAAAAAGTAAAAGACGAAAATGCCCTATAATTTAGGGTAAATGTGTCACACATATACAATTTCCTTGTTTTTTGTGTCCAAAAGAAAAAAAATTGGGGTAAATGTGTTACGGTTATCAAAGTTTGGGGTAAATTTATTACTTTGGGCAAAATTCAGGGTTTTTGGAGGCTTTTTCCCAAATATATAATAATTTGTTATTTAGTTTCTTGTGGTTCTAAAGAGAACGTTATTTTCATAGTATATTAAAAGATTTGTAACCCAATCATTTGTCTTTTAATATCTTTTCGCTTCGTTTATACCTCCATCGAATTGGAGGAAAACATGATCTTTTATCTCTTTGGTAGCTATGATTGAATATAGCATATGAAGGAATTTATTCAAAATATATGAAACTTTGCTCCTTGCTAGGCTATAGCTTGCCAAAATGCCAAACTCTTGAAGATCATAATTTGTACATGAAAATGATAGGAGAGAGCCATGATATGATATGACTCTGATGTGGTTGTATGATGGGCGAGAATTGTTTGGAGTGGTAATTGCTAATGTGTGGGCGTATGGGAATATATGTCTATGGATTAATATGAACGCAGGATAGATTATGATTGGAATCGAGGCGTATAAGATGCGCCACTAGCCAAGGATCAAGATCGAGATTGACGAAGTTCACCTCCAAGATCAAGATACAAGATTTTGAAATAAGAGAAGCTCACCACTGAGACCTATAGAAAATCACCAGTTGAGGATACATGACTTCTTGGCTCATCACTAAGCAAGAATCCAATTTGCGAGGATACTAAAACTAGGGATAGAAAATTGGTCACGCGGATACAAATCTTATATATTTTCATTTATCAAAATTTGTCTTATTTACATTTGAGATTTCACAGTTTTAAATACTGGGAATGTTACAAAGGAAATAACCTAAGCATTAAAAACAAAAGAATCACCTAATTAATAAAGACATAAGAATTGGAAAATACAATAAGGACTTAGGAACTAGATAATACATTAAAACACCTAAATACTTCAACTTTGACGTTGGAAATGTATAAGACAAAGTGAAGACTCATGAAGCTAGGGCTAAAGATGTTTGACCACATGCTGGAAAGAAATTGCCGGTAGCTATTGGGGTGGGTGTGAGGGACGAGGTTCTCTGAAGGGAAATTTGGTAATGCCCTCATGCATCTTCGGTATGGAAGGCATCAACTTGCTTCTTGAATTGCTAGGTAGCTTCTGTAGGTTCCCACCTTGCTTCACTTTTAGGCAGACTCTTCCATTAAATCGACACTTCCATTTTGGTGCACAATATCTCTTGGCGGATCGAGTCATGCGTAAATGCTAATGGTGCACCAAAGTGAGTATTTAATTTGATGCACAATATCTCTGGAAAACGGCTGAATGATCTTGGGGTTTTACACGATCTTCCTCAATCCCTTGGTTGATTGATCTATCAATTGGCATCACCTCATCACTGCCAGGTTGTTTCTTTTCCAATTAAGTGGTAAGAATTACTTGTACGCATAGATTTTCTACTCCGATGTCTCTGTTCTGTATTACTCTATGCCATTATGGTGTTAATAATACTTCAGACCATATGTTTACAACCTTTTCAACAGAAAGCCTGACTGCATTGCTGATAGTTCCTATTGCATTTTGTTTACCAACGTCTTGATGTTCAATTGAAGTTGCCTTGGTTGTGTCTTTGCTGGATTTCCTGCATATAGTTGATTGAAATGTGAACTAATTAGATGTATAGGTGATGTATGTCGAATGCTGTTCATGATTGTTTGTGTGGATCGAATCCTGTTCATATGTGATTTTTGTATATCAAATGGTGCTCCTGCATGTTACTTTGAGATGATAAGTCTGCCGAGGAGGAGGAGGAGACTGTTCTATACGTTCTTGATATTTTTCATGCAATACTTGTTCACAGCTATGATGATCAAACTAGTGAATTAGCAGAGAACCTAATCTGTAATTCTTGGTTCACCTTCTCACTTAGCTGCTTGGCTTTATATTCCATAGAGAGGGTGAAATGTCAAATTTATTTGATGATGAGTTCACTAATCGAAGTTCTACTTGAAAATGATTGTGGGCGACACATTAGGGATTCTGTGTCTTACCTTCCCTCTTATCCAAATTGTTGTTTCTGCTAGGGCAACAGAAATCCCATGATATGCAATTATCTTTCTGTCAATCTGCAGCTTTACAAATTTTGTATTGTAGTTCTTTGTTTGATGAAAATGGCTTAACCGATCGGGCTTAGGATTCGACTTTAGATTTACATCATGTGCTTAGATCTGGTGATTCATGATGTTATTAGATGATTTTCTGTGGATTGACAATTAATGATCATGAACTTGAAGTTGATTGAACTTGATTTGCCTTGATCTGCAATTTTGTATATCTTATATGTCACTCTCTGTTTTGGTTGACATGAAGTGTCAAATGAGTTTTTTTTTTTTTTTACCTCGAGCCCTTCCAGACATAAAAAATACACTTCTGGAGCTTCAATTTGATATGTCGCACGCCTATAATGGATGCCATTTGGTTGCTGAAAAACACCTACAAAGTCTGTTGATTCTGTAGTAGTTTTTTTAGATTGATTTGTTGTTCTGACTTACTACAATTTTCTATTTTAACTTGAATGAGCTGGTAAATGATGTTATTAGGACTTAATGTCTTCTAGAGAATTGTAATATATTTCTCAAGCTTTCCATAGACATATTATATGTGCGATTTGGCCTTCATTTGCCCTGCCTGATACTTCTTGCAAAGATCGAGCACTAATCTGCTGTCGTGTTCTGCTTGTTATGACTTGATCTGACCGCTTATACAAATGCCTTGTTTTCGTGGGCCTAGTTGTTTGTCACTTTCCCTTGATCTTTTAGGTGTTAATGTAGAGAAATCTTCTCTAGCTACATATGTGAGTTGTAGCTTTTCTTTTCGCACACTAATCGCTACTCCATCTTGGGTTTGGTTGAAATTTTACTTCACATGCAATGGACATGTTGGAGCATGGGGTGCATTTTGCTTGGGTTTTATGTGCAAGTACATAGTCACTATTAGCTTGCATAATCTTCATCTCAGCATGTGCTTTTTGTTGAACTTGTACACCTACTGCATTGTGAGCTCGCTGATTATGTCTACTCTTACTATACATAGCTCAAGTTTACTAGATTTATTGTTGTTCTTGCTGAACATGCAATATTCTTGGCTATGAATGTTGTGTATATTCATAATTTACTGTCGCCAAGTTATAATTGCTATTTGTGACTTGAATTTGCTGGATTCATGTTCATGTTTGATGTCCATGCCCATTCGTTATAATAACGATTTTTATGTGTTATCTTAGTCATATAAGATAAGGCAAAGAATCCATGTTTCTTAGATTAGGTTTAGATTAGGGCCCGGAAAGTGGAGAAGTCGTAAAGATGGTGGAGGTCGATGTCCACTTCAACCATTATTATGTAATATTCGTTTTTCCGGACATATGTCTCAGGTTTATTTTGTTGTATAAAATCCGACGAGCTGCGGATTTTCTCTTTTTCTCTTATTTTTCTTAATTGTGTTATATCTTTTATATTTTTAGGATTGCATGATAGATTTACTACTTTTCTTGATTGTTTACTTCATGTCTTGTAATTTCAATTTCATTGAGTGGTTCCTTTTCTTGTTTCTTTCTTAGGAATATAATAGAATGAAATCAATCCACCATGCATGATCACTTAGGGGGTGCATGATAACCAAAATTTCTATTCCAGAAATAGTTTTTCTATTCCAGACCTGTTTCTGGAAAAGAAATCTGTTTAATAAACCTATTTAGTTTTTATATTTTTGGAATAGATTTCTATTTCAAAAATAGGTTTGGAAGAGAAATCATAAGCTAAAATTTTCTACTTCTCTATTTCTGGAATAGAAATTAAAAATAAAAATTCTTCTCATCATTCATTAATCGATCTTTTATTCATTGTTGTTGACCACTGTCCGTCGGTCGCTCGCTGCTGGTCGTCGCCGGTTGCCGCCACTGCCGGTCACCACCGTTGGTCACCCGCCGCCGCCGTCGTTGCCGATTGCTAGCCCCCAGCCACCGGTCGCGCCGACGGGCCCCCGCTGCGGTCGCCGATCGCCGCGGTCGCCGATCGTCGCCGGTCGCCGATTGTCTATCGCCACCGCCGATCACCGGTCGCCGGCCGCCACCAGTCGCCCGCCGCCGCTGCCGGCCACCGGCCGTCCATCCCTACCAATCGCTGGTCCACCACCATTCGAAATGAAGGAATTTAGTGTCGTTATCAAACGAATTTTTATTTTTATGGTAGAAATTTAGTGTCGTTATCAAAAAGTTATTTTTGCTTAGAAACTCTTCTAAAAATATAAATAGAAAAATATATTTATGTTCCAGAAACTACTTTTGGAACGAAATGGTTGTCATGCACCCCATTAGTATAAAAATGATGATATCGAAAAAAGTAAAAAGAAACGCATAGACATGTTAGGAAAAATACAATATACTGTTTAGGTACTGAAATTGCACTAATAGCAATATTAGCGTAATCCAAGTACTTGAACCTAGATATTTGGTTGCGTAGGAATCGATAGAACACTCCCGACCCTTGATTGGGTTTTCTAGCCGACCCCCAAAACGAGGCTAGTGGTGACTCTCGTCTATTTTTAGGTTGTTATAAACAACTAGATTATATAAATAAACTCGTTGTCGCGCGAGGTACGAGCTTAGGAGAGCTCGCGATCTCGTGAGGGAACTTTCATGATCAAGTACCCCTAAACCCAACCTTTCCCACCTTTAACTTCGAGGGTGGTGAGATCGGGTCGCGGCAAGAATGAAACACAAGTTCATAACGTGGTAGGTTGAAAACAAAGCATGTTCAAAATGAGACAATTTGACATAACGTAACATAAGCCCCAAACATATAACGGATAGTGATCTGGTTTGTATTCTACATTAAGATAGATTTAATTGACTCAATCTAATTTTTTGACAATTGAATATTGAAGATAATAACTTTTTAAACGAAGAAGCTCTACTTATGGAAACCAAAATTCTGTTTGTATGGACAATCAGAACCAATTTGGAATTCTACTTTTGTCACTCAACGGCTACTAAATCTTCTAGATACAAATCTGTCCAATGGGTAGATTGGAAAATGATTCTTTATATACTGTCCAACGGCTAGTTTGGAAGTGGAAAAGTATTTAAGGAGATCAAGGACTGTCGCGACCTCTCTTTTTCCATCAGGGGGAAAAGAAAAAAGGTTTAGGGGTATTTGCTTAAAGAGGCAGACCAATGACCCTAAATTAAGTGCGGCCTCTCCTAAGCCCCTACCTCACCCGACGTTGATTTTGTTTTTTAGTTCTTAACAACTTATATAATTCTAGAAATTGTCACTAGCTTATTGAGGTTGGCTAGAAATCAATCAAGACACAAGAGTGTTATCTCGATTGCTACGCAATCAGAGATTTCTAGGAATAGAGACTTGTTTACGTCAATGTTTCTATTAGTGCCCTCGCGATACTACTAACTTGGAAGGTTGTTTATCACAATCTTGATTACCAATTAATATTTTTATGAAATCACTAAGTGTCCATGCAAATGTTTTTATATTTTTTTTTTTAATGTTTAGACTAATCCTAACATACCTTAGAAAAGAAATTTACACTCAAATTATTGAAAAGCAGTGCGGTAAATAAACATCCAAGAAATTGAAATGACTTGAAAGTAATGTGGAAAAGAAAAATCCGATACAAGTCATACAAATAATATTACATGGCTTTATTATAACACCCCGGGACAGGACCCCTATGAGCGAAATGAGAATTCAAATATGCATGAAATTACTCTAAATAATTTTAATTTATGCAAAATGAATTATTTACAAAAATGGTTATAAAATACCAAAATAACATTAAACTAGGAAAATGACCTTTTAAAATTAGGAAAATTTCATAAATGTCATTTCTATCATAACTTGATACCATCCATCATTTTAATAATTTTTTTTTTTGAAATTTTCATATTTTTTTATATTTTTTTAATTTTTATTTAAAAATAATTTATTAAACCGATATATGTTGATTTATACTAATATGGAACTGCCCAATACATGAATATAACGAGAATCTAGCTCAAATCGACCGTTTCAAGATCAAAGCTTGGTTTACGCATTTTGTCGAACACTTGGCGTGCATCAAATCACCCCAAACTAGATTCCTCAAGCCATGTTTGCGGCCTTCAATCTCAACTCATAAACAATCACACGTGGAACTAAAGTATCAAGATTATACTACCACATGTAAGGAGTAAGATTATATAGAAATCATAGCTTAAAACAAAAAATAACTAAGTTTAAATTGGTCTCAAATGTGTGGGTTGAGCTGATTTTGAAATATGGGTTTGAACCCAAGTCAAGCAAACATGTCGCATGCCCATATTCAAGTCTCGACACTCATCACATGCAAGATCTACGGAAAATATCACTTGATTAAAATGAAAATAGGTAATATGGACTTTCAAATGCAACAAACACCATAGAGAACGATCGACCGAACACATCAATGTGAACTCTCCAAGAAGCATACATGCATGATCTATGCTGGCCAACCATGTCTTAATGTGGATTGGCTTGGTTTTTGGCTCATGTTATAGATGGTTTCATGGTTCAAAAGGAGATTTAAAGACTAAATCAGGTTGTCCTATGCATTATTTGTACTCCCATTTAACATTCATCAAAGTCACAACGATAAAAAAAAAAAAAAAAAAACACATTCAAAGGAGAGTAATAAGTCAAGCATGTAGGGATATTGAAGAGATTTTAAATACTTAGAAAAATTTCCACATCGGAAATCAGTTCTCCGGATTAATTTTCCTCTTGATTTTCATGATCAAAACATGTTCAAACTCACCACCATCTATGACAGCGTCGCTGGCATGGGCTCTCTCCCTCTCACGAAAGAGAGGAGTTCGAATTCCAAAGGCGTCGCTAGGGATTCTTACGCGTGATGTCGGGGTGGTGGGTCTTCCACTAATGTCACCGTAGGGTTTGCTTGCCGACTATCGGCTATACGAGATTCTCTAGGTTACAAAAAAAAAAAAAAAAAAAAAAAAAAAAACATGTTCAAACTCAAACAAAAATACATCTAGGATGCTTACCTTGCTTCCTAGTTTCTTTTTCAAGTGACTCTTGGTGGAGGAAACGAGAAATGATCTTCTGGGGGCACGTGGAAAATGGCTCATTCAAATTGAAAGTGAGATCTGTAGAAGAAACAAATTGACAATGAAGGTTTTCGTTATCCTCTAAAATTAGGCTCCAGAAAATCTTTTGTTGGCCAAATTAAAATCAACCCAAACTATATATATATTCTATTTTGGGTTGTAAGTCATGTATTTCCTCATCTGTCTCTCACTTTTTAAAAAAAAAAAACACTCGCTTTTCCTTCACTCGTGACCAATTGGGCTCAACACTTAGAAAAATCTTAGGACCCCATTGGCTCGCCAAGAGGGTATCTTTTCGGGGCACTTTATGAGGTCTTTCCGATCTCCATTTTGGACATGTGACCTATGGTTAGAAAGATCTTTGAGTGAAGTTTCAGTCTCTAGTTGAAGGTTTTGGCTAATTTTGACTGCAAGTTTGTGAAAATTTTACTTTTCTCTCTAAAGGTTGATATGGAATTTCTAGGTTTTTGCTTTTCTGGAGTTACTTCTTAGGGTGTTTTTTTGGGCACGATCGTGAGCTCTCTCTTCTCCTCCTTGTCTCCTACCTTCCGTGCCCTAAAAAAGCTTGCTTCAATGATCTTCTCCCTCGAATTAAGGGATTTTTGGTCGGTCTTTAGTCTACCTACCAAGCTTGCCGACGAGCTAGTTCACCCACTTTCTAACCTAGCCAAATTTTCAACTTTTGCAGTTATTGAATGTGCGGATTTTGCTGCAATTTTCTCGTGCTTTCAGCAGCTTATCCCTCACCAATTTTTGTCCACTTGTACTTCTAATAATAATCTTTCATCAATGGCAAATATCAAGCTAATTGGGCAGCTGAGTGGGATATGGTGAGGCCACCAATATGCTTACTTAGCAGCTTCAAATTAAGACTTAACCATTGGCTAGGTTTTGGTGGCTAGTTTGAGTGCTTTAATCTATCAATTTGGTTGTGGTTTTTTATCAATTAGCAAGCTCATGTATATTAATTCAAGATTTTGACCATTTTTCGCAATTGTCTCCATCCAATTTTGCAAGGGAGTCTCTTAAAGTTGGTCCTTTTTGTGCTCGAGAATGCTCAATTCAATACAATTTGGTCCTTTTTGCATAATTCGATTAATTAGACTTGACCCAAGTTCAATTTCAACTCAATTGGGGGCCAAGATGATAATTTAAGGGCTCAGGCAAAATTTTACAAAATTTACGAATTGGTCCATCAACTTTTGAAAATTGCATTTTGGCCCTAACTTGTCATTTTAATTCCAATATGACCTCCTAGGCTTGGCTAGTCACATTTAGATCATTGGCCCCAACTTGCGTCTTATATATATACTATACGAGAGAACAAGGAAATATAAGAGATTAACAGATCTATTAGAAGAAAGTAAAGGATAGTATAAGAACTAAATAAAATCGTGAGAATTAAAAATAATATAAAGACCAAAAGCAATATATAAAATATAAAGTAAGAGTATGCATAAACAAAAACTAACCATGAAAGTGGTATGAACTTGTATTATATAAAGCTGAAAAGTTGAAATTACATGTATTGAAAAATGCATAAACTAAAGCATCAAGTCATCCACTAAGGCAGTAATCCGCACTCCAGGGAGTGTTGATGTTTGTATTACACGAAATGGCTAACCAACTATCATGTAAGTTGGTAACCTCTGTATAAAACTATGTATTTGAAAAACTTACTTTGAAACTAGGGGGTACAAGGTAAGAAAGCTTGAGGCTTGAAAGTGTTAGGGAAATCCCTTATGATGTTTTGAAGATGACAAAATAAATCAAAGGCTACTAACATGTTTAATGGTTAAGTAATAGACCATGCAGATGATAGAACATGTAAAGGATATTGTCAAAGTGCAAAGACGACCAGAAGACTGAACGTAACACATGTCCAAAGCATATTCTGAAGATTTCCAGACTTCTGTATCAAAGTCTAAAGACTGGCAGACTCAAGACTCAAAGTCGAAGAATGCCAGACTTTAGTGTCAAAGTCTGTTATACATCGAAGTCCGATCAATCGACTAATTCTAGGCGAACGTGAAGTTGAAAGAAGACAGACTCTATGTTGAAGCTGAACCGGGTACAGACCTTAAAGCTAAATCTGTTCGAAGCGAGATATGTTCGGACCCAGCATTGTAAAGTCTACAAACTCAGATTGTAAAGTCTATTGCTCTCGAGACTTTACATCCAGATTCCGATGAAACGTAACTCAAGCCCAATCATATAACGGCTAGTGATCTGGTTTGGATTCCACATCAAGATTGATTTGATTGACTCAATCGAATTGATTGACAATTAGATGTTAAAGACAAGATCTTTCTATTCGAAGAAGCTTTACTTATGGAAACCAAGATTTCGTTTGTATGGGCTATCGGAATCAATTTGGGATTTTACCTTTGTCACTCAATGGCTACCAAATCTTTTAAATACAGAGCTATCCAATGGGTATATTGGAAGACGATTCTCGGGATACCTGTCCAACGGGTAATTTGGAAGTGGAGGAGTATTTAAGGAGATCATGGACTGATGAGCAAGTAAGAGACGGAGCGTAGAATTTATAATTCCAAAGTCTGAGCGACTTTCGATCATATACTTGTCTCTTGAGAGCTTAAACGTTTGTAATCATGGGAGAAATACCAAAAGAGTGACTTAGTGAGATAGTGTGATCTACTACTAAGTGTTTGCACTCGAAGTCGTAATCTCTTATTGATTGCATAGTGGAATCCAGTCAAGAAGGCTGTTAGCGTGGGAGAGTGGACATAGGCTTGGATTAAGCCGAACCACTATAAATCTTGTGTTCTTATTCTCTTCCCTAACTCCTTTGTTTGAAGTTTATTTTATTCCGCATATACTTGCCAAGAGTTATTTTAAACACCTATTCACCCCCTTTAGGTGTTCATACTAGTACTCTCAGAAAGGATGAGGGTTTACAAGAGGGTGAGGAGGAAGAAGAGAGAAGAGAGGTCTGAAAATGTCGAGAGTCCTTCTTCTAAGCCGAGATGGTGTATTTAATGAGGTGCTACAATGCTTAACAGTGTTTAATAAACAATACTAAGTGAATAGTGAATAGTGAATAGTGAACAGTGAACAGTGTATGAACAGTGTATGCCTATCATGCTACGGTGTATAGCTTTTGCGCTGCTTGTAACAATGTTGGCATGTGATGTCTTGAATTTAATCTCTATCTAGGTTGATCTCGTAGTAGTCGTCTTCATTAGTGTTTCCACTGTGATGTGACTGTAAGGATCTGTGTGTATTGTCTGGGAATTTGAAAGATCCACATTGTGATCCTTCGCTTCGTAGAGCATTGTTCTGAGGATGTTGCAGTATTCCTTGCTCTAGACTGCAGCCGGTGCTGCACTTGCAATGGATTTTTCTTGTAAAAAGGATGTATTTGATGAGACTGTAGTTATTTGATTTTTCTGGCTATTTAGCCATGTCCTAATCGCAGCTTCGGATCCTTGTTCAATAAATCTAAATCCATCCCACTGCTTTGTTTTGTATTTTCGGACAAGTATTGGTACACCAAGTTTGATGGATGTATTGTATTCAAATTCCCATGCTGTTACCCAAGAGATTCTAAATATTATAAAGAAATGCATAAGGCATGGGAATCTTATATCATGTGGTGTAGGTACGAAGTATTCACTGAAAACCTTGTATACTTGTTTGACTGTGGGTTGTAATATTACGTCCAAAGGACCAAACATATCCCACTAGGAGTTAAACCAGTTTGGAAGGCTTTGTCTTGGGAAGTTGTCTTAAAAAAAAAAAAAAACCAGGAGTGTTGAAAATTTGTATTTTGTTTGAAAAAAAATTCCACCAAGCTTGTTGGTAATCTCAGTATGTATATGAGGAGGAGTGTGGTAGACATTGGGTAAGTCTGGTTTGGAATTTTCTGGGTATATGAGATGAGGCTCCCCAGTGTAAGGGGTGTATGACTTTGCTGATGGATATAGTGGAGTAGAGGATGCTTTCTATATTGGTTTTGTTAGCAAAGTGAGTAAACCTCGCTAATTTTGTCTCCACTAAGATTTGCTCATAATAAGCAAGGGTTTTGTTTGCATTATGTGGTTTAAAAAATCAATTTTTTGGAAAGATGTTTTTTTGCGAATTTGATTAGATCTTCATCATAAAATCCATCTTCTACAATCAGTATATTTTTGAAAAGATGTTTTTGGGAAAAACTTTGATCTTTGAGAATGAGGGTTGATTGTGGCCTAATAACTAACTTATTCGAAATTCTTTTGTATTGTTTTTGTGTATCAAGAGGGGAAGGATTGTTGCTTACCTCAATGTCCTTAGAAGGCTCTTTCTTTACTTTTTTGTAAAGACTGGGCAAGTAACAATATTGTTTCTTTTGGTAGTATGTCGACTAGCTGGTTAAAGGCTAATATGAGTTTAGATGATATGGGTTCTGTTTTCAAAGATATATTTGGTGTTTGATGTTGTTGTAAGAATGACTAGTTGTTTTCTGTCATTTGAAGCCATGTCTTGATGTTTGTCAAGCCTGTTGACTTTGGCGGTGTATTGGAGGAGGTTTCAGCAATGGCTTTGCCTTTGCCTTTGTCTTTTTTGGATCTTAGCATGATTGTATCCCCTCTAAAAATTCTATTGTGAGAAAATCAGGTAATGAATTTGAAGAACCATTTATAAATTCAATATCGAAATTGAATACTCAAAGTATGGCTTGTCATCTGGCAAAAATCTGTTTTGATGCAATGTTTAAAATGTCTTTTGTAAAAATTCTTTGACTGATTTGCAATCAATTCGCAAGAGAAATTTTTGATTTAATAAATCTCCTTGGAATTTTGATATAGATAAAACTATAGCAAGTATTTCTTTTTTGATTGTTGAATAGTTTTGTTGGGCAGGATTCCAATGTTTTGAAATAAACTGAACAACTTGTTCTTTGTTATTATTGACTTGTTTAAGAATGCCACCGTATCCTATTTCTAAGGCATCTGTCTCAACTATTTTGAAAGTAGATGGGTCAACTAGGTGTAGACAAGGTATGTCTTTAACATGAATCTTTATTTGCTTGACAATATTAGTATGGACAGAGGTCCATGGTAGAGGATCCTTTTGTAACTGTTGGTGTAAGGGTTTACAAAGAATATTTATATTGGGAAAGAAATCTAAAATATAATTGAGACTACCCAAGAACATTTGTAATTGAGTTTTGTCTTTACTCTTATCTGGGAATTTATCAGTAAAAGATATTAATCTTTCTATGGGAGTGATGGTGCCTAAATGAATATAGTGACCTAAGAATCTAATCTTGGTTTTGAAGAGTGCAACTTTAGTAGGAGAGACTACAAGACCATTTTGTATGATCATTTTTATGAAGGTAGATAAATGTTTGAAATGTTGTTCTATATTTGAAGAGAATACTAGAATATCATCTATATAAACTATTATGTATTCTGAATAAGGATTGGAAATTTCGTTCATAATTCTTTGGAATTCTGAATGGGCATTTTTTAGGTTGAATGGCATAACATTCCATTCGTATTGGCCAAAAGGGACTGTAAAGGCTGTCTTGTATTTATCCATTTCATTGACCTGTATTTACCAAAATCCTGACTTCATGTCAAATTTTGAAAATATTTTTTATCTACAAAATATGTTTAGCAAATCTTTTTTTATTGGGTATTAGATGTCTTATCCATCTAAGGGCTGTATTAATGGGTTTATAATTAATAAC
This sequence comes from Eucalyptus sideroxylon, assembly GCA_014182405.2. NCBI lineage: Eukaryota > Viridiplantae > Streptophyta > Magnoliopsida > Myrtales > Myrtaceae > Eucalyptus > Eucalyptus sideroxylon. The sequence goes on along the minus strand of CM024550.2, from coordinate 13,967,928 downwards.
TAACCTATGAACTCCTCTTTCTAGTTCAGCATTTTTATTGACATAAAAAGCAAAACTTCATGATGATTGACTTTTTCTTATGAGTTTTTTTTTTTTTTTTTATTTAAGAGGTCTTGTATTTCTGTTTGGCAAAATTTTAGAACTTCTTGGTTCATTTGTGTAGGACGAGCTTCTGTGGGTATTTTGTTTTCAGAAAAATCATGTTCGTAGGGTAAATCAATAATATGCTTCTTTCTTTCCCAAAAAGCATTGGGTAAGGTAGAGCATATGGTTTTTTCTATGTGTTTTTGTAAGGAAACTATTTTTTCTATAACATTTGGTTTTATAAGATTTTCTTCTATTCTTTTGAATTCTAAATCTTCTTTTAAGAATTCAAGCTGGTTTTCTTGGATAAGGCAATTTATTTCAGAAATAGAATGTTCTTGTAAAATATTTACGCTTCTCTTTTGTGGTTTTGTTATGAAGTTCAAAGTGATTTTTCTATTTAAAGCATGAGTTTCAATGCCTTCATTAGTAACTGTAAAATGTTGGATTAATTGTATGAAATGTGTTCCAAGAATTACCTGTTGCCTTATATTTTTGACTAAAAGAAAAGAGGTTTTGTAAGACATTTGATATTTTATTATTAAGGCTTCTGGTAATTTATATTGTATATTTAGTTTGTCTCCGAGATTGATTTTAAGGACTCTGATGTTTTATTAAAGTATCTTGTTGGAACAAGGCCTTCTTTGATATAATTGAGATCAGCTCCTGTATCAAAGAGTGATGTTGTTTCAATAATAAACTTATTGTTGATTTTTATCATTATATTTATTATCCATTTTCTAGATGTTATTTCTATTAATAACATAAGAAAGGCTGGGTCTGAAGTGTTAGAAGTATTGGTGATTTCGTTTTGGTCTTCTAATTTTGTCTTTCCTTTTATGACAAGGGATTTTATATCAGAAATTTCTTGTTTCATTTCTAACTGTGTTGCTTTCAGGGCTTGTATTTCTAATTTTTGTTGCTTTATTTCATTTTGAAGGTCATTAATATTAATGGGTCTAGACTGGGGTCTTTTGTTTCTATTTAAAATGTCTTTTAGATTGTAGGAAGTATTGGGATTAGTAACAATATTCATTGAAGAATGAAGTCTATCTAAGTATTCTATTTTGGCTTCAAGGTCGGTTATTTTATCAGCTGTGCTAAGGAGAAATTCTTCTTCTTTTGTTAACATGTTTATTTCAGGAATATGTTTGTCAGGAGAGGCATCTTCATAATCAAAATCGGAAGAGGTTTTTATTTCATTAATCTAAAGACCTTCTTCTTGAAGAAGTTCATCAAAAGAAGTATCACCATTTTCTATGAAAATGTTGTTTAGCTGGTAAAGAGTATTGTCATCTAGAGAAAGTTCATTCAATTTTTTGTTAATCCTACAATATTTCGAAATATGGCATTTTCTACCGCAAGAGTAACATTTGATGTCTTTAAAATTTTTCTTATCCGTCGAGGTTTATTCTAGTTAATATGGTGTCTACGTTTATTCCTATGAGGTTGAGATTTGTTGTGATGTTTGTTTTTTTTTTCTTTTTTAGAAGGACAAGTCCCTTTACATTTTGACTTTGTTTTTTCATTATAAGAGGGGTCATATTGAGCACAGAAGTCTCCTAGGCTTCTATTGGTGAGAGATTGTTCTTTCTTGAGTTGTCTTTGTAATTTGATTGTATTACACATTTGTGTTCCTTGTCTGTAAACATAAGAGACTATTTCTCCATAAGAAAGAAGATCATAAGGAATTTGGCCACTGTATTCTTCTCTAATTTTATCTCTAACTTGGTCTCCTATAATTTGGGGTAAACCTGCTAAGAATTTTTCTTTCCGAAAAGGTTGATTGCAATCTGGTTTGACAAGAACCCTTTGAAGGAAAATTTCTTTGTATTATCTAAATTTCCCTAAGGATTTGCAATGCATATTGGATAAGAGATCTTGGTTCCTATCTCTAATATGTGAAGGATCTCCTATGAAGTGTTGTGAAATTGAGTATATAAAGGTATTAACCGCATCTTGGATGCGATGTCCTTGATCATCATCCATGCGTTGTCCAAAGTCATCTATTTTATAAGCAGTTAAAATCTGTATTTTCTGTTCATCAGTCAAATAGTTATCCCACCAACCTTTTAATGTCTAGTAAATCCTACTACTAAAAGATTAGCAATAGCATGATTATAAACGTCTTGTTGTGTTTTATAAGCATTAGCAAGCAGTACCATGTTATTAAGAATGTTTATAATATTGGTTTCGGCTACACTATCTATATTCCATTCATAAATGGTGTCTAGAGAATATTTATTCTATATTTTTAGCGAAGATTCTTCATGGGCGATGTCTGGTGGGGTAGCTCTACTATAATAAAGTTTTTGGGGTTGTCTCCAATTAAGTTTGTTTACCTCAGCTACTAATTCATTATCAGAGTCACTAGAGGGTTTGGTCAAAGTACTAATGGTAGGTTTGTCTGGGGTGTCGTTAATAATTAGTCCCTGGAATTTAGGAGTGTCTAAAATAGGTGTAGGTTCTAGTTTTGCTTTTCCTAAAAGTTTTTTCTTTTGTTCTAAGGCTTGAGCAAACTTAGGACTAAGATTTTTTGGAAATTCAAAAGCTTTAAAAATAGGTTTTTTTGAGAGCGTCGTCTTGTGGTGTGATGAGTTGAGTAGGATTCTAGATCTTGGATTCTATCCTATTCAACTGTTTACCTATGGTAACCAAATGTTGATCTGTATAATTGTTTTGTTCAATAACCTTATGAGTGTAAAGAGAGTCTCCTTTGTCTTGGAAGCCTAAAAGGAGTAGCTGTAACCTCACTATCTCCATGTTGTATTTTTATTCTCTTAAGAGGTGAATGATTGGTATCTATGATTTCACCATTATCAAGTTTCCACTTATAATGTTGATCTAAAATAACTATTTCTTTTGGTTTGAGGAATTGTTCTTCTAACCAATCAAAGAAAAATGTATAGACTTCATATTCATATATGTAGTATCGTAATATTTTTGCTTGATGTCTTTTGCTTTATTAGCAAAGGTTTTGAAGAACCATTCTCTGATTTTTCTGTTATTGTCATTAAATTCTTTATTAAGAAAACTTTGTTTGGTTCAAAATGTTTTTCTAAAACATTAAGCTCGGCATCTATCATTTGCGAATAAGTAGGAGAATGATGAGGAGAATTTGTGTTTTCTAGGACTGGTTTCGTAACATCCCGGGCCCCACTGTGTAATATTGTCCGCTTTGAGTCACCCGCCCTGGCGCGGGCGAACCGCCATCCCAGCCACGGTCTCTTCCCTCACGGCTTTAAAATGTGTTACACAGGTGAGAGGGACCCAAGCCTTATAAGCTAACCAAGACCTCCCTCCCTAAGCGATGTGGGACAAGAGAGGAGGTTATTACACTCTCTACCTCTTAACAGAATAGCGTCCTCGCTATGGCCCCATGGGCATCAGAACAGCATTCGAGCTGTGGTCCCACATGCGGTCGGGAGTCGGCTTTGATACCACTTGTAACATCCCGGGCCCCCTGTGTAATATTGTCCGTTTTGAGTCACCCGCCCTGGCGCGGGCGAACCGCCATCCCAGCCACGGTCTCTTACCTCACGGCTTTAAAACGTGTTACACAGGTGAGAGGGACCCAAGCCTTATAAGCTAACCAAGACCTCCCTCCCTAAGCGATGTGGGACAAGAGAGGAGGTTATTACAGGTTCAGGCTGGTTTTGTTGGTAAACTGGCCTGGAAATCCCTGATCTATTATCTAAACCATTAATTTCCGGTTCAAGAGGTGTCTCATGATTACTTCTACTGGTGGAAAGAGGTAAATGTGTTGTATCGCGTGTGGGAGGGTCTCTATGTATACTAGGAGGAGGAGTGTCTCTATGTGTACTTGGAGGAATAGTGATTATAGGCGGAAGATTGGGATTAAGATCTATCGACCTTGTATAAGATGTATGAAAAGAAGGACTAGATCTTGAATCGAAAGATCTTCTAGGAAATCTAATGGTCACTCTTCCTTTTGGATGTTGGATGACATTAGTTGGACTAGTATTTTGAACAACTTATTGGGGAATTTGGTTTTCTAATTCTCATTATTTTGGTAAAGTGACTTGGTTCCAATTAATGGATCTAGGAATGGTTGTATTTGCTCTAGAAATGTTGGTCTGGAGGAGAAGTGTTTCTCCTCTTGGACTATGTTTAAAAGCATTTTCTCCAAAGGCGGATGACATAGCTTTATAATGGATTCTATAGAAAAGAGCTAGAGGAATGGATCTATCTACTACTTTATAATTATGAGTTTTGATTTGGAGTATAAGGGCTTTAAGAATATTTTTATCCTTAAGAGAAACTAAAAAATTTGGATAACAGTCAAAATGTATTGGTCCTTTGCAGAGACTTGTCTCTACTGTACCAAGGATGGATTCATCATAGTTTAAGAGACGTGAATCTCGTAAAACTAAGAGAATTGATGTATTAAGACCTTCTTTAGTAAGAGGTTTAATTCCTACTTGAACTAATCCTATATGAATGTAATTCTATTTTTGTTTATGCTTTTGGATGGACTCTTTAATTAAAAGATGTATTTTTTCATAGGAATTAGAAATAGGAACATCTCTTTCTTCAGTGGTGATGACATAGTCTGATTTTTTGAAAAATTTCAATTTTGATTGTTTTTATATTTCCTTAAGTTGTATTTTAGGAATTTCCCAATTTTCTATAGATTTGTTGAAATATTTTATTCTTACTTCTTCTCTGTGTATAGGACTTGGATCTGAGTCCATTTGTGATAGAGAACTAGAGGAAGATGTAGATCTTCTATGTAAGCTCATACTTAAGATCGGAACTATTCCTTCTTCAGAACCGTTACAGAACTAAACCAACGGTCTAACAGCCACTCAGGGACTTACAGCCTAGACCACTCTGTAGAAACAAGAAAGATGCCAACAAATGGCTCTTGATCTATGAGTATGTTCTTACAAAGACTATCTATACCTTCCTACTGGCTCTTATATATGTTCTTAATTTTTTTTTTTTTTTTTTTCTTTTGTAGGAAAAAAATCTTCCATTTAATATATATATACTAAACACCTAGATAATCTATATGTAAGAATTTGACATGAAATATTTTTGTGGAAAAACAAGTTTCCATTTTTCAGAAATGATTTTTGGGCAAAAATTTATGTGTCAACAAGGACCGATGAGCAAGTAAGAGACGGAGTGTAGAATTTATAATTCCAAAGTTTAAGCGATTTTTGATCATATACTCGTCTTTCGTGAGCTTAAACGTTTATGATCGTAAGAGAAATACTAAAAGAGTAACTTAGTAAGATAGTGTGATCTACGATTGAGTATTTGTGCTCAAAGTTATATTCTTTTGTTAATCATATAGTGGAATTCAGCCGAAAGCTATTGGTGTGGGAGAGTGGACGTAGGCTTGATCAAAGCGGAACCACTATAAATTTCGTGTGCAACATTCTCTTCCCTTAACTCTTCATATTTAAGTTTGTTGCATACTTACAGGTTATTTCGGAAGTCTATTCCGTCGTATAATAAATTCAGAACTTCTACCAGAAGTCTGGTGGCTCGCTTATCAGACTCTGATCCTTATTCAAACTTTGCTTGAAATTTATTTTATTCCGTATTTATTTGTCAATGTTTATTTTAAATACCTATTCACCCCCTCTAAGTGTTTATACTAGCCCTTTCAAAAGACATATTCCATATTACGCACGCATGTGCCTTCATATGTGAACAAACTATGACTATCAAGTACAAAGACGGTTCGACGAAGCGTCAAAATGCGCACTTGTGAACCACAGCCATCCAATATACAAGTTAGCATCATGCTTCAGGTCTAAGGATCTTACACCTAAATAAAGTATGAACGATCAGACATTGACCCTGCTAAAAAGCTTCCATGTTGCCAATCATTCTATGTATGTCACGTTTAGTGAACTTGTCCAAGACAGGCACCTATGTTTTAGCTCGGATATCACAATACCCAATAACTTGTGACTCATCATCCCTTCAAGTATCCAATATTGAAGTGAAGCTTGAGAACACACCGGTCTTAGCAGGATCATTAATATCCTCTCAATGATCCATTGATCAGGAACTGTTTAAAGATTCAGCATATATGTAAACCTGTTACACATATTCTTAACATCTTAAGAATATATTCAATCGTAGCTAATTTTATGGACTTCATTCATATAAATTGGATGATGAATGAAAAAAAAAACTTATTTGCCATTAAATAATCCCTAACATGTAACTATTACATGGTTGCTTTAGGGTATAGGGCTAACAATATTCTGTGCATAGACAATCATCTCAAACAGAACCATTTCAAAGTATATCAAGCAAAGGCAAAGACCATGGGTACACTGGTAGGTCACATGAACAAATAACATTGTGTTTTTCTAGTTTGCTTTAAGGAGTTATCTTGATAAATGGTCCTCGCATGTTTGAAGTAGTGTTGGTTCCACACTCCCATTATCTTGATATTGAGCATTGAAAAATATTATTCTTACTTAATCAAAATCTTGCATTGCACAATTTGACTTTTTTTGTCTATCCGTATAATATAAATTTCTTATAATAAATGAATGTTAGCATGTAAAATTACGATATAATTTTTATTTTTTTGTGATCATTTGAGATTCGAATGGCATTTCAAGTTTTCGTGTGAGAAAATACAAAGTTGTCCATTCCCTCACATTCATAAGGATAGGGTCGACCTTTGCTCCTATTCGACACACCTTCAATTCATCTCTCCTTCGAGCTCAAGTCCTTAAATTTATATATAAGAGAGAAAGGTCTGTGTTTTGTTTGGCAATTTTCCACATGCTTGTGTTGGAAAAAGAAAAAAGTTTGTGGTTATCTTTGACTGTCGCACTGTTGTATCCTCCTGCTAACTAGGGATAAACATGATCCGGGTTGGACCGGTCTACCCCCTAACTCTAGGCTCAACTCGCACAAAGTGCTGGTCCTTAATTTTTGGGACCGAAGATCGACCCTATTAAGCTTGGGATCGATGATTTGGACCAACCTAGTAGGTTCGATCCGTTCGGTAGGTTCGATCCGGTTCCAGGGTCAACTTGGGACCAACTAATAATTTTTTATTTCATTTTTTGTACTCATTGAAAAAATGATTGAAGATCAGACCGACCCAATGGGTTCGGTCGATTCTAGGGTCAACCCGGGATCAACCAATAATTTTTTATTTCATTTTTTGTACTTCTTAAAAGAGCAATTGATGACCGGACCAACCCAATGGGTTTGATGATGAGTGAGGTTAGCTAAAAAAGGCAAGCGGCGAGGGTCAAGTGGGGTGAGTGTTGAACAGAGTGATCATCGAGTGTTGAGCGGGGAACAAGCCAAGCAAGCATCAAGCGGGGAACAAGCCAAGCAAGCATCAAGCGGCGAGTGGCACAAGTGACCCAAATCAAGCGAGGCGAGTGTCGAGTGGCGAGTAAAGAAATTGTTTCTTTTGATTTTGGCAAATTGAAAACTAAGAAGACAAAATAAGACAAAATAGAATGAACATTAGAGGAAGATGCCGTAAGGAGCTGTTTATGTCCTTTTAGACACCGTGAGGACTCCTCAAAAAAACATTTTCTCCCTTCGTAAATTATGACCGTTGACATCGTAAAAGACATAAAAAAATCTAAGTTATTAAAGAACAATATAAAATTACTTAAACTCCTAATTAAAAAATTGTTTAATGTTGTTGACGCTGTTTATTTTAATGTTTTCTCTATATAAAAAAAAATTATAATAGTATATATATATATATAGTCAAGGTTAGTCCCTAAACTCTTAGGATCAAGAACCAACTCATACAGTGCAGGTCCAGAAAACCTAGGATCAAGGACTAACCCAGTCTCCCTAGAAATCGAACTAGGATCGGCAAGATTGGGTTGGTCCAGGGTCAGTCCAGGATTGACTGTGGACCAATGCTCACCCCTACTGCTAACACAACTCATTATTTAACGGTACCATTAGCTTCGAAAAGAGACGGTCAATGCTCAGCCACACATTTTCCATAGGAGGGAGAAAGGTTTGTATTTTGCTTGTCAATTTCCCACTTGCTTGTGTGGAGAAAAGGAAAAGTCGGTGATTATGTTTGACTTTCACACCGTTGTACCCTCCTACTAGGACAACTCGTGATTTAACGGTACTATTAGCTTGGAAAAGAGAGGGTAAATGCTCAATTGCACATTTTCCTTAAGGGAGAGAAAAGGTCTGTACTTTGTTTGGCAATGTCCCACGTGCTTGTGTTGAATGAAGGAAAAGTTTGTGATTAATTTTTACTGTTGCACGATTGTACCGTTCTACTAGCACAACTCATGATTTAACACGTATCCAATGTGACGCATTTAAAACAACCAATAATTTATATTCCATAAAAAAAGTAAACTCTTCTACTCCTAAGCATCCAAAAAGAGGACTCATTTCGGATTCCACATTTCCTCAAACTACAACATAACTTACCACGTAAAAGATTACAAATCCAGACCATCATGTCATCAGAAAAACACGTCGCGGTCCTCGCCTTCCCATTCGGCAGCCACCCTTGGCCTCTCGCCAACTTGCTCCTTAGGCTCGCCACCGTCGCCTCGGATGTCCACTTCTCTTTCTTAAACACGGCCAAGTCCAACGAGGTCATCTTCCCTCTACCATCAAGAGTCAAGCTACCAAGCAACATTCGAGTCTATGACGTCAGCGACAGCCTGCAAGATGGTCACCATGAGGCGATGAAGCATCCAAGAGAACACGTGGAGTTGTTCCTGAAAGCGGCACCCGAGAGTTTTGGAGCGGCTATTGATGCTGCAGAGCAAGACTTGAAGAAGAAGGTGAATTGTTTTCTGACCGACGCTCTCGTGATTTTCGCAGGCAAAATGGCAGAGAAAATGCAGGTTCCTTGGGTAGCCCTTTGGGTCCTCGCTCCGCCTTGTTTAGCAGCGCATGTGTACATTGACGTCATAAGTGAGCTTCGTCGTGAATCCTCCGGCGGTGGCACCTCCACCGACGGTGGCAACGATGACGACAAGAGCCTCGGAGTAATTCCAAGATTATCTATGATTCGCACTTCATATTTACCAAAGCAGCTAATCGATGATCAGGACACATCAAGGAGCGCGTGCATGCTGTGCGAGGTGGGGCATGTGCTCCCACGTGGCACCACCGCTATTGTCATGAACTCCTACGCGGAAGTGACCCCAACACCTTTGATAGCGGACCTAAAATCCAAGTTCAAGATGCTCCTCCAAGTGGGGTGCCTCACTGTGTCATTCCCCCCACCGCCGCTGCCATCGAGCTCCGCCTCTGACACAACCGGTTGCTTGACGTGGCTCGATGCCAAAGACCCTTGGTCTGTGGCGTACATATGCTACAGGACGGTGGCAATGCCGTCGCCAAGTGAGATATCAGCTCTCAGGGAAGCTTTAGAGTCTACTAAGACCCCATTTCTATGGTCCATCAAGGAACACGTGATGGCATACTTGCCCAAGGGGCTTCAGGAGCGGACAAGAGCATACGGGAAATTCGTCCCATGGGCTCTACAAGGTCAGGTGCTGAGCCACCTGGCGTGCGGGGTCTATGTGATGCACTGTGGGTACAACTCAATGTTCGAGAGCGTGGCGGGTGGCGTACCGATGGTGTGTAAGCCATTCTAGGCGGATAACATGATGAATGGGAGGATGATAGAGGAAGTGTGGGGGATTGGAGTGAAAGTAGAAGATGGGACCATAACGAAGAGTGGGATGGAGAAGGCATTGGAGGTGGTGTTGAGGGGTAAGGATGGGAAGGAAATGAGGAAGAAGGTTGGTGAGTTGAGGGAGAGATTGGTGGAGGCCACTAGGGCTGATGGTATTGCTAAGGCTGATTTCAAGGTCCTTGTGGAGCTCATCTCCACTTCATGAAGCACATCATGCACTAGCTCCAATTTGCAGCAGACTTTAATCAATCTACTAAGTGATGTGTCTCAAACTGCCATTGGTCGGGAAATCAATGTCATGTGATCATGGTCAATTCTTAAGGTCTATTTAAGTCCAATGTAATATTTAGTAAATCAATGTCATGTACGCATGGTCGATGCTTTTGATGTCATGGGTATCGTTTGAACTCTCCATTCTAATTTTGGCATGGTCCCGAATGAGTTTTACTATGGACTTTCCTAGAATAAAAGTTTTTGGGCTATTGTAAGAATGATAACTTGTTATAAGTCACAATTTCTTAAAGGTATAGACCCCACAAAATTATATAATAATTTGTTATTTAGTTTCTCGTGATCCTAAGAAGACCATTATTCTCATGGTAGATTAAAAGATTATAACCCAATCATTTCTCTTTTAATTTCTTTTCGCTTCATTTATTTCTCCATCACTAATTGGAGGAAAACATGATCTTTTATCTCTTTCATAGTTGCGATTGAATTTAGCATATGAAGGAATTTATTCCAAATATATCAAACTTTGCTCGTAACCAAGATATAACTTACCCAAAATGCCAAACTTTTGAGGATCATAATTTGTAGATGAAAAAGATAGGAGAGAGTCATAATATGATTGGGTGAGATGGGTGAGAGTTGTTTGGAGTGATTATTGCTCGTAGCCAGGATCTAATGTGGTTGCATGATGGGTGAGAGTTATTTGGAGTGATTATTGCTCGTAGCCAGGATCTAATGTGGTTGCATGATGGGTGAGAGTTGTTTGGAGGTGATTATTGCCAATGTCTGACTTTGGCATTTTGACAAGCTAAATCCTGGCTACAAGCAAAGTTTGATATTTTGGGAATAAATTTCTTCATATCCACAGCGTCAACGGCATTTCCGAAACTCTCCAGCGACACTTTCAGGGACAACTCCGTGGGTTTGTGATGAAAATGATAGGAGAGAGCCATGATATGATATGACTATGATGTGGTTGCATGATGTGTGAGAATTGTTTGGCGTAGTTATCACTAATGTGTGATTGTAGCATGTTTGAGTATATAATGTCTCAAACTAGTAGTACTCCTTTAGGTAAGACCACGACTTCAAAAAAACATGTGTTTTCAACATACGAGGGGCCAACGATGATCTAAGAAGACTCTGTGAGCTTTTCTTGTGTACTCTAGAATATTCCTAAGAGCATCCTCGCCAGGTCTTCTTGGATCATTCTCAGTTCTTCGTACATTGAAAACCTATGCTTTCCTATCTAATTTGGCAATGTCCTCGTGCATCTTCAGTATGGAAGGCATCAATTTGCTACTTGAATTGCCAAATGGCTTCCGTATGTTCCCACTTTGCTTCACTTTTAGGCAGACCCTTGCATTAGAGCGACACTTTCATTTCGGTGCACAATATCTCTTGGCGGATCAAGTCATGCGTAAATGGTAATGGTGCACCGAAGTGAGAGTATTTAATTTGATGGAAGGATATACATGAGAACGAAGCAAGTTGGAAAGCCACGAAAGCTTTTGGCAATTTAAGAAAGGACGCGGCCTTAGGTCTAGAGGTTTTTAACGTACGAGGACCAAGGATGAAAATCGGGTGAGCTTTTCTTGCGTACTCCTATGGGCTTTGTGAGAATTATATATTACATTAGAGTGATTGTGGATGAAGAGATAGAAAACCTCCATTGAGAAATACTTTTCTATATATATACATATATTTGAGACTCTCCTCTTCATTTGTATCATCTCACAAGCAATAAAGAATTCAAAATTTTCCTCTTTAAGAGTTTTTGTGACATATGCATCCATGATCTCTTTTGGCCCCTGCTAAGATGATGGATTTGTCATCGCTTCGCCCTTTTTTAATGTGTGAGCTTTGAATTCTCTATGATATTTCATGTACTAGGGTGCACATAATAACCATTAGATTTCTCTATTTCTCTGTTTTCTAGTTCCCTGAAATAGGCTTAAAACAGAATTTCATTTGGTAACATAGTTTCATTTTTATATTTCTAGAACAGGTTTTTACTCCAGAAATAGATTTTAAACCAAATATTAGAAATTAAAATTTTTAACTTTTCTATTTCTAGAACAAAAATGGGAGATGAAAACTTTTTCATCATTCACTCTCGTCACCGCCCACCCACCGCCATGGGGCTTTGGACGCCCGTTGTCGATTGTCGTCGCATGTTGTTGGATGTCAGTTGCTAGCCGTCCCTTGGATGCTAGCCCTCAGTGGCCAATCAATGGTCGTTGGCCGTCAAACACCTATCGGATGCAGCCCCCAATTGTTGGTTGTCGAATGCCGATGCCTCCCACCACAACTCGGGAGCGAGAAATTTTATGTTATTATTAAATGAATTTCTATTTCAAAAGAGAATTTCAAACCCATATTTTTGCTCAGCAACTTATTCGAAGAATGAGAATAGAAAAATCAATTTCTAGCCAAAAATTGATTTTTGGAATAGAATGGTGGTTACATGCATGCCCTAAAGATACACCTTATTTGTAGAGAAATTAAAATGGATTGGAGAAGGGCAAAGGTGTAAATGGATTTATTGATGATATGAACGATACTTAGGGTGCATTTGGTTAGCTTTTAGAAAAAGCCTTTAGGAGAATGCAAAGGCTTTTAGCTAAAAGAACTTTATGAAAAACAAATACTATTTGGTAAACTGAAATTAAAATGTGCCTCGAAACTTTAAGAGAAAAACTATTTGGTAAAAACACATTTGGAATGTCCTTTGCTATGATTAATCTAACTTTGTTTAATTTTTAGTTTGTTTAAAATTGAAAAAAACAATTATAGCAATTTTTACGATTTGAATGTTGAAAATAAATGTAAAACATTGATAAATTTATAAAGGCAAAAAAAAAAATCACATTTATTTTTTAGTTAGGTAATATGAAAAGTTTTAGTAGAGTATTGATATGAGCGAAACCCATGAATTAAAGGATTACTCTTCAAATGTTTGTGAGAATTTGCCAAGTCAATTAGTAAGTGAAATTGCTCCATCGTCTTTTTGACATTTTGCAATTTAAATTCATAGCATCCCCATGGGTTATATATATCAACTTCATAACTGTGGGATGTGTACATATTTCCGAGACAAACCTTTAGCTAATTGATGTTATATTCTGTGCACAAACAATCATGCCTAATAGAACTATTTCAAGGTATATCAAGCAATGGCAAAAACCATGGGTACACTGATAGCTCACATGAACAAATAACATTGTGTTTTCTAGTTGAATCAGGGACTTGCTCTAATCAATTGCACAATGCAAAGGACATGGAAATCGTCTGGTCCAATTGCATTCATTCCCTGAAAACGCAGCTCAAAACTTATTTAAATCGAAAAAGATGCAACGAAAAAACAAAACAACAAAGATACAGACTCTTTCACATCTCCAAACAAGGCAAAACAAGGTTCTGCTCCTATGTGACAGCAAAGCACTCCTTGCTGAGCTAGGGGCCGGCTTCATGGACTTCTGCCCACGCTTCCATTCAGCCAAGCAAACCTCATCGGAGTTATCTCGCACATGCTGCAAGGCCTATGAAAATGAAAATTCACAATGGTGAAAATGATATATTTTCAGCCAATTGTGTAAGAGTGACCCTTAGTGCATATCATAATAGAGATGAACTTGGCCAGGTGCAAAGGCACCGTAATCATTTGATTTGTCTAAAACAAAACATTTTTTTTTTTTTGTATCTTAAAAGGTAATTAAAACCGCCAACTACAGCTATTACACCTCTTGAATTGTTCTATATTGAAACAGGATATGCACAACATGAAACAAGACTGTTAAAAATGAATACAAGCGCCCATGAATTCAGCATCGGGGAGGAATGTAATGGAAGAAAGTTAGCATCAAATTGAAAGATCCATTTAGCATTACAAGAACATATGCGAAGTCCTAGAGAAAAGTCCTATTGTGCCAAAAAGAGAATATGCTTACCAAATTCTAATACAGCCTTCAAGAATTCTTATATCAAATTGTTAAATGGAACACGACAACATTAATGAACTAAAGACCAATCCTATTGATTTCCAGAATTCTTAACAAAATCTTCCCGGAATTATAAGGGACAAGAGTTCCTAAAAGTGCAAAGGTAAACTTGATCCAAAATTTCATAAAACGTTACTGCTATGAAGTTTCCAAATTTACCCCTACATTGAATAAAAATGAAAAACTCCAGCACTTAGGACACCTAAAGACGTGCAATAACCAATACCAAATTTATCTAGTCAAATGAATGACTTATAGAGCAAAGTCAGGACATGGTTTAGCACATGCCAATATTAAAGGAAAGAAATTGACTATCTGCTTCAAGGAAAAGTACACAAACAACATCCTTCATAAGGAGAAGACAATATGAGGGCGTGATGGCATTACAGTTGAACTTTTTCTCACAATGGATCAGCTATAAACATCATTGGGAGCCCTCATGCTTTGTTGCACGCGTCATATTTTCTTCAAGATCTCAATTTCCATAAGCCTTGGAAAAGTAGCATCTTTAAGGAATGTAACAGAGTGTCGCGTGGTGCTAACTTAGGTTTCCGCTACATCTATTACACATCCGTGCTGGTAGTATGAACATCCTTAAGCACTAATTTGACAATCCAACGGAACTTCAAACGTAATGTGTATGGTTTTCCCTCTCCCAAATATCATTCTATTCATACAAGAAAAACCTATAAATGCCTTCCTTGTTTCTATGCTGTTAAACTAAGAGTTTTCGAAGAACTCAACTCAGATGCAAAATTAAGATAAGTACTAAGTTCTGCAACAAATTTCCATACAATGCAGCTTTAGGAAAGGGCAATATTGGATATGACAATAAAAGATCGTACAAATGCCACAAATGAAAAACCAACATGTCGTCGACACTAGATGACAATCAAAACTATGAAATCTAACATGTCTTGTAATTGCATGGATCCATATTCTAGACAACATGCTCTTAATATATAGGAAAAGAAAAGAGAAGCGAGTTTCTAACTAAATAAGTGCCCAATGTACTAGCAGAGTTCAATACAATCCGACTAGAGGAACAATTTAATATGACAATCTTATAGGAAATAATGTTTTCTATTCTCAACCTCCTCTTTCCCAAGAAAAACGATGATCAATTGATTGCCATTGCAGTTTTTACTTAGAATAGCCAATCAAATCGAATCATGTTTGAGCTAAATCAAAGGTGACTAAATTGCCGATTGAGTTGAGTTGGACATTAGCGGCAAAGATTAGTAGTGAAAGCGAAGGTACCTTGCCATGGAGCTACAGAGAGAGAGGAAGCTATTACGATAGTTTTTGTGCTTGCGCTTCTGCTTTAGGTGCTTCATGAATGTGACATTCCATTTCTTTGGAGCTCCCATAGTCATTGGATTTGGGATGAAGAAGATTTCTAGGGATTATTTTGGAGCCCAAGGGAGGGCTCTGAGGTGGTTACACCCAAGGTGCAATGACATTGGGGTTGCACGATCTCAGCGAGCCTTGCGACAATAGCTTCGAAGCAACAGTACGACCATTAACCAGGTGATCAACGGCAACCATCAACCAAGCAACCGGAGGCGACTAGGCAAGCGATATGCCCCCAACAAGATGCGAGGCGAATGACTAAAGTGAGTGGATGAGCAAAGAGAGGTGAGAGAATAGAGACATAGATTTGAGGGGTTTTATGTTAAAAGGGGTAAATGTGGAATCACATTTAATGAGCGAGGATAAGATTGAAAATTTCAAAAATTCATTAATTCAAATCCGTTGCATGCCGAGAAAGCCAAAATGCCAAAGCAGGTGGGAGGGAGCCTCGATTTAAAGGCCTCTAGGGAACGCTAGCATTTGCAATATGAGCTCCCAAAATTTAATGCCAAACATACTAGCATTAGGCTAAGGGTTTTAGAGGCCCAAGAGGCTTTGCAAGGCTGTTCCCAAACACAGCCCGGCAATTACGAAGCCCAGCGTAAAGGTTCACTTTCAGCCTTTCGGCTTTCGAAGCCAGCCCTTTTATAGTCGGTCGTAAGCGCAGAGCTCGGTTCTTGACCAATCATGTAGTGATCGTGCTTAACCTTTAGGCCGTAAACTCATCGACACCGCTTCGCCTTAGCTGCCAAGGAGAAAATCAAAATCTCAATACTTTTGGAGAAGAGAACATACCGAGGTAAGCAAAGCCTTATCAAGCACCTAAAGACAACATCGACATGCATAAAATAAAAAGATCCGCTCGTTCAAAATATTTTAAATATTTTATGAAAATTAAGACGTTAACGACACATCCCAAAATCTGGACTTGGGCCTCAAGGGGAAAAAGGACGGAAAAGAAAAGAAAGTAAACCGTGGGCTCCAAGGCAAAAGTGATTAGGAATTGGATTCTCCATTTTCCTAGAACCTTCCAGGATATATATCCCGGAAAGCTCATGCTCTTTTTCTTTATTTATTCCTTTTCTTTCTAAAAGAAAAAAAAAAAAAAAAAGAAGTTTCCAGATACTCAATTCCACCATAAATAAACTTCTCCACCACCTTCTTCATCCTCGTCATCCTCTTTCTGCGTCTCAGAATCTCCATCAACCTCCGTCGTCTCGTCGTCGTCGTCGCCTCGCCATGCCGAGCAGATTCCCGGGAGCCATCACGCAGGACTGGGACGCCGTTGTCCTCCACAAGTCGAAGCCCAAGTCGCAGGACCTCCGGGACCCCAAGGCCGTCAACAAGGCCCTCCGCTCCGGCGCCCCCGTCCAGACCGTCAAGAAGTTCGACGCCGCCTCCAACAAGAAGGCCTCGTCCTCGGCGCTCCCGGCCGTGAGCGCCCGGAAGCTGGACGAGGCCGCGGAGCCGGCGGCGCTCGAGAGGGTGCCCGGCGAGGTGCGGCAGGCCATCCAGAGGGCGCGGCTGGAGAAGAAGATGAGCCAGGCCGAGCTGGCGAAGCAGATCAACGAGCCGCCCAAGGTGGTGCAGGAGTACGAGAACGGCAAGGCGGTGCCCAACCAGGCCGTGCTCGCCAAGATGGAGCGGGTCCTCGGCGTCAAGCTCAGGGGCAAGATCGGGAAGTGATCGCCGCCGTGGGTCGGCGGAAGAATCATCGACGTTGGCGGCCGAGGACGCCGCGGGTTTGCGATCTCTTCGCTTGATCGCTGAGGAATATGAGACTAGTTGTTATACTCATCTGTCTTCATTAGAAATAATGTCTCAAGTTCGTAAATGGATCTTGATCTTTGTAATTCCTTTCTTCTTCTCCTCTTTATCGTTTTCTTCTTTTAAGCGCATTTGGATGGAAGATTATGAATGGCAAATTTTCTACATCTTATTTCGATCATGCCAGATTAATTTGCCCTATGGTCTAAATTTACCACAAGCGATGATGGCAGAAACGATGGATTTCCCCCTCATCGCTTTCGATCTTGCCTGCCCCCATTTGAGGAAAAGAAAGGATCAAGATCCTACCATTCTACCATTACTCATATTCGATCAGGGAAGAACTTAAACATGGGACACGCGATGAAGTCAGTGCGATAGATGATAGAATAATTGAGAGATAAATCAGGATAACAGGACTGATGGTATAATTGAGAGATAAATCAAGATAACAGGACAGTCCCCGCCGAGATTTCCTAGCGAAGCTTAAGAAAAATTGCCAGCCTCAAGGCCGATCGTCTCGTAATCTGTGATCTAGCTACTGCTGCCCGTAAGATGACGGATACTGCTGTGTGTCGTGATTGCGCGGACCCTGACTCGATCCTGGCGGCGGTAGATATGTACCCGCGCGATATGAACTTGCACTGCTGCTAGTGTCCACGATGGGCGAATAGGTCAGTCTCTGGACGATGGGTGAATAGGTGGGGGAATACTCTTGAGGGATTATGATTTGAGCTTCGGCCGGACTGTGGGACCTCCCATAGGCGGGCGACGCATTGGTCCTCCCATATGGCGGTGCGAATGCAGCTACGCCCGGAACTTCATAAGCACCCTGGCCAGGATAGCTGTAAGGGGTGGAATATCTTACAGCAGAGCTGAGGTGCGCAAGTGGAAGCGGGTTCCTCCGGTTGAACGACAGGCTAGGATTAGCAAATTTCGCCGCCTTGGCTGGGTGGGTTGAAGGTTGTCCACCATTGCGGCTACCGCCGGGTCCAAGGGCTCGTTTGTTGGAAGGCTTGCTACCGGAAGATGAGTTCTTCTTTCTTTCTGCCTTGGCTTTCTCCAGAATGGCGGCTCTCTTCTTCAAGCTGTCAAGAGGGAAGACCGACTCAAGTTTCTGGTCTTCCACACACTTGACGACTGCCTTGATAGCGCTCAATTCGATAGTACTAGCCTCCTCCTGAAAATTCAAGCCACTTCAGGTGAATAAAGTTGACATCAAGAACAGAATTTACATGTAGAAGAAGAAATATGGAAGATCAAGGTGCTCCCTTTTTGTTTATAAATTTCTGGTTGCGGGGTTGGCGCTGTAGGGGGAGAGAGAAGATCAAGAGGTTAAACCTACCGCAGAGACCACACTGTTATTGCCGCTCTTCAACACATTTTGAGCGTTCTTCTTGGCATTACCCAGGTACGACTTCAGAAGTGAAGCGGGCGAAAATCTGTCGGTCATGCCCGCCTCAGCAGCAAAATAGACAGCCTCTATCTCCTTACCATTCTTCACCAGTTCCTCAATAATGTCTGCACACCACCAGAAATGACTTACTCAGCACAGTTTCACCAGAAGATCCTTCTTCACAGATGAGGCATCTAAAGGCATACTTCCCAAGCACATACATGACGAATTTGCTATCCATTGTCATAGAATTGAAATGCAGCAGAACTTTTAAGCTTTGGCCCAATATTCAATTTGAAAACCTTTAGGCCTATGCAATGGAAAAGTATTTGGAACTCATTTTCATGTCGAGCACCTCAACCTTCTTTTTCCTCTTCTATTCTTTATGTCCATGCTATTCCTATTAGACATCAGGGAGTAGGAGGCCAAACCCTGACATGGCATTTCTACCCTCACAACATTAATCGGCCAACAGATTAGCACCTCGTCTGTAGGAAGCCTTTGCTTACAAATGTATAGCTTCTTCTCACGCAGCAGCACTGACAACTAAAACGGTCTTCTATCCAACACTGTTACTTCTATAAGACAAGAGCTCCTAATGGAACAATTACATATTCTATTTGATTCACTGCCAGTACCCAGAAAATCTGGTATTCAGGTTCAATTGCTATCACTTCTAATCCTAATCATCTATTCGATCAGTGCAGCCTTACTGTAACAATTAAGAAAATCAACTACCTTAGGACTGTTCTTTAATCCATTATTTGGTTTGCCGCCTAGGAAGGAGGAGCCAACCTTTCTACTCTACCAGTTTCATGTAATATCAAGTGACCTGCTTATTCACCTGCACATTGCTTATTTGCCATCAGGAAAGACCGGATATCCAGTAAGATAAGAAGGGTCAGGTAAGAGACAACTAACATGCTAACAACAGCATATTGTGGGCACTATTCTAAGATGCCATTGCAATAATCCACCAGCAGAAGCCAGCAAGTATAAGCATTCCCAATTCCAGAAGCCCCCTAATTGCCTCCTGTATCTTTTTCTTCCCCAAGGGGAGGGAATACGGGGTGACATTGTGGGATCTCTCATCCTAGAACAGATCTCCCACCTTTTTTCCCTTGAGGCTTTTAAGGACCTGCTCAGGTCAAAGCCTGCAAATATGAGCATTCCCAATTCCAAGAAACAGAGAAAAATCAAAGCTTTGGCTTTTTGTTAAAAGCACAACAGATTCGAGATTCACCAGCATTTGCTCATGCCCTTATGGTGAGGATCTTTTTTTATTTTTTTTCCTTCTAAATTTACTATAGCTCTGAAGTCAGAGAGCATAGAGGAGACATTGAGCGGACAGCTTCTAATATGGGGAGATCAAAACAGGCTTTCAAAGGATTGTCATTCAAAGAATTTCACTACCTACGATGTCCTACAATTCTGAGAAAAGCATGTGTTTTTTTTTCAGCATATTCTTTAGCCAAAAGAACTCAATTAAACACAAAGATCTATCATTTGTCTTCATTTCCGTAGCAACCCGGAAAAACCTGAATTCACCGATATACATATGTTTCAAAGGACTGTCATAACTACATATTGATCAGGAAAGCATCAAGAACTGGCATCCTACCATTTCCTTCGAATTTCAGTTGGAAATCACATGCATTTGCAAAGAAAGAAACTTTATATATGAGCACATCGTACCTGCTAATTTTTCCCCGAAATCTAGAGCGACTGCGAGCTTAGCTAAGTCTCTTCTCCGCGCGAAATCCACCACCAGCTTCCTCAAGAAACCTTCGTCGAACCTCGATTTCAGCCCGAACGCCACCACCATTTGAAGGATCATGACCGCCTCCGCGGGCCCAATCGCTCCGTCACTCTCTTCTCCCGCCCCGCCGGCCCCAGTAACGCCCTCCACCTGCTTCCTCCAGGCGTCGAGGAGGGCGGCGGCCCTCTCCACCACGCTCCGGGCATACTCGGGCCGCAGCGCGTCCGCCCTCTTCGCATCCGGAAACAGGGCCTGCACCAACAGCCCGCACGCCCACCGCTTATCGGCCACCCCGACCTTCGCGGACTTGTTCTCCAGGAACTCCTCCACCGCGTCCAGCACGAGCCGCGGCGGGTCCACGGCCTCCGCGACGGCCGCCGGCATCTCCGCCCGCAGCGACGCCGACTCCTTCCTCTTCGAGACGAGGAACTTCACCAGCCCCGAGGAGTCCATCCGCCGCGCGAACGACCGCAGCGAATCGGCCAGCCCGCCGGACCCGCCGCTAGGGCCGGGGCCGGGGCCCCCGAGGTCGGCGAGGGCGGCCGCCTTGCGCTCTTCGACGAGCGCGGCGGCGGCGGACTCGCGGCCGGGAGGGAGGCCTCGCGGCGGGAGAGGGACTCCGTGGCGGCAAGGGAGGAGGAGGCGAGGGCCTGGAGGCCGGACTCGACGGCGCTGGTCTTGTCGTCGAGGGAGCGCTGGAGGGATCCGAGGCGGTCGGAGAGGGCGGCGAAGAGGCGGGCGCAGGCGGAGAGCGCGCTCATCTGGGACTCGAGGCCGCCGGCGAACTTCCTCACCCTCTCCGTCTCGATCACCAGCTCCTCCGCCATCGCCTCTCTCTCTCTCTCTCTCTCTCTCTCTAGCTCGCCGGCGGAATGGGCAAACGGGGAAGAAGACGGGAAGGAACGACCTCTAACGGGCCTGGCCTGCCCGACATGGACCGGCCCATCAGGCCCGCCCAGGCCCATTTTAATTTACGGGCTTGGCACGGCAAGGGGCCCGGGCCTGTCAACATCAGGAGATGGGCACGCTTCATCTTCTTCGTCTTCTTCCGTCTTCTTTTCTTGCGCGGAACAGCTGGAACTTTCGAGCTTCTGTCGAGAGCAGCAGCACGCTGTCATTCCTCGAAAACGACGGCTGCGTTTCTAGCTCGCCGGTCGCCGGCTTTTAGCTTCGCCGGCGACCTCAGCAGCCTAGTCGACGGCATCCTCGGTTGGCGAACGCCGTCGACGGCGACGGACCGGGCGTCGTCTTATCCGTGGCGTCGAAGGGTTTATGCTGATTCTCCACGCTTTCCCAGCAACTTGTTCTCGGACATTCGATGGTACGACCTTTGGGTTTGTCTGTCGTGTTTGAGAATACGATTCGCTTTTCGATGTACCCATCATCAAACTTCACTTTCAAGCTGCCGGTATCCTGACTAGACTCTTCTAGTTTTCTTCCCTCCCGCGCGTGCTCTCATTTAATAATCGATGGAGAGTTCGTCACGCGGCGCACATCGCCTCGAATTTTCTAAGGAATCATTGCTAACTATCATCGCCGCTCACCTTGACTCGGGGATTCGAAGGACTGCCGATTCATAGCGAATATACGGATCCGAATACCGAATACCGACTACATGAATTTAGCTGGTTGGATCGATGAACGGAGATCCAAGACAATCAGACAAGATAAAGAGAGACAGAGAAGATCTTCAAGACATGTTCAGTATACACAACATTTCGAGAGAGAGAGAGAAGCTACATGAGTTCACCGGCCAAAGCCGTATTCAACATAAAAAAATCAGACAAGGAAAGAGATCCCGACGACCAACTTTCATTTCGCCACTCTTTTCTTGGCGAAGGGCCTGGAGGCCGGGTCGGCGAACCTCACCGAGAACGACCTCGACAGGTTCTCCGGCTCGTCCCACGCGATCCCCTGGTCGAAGTTCTGCAAGTAGTTGTAGAAGTCGTACGGGACGAGGGCCTCGGCGGCAGCTGGCGACGGCATCCTGCCGCCCTTCTCCTTCCTGAGCCTCGTCCACAGCTCCCTCCACCTCTGCTTCCCAGGGCTAGATCCGCTCGCCGCCGGGGGACGCGGCGGAAGCGGCGTCGAAGGGGCCGACGACGACGTGCCGCCTGAGCGGCCGAGATGGGCGGCCTCGCCGTCGGAGCAGCCCGAGTTGCACTTGCACCAGCTTCTGAGGTCCATTGGAGAGAGGCATGGGAGGGCGAGAAGGTTTCGCTTTTGCTATTGTGAATGTGAAGGGAGAATTTGGCTTTTGGACACCCAATGTCTGGTCCATGCCCGACTGGAGATTGGTCATTTGTAGTACTACTTGGGTGTTGAGTGTCTATGCTGGCAAGTGCTGATGTCACTTTTTGCAGCATTCAAGTCATTACTACTTCGTTTAAATAAATAAAAAAAATGTGATCAGACCTGCCAAGCTCGATTAGATTCTAGTAATTTCTTTTGGTGGAGGTACGCCTGTCTTTTGCGCCGTTTAGAGAGATTTATTCGTCAAGGTAAATACTTCGAACCCTTTTTAACTTGACATGAAATTATTCTTTTTCTTTAAAATAGAGGAAAGGATACTCGTGTATCATTTGAAAAAAAAAAAAATTCTCTTTGCCAAGATAAAATTTAAAGTTAAATGGAAATTTTAAGTAGGGCCGTGAAGTGGAGCCCGTTTCTAAATTAAAAAAAAAAATGAAAATAGATTTTGTTTAACTTGACAATTTGTTCACAAATCACCGCCAGCTTATCGGCTAGCTGCCACATTTTTCACCCGGTTGAACTTTCTAAGTCATGATTAAGTCATGATTAAACATTTTTGTCTGTAATCATCTTTTAAAATTTTCTTTCTTCTTTTGCTTTGTCCTTTTTCCTTTTGTCCTTTTTTTCCTTTTTTTTTTCCTTTTTTTCTCAGATCCCTTGTCCACCACCCTCTTGAACGGGCCCCAATATAAATAGGTGATACACTTTTAATCGAGCGACGCATTTCTTAATTTCGTTAATCTCAAATAAAGCTCTGACTACTGATCAATCGAACACGAACAAAAACGAAATATTGAAACGAGGAACAGAAACCAAACTCCACGAGCTCAGTCCACAGAGTCAGCTAGGCTAGAAAATCAGTGGAAAGTCACGGGACTTTGCATCGGCCTCAAGGAAAGGATTTCGCCCCAATTTTCTTCCGGATTATATGGATCCATTGATGTTTCCAATGCTCAGACACGTGAATTAAAATGTTTTCGTTTTTCCTGACAATTCCCTCTTTTTTCCTGTCCTTTTTCTTCTGTAATCCAGAAAAGGTGGCCCATTTTCCACCTCATCATGTGTCAAACGTACTGATCTTCTTTTAAGATATTTCACTTTCCTTTTCTTCTTTTGTGATTGAAAAAAGTGGTTATGTTTTTTCATAGATATTTCATTTTCACAGATGTATCCACCTAATCCTAATGAATGGAGCTACCTCGCCCGGTTCTCACTCGACCTCACTTGAAACAACCTAGACAATCCTGAGTGAGGTCGCAACCTTCACTGGCTTCTGCTGAGGCCTTGGAAGAAGAAGCCCAAGGAGGAATAAGAGAAAAAATACAAAAAAAAAAAAATATTTAAAATTATCATGTCAGCGTTGGTCAAATAACCTGAATTTGTATTAATTTGAAAAAATTTATAATTAAATTAATCCAACTAAAAGATTTAGAATTGAGTTAGTATTAATACGATATGTTTATGACTTTTTTTAGTATTTTTCCTGTGATTTTATTCAACGTATCAATTCAACGACCAAAAGTGGGTGAACTTTATTCATTTTTTCTTCTTCTTCTCCTCTCTTTATATTTTTTGAGGTGGGAAAATGCAAATGCACACTTAGCGGTTGAACATGGATGAAGGAATTGACACAGAACCCGTCCTTCTCAAGCAACCCCTTCGAAACGCGAAAGCTTCCACGGCATGTCTAAGCTTTTGATTTTCTCTGGAGAGCCCGTCACGGAACTGTCAATCGACGCCACGGAAAAAAGATTTTGCAGTGGAATATGCCGTTTCGAGTACTTCAAGATGCCCGCCCTTTTTTTTTTATCTCTTTCTGGGGCCGAAAGTTGGTCGGTCGAGATGCCGGGCATAAAGCTAAAGCATTTTTTTTTTTTTTTTTCAATTTTTAGCCTGAATTGTGGAACGTGAAGAAGAAGCCTCGGAAGCTAAGATGGGTAGTGAGGTTGAACCTCATTATGGGGTTTAATTATTCTATTATTATCCCTAGCAAAACAAGGATTAGCGGCACTATTAGACAAGGAAAGGCAATTAACATTGGCTCTGTTTGCTAGCTGCTCCATGGGACCATCTTGTCTGTGATGGTCGTGGGACCGGGCTAGACACCAAGGGTAATTCGGACCCACTTTTATGACTATAGCAAGGAAGAGATGCAATCTTTCACAATTACATGTTGGAAAAATATGGATGGAGGAGGGTAATTCGGACCCACTTTTATGACTATAGCAAGGAAGAGATGCAATCTTTCACAATTACATGTTGGAAAAATATGGATGGAGGAGGGTAATTCGGACCCACTTTTATGACTATAGCAAGGAAGAGATGCAATCTTCCACAATTACATGTTGGAAAAATATAGAGGGAGGAGGTGAAGAAGAAGAAGACGTACTAGAGGAAAAATATGTACCACTATTTATTGTAACCGAAAAATTAATTTGGGAGAGTGATAATAAAATAATCAAGTAAATGGAGCTAAGATACGACTAATCGAATCTCCTTAAGACAATTAATTTCTATCAATCTTGCTAAACAACTTCATAAACTTTGTCCATCAAGATACAACACTTCTAACCTACTAGTATCAATACTATGTGAATAGAACTCTATCGAACAATTCTTAAAACTAACACACTTAGAGAAACTCAAGAAATGTAGACGTGTTTTCTTCTTTCAATTGTTCTTGGATTGAAGAATTTCAAATATATTTATAGAGTTTTTGAATTCAAGTACAGAAATGGTTCATGAACTATGAATTAAATAGATACAAAAATTTAGAAGGTACATGAAACAAGAATTAAATAGATACACAAATCCAAGATATACTTGAACTCAAAAACTACATGAATTAATGAGATACATGAATGAAAATAACGAATTTCATTTTGCTCATTTTCGTTGATCCATTAACCTACCATGAATACAACACGATAATCACGTGCTGTGCAGCTATTGTTAGTGTTTAACTTTCTACGAGTAAGGATAAATTTGTGGTTTCAGCAATGAGGCGGCATATATAAGATACATGGAAGATTGAAGGTGGTTACTACAGCAAGAACGCCGAAACTATCGAGCAACAGTCTGAACTTCTGTATGGTATAATGGCATGTGCGCTTCTTATGATAATTTTAGGAAAAAGCTATATTAACCATTGTCCTATTGACCCCCATCAAAACTAAGGTTGACACTGAAACTGGACAGCTTGCCTGAAAGGATAGTACAGAGTTCCTCCCGGAGGATGATCTTCCACAGTAACCCTAAGTTTGCTAGCCAATTAATGACCGTCTTCATCTTTATTTGAGCAAACAAAGTGCCGAGCGAGTTCTCCTTAAATAGTTCCAAATTGAATATTATTACGAGATGCAAGAAGCAACAAGATACTGCACTAATCGAAAAGTTTCATAAAAACTCTATATTGCATAGTTAAAGTTGCAATTGCGTGTCTTGGAGCTGAGAAAATATTAAAAACGGCTTGGAACTGCATGGATCAACGATTTAGCCAGTGCTTCGACGGCTTGATATTAAGAATAAGACTAATTATTTCAAATGCAGTGGCCCAAACTCTAGGAGATTAGGCGATTATGATCAATCATCAATATGTCATTGTCCATCACAAAATTGCTTGCTCATGGCACAAGAATTAAATCAAGACAATGAACGACTACGATACAATTCTAGCTCAAAGAGGTTCCGTAGTCTAGGAGTAAATACTGTATCAATTTTTTTTGGGTATATAGGGAAACAAATTCCTAAAAACAATCCGATACTCAATCGAATACCGAAAATGAACGCAGAAAATGTGCCCAAAAAAACATGTTACACTGATAAAAAAGTATATCACGTAGTCGGACAAACCTTAGTTTTCACATATTAAACATTATCGTCATAGTTTTATGAGGAATTCTTGGAAGCCCCGATTCCGTTTGTGAAGAGGAGTGTATTGTTTCTTGGGGGAAAAACTGAGAAAATGTAGAACAAAGAAAATGTATTTCTCTTTTTTTTAAAACACTACTTATCCGATAACCTACTGATTAGACAACTTAATTGCTCAGATAATGTAACTTCTCAAATAATCCCATTTTATTTATTTATTTTTATTTTTTATCTTACAGTAACTGCACTCTTTTATGAGCCCTTCATTTATGGGCCGAGTTTTGGCCCAACATGGGCGGACAGACTTAAGGCCCTATTTGGTTTAGCATTTGGAATGCTCATTTGGGCTTTAAAGTCCCTTAGCCAAATGTAAAGGTGTTTGGTTCGTTTTTTTGCGCGACTTTGGTAAGATGCAATTGCATCTCCAAGTGGCTCTAAGGGCCTTTAGCCTAATGCAACTCTTGAGGTCCTTTGGCAAGTTGCATTTTCGGAATGCAACTTCGGATACTATTCATCTTCTTCGGAGAGATGAACGGAGGCCGACGACCGCTAGCCAAGGAGAGGCCTGCACCGGCGACCGTCGCCTGAGGCATCATCAACCCGGGCGACCATGACCTGGGGGTTACGGCCACCCGGCGATCGCCGCCTGAGGTTGTGCGACCTCGGGCGTCGCCTGGGTCGCGCGGCTTGGTCGCCGAACCTTAGGTGTCGCACGACCTGCAACGATCGTGCAGCAACCGCGTGACCTCAGGTAGTGGTCGCCTGGGTTCACGCGACCCAAGCAATGGAGGCTTGAGGTCGCCAAACCTCAGGCGATGCCTAGGTCACACGACCCACGATGGCGCCTGGGTTGTGAACCCCAAGCGTCGCCTGAGGTCCAACGACAACAAGCAATCATCGCCTGAGGTCCGGCAACAACAGCGAACCATCGCCTGGGTCGTGCGAATCCAGGCGACCCCCGCTTGAGGTCGCCGAACCTCAAGCAAGGTGTCCGGCAACCAAATCTGGCCACCGGTGGCTTCCTTTAAAAAAAAAAAACTAAAAACTTTTTTTATATATCAAATTTACCAAAAATCCTTCACAAACGTAGTTTTTACCAAACGGTGTTTAAGCTAAAGTTCTTTCACAATGCACTTTAAAACTATAATTTACCAAACGCTATTTGCATTTGCACAAACCCCTTTAGCTCAAAGGTATTTGCATTTTCCCAATGGCATTTGCCCAAAGCCAAACCAAACTAGTCCTAAGTAGTTTGAGAGTTTGTTGCCATATATCTGTTATGAATATATAGTAGCTCATAATTGGCATAATATTTTGAGTAGATTTAATATGCAATACCCTAAATCGATCAATTATATTTATATATCTCTTGACATCTTTTTAATAATGATTCACAATTATGATTATTCTAAAAACAATCATAATTGGTCGATCAGTAAATACAAAACTAGAATACGATTATCCAAATTTGATATTCCTCTTTCTTTGAAACTCGAGGTTGGGACACTTGGAGTGCCATAACTTGGCACGGAGGGACACTTGAAGTGCCATAACTTGGCACGGAGAGACACTTAAGTGCCATAACTTTAAAATGGTACACTTAAGTGCCACTCGGTGAAAATCCGGCCAAATGGCTGACATGGCAATTTTCCGACGAGTTTGGTCCAAAACGGCATCGTTTTGCACGCCGACGTGGCGGAGAAAAGCAAAACGACACTGTTTCGTTTCTACGTGTAAATAATAATATATAAATTAATTAAATTAGATTTAAAATATTCAAAAAAAAATTAAAAAATTAAAAAAGAAAAATTAAAAAAATTAAAAAATTAAAAAAAGGGGGGGAGGTCGAACGGGGCGGCTCCTCGCCGCCGCCGCCTCCTCGCCGTCGCCGGGAAGGGCCGGCGATGGTGGGGGAGGGTTGGCTAGGGTCGCCGGCCCCCGGCCGATCGACGGCGAGGGCTGCGAGCCCTCACCGGATCGCGGCGAGGGCCGCGACCCTCACCCAGATTTGGGCGAGGGCTCGCGAGCCTCGCCGACCCCCGGCCAAGGCTCGGCAACCCCGGCTGACCCTCCCCACTCCGTCGCTAGCCCTTCCCGGCAACGGCGGGGAGGCGGCGCCCTAGGGCCGTGCCGCAACCCTCACCCAGATCCGACGAGGGGTTGCGGGCCCTCGCCACCTCCTCGTTGCCGCCGGGAAGGGCCGGTGATGGAGTGGGGAGGGTCGGCCGAGGTTGCCGGGCTTGGCCGGGCAAGGGCGCTCTCACCAGGCCGGCGGGGCCGCGACCCCAGCCGACCCTCCCCCTTTTAAATTTTTCTTACTTTCTTAATTTTTTTAAATTTTCTTTTTTTTTTTAAATTTTTAAAATTTTCTTTTTTTAAATTTTTTGAATATTTTGAATCTAATTTAATTAATTTATATATTATTATTTACACTTAGACACGAAATGGCGTCGTTTTTACATTTTCTCCGCCACGTCGCATGCAAAACGACGCCGTTTTGGAACCAAGCTCGCCGGAAAGTTGCTATGTAAGCCATTTGGCCGGATCTTCGCCGGTGTGGCACTTAAGTGTCCCATTTAACTTCAAAACTAGCATTCAAGTGTACCATTTTAAAATTATGGCACTTAAGTGTCCCTCGGTGCCAAGTTATGGCACTTGCGTTGTACTTCTGCCTTGAAACTCTCAATTTCAATTCAACTTGCTTTTCTAGTAATGTCCCATTAGATCAAATCAATTCATGATCATTGGTAACATTCTAAGATAACAAACACTAAATAAAAATCTTGAGAATAAGTAAGAGTTATGAGGACACTTAATTGATGAACTATTTTTCTCAAGAGTCTCATACAACATAAAAGTTGAGATAAAAAATTTTGCCACTCTTGTTAGTCGTCTCATGCATACGTAATATGAAATATGTATTACGGTATTAACTCATTTTTCATGGAGTGTATGTCTACATCTTCAATACCATACAAATGATGGTTCAAATATACCTAATGTCTAACTTGAGTTCACATATCTACTCTTTGATAGAATTCATCAAAACTCATATCTGGCATCATAGATAGATAAAGTAAAATACGTGAGTTATTTTACTTTCGGACATAATAAATATTATGTCATCATCTTAATATTTAGTTAAGGTAACATATATATTTTAAGCTTGAACTCTCAATTATTACCTTAATAATAAACTTAAAAACCATCTTATCTTTATTTATCATATAGTAAATAGAGACGATTACCCGTGTGAGTGGGCTAATATTTTATCTATCCGACATACTTTTTCAATTTTATATAATGCATTAAGCATTAAGATGCATAAACATTAAACAAATGTTCATAGGCATTAATAATGAAACACAAATTCATTAAATGTGAACACTTAAGGGAAATTACAATATTCAGTATATCAGCCTCTATGTAGCCTTAGAGATTTCACATGGCCACAGAACACATCTCTAGGTATTGATTTCGTCATAGGATTCGCTACCATTCTATACTTAGATATGTATTGTAAGTTCGCATTTTTTCGTAGTGTAATAATATCTTTGACAAAATTATACTTGGTATCTATATGCTTGGTATTGCCATGATATTTTGGATTTTTAGTGTATGCTATCACTACTTGGTTATCATACTTAACCAATAATGAATTTGTAGCATTTTTAATAACACCTTAATGATCCAAAAATCTCTTAAGCCAAACATCTTTTTGTATTGTTGCTAATAATACCACGAACTCAGCTTCCATTGTGGACAAGGCTATACATGTTTAATTCTTACTGCTCCAAAATATAGTGCCATTAATCAGTAAAAAAATAAATCTAGATGTAGATTTCCTTTCATTTAAATCTCCTCCACAATCAGCATTTGAATAGTCTTCAAATCGCAGATCATTTCCTTGGTAACTCAATGTATAATCAACAATTTCCTTTAGATACCTTAATATTCTTTTAATGGCTTTCCAATGTGCTTGACTTGGATTGTATTGAATTGGTATCTACTCACCATTCCAACTGCAAAACATATGTTACATATTGTATACATCATAGTGTACATTAAGCTTCTAACAGCACTAGTATAAGGAACATGTTACATTTGTTCCTTCTTTCGTGAAGTCTTTGGACACATTTTATGCCTTAATTCTTTATCTTTGCAATAGGAGTATTTATGTATTTACAATTTTGCATACGAAAACGTTCAAGAACCTTATTTATATATGTTTATTGCGAAATGGATAATGATCTTTTTGAATGATTTCTTGAAATCTTAATTCCAAGAATGTATGCAGCTTCATCATGTCTTTTATCTTAAAGTTGAAAGATAACCAACTCTTGACAATATTAACAAATTCCATATTACTTTCAGGAATTAGTATATCATCAATATATTTTGATATATATGCAATGATCCTCATCAATCATTGTAAAATCATATACCATTATGGCATTATGAAAACATATATACTATTGTCTTGACGACCATTTAAGGCCATATATCGATCTCAAAAGTCGACATACCTTTTGTTCATGGCCTTTTATAATGAAACCAACGGGTTGTTCCATATATATTTCTTCCTCTAATTCTCAATTAAGAAAAGCAGTTTTTACATCCATTTAATGTAACTCAATATCCATACTTGCTACTATTGCCAAAATAATGCGAATGGAAGTAAATCTAATTACAGGAGAAAATATTTCCTCATAATCAATTAATTCCTATTGATTATACTCATTTGCCACAAGACGGGCCTTATATATTTCTATTGAGCCATCAGTTTTACACTTTATTTTGAGAACCCACTTGTTTTCAACGGGTTTACGTCTTTTTGGAAGATCAACTAGTTCTCAAACATGATTTGACTTCATTGACTCAATTTCCTTTTCCATTACATGCGTCCATTTTTCATTATTAAGGCAATTTATAGTTTCATTTACATTTTTTGGCTTATCTTCATATTGTGAAGCAATCATAAAAGTTTCTCCTTCAATGTCAAAACGTTGATGGGAAATACTTTTGCAACTTATTCGCCATACAAGAGATTGTACACTTTGCACTTCATTCCTTATTATTCTCCCACTCGGATTAAATAATGATGATATTGTCTCATCATGTGGTTGTAATTGAGAGTGAGTTGAATTAAATTAATTATTTCTCATGTTACTCTCATTTGAACGAACTCTACTAAGTTCATTATCTTGATCCAAAGTTTCAAATAGAGAGTAATCCTCACCTATTTTACAATTCTTAGGAAATTCATTCTCTAAGAATGTGACATCCTGTGATTCAAATTCAATTATACTTCCACTTTCTTATTCACCTATAAACACATACCCTTTCGAGTGTTCAGAGTATCTTATGAAAATATTATTTTTGCCTCTGGGACCCAATTTCTCATACTTATGAGATGGCTAATGACTATAAGTAACATAACCCCATAGTTTAGAAAATTTAAATATGATTTTCTACATGTTCATAATTTATATGGAGTGTAAGTAACTAATTTGGAGGCACATGATTAAGTATATATGTAGCAATTAATAAAGCATCACTCAAGTAAGTTAGCATGCGTCATCATGTATCTAACAATTTCCAGTATGGTTCTATTTCTTTTTTCCACAACATCATTTTGTTGAGGAGTATATGGAATAGACAATTGTATTTCTATTCCTTTTTTCATCACATAAATTTCTGAACTAATCAAATAAATATTCTCAACCTCGATTGGATTTCAATACTTTTATTTTCTTATTTAATTGATTTTCAACCAAGCTCATAAATTTTTTGAAATAACTTAATACTTCAGATTTATGAGAAATCAAATAGATATGTCCAAATTAAGTATAATCATTTATAAATGTGATTAAATAAATAGCCACATGCTTTCCCCTCACATTCATTGGACCACATATGTCAGAATGGATTAATTGTAAAGGAAATTCAATTTTTTTTTAATATTTTCAAAATGGTTTCGTTGTTGTTTTCTTATTAGGCAATACTCACATATGGACAAATTGAATTTTTCAATATTGCCCAACAAGTCCTATTTGGCTAGCCTATTCATACGTTATTAGTTAATATGATTAAGTTTAGCATGCCACACATTTACATAATTATCATATGAATTAGAAGATGGGAAGATGGAATAACAAATATTAACATTACCATAGTCAACATTCAATACAATAAAACCATTCAGAAAATAACCACAACCATAGTAGTTTGTATTCAAATACAAAACTACACAATTATTATAAAAGTTCAAACTAAAACCAAGTTTTACCAACACTAAAACGGACGTCAAATTCTAACGAATCTTCAAAGCATATAATACATTATGTAGGAACAAAGTGCATCCATCACGCATATTTAATTGGTAGGTGCTAATCATTTTTACTTCAACTTTAAAGTTGTTTTCTACATAAATCATTTTTAGTTCCAATCGATACTCATCAAAATTCCACAATAAATTCTCTATTATTTGCTAAATGGTTTATTACTCCCGAATCGACAGTCCACAAATGATTAAATTCAATTAATAATACAGAATTTGATACATAAGCAAACTCCTTAAGAGTATAAGGGGTGTCTACCTTCTTTGGTTTATGATAGTTGCGAGCATTATGACCCTTCTAGTCATAGTTATAACATTTCGCCCTTGAAATTATTTTCACTTGATAACGTTTTCCTCTTTTATATTGGTTAACTCTTAGTTTATTGCTAGAAGGACTAAATGCCTTGCATTTCCACCTTTTGAACGAATCAATGTGCTTGCACTTAGAGCTCAAGGCCTCTTCTGAGCTAGAACCAGCACGGCAAATATATATTTCTTGCTCAAATACCTTTAGGCGATCCTCTGTTAGCTCAAGGTGGCACATGACATTCTCAAGTTCTTTAATACTATGGTTAAGAGCTTTTAGCGCTTCTTACTTTTCAAGCACATATTGAATGTTTATATTTAATATTTTCACAATTCTCACCGTTCAATTTCTCTTCTTTGTTCAACTCAGCAATTATACTCTTAGTTGCTAAAACCATTAGATATGAACATATTAGACATATATGCACGAATTATTAATATCTATCATTTATGCATCCATTTTGCATGAACTCATCATATTAATGAATAATTTCAAATAAGATTTCAGAATCAAAAAGTCACTATATTTCCAATCATCATCCAAAATCCTAACTTGAAATTATCATTAACATAATCGTTCAAGCAAAAAATAAGTTCAGTAAAGTCACTAAAACTTTCTTGAACTTTCCACAAAAAATTGTAAATTAATATACTAATTTACAATAATAGATAAAATTGAACTTTCAATAATTAAACATGTCATTTATACTAACCACGAAAAGACCTTTGGAAAGCTCTCATGGCTCCTCCAAGGCACATTCATTCCACGCCATGTGACACTCAACCCAAGGGTTGAAGCCTTGGTTAAATCGATTCCATAGTATTCTCTTATAAAAGCTATTGCAAACCTCATATAATCCGGGACCACGTTGACTTCCCATAGGCAATCTAACACTACTTGCCATTCAGATGAAAGAATGTTCATTAGGGCCAGCATCTTCTCAAAATTTGGCATAGGATAACAATTCTAGATGATTTCTTGTATCATCTGATTGACTCTAATCATGTGTGATACTACATCACCGCCATTCCATCGATAATTAGCTAATTATGTTTTTAGCCCTTCAAGTCTCGTCTTTTCTTCGTTCGTTCTTGGAAATATAGGCATGCATACAAAACACATCATGGTTCCTGCAACAAATGCTGCAACAAATGCAAAATAAAAAAGATTACTTATAATCCACAACAAAAAGAAAAAATGGAAAAACATACTCTTTTTTTTTTTTTTGCCAGTCAACGGTAATCAATGCAAGTCAACGATCGGTCAACCCATTTCTGATGAAATCCCATCTTCAGCATACAAGCCTCTAGAAAGTCCCACTCTATTCTATCATAAGCTCGTTTCATGTCAAGTTTCAGCACTGCTTGGAATTTCTTCGTTCTCTTATGAACTTTCAATTGATGAAGTACCTCTTGCACTATCAGGATATTGTCATAAATTTGCATTCCTCCCACAAAGGTGCTTTGTTCTCCTGCAATAAGGGTAGGAAGCCATGGTTTCAATCTATTGGCCAAGACTTTAGAGAAGATCTTATAGGTGAAATTGCACAAACTTATAGGACGAAATTGGTCTAAGTTCTATGAGTTAGGTACTTTTGGTATTAAGGAGATGTGGAATCTGTTAAGTTCAGGGTTAAGGTATCTCGAGTCAAAAAATCTCCTCACGTCTAGAAATACATCTTGTTTGATGTCCTCCCGATACTTTTGATAGAACTGACCATTCATCTGGCCTCGGAGCTTTCAAGGGACCCATCTGGAATACTACTCGCCTCACTTCTTCCGTTGAGATTTCTTCAATAAGCTTTTGATTCATTTCTTCCGTTACAAGAATAGGGCACTATTGTATAACTAGATCGAGATCCTGAGGCCTTACTGACTTGTATAGATTTCCAAAGAACTTCACGTCTCTTTCAACAACCTTGGATCACAAACCCATGCATCTTCAGTATTTTTCAAGGTTGAAATTCTATTTTGCTACCTTCTTTGAATTGTCATAGCATGAAAATATTTAGTATTTTTATCCCCCATTTTAGCCAATTGATTCTCGACCTTATGTCTCAATACATCTCCTCTTTCTCCAAAAACCTTCAATTTGTTCAGTTAATTCTTGAATTCTCTCCCTTTCGGACTGTGGATTATGACTGTTGATCAAGTGCTAGAATTCCTCCTTTAAAGCATTAATCATTCTGAGGTTGTTTGGAAAAGCCTCTCTACTCCATTTTTGTAGCATAGAAGATACAACTTTCAATTTATTTGCTAGATTTAACTATTCCCATATGGAAGAAATCCACACTTTTTTTTACTAATTTCTCACATTCATCATTTT
Organism: Eucalyptus sideroxylon; assembly: GCA_014182405.2. Taxonomy (NCBI): domain Eukaryota; kingdom Viridiplantae; phylum Streptophyta; class Magnoliopsida; order Myrtales; family Myrtaceae; genus Eucalyptus; species Eucalyptus sideroxylon. The sequence goes on along the minus strand of CM024550.2, from coordinate 13,932,587 downwards.
CTGCCTAAAACGCTTCAAATTTATACTCCTTCTTTCGCTTGATATTTTAAGTTGAAAGGGAGAGAAGCAAAGGGTTGTGATCTGAACCAATGGCTTCCAACGCAAAGTTTCAACTTCTGGGTACATGATTCTCCATTCAAAATTACAAGTCACTCTATCTAGCCTTTTTTTTTTCACATACTCCTCTCCTTCCCTATTGTTAGCTTAGGTAAATGCACACCCCTTGCTCTCCATATCCATCAAGCCACACTCATTTAAGAAGTCTCTGAATGTATTTGTTCAATAATGCTCTGCCATCCATATTCTCACATTCTCCCAATGGTATAGAATTTCATTGAAATCCCCTAGGCATACCCCACGGCAAGACATTTGAGAGTTTAAGCGTTTTAATGTCTCCCATAACGCAATTTTGTCCTGATATATAGCAGGAGCATGAATGAAAGTAATTTTGAAATGGCGTCTATTATCGGAGTCCTCATAAATTACATCAAGAAAATCATTGGAGGCTAGATTTACCTTGATTGTGACTTCATCATTCCACATAATAGCCAAACCCCCCACAATCCCACATGGATTTACTACAAAATAGTGTCGGAACTTTAGCCTTCGTCGCACTCTTTGAATAAATACTTCTTGATTCTTGGTTTCCATTAAGATAACCAATTCGGGCCTATCATGAGCCACAATGGCTCTCAAAGCTTGGACTGTCAGGGGAGTGCCCAATCCCTGACAATTTCAACATAAAATTTGCATTTGTCACTTAGTGGCTTGTTAGGGCTAGCCACCAAAGCCTACAATTTCGGTTCCACAGCATCTAGGACAGGTGTTTCCAAGAGATGGGTCTCATCCGGCATATTCGCATCAATATTCAATGTATCATAGGAGCAGTTTCCTCCAGCTTTTTTACTGTTCTTGCTATGTGCTTTCCTCTGCCTCTCCTTTTGATTTTTCTCTACATATTGTAATGAAGGGAGCTCTAGGAATTATGGAGGATCTACTATTGGGGGGAGACAGCCTATAGTCCTTGTGAATCGTCGTGATAGTTGTAATATCCTTCCTTCAATTTTATTTTTCACTTTTCATCCTGAGAATCCAATACGACTATAGTTAATGATCCAGAGTTCACTAGTATTTCTAGCACCATCTCATCTAATCCATCTTCATCAGCAATTTCTCCCATAGAAAGTCTTCCAAAAGGGGTTATTTGCATTGGTTTCAGCCTTTAGCCATGAGCCGAAGAGAATATTATTGTTGTTGGAGTAGAATTCTTCCTCAAAAGGTACTGTTTCGCAGCTCTTTGCATAGTGACCAATCCTCCCGCATGAGTAACAAAAATGAGGTAGCCATTCATACCTAAAATCCAACCAATGTTCCTTTCCTTGATAGCTGGAGATAATACCAGAAGTCAATGGAGCTGAGAGGGATAAAGAAACCTTGGCTTTACTAACTACAATTGATGTGTATCCTTTCGTTTCAATTTTAACTTTAGAAACTTCTTCGATGTTCTTAACAACCTTTTTAAAGACATCTTTTGTCCTTCCTTTTATAGGTAAACCATGGATTTGCATCCAAAAGGCGCACAAATCAAAGGTAATACAATATGGAGGGGTACTTAGTTCCCAAGGCTCAAGCACTAACAGATTGCTCGAGAAAGACCATGGGCCAGAGTTAAGGATTCTATCCTTTTCTTGAGTAGAAGAAAATTCAAAAGAGAAAAGACCTGGTTCCAAGTGTTTGCAAATAACATGAGCAGATTTCCATGCTTTTGTCATAGTTGATTGGAAGGCTTGGAAATTTACGCTGGGATTACCATAAAGACGTCCCAATAAGTTACGCTGACATTCCATGAGTTTTGCCTCGGGAATCACATCATCTAAAACAACTTTCTTACTTTTCCGACCACAAATGCCTTAACCTTTTACAAAGGGCAGCCATATGTCTCCTAGAATCATTTTATGTTCCCATATTCACTTGATCACTCCAACACTACTAATTTTCTTTTTCTTTTTTTCTTTTTCACTTCTACTAAAAAGCAATGGAGATTAAAAATCAAACCACACTTCCTGAAGCCTAGAAACCCAATATGCACAACATAAGGCCAAGAGAACCGGAAAAAACTAGTTGGACTAGATGGTAACCAACATTGCAGCGCACTAAGAAATCCAGAGGAGCACATACTAGCATTCAAGGAGGAATCGATCCAAAAGGAAGAGGAGAGATTGACATTGGATTGGAGAAATGTAGGGTTTTAGAATGTGTTATTATCGGGAGTCCAAGGTTTTAGAGGGGGGAAAATGTGGGTAAAGCTACCCAAATGGAAGGATGTATTTCACTATTTCCATGGCTGAAGGGGAATGTTATAGAGATTAGGTTAGGGTTTTTGGAAATAGCAGTGAAGCTACCAACAAGTAGAGAGTAGCTCTTCAAGCGAGAAAGAAGACTCCGCGTCGAGCTCTTTAAGCTCTTGAAGGAGGGAGGGATTTGCAGAGCCTGATTTGCAGAGTTACTATATCAATTTAAAAGCCGTTGTTTCAAGAAAAAAAACTTCAATAATATCATCAAATCTATGATGGCAATTAAATAGAAGCGATGCTTTTCTCTCTTTCACAAGAAAATTATAAGCAAGAAAAAAAAGAAGGAAAGCTTTTTTTCTCCTTTTTGTGGCCGAAAGGTTGTTCAAGATGCCCTACATAAAGCATTTTTTTTTTAATCAGCATGAATTACAAAACGTAGAAAAGAAGACGAAATTGAATCTCATCGGGGTTTATTATATTATTACTATTATCCCTTCTTCTTTTTGGTCGAAATTTAAACTATTTTCATTCAATGCTTTCGTTCAAAAAACAAGGAAAGCTAGATTCAAAACATAAGAGATCTCACAAGGGTCGGAGGCTTATATAGCCAACTAGGAAGTAGACTTCCTCTATGATAAGCTTTTACAATCAAATCCCCAACTTGGTTAGCATTACATGGACACAATATACTATTGAGACTATTTTCATTTGGGCCATTAAACTATTGCACATTTTGAATAGGCATCTGAGGGCCCATGGACTTTGAGATGGGTCTGATGAGCATGGATAAGCTATCAGATGACATCCACATATGCATATCATTTGCAGCTTCCAACATATCACTTGAAGACTTCCGAGTCTTCTTTTGTTCCTTCTCCACATCCTTTATAATAAGTAGTATTGCCGCTATTAGACAGGAAAAGCCTAATAGTTAATAGCTGCGAGATGGGGGCCATCACATTTGTGATGGTCGTGTGGCCATGGTAGATGCCGGAGGTAAAGACAATCGTCATTATCAAAACAATTCAGCACCACATGGAACAAATTAGTAATGCATTCCATTATTTACATTATATGCAACAAAAGGGCCTGCTCGTCTAGAGAAAATCCTCTGAATTTCTCCTCTCCATCCTCAATGAGGAAGAGTGAACCGATGAGAACAAGTTAAAGCGGCCTTTCAGTGCCTTGCTTGAGTTCACGAAACGCCCGGCATTTGCTGTTCGAGTTCAGTTTCATTGAAGTGACCAAAGCAAATGGACAAGATACCCTGAAACCACGTCTCCTCCAGTCTGCGTTTCGTTTTCCAGGTGACGTTTCCACTCGCAGCATTGATATCCATGACCGCAGCAAAAGAGTCAGTTTTGATACGTATAGACTTCCATGCTCTTTCTTCGGCAAGCAACAACCCTTATTTTCCGGTTAAGACTCAAGTTTCTTCAGTCGAAAGGGTGGTTTCCATATCTCCCAACAGCAAAAGGCAATCGACATGAGCAGTTTCTTTCCTTCCATTCACGACAGACCTTTTGTGGGAGGTTTCTTTGTACATTTTTCCAACCCGGAAGCATGCTAGATCAAAGTTACATACTTAGACACGATCAATCATTCAAAGGATTGATTGAACCCTTTTATTGAGAGTTCACGGTCCATCCACTTCATCAACTAGCACACCAAGGCCTATCGTCTTCATATAAATAGGAGCATACAGGAACAAAGAATATACAAAGTAATAGAATTACATTTTTCCTTCAAAATACATATCATCTTCACTTTCTTTCTAAAATTTGGGAAAAAGTATTAAATCTATTATATTGGTATCAATTCAATCATAAATCTGATTAAGATGATGTAGACATGAATGAGTTTGTGCTTGGTTTTTTTTTTTTTTTTTTTTTTTGGTCAAAAATAGATATTGCATTCATTCATGAAATGAAATGAGCCTTAAAAGGCAACAATGGATAAAATTCTAAACATAGAATTTCCAAAAAGGGAGGAGAAAAGTCACCCAATTTGCAGGAAGATTTTTGGAACGGTGAGAGTTTGCTAGCCAATCTACCGCTCGGTTTGCATCACGTGGACTATATTCAACCGTTGCTGATACAACCCTTGCCGATTTAATAAGGCATAGCTCTTCTTTGCACTGTTCCACAATTTCCTTTAAGTCTCGTGAAGGTTTGGCCCGACCCATCACAGCTTCCACTAGACTTGAACTGTCACTTTCTATCACCCATATGCAGCTTTGACCGGTGCCTGTGCCCATGTGTAGCTTCACTTCGACTCAAGTGCTTCATTCTTGCAATAGAGCTAGGGCTTATGCTTGCTGGGGAGAAAGCGCCCGGATATTTACTGCAAAGCCGTCGGCCACGATCCCCGACGGGTCTCGCAATATACCAACAGCCAAGCCTAAGAATTTGCCCGGAGACCATGAGGCGTCGACATTCAGCTTCATCTCGTCTTTTTCCAATGGCGTCCATCTAATCAGTAGGTTTCGGTTTGTGGGTTTTTGCCCTTTCTGATTATGCCATCTACTGAAGTTTTTATGTTGAGCTAGTGCTAGATCTACAAGAGCTGTCGGTTGTGGAGGCTTGCCTCGAAAAATAAAATCGTTTCGAGACTTCCAGATGTTCCACAGCACAGCAGCAATTTGTTCTCTTTCAGGTAATATGTCACTTCTTTCGAAAACTTCCATTAGCCATTGATCAAACCTTGTTATGTTGCTTGGTTTTTTGATGATATGGATTCGTGGATTTGCCCAGATTTTTTTGGTCCATTTACAAAGTAGGAATAGATGTTCTGTTGTTTCCATGTGTGTGGCGCAGAGTGTACAGTAGGGGTCGGGTAGCATTTTCCTTTTATGCAGGTTCTCCCTTGTTGGTATGGCATTTTGGCATAGGCTCCATAGGAAAGTACTCATTTTTGGGGGAATAGCTAAGCTCCATATTCTTGTCCAGAGGGATCTAGGCAGCTTGAAAGAGCATGTTGCTCTGTTTTGTTCTGTTCTTGTGGTGTTAGAATAGGTTATATTGTACCCACTCTTCATAGTGTATGTCCCCGATTTATTACCAATCCAAACTAGACAATCATCTTTTGGAGTCGGGCTAATGGGTGTCACAAGTATCTCGTTCGCTACTTGTTCTTCAAAAATATTCAGAATTAAACTTTCCTTCCATACCCATGAGCCTTCATTGATAAGTTCTGCCACCATAACTGGTTCATTTTGGTTAACTGGGCCTCCAAGCACTCAAGACTTTAGCCATTTATCTTCTCTTATGTTGATAGACTTGCCATCCCCTACAAACCATTTAACCTATGATTCTATGGCTTCTCTCCCCATTAAAATGCTTTGTCATCTCCAAGATGGTCGCTGCCCTTTTCTTGCCTTCCACAAATCTCCATTTGGAAAGTAAATGCCTTTCAATATTCTACTCCACAAGGTTGAAGGTGTTTTGGCTAATCGCCAAGCTTGCTTGCTGAGCATTGCTTGGTTAAAATTTCTCAGATCTTTGAACCCCAAACCTCCCTCATCTTTTCTAGTTTTTAGTGTTCCCCAATTTTTCCAATGCAAGCCCCTTTTTGAATCGCTTTTCTGCCACCAAAAAGAAGCAATTCTTTTTTCTATAGCTTTGCAAATGGAGATAGGCAATTTAAAAACTGACATCGCATAATGCAGGAGAGCTTGTACAATGCTTTTTATTAGAATTTCTTTCCCTGCTTTGGATAGTAATTTTTCTTTCCATCCTTCTAACTTCGAGTTTACTCTTGCTAAAATCCGAGCGAACATCTCCTTCTTTGAGTGAACCCGTTCTGTTGGTATGCCAAGATATTTTCCTATTTTTTTCTATTATTGGGACTCTAAGTTGCTGTGCTAAGTTCCTTTTCAGAGATAACAAACAATTGCTGCTGAAACATACCCTTAATTTGTTTAAATTAACTGCTTGACCCGATGCAAAACAATATCGGTTAAGAATATTTGCTAGATTTTGGCATTCTACAATAGTCCCGTTCAAGAAAAATATGGCATCATCAGCAAAGAGTAAATGAGACAGTGTAGGGCAAAACCTGTTTAGCTTTATACCCTAAATGCTTCCATCTTCGAGGGTTTTGTTCATCATCCCAATCAAAACATTAACCATTATGATCAATAAATATGGGGAGAGAGGATCGCCTTGTCTAATTTCTCTTGAAGGGGTGAAGTATGGAGTAGGCTCCCAATTTATCTTCACACTTAGGGACACCGTCGAAACACATTGCATGATTAGAGATACCCACCGCTCACAAAAACCCATTTTCAGCATACAATCCCTCAAAAAGTCCCGTTTGATTCTGTCATAGGTTTTCTGCATATCCAGCTTCAATATCGCCTGAAACTTTTTCTTCCTTTTTGTTATTCTCAATTGATGCAAGACTTCCTGAACTATTAAAATATTATCTTGAATTTGCCTCCCTTGAATGAAGGCACTCTGTTCAGGTTCTATAAACTTTGGAAGCCAAATCTTTAGTCTATTTGCCATGACTTTTGAGATAATTTTGTAGCTGACATTGCACAAATTGATAGGTCTGAATTGGCCTATATTTTATGGGTTTTTTACTTTTGGTATCAAGGAAATATGTGTTCTATTAAGGAGGGGGTCAATGAAACCTTTTTCGAAGAAATTGTGCACTAGCTGAAACAAATCTAGCTTAATATCCTCCTAAGACTGTTGATAAAAAAAGCCCATTTGGTCCATCGGGTCCAGGAACCTTTAAAGAGCCCAGTGCTTGGTTCAAATCCAATCACAATTTGATCGGATTTTAGATTTAGGTAAAATGAAGAGAAATTGAAGTTGAACTACTAGGAATGGAAATGATAAGAAATCAAAGGGGCAAACGGAATTGAAAGGACTAATTCTACTAAAATCTCGATAAATGTAAAGTTGAATACAAAGAACTCAATGTGGAAGTTGAACTGGAAAGTGAGCCTGAATTGGTCCTCAAACCCTTAGTGCATGGTGGAAACTCAAAAGAAAATGCTATCCAACCCATCATCTTGATAGGTCGGGAAGCAACTCCTCCAAATATTCAAAGTCTGCCCCATCATTTGTAATAATTCCCAATTATGACCCCATAATTGGTCCCGACTCCTATTTCTCTAACCTACATCAGTTGCTAGCATTGAACATGCATGCCCTATCGAGTCGGCTGAGGGTTGTCCGACACTTGAAGCAAATCATTCATAAATAATTATTTTTGCTTGGCCACCAGGCATTTTCGGTGTAACATTTACACATGTCTAGCACTAGTTGAATTAGGGATCTTTCAATAAATGCCCGAACTAATTCCCATCATTTTTATAACTAATTAGCAAAAGAGCGTGGTATGATGTTTCCGAATGTGTAAGAAAAGAGATGTGATTGAAGGTCCAATGAGACAAGAAATGTGTTTAAATGGTTTTCGATTAAAAATTACGCAAAAAAAAAAATCAATTAATTTGCTAGGTCAATATGCGGTTAATTAATTAATTGAAGGCATTCAAATATCGTTCATTGCATTACTCAGATCCTAAAATCTACAAGAAATATTCACGGTTCCTAATTAGGCAAGAAGGTAATGTCATCAATACTCTATATTCGGCTATTATCGAATAATATTTTCTTTTCTTTTTCAGCACTAAGAATGACAACTACTTGAAATTCAGTACTTAGATTTTCATGCACGTGTTTCTTTATGATTTATTAGAACGGCCGTCAGTCAATTTGACTAATCTAATTAGCCTGACGATCCAAAAGGGGTGCGGATAATTTTTGAAAAATTACTACTTATGGGTTGCTCTTGAGAGATTAAAGCATGCATTTACTTACTAGATATACTATTTGATTTGGTTTCCGCATAAATATTTCTTATATATATTCACCATATCTATAGATCTTAGATTTGAACACTTGGGGCGCAAATAATAATTATTCTATTCCAAAAATCAATTTTTAACTAGAAAATGATTTTTCTATTTCTATTATTCGGACGAGTTTCTAAGCAAAAATATGTGTTTGATAATAATACAAAATCTCTATTCCTAGGCTAGATATTCGTTTGATAACAATACATAATTTTTCCCACTTGATGATAGGCAGTGGGCAACCATCTTCCTAGCTTCAAGTAGGCAATGGTGAGAGGCCAACGGCAAGTGACTAGCTTTCGATGAGCAGGCGACATGGTGGACTTTGACGATCGACATCTAGTGGTGAGCCATCGAATTTTGGTGGTGACGACTGATGGCTGACAACCAATGGTGGGTGGTCGATGAGTGGTGATGAGAGTAAATGATGATAAGAGTTTTTATTTCCCACTTTTGTTTAAGAAATAGAAAAGTTAAAAATTTTAACTTTTGATTTATGCTCCAGACCTATTTTTGGAGTAAAAATTTGTTCAAGAAATAGAAAAATGTAATTGTATTACTAACATGTTCCAAGGAATAGAAAAATTTTAAAAAAAAATAAAGAAACGGAATGATTATCATACGTGTCATCAACCTAAAAAAAGGGGGGATATTGAAATACTCAATGCTTATTGTGGAGTGCTATGTTTTGACCCTGCTAATGCCTGACATCTGTGTTTTTTGGTTTGTTTTTTTGTTTTTTTGTTTTTTGTCAAAAAAATAATATCCATTACTAAAGTGTTAAGAAATAAACTTCGGTCAAAATTGGCTGAGAAATACTATATTGATAAATTATTTAAAGGTTTAAGATAAAACCGACACGATTGAAAGATTTATATATGAATTGACTATTGTACAATAAATTTATCACTTTTTGGACAATTATCTCAATGCTTCATGTGATGGGGGCATATATAGCTAATTTCTAGAGAGAAGGTTTTACTGATGGGTTTTAGCCAGGGGTGTAAAAGAGAAAAAAAATGTGTTGGCCCAGCCCGACCCGGCCCTATCTGTCAATTAGCGTAGATGATTAGAGGAAAAATGCAAATTAAGATGGTTTGAGATCTGTTCATCTCTAATCTCCTTGCGGTGCTGCTTCTCATTGCAGGGTCGATCATGAACCCCATGAACTGATCGAGTCGGTTCGTCATTTAGGCCCAATTAGCGGGCCCATCTAGAAACCCTGATGGGGTCGGTTCATCATTTGGGCCCAATTAGGGGGCCCATTCAGGAACCCTTTTCTACTTTTTTCTTTTTTTGAAATAGTTGGGCCTTGAATAGGCAGTTTCCTTTTGTAATCTTAGGTCAAATCGCGCTTTTTCATCACTTCAAAAAGTAAATCATGGTAAAAGATAGAATTTGCTATATATGGTCTCTTCACAATCGTATGTTAAAGGAGTCAATATACCGTTCGACAATTCTTCCTGCTAAATGAAAATAAAGCTCAAGAATTACGAAAATTAAAAGCTTCTATCTTTTATTCCATTTAAAAGTCAATTTGACTTTGCGATATACGACTTTGATATTCGATTTCAAGATAGTAAATTAAAATGTTCATCATGGCTAATCACCTGGTTAGAATCGATGATGCATTTGCCAATTAATAAATGAGAACTATCCATCTCTAACATGGAAACTGAATCTTTGAAGGGGCATGCATCAACCGAAAAGAAATAAGAAGCAGATCCAAAAACCTTATATCCCCAAAAACACCTCAAGCAATGGATGAGAAAATGCACGGTCGAGCAGCTCGTGCCAGACCGGCCTCTCGAGGATCCGCAGGGCGCTGTAATACAGGAATGTGGAAACGGAGGTGGTGGGCCCACCGATAAGCGACGTCACTAGCCTAACTAGTGATCGGAACATCAAAGTCGTTGGAGACTGCAAAAAAACATCAATTAAAGAACACATTTTTCAACATGTGCCGGCCTCTCTTGCACGCGTGATTCGGATTTCGATTACAAAAGCAAAAACCCATCAACTGTGCAAAAAGCTCAATGAGCTGATGACATCTTTTTCCATGATCGTACACGATTGAAACGGACATCAGAGTAAAGAATGCGTGCACGTACCATGGCTGGAATGGAGAGCAGGCGCAGAAAGAGATGTTTAGTAATGGAGTCTGCACAGAGAGAGAGAGAGAGAGAGAGAGATTTTAGAAGGATGGTCGTGACCATGAGCTAATATTGAACGTACGACATGGATTGGCAAGATATGTATCTGTGCAGAAGGAAGGGATCGTGCAAGAATCATCCAACGAAACATTTTGAGACGCGAGTGACCAAAAGTAGTTCTTGCGTTAACAAGGCTGAGATGGTTCCGACGCATTCCACACCTCCAGAACGCCTTCGCTACCAATGCTCTCCTTCTTTTCCCCTGGTCTGCTCCCCTTCTTCTGAACTGCCTCCACTGCCCGCTTCTCTCAAGCCTCTATTTAAAACGCTCAAACAACGCCGTGGAAGATCGTGTTGATCATCCTGGCTGCTCCACCTATGGAGGAATCTCGGAGAAAAGTGTTAAAAAAGTCTTAAACCCTTTTTTTTTTTACCAATTTAATCATAAACATTTCTACTTGATACCAATTCAATCATTTCCGACTAATTTTGGCTAAGCACCGGCCGGCTAACGTAGCACGATCAGCAACATGACAATTTTTAATAGTATTTAATATTTTTGAATTTTTTTTTTTTTTCTTTTTCTTTTTTTTTCATTTTTCCTTCTCCTCCTCCTTCCTCTAGCTAACAACTAGCCAAAAGCAACGATCGGCAAGGCTTTGTTGTGAGGGCCGCCTCGCGCTAGGTGGCAAGGCCCCCCTTGACGCCTAGGCTACCTCGAGCTAGCCTTGCATCGAGCTAGCGAGGCTCGCCCTCGTGGCCACTAGCGAGGGCTCGAGCCTTGCTAGTGGCCAATGAGGTTGACCAGCCTCACCCATGGCCGGCAAGGCTTAACCCTTGATAGCCCAATGCAAGACCGTTCGCACAACCATTGGCGAGGGCTCGAGGTTGACTTCAACCTCGGCTAAAAAATTTAAAATTATTAAAATATTATTAAGAATTATCTACGTCAATGTCGATCGTGTCATGTTAGTCGATTGACATCTAGTCAGCAAAATTCAGCCAAAATTAATTGGAAATGATTGACTTGACACCATGTAAAAATGTTTAGGATAATTTGGCATAAAAAAAAGGTTTATGAGTAAATTGACACAAATACAAAAGATTTATTAAACACTTTTCTCGAAATTATGGGGTGGCTGCTAAAGCTGTTCAGACCTCCGAGACCAGTGGTCAATACCCAGGCACCCCTGCCATCTAGTGAAGGTTCGCAACATATTAATTCTTGTTGTGGTTTTTTTCTTTTTTTCTTTTTTGGGTTTTCAAATTAATTCTATTGTCCTCATCTGTATTGCAACTTCTTGCGCCCAAGTGCATGAATAATTAAGAGGAAGAGGAATGATGAATAAAATGGAAGAGTCTAGGATGACTGCCCCGAGTGGTGCAAGGCTTAGCATTCCGGAGGTTTATTTGATGTGCTTTGAGAAAATGTTGGGTGATCCAGACCGCCAAGTCAACATGGCCTCTAAGTACTCATGAACTACCGTGTGGAGATGTTGGATCCCAGAGCGGAGGATTGAAGGAGAAAAATCTAAGATGCTTTGGACATTGTTTTTGATGCACACGTGAACAAGTTTGACGCTCTTTTGTAGAATTATAGCACTTGTTCCATGAAAGCTTCTTGTTCTTCTTCAGCAACCATCATTTGTAGAGCATAATTGGCTCCGTCTCTTTGATTTCCTTACTCTCGTGAAAATTGACACTTAAAAGGTAGGACATACTAAGAGAAGCTACAACTACATGCACTGGATGGATTACTTCAACTCCCACATCATAGTAACCTTCCATATATACTCATATTTGCCATCATTACTGTCAAAAAGCCTCTTTGGAGATTCTTTTACACTCTCCATCACTTCATACAAATATGAAGCTGTTGAATTCGTAGTACAAGACAAACAATAAACTCCAAATAGTGGTTTAAGAACTTGCAACACCTCTTGGCATTGGCTCCAAAATTGAGGGCTTTCAACGGTGGAAACAACTTTGTTCACTGTTCCTTTCTCAAGATGTCTTGACTATCTCCATTCAGTAGACGAACAACATAGTACAAGGCAAACAATATATGTTCGGATTCATTCTTGACAACTATGAAATATATAATAATAAAATTCACCCAATGGCTAATGCAACGATTGCTAGTGCATACCATACATTAGTACATGCTCGGATTCAAAAATTTCAAGGACTGATCTATAACAAGGTCTCATAAAAGGGTGAAAAGACACATGAATGAACTTGAATTTGATACTAATCTCAATTTAAATTAATTGAGGATGTTCAAAATAACAAGACAAGCCCAACCTTTTCTTTTTTGCACACTTATTCAAACATATATATGAACAACTCGTTGTTTTTATTCATCACTCATCTAATATATCTCCACTATTTATTCTTGCTCTTAGGGTGCGTTTGGGAACTATTTTTGGGGAAAGTCCTTGGGAAAATGCAAAGACCTTGGAGATAATGGTGTTTTTTAAAATGCAACCGTGTTTGGTAAATTGTACTTTGAAAGCCCCTTTGTGAAGTACTTTGAACAAAATAGTGTTTGGGGAATTGCATTTACAAAGATCTTTGTGATAAAAAAAAATTGGCAAAAGAAAAATTAAAAAAAATTGACCGGCAAGGGCAGCGATTGCCGGCGACCTCCGGTGACCTCCGACTACCTTCGGCGACCTCGGATATGAGGCGATGAGGTCGCGCGACGCCGTCGCGACCTCCAGCGACCGGATCTGGGCAGCGAGGTCGCGCGACGCCGCCTCGACCTCAAGTGACCTCGGATCTAGGGCGGTGAGGTCGCGGGAGGTCGCACGGCGCCACCGCGACCCAGATCCGTGGGCGGCGAGGCGCGACCCAGATCTGGTCGCCGCTCGAGCCTCCGGCACCAGATCTGGTCGCGACCAGACCTGCAACTAGGTGGGTCGCGTGGCCCCGGTGAGCTCCGTGCGGAGGTCGCGGTGCGCTAGGCGACGGTCGTGCGGCGACCGCATGCCTTTTGGCCACCAGAGCTGCGACTTGCGAAGGTCGCTCGAAGCTCCGACGAAGATCGCGTAGGTCGCGGCGTCTCTCTACGCCCGGAGAAGATGAACAGTGCTCGACAAGGGCACGCATCCGGAAAATCCAAAAATTTGTGAGGATAATTTTGGAAAAAAAAAAACTGTGAACAGTGCGGGCGTGGCATGCCGAAAATGCCAAAGCCCAAGCGCAGTCTCCCCCGCCTTGGGCTTTCAGCCTTCAAAAGGCAAACTTTCAGCTAAGGATCTTTAGAAATTTTTTTCCCAAACGCCTGTTTTTAGCCCAAAGGGCTTTGGAAGCCCAAAGTAGCTTTGAAAAGCCGAATCCAAACGCAGCCTTAGACCCATGCCTCTCAATGACTATTCATAGTTGTTTTATTTTTGAAAAATGAGAAATTATCAAGGTTCTCGAAGCATAGCCAAATTGAAACCACAACACCAATTAGCCAGCTATGGGAATACACCACTAGTAAACAAAAATCTCAATTCCACAAAAAATAACTACTCAAATGCCCATCAAACAAACAGAAATCCATAAAGCATTGCTCATCATGTGCAAATTTTGAATTTGACACTACTAAAGCCGGTGTCCTCCTTTGTTTCGAGCTTGTTGGCATATAATTGTCAAAGAGGGGTAAAATATTGACTTGAGCTCATTGAGCGCATAACACAAATCGGAGCCACCAATGGGCTTGCGGGAGGCAAGGCGGAGGCAGAAGTAGTGGTATGATAGTAACGGGAGAAAAGGGGTCAGCGAGCTCGCTGGACCTAGACCACAAATTGGGGGCACAAAGCTAGAGTCGCCGATGGGCTCCTCGAGGAGGAGGCGGCTGCTTGTTTGGTCACGGAAATAGACGCTACGTCCTCGTTCCTTGAAATTTCTGAGAAAATGAGAAGAAAAAAATTTGTATAAAAAATTTGTATAAAAAATGGAGTAGAGGTCATGAAGACAGATAGTTCACTTCACGATAGAGGAGAAAACCCTAACTCGGGCTGGTTGGACGCAGACGACAAATTGAAGCTGCCAATAAGGCTTTGGGATGTGACGGCAAAGGCGGAGGCGTGCTCGGGATCAGAGCCATGGAGGGTTCGTGAAGAGGGCTGGAGTGATAGAGCAGAGCAGAGCAAAGGAGGGAGCGAGAGAGAGAGCAGAGCAAAGGAGGGAAGGAGGCAGTAGAGTTGTTGTGAAGATGAGGGACAGTGAGAGAGAAGAGCAGGACGGATTTTGTCAATAAACAGCAAAGAAACGGAGATTTCTTTTTCTCTGACACTGACACGTGATACGTGACATGACAAACACGACACAACATGTCAACATGTTGTTTCTCAAAAAACAAAGAATTAGATACGTTGGGATACGTTGTATATTAAAAATATATTTTTATATATTTCAATCAAATTAATTTAAATCCAATTCATAAATAAATAAATAATTAAAAAAACATATAATGAATCTACTCTAAAAGCATTAATCCGTTATTTATTAATATCATTCATTGTTTTAATTTGATAAATTCAACTTTATTTCAATAATTCATGAAACTTGGAGAAAAAACAAGGGATCCATATTCTAGACTCGCATGTTAGATATGTTGGAAGAAGAGAAAAAAAAAAAACTTAAGGGGTGAATTGTGTATTACAAGAAGTGAGAGTCAGAAGAGAAGACTAGATTTTTCTTTTTCTTTTTTCCATTTATTATTTTTATTATTGTGTTTTATTTTTCACACACACACAGATATATATATATATATATATATATATATATATATTTTTTTTTTTTTTGACCTCTCATTTATTAAATTTTTAAAATGATTTCGATATTGGAATCACATGTCGGAAACTTGTATGTCAGAATTTTGACTCGAGTGTTGAAGAGTATCGGACACGTGTCAAAGTATCCGATACGACACAAAAGCTCTTGAAGAGTATCGATGCTTCATAGAAGAGAAAAAAAGGGAGTTCAAAAAATTGTGACCGGGTGGATTCGACCAGCCACGTAATGCATAATAAGTGACATGTCTCACTATTGAGGTGGAAGGTTGGATCCACCTATTATTTTCTCATGAAATAAATGTGTGCAGGCTAGTGTGTACAGGTTGGGAGAACAAAAAAATTGTTTCAGAAGAGAAGAAGTCCCCCTACTCTCTAGCGGCCCTACATCTTCACGGGGTGCTTCATAAGTGGTTTGAGACTACACTAACTTGGCAATCCGGGATCACTTAATATTTTCTTGTTTGATTTATCATATGGAGTTCTTTATTTTGAGTTGTACAAATGACAAAGATTTGATCTCGCTAAGAACCGCAAGACTCTTAATATAATTCTTATTTAGTTTTTGATCGATACATTTTTAATTAGGGATGTGTAAAAGAATTGAGAATCGCTTGGACTGCTTGAAACCGAATTGGACTAGACCAAAACCGACAGTTTCCATAAGAGCTAGTTCAGTTCCTAGTTCCAATTTAGTGAGACTGGTGAGTACCAGTCCGATTCTCTGCTCTAGGCATGGAACCACCCGCTCACTCACCCAGACCGGACTGGACTGGTATATACATATTAAGAAAAATAAATTGCATATCAATTATATAATTATATTGTAGTTTTTTGACCAAATAGATATGTATTTGTATTTATTTGGCCTTACTGACTAATTCTGTCTCATGGGTATGTAATAAGATTAACCTTCTTACTTCTTTTTTTTTTTTTTTCCATTCTCATAATTCATTTACTTACCTTCTCAAACAAAACAAATAAACAAACGCAAATGAATGAGAGAACCAATTGGAGATGTTGATAAGAGCCAACAGCTTATTTTAAGATTATAATTAGGTCTTTTCTTAGCCATACTTATGATTTGACATTGAAAAAATGATTAATATTTTAAATTCTATAGAGATTATAACTTTTAACGTGGAATCTAATTTTCCACACGTTTCCGGTGTCAAGGAACCTTAAAAAAATCACATGACATTCAAAGAAATTAAGTTTTTAATTAATGAGTATTGTCTATTTATTTTGCCTTATAGTTTTTAGTCCTTAATCAAAATCAATGAGTCATATATTTCAATTCGAGTATATGGCTGAACAAGCTTTGTAGGTCATGGACTCACATAGGATTCAGACCAAAATAGGTAAATTCATGGAACCTACGAGTGAGTCTTAGTTTGAATCTTTCAGAACCAATCTTTAATGGATAATTCCGCCTACTCATATCATGCTCACCTCATTCTCCAACTGTCCCCGATCAAGTGGCCGAGAATGTCAAGCAACCCGAATCTCAATTAAGCGTGCCTCGCAAAACTTCATGAATCCCATCATTACCGAGCTCAGTCATCATTGCTTGTGGCCACTTTTCACCGCCCCGTTGACACTCATCGCCTCTCCCACGTGGTTTCTCGCCACCACAGAAACGCACTATCCCTCGCCTGTTCTGCCCTGCCTAAGGCAAGAACAAATTATGGAAGATTTGGGCGACTCTGATCATCATCATCAAAATATCATGGTCCATCACAAAATTGCATGTTCATCGCACGTACAATTCACGTGCGGTCCCTGTGTAATTCACGTACAGTCGGTGAAATGGACAATACTGCAACATGGAATTGGCAAAAATTGGCTGGAGAGTTTAATTTCTCACAAGACATAACTTTAACTATAAGAATGTACAGAGCGCACCCAAAAATCAGTCACGACACGCTGCGAATTCAACCTAATGGGGTCCGTCCATTGCAGGGAAGAAACCAACCAAAGAATCGGCTCGGATAGTCGGATCGAATGAAACACCGCACAAAAGAGGAGCTAGCGAAAGAGATATGTGATCGCAAGGGCAACTAACAGGAGGACGTACGCAATTCCTTGATCAATCGCCTTCCCCGCATTCAAGAGAGAGATAAGCAAAATAAGGCAGGATCGGTCGACTGATCTCGAAATCGAAGAACTCTGTCGTGAATGAAAAGTAATTCCTATGTTTAAAGAACAGGGAGAGAGAAAAGGATGCTTCGGCGTACCATCGTTGGAAGGACCTTCTGGCGCTGGCAACGGAGCCATGGACTATCCATAGCGAAGCTGAAGAAGAGCCAGAAGGTTCAAACGAAAATTGAATCTCTGACATCCATGATTCCTTAAATTTTCGGCACTTTCGAAACTTACTCGAATATTTTCATTTTTCTTTTTAAGTTAAATTATTGTGTTATTTCAAAGGAATCACAGTTCACTTTTGAAATAGATCAAATCTTTAGAAACCATTCTCTAAATACTTGAAATTTGTAATCATTTGGATTAAAGAAAAGTTTTTCATCATATATTGTCGGCCAACCCAGCCGCCCTAAGGAGTTTAGAAAATGCCTTGGGTCATACATTTTCTTCACTTTCTTCTTTCTATTTCAATTTCTCTCTTTTGTCCTTTTACTTTCATTTGCATTTTAAATTTGTTCCCTTTATTACTTAACACTTTTAGTCTTGGATGATAGATAGGCCTCAAAAGAGTCAAAACTAGTTATGCATGCGGTGAACGTGGAAGGAGTTTGCTAACAAATGGCTAACATATACTCTTTTCAAAATGGCAACCATGCACCATTTTACGAAAAAGCTTTCATATCCCGATGCTCTAATTTCCTGCCATACCTGAATTGTCTTTATCTTTAACGGGCAAATTTGTTTTTTCCCGGTCGTTGAGAATAACATTGGCTATGGCAGTAATTATGCATGACAAGTGGCAAACATGCATTTTTTAGGATGGTGGTTAGCACGTATTATTTACGGACAATTTTCTTGTCTTCAAAACATTTATCTTTTAACGTCTTTGGAATCAAAAACATTCATCGTTTGCCATCTTTCAAATCTAGTTACTTTGCTCAAACTTATGACCTCGTAGAAGAATGGACAACCTTTTTACCACTGGACTAAGACGCTCGGTGGTGTATTATAGACGAAAAGTTCCAGCAATATATAAACAAGCGTTGCTAACCGCTAGAGGGCCTCACTTTACGCTTCTTTTTTTGTCACCATGAAAGTGAATGTGGAATTTGCGCCGTTGCTGCTCCTTTTCTTCAGTCTTTCTCTGTGCGAAATGGCATATATTTCTGAAGAGGATGATTTAGACTTGGAAAGACAGGTCAGGACTATGAACAAGCCATCCATCAAGACCTTTTTGGTAATTTTTTCCAAACCTTTTTTCTGCAATAGTCTCATTTGAATTTCACGAAGATACTGCAATCTATCACGTTAATCTTTGAAGTATGATTGCTACTCGACGAATGACTAACTGTGTTTGATTTTATCAAGACTAAAGAAGGAGACACAATTGACTGTGTTGATATAAATAAACAACCGACACTCGATCATCCTCTACTGAAGGATCACAAGGTTCAGGTAAAATTTTTATCATTGTCTCCTAAATCAACCGATAAATATCCGGACCAACATCGGATAATTTAGGTGAAATGGTCTACTTGATACTTCTATAATCAGTTTTTTCTTCTTGTAGACAAAACCGAATCTACATGTCACTAGCTTGCACCAAACTTCTCCAAATGCAAAATCGATTGGATTTGGGTTGGAAGAACCTTGCCCGATTGGAACAGTACCCATTCGTCGAGTAACAAAAGAAGATCTGATAAGGGCAAGATCCTTGCCCAGGATACCGTCCGTTGCGGCTATGAGACAAAATACTGATTTTTCAAATCAACATGTACTATCCCTCTTTCTCATGCTCGCATGCATATCATGATATCATTAGTGATTTTTTATTCAAATCTTTTAATGAGATTATGTACGTATGAACTTCATGGGACCACATGTCAAATGTCCACTTATGACAATCTCAAAATATGTTGTTTTCATGATTTGTGTACAAAAAGAAAATCAATGCATCTTTTAAAGTAAGACCGGTAGGCATAGGTGAGCAAGAGATTATTTAGTTTTCCTTCACTTTCTAGCAATCTAAGTTACATGTTATCGATTGTAGGTGGTATCTCTAAAAGACAACATGATAGAAAATATTAAATATGGAGGAGGTGGAGATGTGACGGTCTACAATCTAACGGTTGCTCATGACCAATTCAGTGCACATAATATATGGATTGAAACTGGTCCCCCGGAGAATGTTAGCATGATCGCATTTGGTTGGATGGTAAGTGATTTTTTTAGTAAGTCAATGTCATCGTTTTTTCTCTTCTTCTTTTTTTTTTTAACACAAGAAGTTCAATATGTGGTGAAATGATCTAAGAGGAAATTCTCTTATTTTCTTAGGTTTCTCCACAATTATTTGGCGATACTCTTTCTCGGACGTTCACATATTGGACAGGTGAGCTATGACGATAGTAGTTAATTTTTAACTGAACCATAATTTGAAATTTATTGACCAAAGCATTGTCCTCATAAGGTGATGGCCATCGCAATGGGTGCTACAATGTACTATGTCCGGGTTTTGTCCAGGTGGATAGGGGATTAATTATTGGTAATCCAGTAGGTCCTACTTCAACTTATGGTGGAAGTCAATATGAGCTTGTAATCCATATCCGGCAGGTATGTCTGATCTTTTCAAGGTTCTTAAGATAATGATTTTTGCTAAAATATATTAGAGACTAATAGTTGCGTTCTTTAAATTTAGAAATTTTCCACATCATTCTACCCTACTGAAAGTTATTCGTATAAGCATATAATCATCCATGTTATATAATTATCATGGCACCTAATACCAAGCATATTTCGATATCGTTATTAAATAAACTAGTGTTAATAATTTATGCATTTGTTGCATTACTAGCACTTACTATCAATATTTATTTCTAATTAGGATAAAATTACTGGGAATTGGTGGTTGCTTTTAACCGACAAAGCAATTAAAGTAGGCTACTGGCCAAAGGAACTATTCCGGTATTTGCGCAACGGCTCACTACACACAGCTTGGGGAGGAATTGGCATGGCTGGAAGCAATGGATTCTGTCCACCGATGGGAAGTGGCCACAGGCCTGATGGTATAATCGACCATGCTACCGTCTTTCGACGACTCCATTGGGTTCGATCGGATGGCAAATCCCTACCTCCGGATAAGACGACGACGTGGGTGGACAGATCCAATGTTTATGATTTGATGAACCATCGCCGTACTATATTTTATTCTGGCTACATGATTAGCTTTGGAGGTCCAGGAGGTTATTGCAAGTTATAGAAAATTTACATGAAAAAGTTATCTCGAGCAATTCAAATAATAAAGTTATCGATTTTCTATTTTGCACCCTTTGCTCTGTAAGTGATGTTCATTTTCATTTCCCTTATCTCGTGATCGAGGTGGCCATCGCAATTCGCATGTGAAGCGACCTCAATGGTAACTATAATTCTTTCAACAGCTTTTTCGAAATTTCCAAATATGTTAAATCCCTACCAGCTCTTTCAACAAAAATGGTCGAGCAGATAGATAAATCCGGCATCTATGGTTGGAAGAGAACTTGTTAAACAATGACAAACGAGATACATAAATTCATTACAGAGACCTGGCAAATTGTTGCGGGGGATAAACTTCATATAAAAAATGCTTACCTTCAACAATTTGATAAGCCAAAACCCATTTTTCATTTTATGGACTCCCTTTTACGATTAACATTCACATCTTCTTTTCCTTTCTTGTGATTGAGATTGCATCGTGTATTCATCGTGTATTCTAAATGTTTTCCTAGAGCAAACTACGTGTGGCAGGAGAGGAGGCAGTAGATCGATCGATTAGCGCCACCAATGTTCTTCTCAAACATGTGCACATTGCCACTATTCGATAAGCACTTGACCATAGGATAAATCAACCAGCAATATGGAATTAGCAAAAAATGGATGGATAATTTAATTTCTCAAAAGACATAGCTTTAATTACAAGGACATACAGAGCACCCCCAAAATGGGTCACAACACGCTGCGAATTGGACCTAATGGAGGTCCGTCCATCGCAGGGGAAGAAACCAACCCAAAGAATCGGCTCAGATGGTCAGATCGGATGAATGGCCTCACCTAAGAGGAGCTAGTGAAAGAGATATGTGACCGCTAGGGCAACTAACAGGAGAGTGTACGCAATTCCTTGATCAATCGCCATCCCTGCATTCAAGAGAGAGAAGCAAGATAAGGCACGATCGGTAGACTGATCTCGAAATCAAAGAACTCTATCATGAAAGAAAGAATAGGGAGAGAAAAGGGTGCTTACGCGTACCATCGTTGGAAGGACCTTCCGGCGCAGGCGATGGAGCCACGGACTGTCCGTAGCCGACCTGAAGAAGAGTCAAGAACACGAACCCGACAATGACCAGTACGAAGGACGATCTCATCGCGTTCATCTTCACGAAAAAAACGCTCTGAAAGCAGAAGAATCACTAGACGGGGACGGAGATCGGAACCAGGAAGCGAAACGGGGGGAAAAAGATGGCGGTGGGATGGGAGGATTTTCGTGGACGCCGGTTCAGGATGTTGAAAGTGCCTTATATGAATGCAAGCCGGGTGGGTCAATTTGCATTTTCCTGGAAAGTCGAGAGAGAGAGAAGAAACACGTCGGGAACGCTGAGTTTTCAATTTTTGACTAGCGGTGGCGGAGAGGGCGGCTTCTATTCTTTGACTCGGGCCGGCCCCCGCGGGAGACGATGGCGACTCATGCGCTGCCTCGTGGCGAATTGGCGTTTCGATTTTGACCGATGGTGGGAACCGAGCGACTCTTCAGCTTTTGTTTATTCTGGTCAACATTTCAACCCGCGTCTTCCTCGAGAGTTCCGTTCGGCAAAACCTCGAACCTTCCCCTCGCGTTTCTCCAGGTTCTAGAACACGTCGAGCGTCTCTCGTGGATCGGACAAACTCATCAGGAAGTCGTGACGGAATTAAGCAATCCCATAACCATTTCCGCATCGGAAGATTTCAGATGGGGTGGAATTTCAGCTGAGAACGGACGGAACCCACCTTAACTTCGCCTTCGTTTCATTGCGAATAGCCCGATCGCGACAAGACGATCGAGTCAAAGTAGGCGGTCGAAGCCAATTTCGGGTTTGGTTTCTCCACGAAAAAGGGCAATGTTTTGTTGGGTGTTCTGGAGATGGTGGTGTCGTACAAAGGTCGTAAGCGGATGGATGCTGAGCTGCGCTGATCTCGATGTATTTCAGCCGTGTGAATCAAGAGATTCGGGAATACTCCCGTTGTCGTCGTTTTATCGAAGTTTTGAGTCCGATCAGAATCGGAAAAACCCGAAAGGAGGAACTGAACTCAGGTTTTAAGGATTGCGTTTGGGAGAGAACCCATCACCCATTTAAGTTGCTTGTGCCGAAAACTAGTTCAAACCAGGAATCGTTGTCCTTTGATCCTTCAGTTTGGCACCATTCGATGTCGGGAAGACTAAAAACATTCTCTCGAGAAGTGGTTTTCGGTCCACTGAGCTGCCCATTAGCGATCAGGGACATCAAACCTCGGCGAGTTAACAATGCACGGTATCCAAATTTTGAAAAGCATGAAGTAAAAACCAATCGACACGACTACCATGTAATGCAAACGTTAATTCCGGTTCATATTTAGGCCTCGTATTAAAACGAATCTTTATACAAAATCATCCCCAACAGAAATCGACCTTATATCGGAGCCCTTGTCCGAAGACGGTGGGCGCTCACTAGCTCAAATGTTCGAACTAAGATCTTTCAAGTCAAGGCAAAAGCTGAGATGCGTTTGATCAAGTTGTTCCTGGGCGAGCATCACTTCCTTAGATGTGACTCGCTGGCCACTCACCACCCTTCGTTGAAAAGCCAAAAGAAAGCAGCAGAATCCTCCCGGGAATCAAAGGAGAAGATAGACGAAACTAAAGCACTTGATTCCGAAACTTTGCCTAGCACCCATTCTCATTTGTTCGCTTTCTTCTGCCGCTACACCATTCCGCAACCGCACATATTCGTTTCTTTCCGATCCCCTTTCTCCAATCCCCTCCCTTCCCATATAAGAACAGAGATTCTTTTCTGGCCCATTGGCTGCTAGGGCTTTGCGTTGCCGATATGTGCCACCCGAACGTTCCGGTTTCCCCCCTCGGGGACCCGGCTCAGCATTCGAGATGGCGGGTCTTGCCGGCAGTGACGGGCATCAGTTCGACAGAGGAGGCAGGCGTGCTGGCTAGGGAGGCGGCGCCTGAGGCCGGCAGCAGGGGCGGCGTGATGAGGCGGTGCGCGTGCTCGCCCACAGGCCACGCGGGGTCTTTCCGGTGCAGGCTCCATATCGCGGAGTACGTGTGGAAAAGAAGATGCGCGCAATGACTCTACATGTATGTCTCGGTCGTGTATAAAGAAACATTGAAAGACGATGTGTTGAGGGGCATGAAAGTGAATTGATCCGTCCCGTCGTCGTCGTCATCTGGCCTTTTTTTCTTTACCACCTCAATGATGAATGTTGCGAGGTAAGATGTCTCAATCCAGTCCATTCGTCTTTTTTTCACTCTCTCTCTCGACCTACTCCGATCGATGTAAAGGTTCACGGTTCACGATCTTGGTTGGTGCCGACAACTTGTCGAATGCTAGTTATGAGCTCTTGTAAACCAATTGGAGATTCTGAAATGCCAACCGGTAAATTTCCCGCTTTAGAGTAAGAGAGGCGCCATATCTGGGGACTGATATAGGCATGCGTAGAGCCAGAATCCACTTCGGCGCCTGGGTTGTACCAATCGTTAGCCATTGATTTGCAATTGACTGAGCTCACAAAAACAGTTTTCATCTCTGCATGGATCGAGATTCTTCAACGTGGATTAAGCACGATCCTAGGGTCAAGCCCAGCCGGATTGGGCCGAGCCTAGCCCGCCTAGCCCGAAGACGAATATTTCTTTTCGATGGACAACAAATTAGGTACTCGAGAGCTTGGTCAAAACCGGTCCAGCGGCCGATGGTTTTTTTTGGGTAGCAAATTTAAGTTTACCATTTTGGAAAACAAGCTAATAAGGACTTAAGTGATTAGCTTCGTAAGGAGCTATAGAGTGGGTTTGGTTTAACTTTGGGAATGGATTTTGGGTGTAAAGTAAATGTTCAAATCCAAAGTCTCTTCCAGAAATGCAAATTATGTTTGGCGAAAAAATTTTACAAAGTTATTTTAGATTCAAGTAATGTTTGATAAAAAAAAAATTTGCGATGGGTTTTGGTTACATTTTTATATTTTTTTAATAAAAAAACTCAAAACCCTTTATCAAAGCTTGCAAAGGCTAAGGCCTCCAATGAGCCAAATCTGGCATTGGTAATGACCTCGGGCAACCTCTAGTTAGGATTGTGAGACCTAAGCAACAGTTGCCCAATCCTGGGCAACCTCTAGTAGCGGTCACCTAGGTTGCATGACCATAGTTAGCCTTTCGCTTGGCCCTTGCCGGTTTCTCACCGCTAGCCAAACTAAGAATCTAACAAAAAAGATTAATAGTTCCAAAAGGGGCAAAACCGAAATACTAAAATAATTAATGAGGGTACTTTTGGTAGGAAAAAAATTTGAATCCTGATTTTAGCATTCCGTAAATCTACTTTAGAATACCGTATGGCTTTGGATGTTTAGTATTCCTGCTATCGGTATTTGATCAAAAGCTACTCAAAGCATTTCATCATTTCCCTAAAAGACTTTGGAGGCCGAGTGTCGATAGGAAAAACTGAATTAAATGCATCTTTAATTCCCTATGGCTATGAACCTGCAGATCTCAAGATGGAAGGTCCCCCTCACATCACAACGTCACAATGTCAGCATCTCGCTTGGCGACCAAAACAGAGAAAACCCTGCTCTTTAAATCGATCGATGGTGAATTAATAATTAGGAAATTTCAAATAAGAGCATAAACTACTAACGGCCATCTAAATTTTTCTCGCGTGCGCCTCACGCGACACCTCCCGTCACCAATCTAATCCAGTGAGCGCGCCGAACCAATGACGTGGACAGAAGAAAAAAAAAAAGTACGCACTTTCGCTCCAAGAACAGAACAGGACTAAAAGCCAAGGATGGCGGTAAGCCCGACAGACAGGACTCCCAACTTACCAGTCAACGGTAAACTACCAGTCGTGCGTTCGAACTTGCTGTTGCCACGCCCATCTTTTCCCCTCGCTCGAGCTTGCGTGGATTTAGCGAAATCTCCGCTGCTAGGCTGATCGCTAATGCCCCATTATTGCTCCCTTCGTTATCTTTCGTTGCCGGTCTCGCTTTCTTGTCCCACGGCTTTTCGTTTCCTTGCCATTCAAAATAAACCAAGAAAAAGGGGACGCCTTTTTGGGGTTCCTTCACGGGCTCTCCTCGTCCCCGATCGCCCTTTCGTTTTCTAATTCGAGCTGGAAGTCTCCGCTTTCTGGAGTTCTCCAATTTGGGTTTCTTTGGTTCGTGCCTGAGCGGGTGTTTGTGGTGGGTGTGGGATTAAGAGAGAGAGAGAGAGAGAGAGAGAGAGGGAGGGAGGGAGAGGGAGAAAACGAGAGAGAGAGATTGGATCGAGGAAGAGAGGGATGGCCCGAGCAGGGAACAAGAACATACAAGCCAAGCTGGTGGGTATGTCTTTCCCTTTTCTTGTTTTTTCGGTCTGCAAGTGTGTCGATGATTCTCTCTCGAGTTATGAATTTAGGGAGTGGGGATTTTGTGTCAATCGAGTGTGCTGCTGCTGTATCTTGCATAGGGTGTGATTTTTTGGAGAAAACTCCCGAAATATTTTCGATCGGTGATGATATTGAGCTTGTCGAATGATTCTTGATTAAGCTCGAGGTGCCGCATAATACTGCATGGCGGATTGCTTGGATAGGAAGCCAATTCTTGGAGTATAAGTTCCGTGGATGAAAATTTGTCGACTGCAACCCCAAAAGGAATGTGCTTGCTAGCAATCTGTTATTTGAATCGGGTGTTTATTTATGCCTAGTAGAATGCAACTTTCATAATATCAATGTTGGATTACTACTCGTTGTCTGGAATTTCGCCTGGTAAGAAAGATGGCTCTGAGAAGAGCTTGCTTGAATCTCTTTCTTATATATGCATCGCACTTCTTGCTGGAAATAAGCATTGACTTCTGCTTATTCAATGACAATGCGGAAAATGGGAGAAAAGTTCTGGATTAATGGAGGTACGTGACTCTTGTCGTAGGTACTTCTTGGGGACATGGGAGCTGGAAAAACAAGTCTGGTGCTGAGATTTGTCAAGGGCCAATTCCACGAGTACCAGGTACATTACATCTTTTCCACCACGCTTCAAAAAAATTGCTGCATCTGCAGCCTCTGACTGGAGTGAGTTGCAGGAGTCCACTATCGGTGCAGCCTTCTTTACTCAGGTCTTGTCCCTGAACGAAGCGACTGTGAAGTTTGATATATGGGATACGGCCGGACAGGAAAGATATCACAGCTTGGCTCCAATGTACTATCGAGGTGCTGCTGCAGCTGTCGTTGTCTATGACCTCACTAGCATGGTATTAATGTCTCAAGTTTGATACAACAATTAATGCAAGTGTTTTATACTTTTGTTTAGAGTGATGGAAGCAGGGTTCTATTATTTAGGTTTTAGAATGACTTATATTCAAGGTTTTGCTTTGATATTGCTGAATGCCATGTAATTACGTGATCTGCTTAGAGGTAGTTTGATATCTTTATGTTTTCTGGTGAAGATAACTTATCATAGAATAACGGTGATGGAGCATATAAACAAAGTTTGTGGAAGTCCTGGATTGAACATTATAGTACTTAGGAGATGGTGCTCATATATTTGTTTCAATGAAGTGCCTCAAGTGGAAAGGCTTATTGTAGAACTTATTCTCCCTTGATACCTTTTTTGTTAACTGGTAGCAGTAAGAGATCATCTTAACCAATTCAAGTTCTTTTTCCATGGCTTCAGGACTCATTTCAACGGGCCAAAAAATGGGTTCTAGAACTGCAGAGACAAGGTAACATTAAAAAATTTATTTGAGCTCTTTGTATTGTCTCTTTTTCTTTTTTTCTTTTTTCCAACAATTGGAGAGAAGGTTGCTGCTTGTATATAGGGTCAAAATACTGGATGATTTAAATCATATGATTCTCTAAGCTGCAGTTAAGACTTTATAGGTTTTCTTTTCCTTATGTTAAAGTAGTTAGGCCTTAGATTTCTGTTTTCCTTTCCAATCTTCGGCAGGCTTCATTCATTTCGATATTCACTTTATAAACCATGCATCTTCCTTTTTACTATGCTTTGAAGTTGAGTCCATTAGTGGTTGCATCTGTACTTTTTATCCTTTAGTGACTATGCACAAGAAGCATATTTCATTTAGTAAATAGTACTTTGAAGAGGTGTCTTAGACAATGTGTGTTGGGATGCCATTGACTCATTTCCTTTCGAATGACTTGATTTTCCTATATCAGATTAATGGTGCACTTGCAAACAAGTTCAACGTATAATTTCATTAGTCTGTAGAAGTTTATGCGTTCTGTTTCTATTAACAATTATCATGCCAACCATGCGGCAGATATTGCAACTCAAACTAAACAAGATCAGTGAGAAATAAGACCTCAAAGATATTTTCTATATTGTTGTAGCTGGTGAATGTGTTTTAGTAGTTGTTGTAAATTTTACGGTAGTGTTTTGTGAATAATCTTGGTGCTAATATGACAGCAGGGAATCCCAAGTTAATAATGTTCTTGGTGGCGAACAAGGCAGACCTGGAGCAGAAAAGGCAAGTGCTGAGTGAGGTACGTTGAATGTCCAACCATCTTTACTTTAGGCATAGACTTCTTTGAGAAGGAAACAAAGTGATGCAACATAAAAATTTCTGGCACTTTTTATTTTTTCAGTGGCAGCACCCAAAATATTATGAAACTACTCTTCTTTCCTTTGCATTTTCCTGGCAGTGAAGACTGCATTCATTTTCAGCATAGAGGATGACATATTTTTGGCTTACCATAGTTGTCTAAATGCACCTAGCGTCTTTATCTTAGATAAGAGAAGATAAGATTTTCAATCTGTTACAGTCGAATCCCACTACTGGCAGTGGCAAGTGTCATTTTTTTTAAGTGTAAGAAGCCAATCATTACCTTCCAGTATGCCTGCTGTAAAAACCGATCAAATCATATTCTATTGCTGATGCTCATGGAAGTTTTGACTCCCATCAATGACTTTGACATTCTTAAAAATCTTTTTCTTCATCAGCACCTTCAGCTTAAATCAAAAGGAACCTCCCTAGTGCTCTCAATCCTCAGTGACTGTGTGTAGACTTTCACAGTTCCTTGGCTTTATCAGAATATCATTTCTCAGCCCACCTGACAGACTTTTGAGCCTTGCATACCTCCTCTGTGCTTTGATCAAAAAAAGCTTCTACTTTTATTTATGGAGTTTTCTGTCTCTTAAAAATGAAGTTATGAAGTGCATGTGACTTTACAACTGAGATGGATGTAACTGCAAGCTCCTTTCCTGACGTCATGCATGCGATATCTTATTTCTCTCAACATCAAGTGATTACTCAAGTGACATCTATATTTCAGGAAGGCGAGCAATATGCTAAGGAAAATGGTTTATCTTTTCTTGAAACTTCAGCAAAGACTGCACAGAATGTCAATGAGCTTTTCTATGAGATAGGTAATTTCATGGCTTTAAATGTTAATTTTTCAATTTGACAAGGCAAACGTTTTATTTTAGCTGGCTGATCTTGCTGCTCCTGCGAAACTGGATACATTTATCAATTAGGATGGGGTGTTTATCAAGTGGATAGGAATTGCCAACCTCAAATGTCTTGCAGTTAGTTTTTCTGCATCCATATATTCCCCGATAAAACTGAAAGCTGGAAGTTTAGATATAAGCAATTTCTGGCTTATCAAAGTTCTTCCCCTCCTTTTTATCCCTAAATGTTGAATTTGTTCAAAAGTATGGCATAAGATAACCATGCTCCAGATGTAGCCCTACTTTTGTCGGAATGCATGGTCTGACTGATTTATCTATTGAGAATTTTCCCTTAGCCCCAATAAGCTTCAATATACTGTACATACAACTTTGTGCAGCGAAGAGAGTTGCAAAAGCTACTCCTTCACGACCGACTGGAATGAAGCTGCAGAGACAAGAAAGTCGAAGAAGCTTATTTTGTTGCTCGGGGTGATTCCAGTGCTTGCTCTCTGTACGTATTTTGCCTCCATGATTCTATTACTGAGAAGATGGGTTCGTTAAAGTTAGTATGAGATAACTATTGATGACAAATAACTCCTAAGTTAGTGGGTTCAACAGTGAACTATCATAATGAGTGCATAACATTTGTTCCCAGTAACCTTTCTATTTTTAAGAACAATCTCTGATCAGAAATAGCTTTTTCCATTTTTGTTCCCAAGAACAAAGAAATAGATTTTTTTAACTTCTTGTTTCTATTCCAAATCTATTCTTCGACCATTTTTTTATTCCGAGAAATAGAAAAATTAGTTGATGTTACTAAACAGAATCATGTTGTTCTTCTGTTTTGGAGAACAAAAGAACAGAAAAAGAGAAAATAAAAGAGTCATCAAACAAGCCCTTAGACTGCCAGATATATTGTTTGTAAGGTTTTGCATTCTTGCTATTGTTATGTTTCGAATCTACCATATATCCTATATGTGCCATCTTTGCTGAAATGCTACAAATTTACCCTTTGCATAACTCCTGTTCTTGTGTTCTCAGTAAGGAAATTGCTGCGAGTGGCTGTGGTGGATGTACCTCTTGTGGTTGTCGACGTTGAAGATGGAATCTCATTCTGACCCTGGCTCGTGAATACTTTCATATGTACACAGTATTTCACCGGACAAAATCCTTTGCTTACCATTTCAATTGTATCACATTCTCCTTCATGTGGAAAAGGTTATGAAAACTCGTAAGCAATAAGAAATGTTGCTCCAAAAATGATCGCTGTGGCTAACGTTTTTCGGGCATTTTTAAGCTGCTTGTGGAGGGATTCCTGTTGCTTTTTACACTGACTTGGGAAAGGAGTGAAAAGTTACTAGCCTCATATACTAGTACTAATTATACATGGAGAAATCACTAAAAACTAACATGTTCAACCTGAGATTTTTGTATGGATAATTAGGGCGCGTTTGGTAACGTTTCTGTTAAAAAATTGTTTTAGGGAACAAAAATAGAAAAAAAGTATTTCTATTTGGGGAACAATTTTGACCAGAAAGATGCTTTTGGTAAACTTATTAGGAAATAAAAAATGAATAGAAACACGTTTGGTAAATTTATATTCTTTTTTGTTTCTTTTAATTATTTAATATTTTTATTTTATTTTTCCTTTTTCCTTTATTTTTTATTTTTTCTTCTTTCGGCTGGTCGCCAGGCCTCCGTGACCGACCGACGAGGCCGACTTGACCTCGCCCGGCCACGGCCGAGGCTCACCGGCCTCCCGCCGGCCGATGGGGCGAGGCCTCGCCCAGCCACGGCGAGGATCGCGGTGGTTGGGCGAGGCTCGGCTCGCCCGGATCCATGGCGAGGCCCAAGCTCGCCCGGCCAAGGCAAGGCTCGGCCTCGGGGGCTAGCGACACTCCGGCGAGGTCGCCGACCCTCGATGGCGTCGCCGGCCCTCGACGGCCAATCGGCTATGGCCGGCGACCGGCCAAAGAAAAAAGAAGAAGAAAAGAGAAGAGAGAGAAGAAGAAGTGTTTCTTCAAAATCATTTTTGGAACAAGAAACAATTTTTTTTTTGTTTCTCATTTCTGTTTTTTTTTGTGTTCCGAGAACAAAAAATCCGATTTTGAACAAAAACGCAAACAAAAAAACAAAATTTTTATTCTTTTTTTGTTAGGAAAAAAACAAAATTTCTGTTATTGAACAGAAACAATGAATAAAAACATGCAGCCCCTTAGTAACCAGAGAACTAAAAGGCATCACTACTGTTTTTTTTTTCCTAATGAAAAGTTACTAATGCACAATAATAGTTCTAGTGAACAAAAGTTATGAAGTACCGGGTACGTATTTTTCTACGTGAACAAAAGTTATTAATACGTGTAAAGAAATGAATTACAAATTACTTTTCATCGTCAAGGGGCTTTTTATTTACACAGGGAAAAGAAAAGGAGTTTCTTTAGAAGACAATAGTGCACGCAGGAGTAAATGGAATACTGAGAAACATAAGGCTTGATCAGAAAGACTTCCTAGAATATAGTGGTACAGGCTTATTGAATATTTGGGTATTGATCCATTTATTTTACTTGTATATCCGCACATCACGTTAATTTGTTAGCAAATGTGCAAGCGATGGTCCCAATCATCGCTCGAATAAACCACTGGATCCGCAAAGTCATGGTCGATGCGGGGAGCAGTTGGAATCCGAAGAGAGGACTGAAATCGTTATGGCAGAGGACAAAAGCCTCGCGGATGGCTCCAGTTCCGTTTCTCGACATCAGTGCGTTGGAACCAACAAAACCATGAAAAGCAGAGACGTTTTTACTTCGTTTTTTCACCCCAATTTGTTCTTCTTTTCAATTCCATGGGCAGTTTCACATGCGAACTCTCGTAATCCCAACACGGGCCAGCCAGCATTGGACAAGGAAAAAGCCTGCTTCCTATCCTGCCTCTGCCAAGGGAAGAAGGAGCTGGACGACGTACCGCCAGCTTTCCAAAAAGCCCACCACCCATATCGGACCAAAACGAAAGAAAAGTAAAAGCACTGCCCTCTGCTGATTTATCAAAAAAAGATACCAGCAGAACAGAAGAAAATCAGGACGTTTTCAGTCAGTGCTATCAGTACAACGGGGGCTTAGGTGGGCGAGCCCAATGTGCATGCCTGCAAAAGAAAGTAGCGAAAACCCACCCTCCATTTGACCATCAGTTTGCTGATGCACAAGACACCCTGAGGTTGGAGAACCGAGCAGATTTTCTTGCAGATTTCTACATAGCATTTTGCAGAAAATGTACTGAACTAAACTGAACTAGACTTCCATGAAGGAGACGCAGATGAATTTCCTGTGGATGAGAACGAGAGGCCGTTGTGGCTATGCAGATGAGAATCGCTCCCCGATGTGCAGAGAGACCCTGCATCTGTCAACGGAACATAGCAGCCCTGCGCGGGGAGTTTCTTCATGGGGTCAATGGAGGGATGACGGGACTTCGTCTGGATGATGGTTCTGCCTCTTTTCTGTCTTTGTTGTCATTGTCGCTAGAAGAGGCCTTGGCCTCTAACCTCGACGGCGACTAGTCGGGAGTGTTAGAATATTTAAATAATAAATCACGTATTCATTTAACAGCTTAAGTTTTTAGAATAGTTTGTAGTGATCTTACAAAATCTTATATGATATCAGAGTAATAAGATATTGAGTTTGAATCTTCCAGGCCCTATTTGCCTCTCCAATTAAATTTCCACGCTTAGTATTAGGCAAAAGACCATACTAAGCGTGAGGGGGAATGTTAAAATATTTAAATAATAAACCACGCATTCATCTAACAGCTTAAACTTTTAGAACAATTGGTAGTGATCCCGCAAAATCTCACAGGAGTCTCAAACGAAGTGTTCACTAATCTATTGGGGTGGTTCACGTCATTGTGGTAGATACGGTTGGATATGGACACCAGATGTTCAGATGCATTACCGAAGTCATAGCTTCCTTGCACAGAAAAGTTCTGAACATGCTGCGTCATGCCGTCGATAATCGTGTTTGTGGATAACTAATCAGTAGGCCACTAGGGAGAAAAGGGAGCTTGCCTTTTGCAAATGCAAAGTGCCTTAAGACAAGCGCTAGGCAAGCACAATCCAACGTGTTGAGGACAATGTCGTGGCGGGGCAGGCAGAGAGTCTTTGCACCCCAGGGGACAGCGTCGGGTACAGAGTGTCGCTTTGCTGATGCAACCCAGGACAGTGTGTCGTAGAAGAGAGTATAATGCTTCCGATGAAGCAGCACGAGTGAACACCTTGGCCGGCTCCAATGAGGCTGTTGTTTGTTCGCGAGGGAGGGAAAATGATCCACAATACTTTCCATCTACTTCTTTCCTTTTCTTTTCTTGCATTGTGATCATTTTGGTGATCAAATATACAGACACCTCAGTGAAGCGTTTACTATTACGAGAGTAAGTATCTAATAGATACATAGTGAATGGAAGAAAATGAAAGAATCATTTGAAAATACTTTATTTTATTTAGATCGTAACAGATACATAATATCAGCTAAAGAAGACATGCAATTGCAACTTTGACACGCCTAATAATAGGCCCTGTTGGGTCGACTTTCAAAAGAGGCTTTAGGACTCTAAAATCTCTTAATTAAATGCAAACATGTTTGGTTTGATTTTTTGGGCAATTTTGGCAAGATGCAATTGCATCTCCAAATGACTCTAAATGACTTTAGCTAAATGCAAGGCTTGAGATGCTTTGGGAAGTATTTTGGGAATGCAAACAGCTCAGTTATTGTTCATTTTCTCCAACTTCTCTAACTGATCGTTGCTGATCGGAGGCCGACGACCGCTAGCCAAGGGGTCACGTGTGCCGGCGACCGCCGCCTGAGGGTCGCTTGACCTCGACGACTGTCACCAGACCTCAGGTGACGCCCGAATCACGCGACCCAAGTGGCCGACCTGGCGTCGGCGGCCTAAGTTGCGCGATCCCAGCGTCGGCCACTTGAGGCGTGTGACCGACGCTTGGGGTTGCCAACTCTTGGGGTCGCAAACCTAAGGTGGGCAACCTCAGGCGACGGCAACTAGGGGCGATTGGGTCATTCGGCGGCCGGATCCGGTGGTCCGGCAACCAGACTTCAAAAAAAAAATTTGTAACTTTTTTTTTTTAATTTAACAAAACTCCATTCCAAATGCAATTTTTACCAAACAATATTTTGCCCAAAGACGTTTTACAATGCACTTTAAAACTACAATTTACCAAACGCTATTTGCATTTTCACAAACCCATTTAACTCAAAGATATTTTGCATTTTCCTAATGGCATTTGCTCAAAGCTTAACCGAACGGTTCCATAACAGAGTTCTTTGGATATCTTTTGTATTGAAGTATCTTCTCCACTCTACATGCCATCTCACACCAACGCTCGCATGTGTGAAAAAAGAAGCTTTTTGCTGCTTCTCGCGTCTCCGCAATAATCTTTAATTTGAAACTATTTAACGAGAACTTGCTCAGGACTTTGTTTGCTCTAGTAGAGATGGCGATATTCAATGATTGGCTATCAAACCTAAGGTTACCATGGAAGATCCTCATCGTACTTGTGGGGGCGTCGGTATCTGAAGGAATCCTCTCATTTCTTTTCAGGCACATGAAGTTGTCCAAGGTCAGCATCACCCTGAGTTTCCACGGGCGCCAACAAACTAATGGTTTGTACAACTTTTTTCTAATGTTTGACATAACAAATGCACGTGTCTGTATAGAGGTTTAGATTATAGTTTGTTACCGTCAGCGTTGCTATAGCAATTATCTTCAATTTTCCATATACTCTATATGTGCCACCATTGCTGAAATCACAAATTTATCCTTTGCTCAAATCTTGCTTTATGTCCTCAGAAAGGTAATTGTTGAGAATAGATGCAGCGCGCGTAATTGGCAATGTTGAAGATGGAACATCATTCAGACCCTGACTCGTGAATACTCTTCACATGTACACAAAATTTCACTGAATAGAACCTTTTCTTACAACTCAACTGTATCACATTCTCCTTCACGTGAAAAGGTTTATGGAACTCATGAGCAATAAGAACAATGCTGCTTTGAAAGCTCGGTGCTTAAAATTTGATTATGAGTTTTAGATTGAAAATCTCTATTTTGTGCTACTTTTGCATTATCGGTAGTGAGTGACAATAAATAAGTGATTGCAAATAGTAATTTTACCTTGTGGAAAAGTTACTAGTCTCATATAAGTAATGCATAAGTAGTGCTGATTATAGTTCTACAATGAGAGATATTTGTGTTATAACAACAATTTTTCCATAGGGGTGAGCGATTCTAGGACATGTCCAGGTTCCACTTGGATAGATAGAGTTCCATGAACAAGACTACCTATCCCAAACAAATATATAGAATTTCATCAACAAGAATCTCAAATAGAACCGATTTATAAGTGAAGTAACTTGTCAAATTTAACAAGAGTAAGTCGTATTATGCTGTCACGTAAAGTAAGTGAAAGAGGGTGATTCAAGAGTAAATTAGAAACACATGTAAAAAAGTAGTGATTAGCTAATTTGAGATTTTTAAAATGCAAATATACTGGATTTCTCCTGCAGTATATACATATATATGTTGTAAGTGGATTCTAATGTACATATTGTCCACCAACACCATAGCAAGTTTAAAACTAGCCTAGTATTGGAAGAACGTATTAAATAACACTAGTAATAAAATGATGTTCTGAATTCTAAATGTTTGATATTACTAGCATAAAAATTGGTGAAAAGATCCATAGACACTGCTAGTTTTAGGATTACCTCATTTCGGTCTAGTTCTCTAGTTCCTCGTCCAATTCTCTAATACCCGATTCGGTTCTTTAATTATACAATTCAGTTCAGTTCCTACCTAGAAATTGGGAATCGGACTGAATAGTACCAGTTCCACAATTTGAAACCAGAAATTGGATCGAGAAATCACAAAACCAAAAACATAACCAATTTTTAGAGTCAGTCCAGTCTGGCCCTCAATTTTTCCCAAGATCCATGCTCACCCATAACTTGTTACACATCAAATGGATAATTCACTCATCATGTATGAACTCTTGTTTCTCTATATATTTACTTGGACAAAGTACTAATAATTGATATGTTCAATCTTACTTTTGCATGTGGATAACTACTATCTATATGGAGAAATAAACACTATCTCTTAGGTATGTATATTCACCTTCTTTTTTTCTTTTTTTTGAAATTAGAAAATCACAATGAATAAGTGATGAAGCAAGAATACTTACGTCTCTGCTTGAAAAATACGGAAGAACCTCATAACCGCAACTCACTCTTCATCGGAAAAAGTTTTTAAACCACTGCATTTAGTGGCCAATCCGACTTACCCTTAACTCATCGCTCTTCTTCTACACAAAACAAATTTGTCTCTTCTGAAATTTGAAAATAAAAAAATAGTTTCTAGATTTCATAAAAAGTTATAAAATATTTTATATGAGTATCTCTAGGAATTCTCTAGCAAATCAATGGCCAACTTGGGCCTGGGAAGGCAACTGATTAAATGAAAGGCTCCGATTCTGAGAGATAGATGTTGCAAATATTTACATGAGAAACAGCGAATGACCTCGGTCAAATCACGGAGTCAACTCCATTTTCTAATATTTTCCTTTTTTATTTAAACTGCATTTTCTAAACAAAAGGAGTTCTATTCTCTTGTTTTAAGGACGAGAAATGGACTGCAAAAATCCTCTTCGAGAGGTAAACCTCGAATCTGTAGATACCCTTATGATCAAACCGGGCTCTAGGTTAATACAGCTATTTTCATTTTGTAATTGAGGAAAATCGATTGACAAAATTGCCACTTTCTTTTATAAATTCACGAATACTTCTGTCTGCATAAGGAAAAGTGTTCGAGAATGATCGCTTGTCTCATTTGAACATCCACGTGCAATTAGCATACGACCTTATTTTGTGAGCAAATTTGCAAGCGCTGGTCCCAAACATTATTTAAACAAGCCAATGGATACCAAAGATCATGGCCGATGCAGGGGGGCAGTTGGAATCCAAAGAGGGGGAACCCATCATTATCGCAGGGGACAAAAGCCTCGCGGGCGGGACAAAGTTCCGTTTCTCGAAATCAGTGCGTTGGAAACCAACAAAAAACCATGAAAAACAGAGACGTTTTCACTTGTTTTTTAAGCCCAATTTGCCCTTTTTCATCTCCACGGGCAGTTCACATGCCAGCTCTCGTAATCCCAACACAGGCCAACCAGCAATGGACAAGAAAGCCTGCTTCCTCAGCTCTGCTGAGATGTAAGAAGAAGCTGGACGACGTACCGCCCAGCTTTCCAAAGCACACCCGCGCCATGTCAGACCGAAAACAAAAAAGTGTAAAGTGAAAAGCAACTGCCCCTCTGCTGATTCATGGAGGAGACATCTACAAATGAAAAAGAAAAGGAGGAAACAATCGCAACAAGGGAAAGAAAACAGAGCAGTTTCAGTCAGTACAGGCGTGGCTTAGGTGGGCGAGCCCAATGTGCATCGTGCCTGCAAAAGAAAGAAAGTAGCGAAAACCCACCCTCCATTGACCATCACACTTTGCTGATGCACATGGCACCCAACTCCAGAAGGTTGGAGAACAGAGCAGATTTTCTTGCGGATTTCTACATGTCTTGTTTGCAGAAAATGCAGTGACCTAAACTAAACTGAAACTAGACTACCACGAAGGAGAAGTAGATGGGGTTCCCGCGGATGAGAACGAGAGGCCATTGTTGCTTCGGGAATGAGATTCGCTCCCTGATGTGCACAGAGACCCCGCATCTCTCAATGGAACAGAGCAGGCCTGGGCGGGGAGTTTCTTCATCGGGGTCAATGGCGGGGTGGCGGGACTTTGTCTGGATGATGGTTCAGCCGCCGCTTCAATGTCGTTGCCGTCGTCGTCGTCGTCGCCGCTGGAAGAAGCCCCGGCCTCTAACCTCGATGGCGACGAGTCCGGAGTCTCGAACGGAGTGCTCGCTAACCGATTCGGGCGGTTCCGGTCGTCGTCGTAGATGGGGTTCGATATGTAAACCAAATGTTCGAGCGCATTCCCGTAGTTACAACTCCCCCGCACGGGAAAGTTCTGAACGTGCTGCGTCACGCCGACGGAGGCGAAATTCGGGGAAGAAGCGGCGGCGGTGGCGGCGGCGAGACCGATTTGGCGGGGGCTCAGCTTCGTCTTCAGCTCCGTTTGGCCGGCGTCGTGGGAAAGCGCGGGGAACAGGAGGCTGCGGGGGGCATCGAGGACGCCCTGCGCGTAGAAGCTGCCGAGAGGAGAAGTGCGCAGCGGAGGGTCGGCGAAGGGGCTAGCGGCGGGAGGGGGGGAGACGGGGGCGTCCGAGGTGGCGGCGGTCTTCTGGAGCCTGCGCCGGCGAAGCAGAAGGGAGCAGTAGAGCTCGGCCAGAAGAACCAGGACGAGGCCCAGCACGATGGCGAGGCTGCCTGCCATCACCAGCGTTGCTCCCATAATGACCTTCGACGTTCCCTTCATCTCTCTCTCTCTCTCTATAGAGTATGCGCACGAGTGTAGGGAGTAATTTGGATGCCTTTATGAAGAAAGAGAGAGAGATTTTATCGAGGGTATGGTGATATAAGGAGCTGGTTTTGGCGGGAAAGTGGTGGCTTGGACCTCGAAAGAATGGGAAAAGAGGGATATGGGGAAGCGAATCTTTACATTACATGGGCATTGGGCCTCTGGAATGTTTAGGCGCTTCGCTTGAGAAAAGAGGGCTTCTGCTTCTGACCCTTCTTTTCACTGGGGGTTTTGTCTGACTCCGACAGCACGGTGTTTTACTTATGTACGCCCTTCGTTCCAACCGGTCAAAACACCACACAAAACGACAGCAGGGATAGGGCTAGCTACCTCATGCGAAGACAACAGAAATAAGAACAACTGACAATAGCATCACCCTGAACTACCTTGGTCAAGTCGTGCTTTGTACTACCCGAAGTTAAAAAAAAAAAAAAAAAAATCGAAGACTACCGAGCTCGCTTTTTAAAATATGAAACTCCGGTACAATAGCAACACTGGCACAATCGATCCTACATCTATCCTGTATATATCATGAAGTCCTAAGGAAACACTAATACTTTCCCTTGACAATCGGGTTTGTGGAATAACTGAACGGTAGGCCACTAAGGAGAAAAGTGAGTTTTGCCTCTTGCAAATGCAAATGAAAACGCAAATGCTCTAAGACTAAGTACAATCCGATGTGATAAACAATCTTGCGGTACGCACTTTGCTGGATGGTGCTTGGCGTGTAAAATTGCTAATGATATCTTCATGAGAAGGCAGAACACACTGGGAAACAATGCAGGCGGAGGAAGTCTTTGCACCATGGGACAGTTAGTAGAGAGGATCAATGTGCTGATGTAACCGAGACAGTGTGTCATAGTAGAGAGTATCATTCCGCCCATGGATCCGATTAACTTCCTCTCAAGGCTGCAATTCTAGCTGCCAAATCATCACAATCTGGCAAGTTTGGGTGCACATGCCGAGCCAAGTTGGGCCTCTCGGGCTGAAATGAAGCAGCACGACCAAAAGCCTTGGCTGGTTCCACTGGGGCTGTTGTTTGTTCACGTGGAAGGGAAACTGATCGTGGAGGAAGTGAAACGACTTCCGGATCGTCGTCGTACTTAGGCCTGCTATTATCAACTGGGGATCCACCTGAACCATGGGCACGACGGCTTCTACTCTTTCTTCTCACTTTTCCAGGTTCATAGGCAGAAGGTTTCTTGCTGTAGTGCATCAACAGCTTGTCAATGATCCTTTCCTCCTCATCTTTCTGGCCAGGCTCATCATCAAACAGTAGCTGCAGGCCACGTCTTGGATCATCTTTTCTCCTACTTCTTGATGATCTTCCAGTACGAGCATCCTCATAATCAATTTCGTCATGAGCAGATCGTGATTTTGAATGTTTCCTCCTTGATGATTTTGGCTTTGGGACAGGATAACCAGGCATGTCATCTTGGTAAGGGAACTGTTTATTATCATCACGACTTGTCGTTCTTCCAGGCCCAACTTCCTTTCTCTCATCATCAATAAATGGACCAGGAATTTCGCTTTTAGGTGCCGAAGGAATTTTTGAGCCTTCAAAAACAGACTCCGATTTGGACCCATACTTGCCATCCTTCGGGGGTTTAACATTTGGCTTAACATAAGGAGGTGGCAGAGGACTTTTGCAGTAGGACCTTTCTATATCTTCTCTCCTGGCCTTCCTCAATGAGTTAGCAGCATGGTCTTCATTGCCATTATTGTCATTAGCAGATGGGACATCCTTAACATTGGTCTTTATGTAGGTTCCAGCAGAACTAGGCAGTGTGCCTTGTTTCCAGTGAAGTGAACCATCCTCGTGCTCCCTTTCTAGGACAGTTCTCTCCCTTCTGTTCTGGTACTTCAATCCACCAGCAGTGTCTTTATATCCTCTTTCATGAGATTTTATTGGTTTTGGGCTACTATCCTCCTCAATTTTATAGGAGCTGTGACCAAGCCTTCCTCGTTGAGTACCATTAGTGTCCTTATGTCGTCTTTCATGAGATGAAAAACCAGATTTAACTTGTTTCAAGCTAGTACCCTCCTCAGCTTTATAAGAGGCGAGACCAGGCCTTCCTTGTTGGGTATAATGATCATCTTTCCTCGAGATAACATCCTCAAACTCATTCCACTTGTTGCCAGTTGATTCAAGCTTTGGTTGAGGATTGAGGTCATTTCTTCTAAAGCCATTGGCTCCCATGTTATTACGGAACCTCTGCCCTTCATCCACTTCTTCAAAACTTTGCTTTGGAGGGAAATTCAGCTTATCTCCTTTCAAAGGTATATACCTGGCATTCGTTAGATTAGAGTAATCAGTGGCATGGGAAAGAAGTCCGTGATCTTTTGGTTGCTCCTGCAAGACACACAAACAGAGTCAGGATATGAATAGATGCACTTGGAGATTACGTCTTAGCTTTTCATTTAAGGTTAGTCTAACACTCGAATACAACAAAAGCGCAAGAGCGTACCTGGACAGTTGAAGAGTTTCTGGACATTCTCTGTTCAAAAGCTCTTGCATCCCACCTTATTGAAAACTCTGATGCTATGCCTTGCATTAGCTTAACTTTCTTTTCCAGTGTAGAGGGCTTTCCGGCTAATTTATTGGAAAACTGAGAGTATTTCAGGTAATTAGTAATATAGCAAAGCTGCACATTAATAGCTTAGCAAGCATTATCTGAGGTAGGGGGTACCTCTTGATTTATGAAACAGTCCAAGGAATTTCCATATCTCTCTTGGAAACTATCCCTAAGGTCGCGCAACTCTGGCAAATCAGAAAATCTTGCAGCAGCAAACATCAGGGAGGATACAGCCTCTCGACATTCCTCTGGGCATTCACTGAAAGGAACAATGCAATAAATGAAAAATTATCTTAGCTAACAATACTTCAGTCTAGTGTAGAACAGCAATAATGGTATTTGGTCAGAAGAGTAAGAAGCAACACGCTAAAGCTCTAGTGGAGTTTATAGCCAGGTACT
This sequence comes from Eucalyptus sideroxylon, assembly GCA_014182405.2. Lineage (NCBI taxonomy): Eukaryota > Viridiplantae > Streptophyta > Magnoliopsida > Myrtales > Myrtaceae > Eucalyptus > Eucalyptus sideroxylon. The sequence continues at coordinate 13,891,208 of CM024550.2, read as the reverse complement.
TCCTGACAAAACATTTAACTAATAACAATAAGGTTTTTATTGTCGGTATCCCAGTGGTAAGATTCGACATCATGGAAATTGTCCCCCTTTTTGTCTTGTGCTTTTCTTTCTAGAGTTTCAGTTGATATTATTAAAAAAAAAGTTCTCAACAAAGATGTTTAACAGCTAGGAAGAAATACACAGGAGAAAGTAGTCTTTCGCAGCCAAACACCAATAGAAACTGCAATGCAATACCTGGTAAAAAACAAAAAATGCAAATTTCATATGCCACGAACTTCTTAAAGGTCTGGTTGTTCATCAGAATGCTTGCTTCGGAAAGAGCAACAAAATCTGCACAGACGCATCAGTGACATGCTACATGGCAACGGCAGTCGCTCATGAGTATCCCTAACTGATGTCATTTATCACTCGCACGTTCCACGAGACTGGAGCAACTTAATTGTTGCAGTCTATGTACTAAGTGACATGGTTGCAGATACCAACATGAGGATTTGGGGACAAAGTTTATTTACAGGAGATGATTAGCAAATGGGGATTTAAAATTTTCCAGACTCTACTTCATCATATGTCCTCACAATTGAAAAAAGCCGCGTCTCTATTCCACAGGAAAGTAAGGGCGCGTTTGGTAACCATTATATTCCGAGGAACAATTTTTTATGAGAAATGATTTTATCTGTTTCTGTTCTCAGGAACAATTTATGAACAAAAGACCGCTTTGGTAACTTATCAAAATTTTTATTCTCTAGATAGAAATACATTTGGTAAAATTATTAAACTTTTTTATTTCTTTTAATTTTTTTAATTTTTTTATTATTTTTTCCTCTCTTTTTTTTTTTTTTTTTTTTTCTCTTTGGCTGGTCGCTGGCAACCGACTGGGCGATGTCCGGCAAGCTCGCTGGACCAGCCTAGCCCCAGCGAGCCTCGGCCTCGCATCGGCTGGGAAGGCCAAGCCTTGTGTGGCCACGGTGAGGCTCGGCGTCTCAGGGGCCGGCGATGCTCTGGCAAGGTCGCCGGCCCTCATCTGGCCAGTTGTCAGCGCCAGCCATGGGCAAGGCCGGCCACCGGCCTAAAGGAAGAAGAAGAAGAAAAGAAAGAGAAGAAGAAAACAGAAAGAAAAATTGATTCTAGAAATTGTTCCCAAACAAGAAACTACTTTCTGTTCCAAAATTTAATCCCAGGAACAAAACTTTTACTAAATAGTTTCTATTCTTTTTTCGTTCCTTGGAACAAAAGAACAGAAATTTTTGTTCCGGGAACCGAAATTTGTTTTTAACAAACAGGCCCTAAAAGTACTTGAGTTAAAAGCTATGGACTGCAAATCTTCTCAAAAAAGATGGAAATTTTTCCATGAATTACTAGCTAACGTAGGGCGATATCCTTGGAGTTGAAGGTCATACCTCTGCTTTTGCATTGTCGACATTTGCTTCAACAAGAACTGGCAACACAGATCAACATAATCATAGCATGACGAGAGCGTCAATTCGACCAGAAGTCCTTCAGCCTGCCCCACCATTCACCACAGAGATTACTTGTTTAAGTTGGAGCTACCGAATACACCAAAAGCCATCAACATCCACTCAAGAACTATGGCAAAATCAACCGTTGTCCATTTTACATTCTCCTAATTCTATCCCTAAATGCAACTGCATCGTTGCACTTCTGTAACTCAAAACAACTGAACATGATAGTAATTCGATTTTTCCCTTCCATTTACAAAAGCAAAGAAGTTCCAAAAAAGATTCAATTTTTTTCCAAAAATCTGCAAACATAGCCACCTCCTCGCCACATTCACACCGTCTTTCTTTACTGGGGACTATCACATCATAAACAAAACAGAAACAGAGCCACTCCAAATCAGACCACGCAAAAGGACCGAAAATCGCGGAGAGCAATTTATAGGAGTCAATTACCCGTCCATACGCATTGATGTCGAGGCCATTGGCGAGGAGATCGGCCATGTCTTTCTTCAGGAACTTCTGCGTCGCCTGCCGCTTCCTCCGTATGACATCGATCCTCGACCTCGTCAGCTTGATCAGCGATTTGCTGCCAAAACAAGCACCAGACAAAAAGTCACGGCCCCCGAACACCAACCGAAACGGCACCGCGGCCGCGACGCGCGGAGCAACAACAGCTTCCCTACACAGCACGCGCGAAAGAGAAAAATCGGAGAGAAGAAAGAGATCTGAGGAGCTAACCACTTGGCGGCGAAGCCGCGACCGAGCAAGCCGTCCAGCATCGTTCCGGCGGCGGCGGCGGCGGCGCGGGGCTCGTCTCCTCGGCGAGCGACGATCACTGAGTCGGGGCGAGTCGGGGCGGGAGCGACTCAGCAATGCAGCATGCTCCGGCGATGCAGATCGAGTTCGGCCATGGAAGAGAGAGAGAAGGAGAGAGAGAGAGACTGAGACCGCACGGTAACGTCTCTCTCTCTATTATCTGTTAGAGAGAGAGAGAGAGAGGAGAGAGAGGGGATGGGTCAGTGAGCACGCTTTTTCTTAAAAAAACTGGCTTCAACTCAGTGAGTGGGAGGGCGAGCGGAGGTGGAAGTTACGATAATGACCTCGTCCCCCACGTTCTTAATTGTTTTTTGGAAGGATCTGTGGTCAATAAAAAATTATCAGTGTCATATATAGAAAAAATTCTTAGGTCATTATTATGCTCTATTTGTTCCAAAAATGAATAATTTAAAAAATATTTTCTTAAAATGACTGGCTATGGCTATTGAAATAATGAATTTATATAAAGTGTCTTCATTATTGACAATATGTTTTTGATGAAAATATTTTTAATTTATTTATTTTTGTAAGTGATATAAGATATTATTTTTATGGAAATATTTTTCAAATCTTTTATTACCTTAAATAAATATTCTTGTTGGATCAACATCCAAATCGAGTCTAATGCTTTGGGAAGGTATGTTAGTACAATCCAAAATATATCATTTTGATTCTAACGTGATTCTAAAATCTTTGGTCATTCTAATATGATACTTAGCCTCTATGTGGAAATTTAATGTAATCTTAATTGATTTTCGCCTAAAGTTTCTGACATGATCTCTTGCCAAGATGAAAACAAAAGCAAAAGGGAGGCTTCATATATAATAAAAAAAAAAAGGATGATAACATAAATGATCATGAATTTTGGCTCGATATGTAATATAATCCATAAATTCTTAATTTGTTTAATAAAATTCCAGAACTCTTAATACATAATCAACTTAGACCATGAAATATATGAAAATATCCCATGTTGTCCTTTCATTAATTCAGATTTATGAACAACATTAAACATCTTTATATATTTCAAGGACTGAATTGAATAGATATCAAAATTTTAGAGACCATAATAAATAATTTAAGAATTCATAGATTACGTTGTATATAGAGAAAATTTCACTGATCATTTGTGTCATTTTCTCGGTAAAGGAAAAGGGCAGAAGGGTAGTACGGGAAAAGGACGAAAGGCCATTTCGGGTAGAGAGAAAGGGATGGTTGCCGTTGGATGTGGGGACTTCAGCGGGTCAAATGGGGGAGTGGATGACTATGGAGATCGTGACGGTGATGTGGGTAGTGAAACCGTAAAAATGATGGCGGAATCGGGACGGAAAAGGAATCTCCTCAGCTGGACCGCACATCGTTGCGCCTAATTTAGCGGGCTTTTAGTCAACTTTCGGTCTTTAATTAAAAATTTAATTGTTTTGGCTTCTTTTATTGGGAGATGGAGCACAGATAATTTAAATCCTAAATCAGACATGACAATCTACAAAAAGACACGCTTGATTAAATGATTTCAATTCATTCACATCTATCCACGGTTTGCGCATTAAATTTTAGGGCTTTTGCTGCATCAGGCAAACCATTAATAAGTGAAAGTGAGTAAATATCAAAGCAATTTGAAGATGCTTTGCTTTGTTTTGGTTCTTCCGTTTTGATGTTTTTCATGATTCTAAAATATATAAAAATTTCCTTAAATTTTTTTTTTAACTTTAAAACTATTTCAAAATCTTTAGTTTTTGAGTGCAGCACACCAAACCTAATTTGCCATCGAATAATACAGCACGGCATAATACACCAAAATATAAGGCATGAAAATCAAATACAGCAAAAGTTGAACCATAACTTAATTTCGTTTTTCATTGATTATTTCCCTCTATCGAAGAAACTTTAAAAAAGGAAAAGTGACAAAGAGCATTGGCCATTTTTATCTTTTGCACCTACCATATTTGGCCAACTCAAACGTTACCCACTAAAAGAAGTCCGGTCCGGTTCATTTTTTAAAGAAGAATGGTACAAATAATGGTTTTCTTTTTCGAAAAATAAAGTTTAGTGATTGCTCAACTAAACAAGGATTAGTTGAGTAATCACTAATCAGACACATTCATGAATCACCCACTACCTTCTTTGCCATTGCTCCACTTTCAATAACCACCCACTCAAATAGTGAGGAAAAAGAAGAAAAAAAAACCACCCACCCACTGAATTTTCTCCTCTACTACCAAATCTAACAAATTCTCTTCGGCATATAATCATTCAATTTGCACGTCCTTAATAACTACCCACTGCATGTCCACTTAATTAAATCCTCTCTAAACTTCTTTAAGAAAGAAACATTTTTCTTCGTTCTTAATCTAAGGTTGATTCATTTAAACAATTTTCAAGAAATGTTTGCCGAATTTTTTGGCGAAAATGACACTTTAACTCACCAATCTAGCAAAGCACAAGGCCAACGAACGTTGAGCTTGCCTTCGGCAGGTTGTTGGCCGTTGCTATGGACCAACTAAAGAAGAAGGAGGAGGGAAAGAAAAAATAGAAAGAAAAAAAATATAAAGAAAAAGGAAATTTAAAATAAAAATAATCAAAATTTTGATTTTCTAAATTAAAATTCTTAAAAGGAGTGCATGGAAGAAAAGCAAATCAAACTTTTCATACCGAACAACAACAAATATTTTTAGTTTATTTATAAACTTTTACAGACGCCGAAAAATATTGTTGTTTTAGTGAAAAATGACATCCTATAAAATATTTTTTTCAAAAAACGTCACATTGTTTTTATGAAATGAACATAACCTAACATAAAATAATTTATTCTGAAATACAGTTGAAATTATAGTAGCAATGAGAACCTAGCTAACTCATATATATTCTTACACCAATAATTTTTTTTATCCACCAGGCTGGGATGCATTAATTTTCCCATGACCACGTTTCCAGGAAAGTAATAATAACAAATTCTTCTATTAATAGGGCATTTTAGTTTATTTATATTTTAATTGCTCAGGTGGTGGAGGATATCGATTTCTCTGCCCAACCAGGGGAAGAAAAACCGTCGACCACGAAGAATCTTTCTGAAGCAATTGCATTTTAATGTAATTTAAATAAAGTTCGAACTGTTTTTTTAGTAATTTTTCCTTCCGTAGCAAGACAACAACCTAGGCAAGACCAAGTCCCGAAAGAACAGTTATGTCAGCTTTTGGAAAGTTGGAGAAATAACTTTCCACCTAGTTAGATTATATATTTTTGGACTGTTTCAACATTTTTTCTAATGTTGGATTTCTATTTTCTTTTTTATTGTTTGTTTGATTCCTTCCCTTTGCAGTTGATCAACAACTTATCCGAATATTTTTTTCCCAAAACAAAAGATCGCCTATGAATGATATGCTAATCATTCATCTATTATTGCAAAGGGATATGTTGTAATTTCTCAAATCTAAATTAAGTTAAGGCTTTTTCATAGAAAATGAATTATTTAAAAATATTTTTCCAAAAAATAATTGTTTATATTGCTTACAAAAATGAATAAGTGAAAAATATTTTCATCTCTCATGAAAATGTTTACATATAAATTGTTGCCAATAGTAATTTTTTTTTTTTTAATTAACTAAGTATTTCAAGCAACGAAAATAATCATTTTGTGAAAAATATTTTTGAATTTAGTCATTTCAATGAAACAAGCCTAGCTTAAATATGTTAAAAAATTCAGATCGTCTCTATATTTTAGCTCATTTATAGTGATTGGACTGATTGTCACTTATTTTGGATTGTCTACAAGTATTTTGAAATTAGTTTCCAATCTCACGTCAACTGCGAAGAAATACTGAATTGATCTTGTACTGAAAAAATTTGTATTTCCTATAGAGACGGTTGTTAAGAAATAGATAAGATGAATATGATAAGTGACTTGAATAATAGTTTTAAAATCTAGAATTTGTTAGTTTTATAAAACCTATCAATTGTCTCCTAACATGAGTTTAGGCGCCTTTAAAAATGTCAAGGGGGCAAATTCCATCCAGGAGATAGGATTGAGTGTATTTTTATGAGATATAGATGCCTATATTTGTTAGGGGTGTGGCAAAAGAATCAAAAAACACTTGGGACAAGACTGGATTGGCCCAAAACAGGTTATTCCAATGGGGATTGATTCAATTCCTAGTTTCAATTTACTAGAGTTAGTGAGTATCGGTCCAATTCAAAGTATGGAATTGCAGACCAACATATATATAATTTTAATTTTTACGTTTTAAATTTGCATATCAAAATCCAAGTTTCCCTTTCGTCTCTCGTCTCACTTATCTCACGGCCTTGCCTCCCTCTCTCACTCTCGCTCTCAATGGCCTCCGGCCTCATGAGTGCATCTCTCACTCTCGCTCTCGATTGCTTCCAGCCTCGTTGCTCCCTCCATCATTGTCAATCGCTTCTAGCCTCCAACTTCGTTAGTCACTATTAAGTCTCACATCTCTTTTAAGTAGATAGCATATTTCCTACTTTAAGGATTGGGCCTTTGTTTGTGAAATTCTAAATGCAGTGAACACGTTGAACAAGTTTTAGGCACCATTGCCGGAGATTGTTTGTTTAATACTAATTAATATTGATTTTGGATAATTTTAAGTTTAATTTTCATTTTATTTTTTCTAGGGTATAGATTGGTGTATGACACGTAGCCAACAATGGAAACTTTATGAATTTGATCCAAAAATCGAACATATATTTAAAAGGCGGCTAATTAAACAGAGAAATCATGTTAAGAAGATGGCAGAAGATGGTGAGAATGAAAATCAATATAGACACTTGAGAGATTATGCTGTGCCAACCATCAAGCATTAGAGGACCTGCAATTCAAGTAAATAATTTTGAGATTAAACCATCACTCATTCATATCCTTCAACAATCAATACAATTTAGTGGGCTATCAAGTGATGATCCAAATGCCCATATCAATGTTTTTCTTGAAATCTGTGACACAACTAAATATAATGGAGTCATAGATGATGCTATTAGATTAAGATTATTTCTATTTTCCCTTAGAGATAAGGTTAAGGGTTGGCTCTCTTCTTTTCCTGTAGAATTGATCGCTACATGGAATGATATGGCTAAAAAATTCTTGGTAAGTTTTTTCTAGCTGCAAAGTTTGCAAAAATGCATATTAATTTTATGTAGAGGGATAATGAATCATTGTATGAAGTATGGAAAAGATTCAAGAAGTTTCTTAGGAGATTCTCACATCATGGATTACTCGTATGGATGCAAGTACAAACTTTTTATAATTGATCCATTATAAATCTCCGTTCTATAATTGATGCAACTACAGTGAGAACTTTTACAACCTATTAGAGTAAATGGCATAAAATAGCTATCAATGGCCTACTAAGAGACTACCAATGCCAAAAGCTAATGGAGTTCATGAAGTATAAGCTTTCTTTGTAATTACTGCACAATTTGAAGCGCTCAACAAAAAACTAGATAACGTAAGTGTTTCAACCACAAAAATTCAGAGTATGACATGTAATTTTTATGGTGGAGGACATGTAAGCACTAGGTGAGTAATTCTTTTACACAACTTAGTGTTGGAAATTTTGGCAAGTCACTAAATAATCCCTACTCCAACACTTATAATCCGGGATGCCGCAATCGTCCAAGTTTTTCATGGAGTAATCGAAATATGACGAGACTACAACCGGCATTCAAACAACTTGAAGAGACCAAGTCCAATATAGAAAATATAGTCACCAAACTTGCAAACTGAAGTAGCTAGTTCTAACACCTATGGGATGAATGGGTGCCTAAATAAATTTTACCAAACAATTATGGAGTAGAATTAAATTGCCAGCTAAGTATGAATGAGGAATAGAAATAGTCTTGAGAAACACCAGATTTCTAAGACAGTAAGTGCAATAGACTTAAAATAAATAGAGTTAAGGGAAAAAAAATTATACACTAGTTTTATAATAGTTCAACTTAAATCAAGCCTACATTCATCATTCCATACCGACAGCCTACTGGCTGGATTTCACTATAAGATAAATAGAATATTACAACTTATGAGTACAAACACTCAATGCTAGATTTCTCTAGCTCACCAAGACACTTTTTTTTGTGTTTTCTCTCTTGATCACACCTTGTAATGCTCATAATAGACAAAAACAGATAATTGAGAGTAGCTTCAGATTTTGGAATTTCAAATTCAAATTCCCTTTCACTTCTTGATTGAATGATCTCCTTTAAATTCTTCTTCATGCCACATTAGCTGTTGACATCCTTTCGAAGAAATTTCTTCCAATCAAACCATTAGACACCTTGTAATGCTCATAGACGAAGACAGGTAATTGAGAGTAGCTTCAGATTTTGGAATTTCAAATTCAAATTCCTTTCGCTTCTTGATCAAATGATCTCTTTTAAATACTTCCTCATGCCACATTGTTTGTTGACATCCTTTCGAAGAAATTTCTTCCAATCAAACCGTTAGACATAATTTTTCAAAGGAATTTTGTGACCATTGAAAATTGGTATAGAATTTACACTTGATTTTGGAATTTTCGAGCCTTCAAAAACAGACTCCGATTTGGACCCGTACTTGCCATCCTTCAGGGGTTTAACATTTGGCTTAACATAAGGAGGCTTAACATAAGGAGGTGGCAGAGGACTTTTGCAATAGGACCTTTCTATATCTCCTCTCCTGGCCTTCCTCAATGAGTTAGCAGCATGGTCTTCATTGCCATTATTGTCATTAGCAGATGGGGCATCCTTAACATTGGTCTTTATGTAGGTTCCAGCAGAACTAGGCAGTGTGCCTTGTTTCCATTGAAGTGAACCATCCCCTTGCTCCCTTTCTAGGACAGTTCTCTCCCTTCTGTTCTGGTACTTCAATCCACCAGCGGTGTCTTTATATCCTGTTTCATGAGATTTTATTGGTTTTGGGCTACTATCCTCCTCAGTTTTATAAGAGCTGTGACCAAGCCTTCCTCGTTGAGTACCATTAGTGTCCTTATGTCGTCTTTCATGAGATGAAGCACCAGATTTAACTTGTTTCAAGCTACTACCCTCCTCAGCTTTATAAGAGGCCAGACCAGGCCTTCCTTGTTGGGTATCATGATCATCTTTCCTCGAGATAACGTCCTCAAACTCATTCCACTTGTTGCCAGTTGATTCAAGCTTTGGTTGAGGATTGAGGTCATTTCTTCTAAAGCCATTGGCTCCCATGTTATTATGGAACCTCTGCCCTTCATCCACTTCTTCAAAACTTTGCTTTGGAGGGAAATTCAGCTTATCTCCTTTCGAAGGTATATACTTGGCATTCGTTAATTTAGAGTAATCAGTGGCATGGGAAAGAAGTCCGTGATCTTTTGGTTGCTCCTGCAAGACACACAAACAGAGTCAGGATATGAATAGATGCACTTGGAGAATACGTCTTAGCTTTTCATGTAAGGATAGTCTAACACTCGAATACAACAAAAGCGCAAGAGCGTACCTGGACAGTCGAAGAGTTTCTGGACATTCTCTGTTCAAAAGCTCTTGCATCCCACCTTATCGAAAACTCTGATGCTATGTCTTGCATTAGCTTAACTTTCTTTTCCAGTGTAGAAGGCTTTCCGGCTAATTTATTGGAAAACTGAGAGAATTTCAGGTAATTAGTAATATAGCAAAGCTGCACATTAATAGCTTAGCAAGCATTATCTGAGGTAGAGGGTACCTCTTGATCTATGAAACAGTCCAAGGAATTTCCATATCTCTCTTGGAATCTATCCCTAAGGTCACGCAACTCTGGCAAATCAGAAAATCTTGCAGCAGCAAACATCAGGGAGGATACAGCCTCTCGACATTCCTCTGGGCATCCACTGAAAGGAACAATGCAATAAATGAAAAATTATCTTAGCTAGAAATGCTTCAGTCTAGTGTAGAACAGCAAGAACGGTATTTGGTCGGAAGAGTAAGAAGCAACATGCTAAAGCTCTAGCGGACTTTATAGCCAGGTACTTCATGACAAAACATTTAACTAATAACAATAAGGTTTTTATTGTCGGTATCCCAGTGGTAAGATTTGACATCATGGAAATCGTCACCCTTTTTGTCTTGTGCTTTTCTTTCTAGAGTTTCTGTTGATATTAAAAAAAAAAATCTCAACAGAGATGTTTAACAGCTAGGAAGAAATACACAGAGGAAAAGTAGTCTTTCACAGCCAAACACCAATAGAAACTGCAATGCAATACCTGGAAAAAAACAAAAAATGCAAATTTCATATGCCACGAACTTCTTAAAGGTGTGGTCGTTCATCAGAATGCTTGCTTCGGAAAGAACAACAGCATCTGCACAGATGCATCAGTGACTTGCTACATGGCAACGGCAGTTACTCATGAGCATCCCTAACTGATGTCATTTATCACTGCGCGTTCCACGAGACTGGAGCAACCTAATTGTTGCAGTCTATGTATTAAGTGACATGGTTGCAGATACCAACATGAGGATTTGGGGACCAAGTTTATTTACGGGAGATGATTAGCAAATGGGGATTTAAAATTCTCCAGACTCTACTTCATCATATGTCCTCACAATTGAAAAGAGCTGCGTCTCTATTCCACGGGAAAGTAAGAGTAGTTGAGTTAAAGAGCTATGGACTGCAATTCTTCTCAAATGAGAAGGAAATTTTTCCATGAATTACTTGCTAACGTAGGGCAATATCCTTGGAGTTGAAGGTCATACCCCTGCTTTTGCATTGTTGACATTTGCTTCAACAAGACCTCGCAAAACCGATCGACATCATCATAGCACGACGAGAGCGTCAATTCGACCAGAAGTCCTTCAGCCTGCCCCAGCAATCACCACAGAGATTACTTGTTTAAGTCGGAGCTACCGAATACACCAATGTTAAGCACAATATCAAAAGCCATCGACATCCACTCAAGAACTATGGCAAAATCAACCGTTGTCCCTTTTACATTCTCCTAATTCTATCCCTAAATGCAACTGCATCGTTGCACTTCTGTAACTCAAAACAACTGAACATGATAGTCATTCGATTTTTCCCTTCCATTTACAAAAGCAAAGAAGTTCCAAAAAAGATTCAATTTTTTTCCAAAAATCTGCAAACTTAGCCGCCTCCTGGCCACATTCACACCGTCTTTCTTTACTGGGGACTATCACATCATAAACAAAATAGAAACAGAGCTAGTCCAAATCAGACCACGCAAAAAGGACCGAAAATCACGTAAAGCAAATTATAGGAGTCAATTACCCGGCCAAAAGCGTTGATGTCGAGGCCATTGGCGAGGAGATCGGCCATGTCTTTCTTCAAGAACTTCTGCGTCGCCTGCCGCTTCCGCCGTATGACATCGATCCTCGACCTCGTCAGCTTGATCAGCGATTTGCTGCCAAAACAAGCACCGGGGCAAAAAGTCACGGCCCCCGAACACCAACCGAAACGGCACCGCGGCCACGACGCGCGGAGCAACAACAGCTTTCCCCCACACAGCACGCGCGAAAGAGAAAAACCGGACAGAAGAAGAGATCTGAGGAGCTCACCACTTGGCGGCGAAGCCGCGACCGAGCAAGCCGCCCAGCATCGTTTCCGGCGGTGGCGGCGCGGGGCTCGTCTCCTCGGGAGCGATGATCACTGAGTCGGGGCGAGTCGACGCGCGACGAGGGGCGCGGGAGCGACTCAGCAATGCAGCATGCTCCGTCGATGCAGATTGAGTTCGGCCATGGAAGAGAGAGAGAGAGAGAGAGACTGAGAATGCACGGTAACGTGAGCACGCCTTTTCAAAAAAAACTGGGCTCAACTTATTAGTGAGTGGTACGGCGAGCGGACGTCCAAGTTACGATAATGACCTCGCCCCCCTCCCCACGTTCTTAATTTTTTTGGAAGGATCTGTGGTCAATCAAAATATTATCATTGTCAAATATAGAAAAAATTCTTAGGTCATTATTAGGCTCTTTTTGTTCAAAAATGAATAATTTAAAAAATATTTTTCTTTTTGTTCCCAAAAATGAATAAGTTTAAAAAAATAAAATCGAGAGTTAAAATGAAAAAAAAAAAACCGCTTGTGGCTATTGAAATAATTAATTTATATAGAATTTCTTCATTATTGATAATATATTTTCAATGAAAATATTTTTCATTTATTCATTTTTGTAAGTGATATAAGATACTATTTTTATGAAAATATTTTTCAAATCTTTTATTACCTTAAATAATGATTTTCATGAATCTTATTTTTAGAGAATATTCTTGTTGGAACAGCATCCAAATCAAGTCCAATGCTTTGGGAAAGTATGTTAATACAATAAAAAATATATCATTCTAATTCTGACGTGATTCTAAACTCTTTGGTCATTCTAATTTGATACTTAGCCTCTATGTGGAAATTTAATGTAATCTTAGTTGATTTTCGCTTGAAGTTTCTAATGTGATCTCTTGCCAAGATGAAAACAAAAGCCGAAGGGGGGCTTCATATTTAAAAAAAAAAAAAAGGATAACAAAACGAGTGATTCTGAATTTTGGCTCAATATGTAATATAATCCATAAACTCTTAATTTGTTTAATAAAATTCCAGAACTCTTAATATATATTCAACTTAGATCATGAAATATATGAAAATATCTCATGTTGTCCTTTTATTGATTCAGATTTATGGATAACATCAAACATTTTTTTTTATATATTTCAAAAACTGAGTTGAATAGATAATCAAAATTTTAGATACCATAATAAATAATTTAAGAATTCATTGATTACATTGTATATAAAGAAAATTTCGCGGATCATTTCGCGGATCATTTGCGTCATTTTCTCGGTAAAGAAAAAGGGCAGAAGGGTAGTACGGGAAAAGGACGAAAGGCCATTTCGGGTAGAGAGAAAGGGATGGTTGCCGTTGGATGTGGGGACTTTGCGGGTCAAATGGGGAGTGGATGACGATGGAGATCGTGACGGTGATGTGGGTGGTGGAACCGTAAAAATGATGGCGGAATCGGGACGGGAAAGGGATCTCCTCAGCTGGACCGCACATCGTTGCGCCTAATTTAGCGGGCTTTTAGTCAACTTTTGGTCTTTAATTAAAAATTTAATTGTTTTGGCTTCTTTTATTGGGAGATGGAGCACAGATAATTTAAATCCTAAATCAGACATGACAATTGAGAAAAAGGCACACTTGATTAAATGATTTCAATTAATTCACATTTATTGCACATTAAATTTTAGGGCTTTTGCTGGATCAAGCAAACTATTAATAAGCGAAAGCAAGTAAAAATCAAAGCTATTTGAAGGTGCTTTGCTTTGTTTGCTTTATTTTGGTTCTTCCGTTTCGATATTTTTCATGATTCTTAGATATATAAAAAGTTCATTAAAATTTTATTTTGGACTTTAAAACTATTTCGAAATCTTTAGTTTTTGAGTGCAGCACACCAAACCTAATTTGCCATCGAATAATACAACACGACATAATACATCAAAACATAAGGCATGAAAATTGAACACGGCAAAAGTTGAACCATAACTCCATTTCATTTTTCATTGATTATTTCCCTCTATTGAATAAACTTTAAAAAAGAAAAAGTGGCAAAGAGCATCAAACATTTTTATTTTTTGCACCAACCATATTTGGCCAACTCAAACGTTACCCACTAAAAGAAGTCCAGTCTGGTTCATCTTTTAAGAAGAATGGTACAAATAATGGTTTTTTTTTATTCGAAAAATAAAGGTCAGTGATTGCTTAACTAAATAAAGGATAGTTGAGTAATCACTAATCAGACACATTCATGAATCACCCACTACCTTCTTTACCATTGGGGAAAATGTCACAAACGGTTTTGAACTTTCATCTAATGTTCAATTTCATCCCCGAGCTTTCGATTTACTCAATTTAATCCATGAACTTTCATCTAATGTTCAATTTCATCCATGAGCTTTTGATTTGTTCAATTTAGTCATGAACTTTCATCTAATGTTCCATTTAATCCATAACTATTTGAAAATTGACCAATTTCCTTTTTTTTTTTTAATACCAAACTGTTTTTTTATATATAAATAAAAATAACAAAATGGTTTTTTTGTCAAAAAATACCACATTTATGCAAAGTAATAAATGTCAATATTTCTTTCATTTCTCCATCTTAAAAAAAAAATAGAAAATGGACAATAATAATAAATAAAGGTGAATCTTGTATTTTAATTTCTTTTTTATATATGCAAATTACTTGAATAATGTACAAAAGCCCATCAATCGATTTTTTTTTTATGGCCTTCATGAAAAGGGAAAAATCGATTGATGGGGCTTTTGTACATTATTCAAGTAATTTGCATATACAAAAAGAAATCAAAATGCAAGATTTACCTTTGTTTATTATTAGTGTCCATTTTTCCATTTGTTTTTAATATGGAGAAAGGAAAGAAATATTGATCTTTATTACTTTGCATAAATACATTATTCAAGTAATTTGTATATACAAAAAAGAAATACCGAACTGGGTTTTTTTTTTTTTTTAATAAAAAACAGTTTGGTATTTTTAAAAAAAAAATGGAAATTGGTCAATTTTTAAATAGTTACGGACTAGATTGAACATTAGATAAAAGTTCAGTGATCAAATTAAGCAAATCGAAAGTTCAAGGATGAAATTGAACATTAGATAAAAATTCAAGGACCAAATTGAGCAAATCAAAAGCTCAATGATGAAATTGAACATTAGATGAAAGTTCATGGACTATTTATGACATTTTCCCTTGTCATTGCTCCACTTTCAATAACGACCCACTCAAATAGTGAGGAAAAAGAAAAAAGAAAGAAAAAAACACCCACCCACTGAATTTTCTCCTCTACTACCAAATCTGACAAATTCTTCAGCATATAATCATTCAATTTGCACATCCTTAATAACTACCCACTGCTTATCCACTTAATTAAATACTCGCTAACATTCTTTAAAAAAAGAAATATTTTTCTTCGTTCTTAATCTAAGATTGATTCATTTTATGAAAAACAATTTTCAAGAAATGTTTGCTAGATTTTCTGGCAAACATGACCCTTTGACTCACCAATCTAGCAAGGCCCAAGGCCAACGAACGTCGAGCTTGCCTTTGGCCGGTTGTTGGTTGCTATGGACCAACAAAAGAAGAAGAAGGAGGGAAAGAAAAAGGAAATTTAAAATAAAAATAATAAAAATTTTGATTCTTAAATAAAAAATTCTAAATGGGTTCTCGTCCTCTAGAGGACATCATCGGGTATTAGGTTGAAATCATAAAAGTAACGTTGAGGGGGCCATGTCGCCTGAGGGGTTGGCACAGTCTTTCTCCTCAGCGGCGGACCAGGGCTACTTCATCTTCGTGAACACCAGGTGCAGATAGAGAACAAGAGAGAAGCAAAGCGTGGGGACGAAATGACGTGAGGTGGGGAACAGCTTGTGGAACAGGTCAAAGCTCCCTTTCTCGTAGGTCGCGAATGGACTCCTGGAATTGCGCAACCACCTATCCATCGCCGCCTATTTATTAAGTCCCTGACAAAGTACAGGTGACACACCACAAACACCAAGAAGAATGGCATCTTCCAGCAACTCCAGCCTAAGCCCAAGGAGGCGACGCTCCAGCTCCAGCTTGAGCCGAGCCCTCTCTCGTCGCTGCCTCCTAAGGCCACCGTGAGGGACAACCCGATGCTCACCGGGCAATAGCTTGGCCCGACAGGAATAAAGCATTAGTGCGAGCAAAGGCCATAAAGAGCGTCCCAAAGAAGAGAATAAAACCCGTCAATGCGACCGTCTTGCGGCGGCCAATCCTATTGGCAATCTGCCTGCTTCGATGAACGAGAAAAAATTCAACGTGGCAGCCTGTACATCAATGAACTGCTAAATGATCCATTTTTCTTTTTTAATGAACATGGGCGCCTCACTAAATGCTCCAACAACTAACAATAAAAATTCAAAATAAAACAAGAAAATATCATTTGTCAGTCATAACAATATGAATGGAATTGAGACAGGAAGAAAAGAACTCACAGAAACCCAAAAATATGAGGGCCATTGAAACTCGCGGCAAAGACAATGGCGGGCGGATCGCCGATAGGATTGGCCACCGCAAGATGGTCGCATTGACGGCCATTGTTATGCCACCAAAAGCTTCCATGGCCCTCATATTTTTGGGTTTCTATAAGTTCTTCTCTTCCTGTCTCGATTCCATTCATATTGTTATGACTGACAAATGATATTTTCTTGTTTTATTTTTAATTCTTATTGTTAGTTATTGGAGCATTTAGCGAAACGCCCGCATTCATTAAAAAAGAAAAACGGATCTTTTAGCAGTTCATTGATGTACAAGCCGCCACATTGAACTTTTTCTCATTCAACGGAGTAGCAATGGCTGGGCAGATCGCCGATGGGATCAGTTACCGCAAGGCGGTCGCATTGACGGGTTTTATTCTCTTCTTTGGGACACTCTTTATGGCCTTTGCCCGCACTAATACTTTATTCCTATTGGGCCGGGCTATCGCCCAGGTCAGCATTGGGTTGTCCTTCACGGTGGCCCCTAGGAGGTGGCAACGGGCTCGGGCTTGAGCTGGAGCGTCGCCTCCTTGGGCTCAAGCTGGAGCTGTCGGAAGATGCCATTCTTCTTGGTGTTTATGGTGTGTCGCTTGTACTCTTTCGGAAACTTAATAAATAGGTGGCAAGGGATAGGTGGTTGCACAATTCTGAGAGTCCGTTCGCGGCCGACGAGGAAGGGAGCTTTGACTTGTTCCATGAGCCGTTCCCCACCTCATGTCATTTGGTCCCCACACTTTGCTTCTCTCTCATTCTTTGTCCACACCTGGCGTTCACGAAGATGAAGCAACCCTGGTCCGCCACTGAGGAGAAAGACTGTGCCAACCCCTCAGGTGACATGGCCCCCTTAGCATTAATTCTATAATCTCAATAGAAATCCTAAAACCTGATGATGTCATTTGGAGGACGAGAACCCACTTTCCTACTTCAGGGATCGAGCCTTTGTTTGTGAAATTCTAAATGTGATTGTTGCAACTTACCCCTCAGGGGAAGGGAACGGGTTTAGGAGTATTGCCTAAAGGATGAGCTTATAGCCCTTGATTAGGCACGAGCTCTTCCAAGCTCATACTCTACGTGACATCGGGATATTTTTTAGGAATTTTGCACAAAATAAGTTGCTATTAGCTTGTTGAGGTCGGCTAGAAACTAAGTGAGGCATTGGAGTGTGTTTCACTTTTTACGTAATCAGAGAATCAATGGTCAGAGACTTAATTACACTAATTGACAAATTAGTGTCCTTTCGGTACCTAATCTTGTTCATTTTAATAATGATTTTTTGGCAAGTAGTTTGGATTGATTTTATACCTATCCACCAACTTGCAGTGTTGGTCCTTAATTTTTTGGACCGATGACCAATCCTATTAAGCTTGGGATCGAAGAGCAGACCAACCCAATGGGTTCGGTTCGGTTCCAGGGTCAACCCGGGATCAACCAATCATTTTTTATTTTATTTTTGTACTCTTTAAAAAAAACGATTGAGGATCGGACGGAACCAATGAGTTCGATCCGATTTCAATGTCAACTTAGGACTAACCGATAATTTTTTATTTCATTTTTTGTACTCTTTGAAAGGGCAACCGATGATTATATCGACCCAATGGGTTCGATGATGAGCGAGGTCAGCTAAGAAGGCAAGTGGCACGAGTGACTCAAAACGAGTGTCGAGTGACGAAAGGAGAAGTTATTTCTTTCGATTTTGGCAAATTGAAGACTAAGAGGACAAATAAGATAGAATTGAATGAATACTAGAGGAGGGTATCGTGAGGAGTTGTTTATACCTTTTTGGACGCCGTGAGAACTCCTCTCACAAATATTTTTCTCTTTTGTAAATTATAACTATTGCGACATAAAATATATTAAAAATCTAAGTTATTAAAGAATAATGTAAAATTACTTGAATTTCTTATTAAAGAGTTGTTTAATATTGTTGACACCGTTTATTTTAATATTTTCTCTATATAAAAAAATTATAAATAATATGTTATGTATATTTATTAAGGGTTAATCCGGATTAGACCGACTTAGAACTCTGATTGATGACCGATTCGCACAGTATTGGTCTAGAAATTCTAGAACCAGGGATTGACCTAGTTTCTTTGGAAACCAAACTAGGACTGACAGAGTTGGGCCGGTCCAGGGTTGGCCAGGGTCAAACTGTGGACCAATGCTCACCCCTAAAATCAACCGTTGTCCATTTTACATTCTCCTAATTCTATCCCTAAATGCAACTGCATCGTTGCACTTCTGTAACTCAAAATAACTGAACATTAGTTATTCGATTTTTCCCTTCCATTTACAAAAGCAAAGAAGCTCCAAAAAAGATTCAATTTTTTTCCAAAAATCTGCAAACACAGCCACCTCCTCGCCACATTCACACCGTCTTTCTTTACTGGGGACTATCATATCATAAACAAAACAGAAACAGAGCTACTCCAAATCAGACCACGCAAAAGGACCGAAAATCGCGGAGAGCAATTTATAGGAGTCAATTACCCGTCCATACGCATTGATGTCGAGGCCATTGGCGAGGAGATCGGCCATGTCTTTCTTCAGGAACTTCTGCGTCGCCTGCCGCTTCCTCCGTATGACATCGATCCTCGACCTCGTCAGCTTGATCAGCGATTTGCTGCCAAAACAAGCACCGGGGCAAAAAGTCACGGCCCCCGAACACCAACCGAAACGGCACCGCGGCCATGACGCGCGGAGCAACAACAGCACGCGCAAAAGAGAAAAACCGGAGAGAAGGAAGAGATCTGAGGAGGTCACCACTTGGCGGCGAAGCCGCGACCGAGCAAGCCGTCCAGCATCGTTCCGGCGGCGGCGGCGCGGGGCTCGTCTCCTCGGCGAGCGTCGATCACCGAGTCGGGGCGAGTCGGGGCGGGAGCGACTCAGCAATGCAGCATGCTCCGGCGATGCAGATCGAGTTCGGCCATGGAAGAGAGAGAGAGAGAGACTGAGAATGCACGGTAACCTCTCTCTCTATCTGTTAGAGAGAGAGAGGGGGGATGGGTCAGTAAGCACGCTTTTTCAAAAAAAAACTGTGCTCAACTCAGTTAGTGGGACGGCGAGCGGAGGTGGAAGTTACAATGATGACCCCGCCCCCCATCCCCCCCACGTTCTTAATTTTTTTGGAAGGATCTGTGGTCAATCAAAAATTATCAGTGTCAAATATAGAAAAAATTCTTAGGTTATTAGGCTCTATTTGTTCTGCAAAAATGAACAATTTAAAAAATATTTTCTTAAAATGATCGCTTGTGGTTATTGAAATAATTAATTTATATACAATGTCTTCATTATTGACAATATGTTTTCGAATGAAAATATTTTTCGTTTATTTATTTTGTAAGTAATATAAGATATTATTTTTATGAAAATATTTTTCAAATATTTTATTATCTTAAATAATGATTTTCATGAGTTTCTTATTTCAAGAGAATATTGTTGTTGGGACAGCATCCAAATCGAGTCTAATGCTTTGGAAAAGTATGTTAATACAATCCAAAATATATCATTCCGATTCTGACGTAATTCTAAACTCTTTGGTCATTCTAATTTGATAAACTTAGCCTCGGGAAAAAAAAAAAAAAAATGTAAAGGAAAAAATAAAAATAAAAATTTTAAAAAATTGTAATCTTTGTTGATTTTCGCTTGAAGTTTCTAATGTGATCTCTTGCTAAGATGAAAACAAAAGCCGAAGGGGGTTTCATATAAAAAAAAAAAGAAAAGATGACGACATAAATGATCTTGAACTTTGGCTCAATATGTAATATAATCTATGAAATCTTAATTTGTTTAATAAAATTTCAGAACTCTTAATACATATTCAACTTAGTTCATGAAATATATGAAAATATCCCATGTTGTCCTTTCATTATTTTAGGTTTATGGACAACTTTAAAAATCTTTATATATTTCAAGGACTGAATTGAATAGATATCAAAATTTTAGAGACCATAATAAATAATTTAAGAATTCATTGATTACATTGTATATTACAGAAAATTTTACGGATTATTTGCGTCATTTTCTTAGTAAAGAAAAAGGGAGTAGTACGGGTAGGGAAAGGGACGGTTGCCGTTGGATGTGGGGACTTCAGCGGGTCAAATGGGGAGTGGATGACGATGGAGATCGTGACGGTGATGAGGGTGGTGGAACCGTAAAAATGATGGCGGAATCGGGACGGGAAGGGGATCTCCTCACCTGGACCGCACATCTTTGCGCCTAATTTAGCGGGCTTTTAGTCAACTTTTGGTCTTTAATTAAAAATTAAATTGTTTTGGCTTCTTTTATTGGGAGACAGAGCACAGATAATTTAAATCCTAAATCAGACATGACAATTGAAAAAAAGGCACGCTTGATTAAATGATTTCAACTAATTCACATCTATTGCGCATTAATAAGCGAAAGCGAGTAAAAATCAAGGCTATTTGAAGATGCTTTGCTTTGTTTTGATTCTTCCATTTCGATATTTTTCATGATACTTAGATATATAAAAAAATTCATTAAAATTTTATTTTGGACTTTAAAACTATTTTGAAATCTTTAGTTTTTGAGTGCAATACACCAAACCTAATTTGCCATCGAATAATACAACATAGCATAATACACCAAAATATAAGGCATGAAAATCGAACACAGCAAAATTTTAACCATAACTCCATTTCATTTTTCATTGATTATTTCCCTCTATCAAAGAAACTTTAAAAAAGAAAAAATGGCAAAGAGCATCGGACATTTTTATTTTTTGCACCTACCATATTTGGCCAACTCAAACGTTACCCACTAAAAGAAGTCTGGTCCGGTTCATCTTTTAAAGAAGAATGGTACAAATAATGGCTTTTTTTTTTTTTTTGAAAAATAAAGGTTAGTGATTGCTCAACTAAATAAAGGTTAGTTGAGTAATCACTAATCAGCCACATTCACGAATCAGCCACTACCTTCTTTGCCATTGCCTCCACTTTCAAAAACCATCCACTCAAATAGTGAGGAAAAATAAAAAAAATAAAAAACCATCCACCCACTGAATTTTCTCCTCTACTACCAAATCTGACAAATTCTCTTCAGCATATAATCATTCAATTTGCACGTCCTTAATAACTACCCACTGCATATCCACTTAATTAAATACTCACAAAAATTCTTAAAAAAAGAAACATTTTTCTTCATTCTTAATCTAAGGTTGATTCATTTTTATGAAAAACAATTTTCAAGAAATGTTTGCCGAATTTTTTGGCGAACATGACCCTTTGACTCACCAATCTAGCAAGGCCTGAGGCCAATGAATGTCGAGCTTGCCTTTGGCCCTGGCTGTTGCTGTGGACCAACCAAAGAAGAAGAAGGGGAAAAGAAAAATAGAAAGAAAAAAGAAATTTAAAATAAAAATAATCAAAATTTTGATTTTTAAATAAAAAAAATTCTAAATGGGTTCTTGTCCTCCAGAGGACATCATCGGGTTTTAGGATTTCTATTGAGATCATAGAAGTAACGTTGAGGAGACCATGTCGCCTGAGGGGTTGGCATGGTCTTTCTCCTCAGCGGCGAACAAGGCCTGCTTCATCTTCGTGAATGCCAGGTGTAGACAGAGAACAAGAGGGAAGCAAAGTGTGGGGACGAAATGACGTGAGGTGGGGAATGGCTCGTGGAATAGATCAAAGCTCCCTTCCTCGGTCGCGAATGGACTCTTGGAATTGCGCAACCACCTATCCCTCGCCGCCTATTTATTAAGTCCCCGACATAGTACAAGCAACACACCACAAACACCAAGAAGAATGGCATCTTCCAGCAACTCTAGCCCGAGCCCAAGGAGGCGATGCTCTAGCTCTAGCCCGAGCTCGAGCCTTCTCCCTTTGCCGCCTCCTAGGGGCCATTGTGAGGAACAACCCGATGTTGACCTGGGCAATGGCTCGGCCCGACAGGATTAAAGCGTTAGTGCGGGCAAAGGCCATAAATAGTGTCCCAAAGAAGAGAATAAAACCCGTCAATGCGACTGTCTTGCGGCGGCCGATCCTGTCGGCGATTCGCCCGGCCATTACTACTCCAATGAACAAGAAAAAGTTCAACGTGGCAGCCTATACATCAATGAACTGCTCAAAGATCCGTTTTTCTTTTTAAATGAACTCGAGCGCCTCGCTAAATGCTCCAACAACTAACAATAAGAATTAAAAAGAAAACAAGAAAATATCATTTGTCAATCATAACAATATGAATGAAATCGAGATAAGAAAGAAGAATTCATAGAAACCCAAATATATGAGGGCCATGGAAGCTCTGGTGGCACAGCAATAACCCTCATATTTTTTGGGTTTCTGTGACTTTTCTCTTCCTGTCTCGATTCCATTCATATTGTTATGATTGACAAATGATATTTTCTTGTTTTCTTTTTAATTCTTAATGTTAGTTGTTGGAGCATTTAGTGAGGCGCCCACGTTCATTAAAAAAGAAAAACGGATCTTTTAGTAGTTCATTGATGTACAGGTCGCCACGTTGATTTTTTTTTCTTTCATTGAAGCAACAATGGCCAAGCAGATCACCGACAAGATTGGCCACAGTAAGACGGTTGCATTGACGGGTTTTATTCTCTTCTTTGGGACACTCTTTATGGCCTTCGTTCGCACTAACACTTTATTCTTATCGAGCCGAGCTATTGCCTAGATCAGCATTGGGTTGTCCCTCACGGTGGCCTAGGCGGCGACGGGAGAGGGCTTAAGCTCGGGCTGGGCTGGAGCATCGCCTCCTTGGGCTTAGGCTGGAGCTGCCGGAAGATGTCATTCTTCTTGGTGTTTGTGTATGTCGCTTGTACTCTTTCAAGGACTTAATAAATAGGCAGCGAGGGATAGGTGGTTGCGCAATTCCGGGAGTCCATTCTCGGCCGATGAGGAAGGGAGCTTTGACCTATTCCACGAGCCATTCCCCACCTCACGTCATTTTGTCCCCATGCTTTGCTTCTCTCTCGTTCTCTGTCTACACCTGGTGTTCACGAAGATGAAGCAGCCCTGGTCCGCCACTGAGGAGAAAGATTATGCCAACCCCTCAGGCGACATGGCCCCCTCAGCGTTACTTTTATGATCTCAATAGAAATCCTAAAACCCGATGATGTCCTATGGAGGACGAGAACCCATTTTCCTACTTTAGGGATCGGGCCTTTGTTTGTGAAATTCTAAATGCGATGAACATGTTGAACAAGTTTTTGGCACTATTGCCGGGGATTGAGTTTGGAAAGAAAAAAAAAGAAAAAAGAAAGAGAAAAGAAAAAAAATTAAAAGACGAAATTGCCCTTCCCAAATAGTAAGTTTATGCCCTTATTTGATACTAATATAGCCACTTTAAGCCTTTATTTGAAATAATATCCACTTCAAACCTTTATTTAAGAAAATGAAAGCACTTTAGACATTCATTTGAAATAATGTCCACTTCTACTCCTTATTTGAAAAAATGAGCTAACTTGAGGTTCTTATTTGGAATTTCCCCTATTTTTATATAATTATCAGCCTTCTATTTGGTCTTTGCATGTATCAAGTAATTTCCTTTGCTTAATTCACTTTCGAGTCGCAACACAATGTAGGAGATGGAGATGCTAAATTCTTAAGACTCCATTATATGAAGGTTTGAGATTTCTAAAGAAGAGATTCACCTTCACTATATTTTCTGCCGACATTCCATAGCAATTTCCCTTTGTTGGCTTCTCCAAGTTTGCTCCTTCTCTCACATTCCCTTGTGGCTCTTGTCATTAAAACATACGAGACAATCTGACTATTTGGTTTTTCCACACAATTATTAACAGGAGTGTTGCGACTAAAATTCCAGGTGTACCATCTAAAATTAAGCTAATGGATTACTAAGTCTTACTTAGCTCGGGCTCTTCTAAGCCCATACCAATTCGCGACTTAGGTCCAAGTTCTTAACATGCCATTGATTTTCAACTAGGAGTCTCTACTAATCTATTTTCGTAAGGTCGATTAGATACATAAGTAAAATAATGGGAGAATTATTTTACTTCTATGAACCAAAGATTGTGAGTTCAGGAACTTGGTTACGCTAGATTTCTCTAACGTCATTTTGGTACATTTCTCTTTTATTTTGAAAAAAATATTTTGTAAGCAACTTGAATTGATTTTAATTTATCTCCCTAACATGTGAGGTGTTCATGCGGGTGTGCAAACCACCAATGTAACATCCAAGAAAAGTAATAAATAAATTGCAAGATTTACCTCATAGCAACGAAAACATCTGCATTGTTAGATTAGAATTCACTTAAATAGTCTTAGATATGATTTCTAATTAATACGCAATTTCTTTTTTTTTTTTCACTTGTTTAATGAGAGTCATGCAATACATGCTATTGATTTAACATGAAATGATATGACATGGCAATATGATCTACCTATATGACATAAATAAAATGCAGTCTATACTAAAGAATGAAATTGATTAATTCTAAATACAATTTTTTTGGTATTTTCCATGAAATTCGAAATTAAAAAAATGCAAAAATTATTTATGCATGTTAAGATATCATCTAACTTATATTAAGAATTATGTTAGGCCAAATCTTAATTTAAACTAGAATGTTATCTTAACTTGGTAATCCCAAACCTAAAATGTGATCTATCTAAAAAAATTATCTAACTTATATAATTAATTAGAAAATAAAATTAAGCATGCAATCTTATCCTAATATGCAATGACGTGCAAAGAGTGCCCTAATTCTAGTTCTTTTTTTCTTTTTTAATCTCTTGGATGTGGCAATATTGATCAAATATTCAAACAACATCACAATTCTATGGATTGGGCAACAATAACGAATTAATCAAAATTCTCACCTGATTCAGAATATTAGGCGGATAACGCTTCCAAGTTAGAACGCGTTGGATGGTGGCTAGATAGGACCACAAACCATGGGACAGTGGCAACTCCGATAGGAACCCGTAACCTTCAGGGAGACTCACTGAGGCTGACGCTTGGGACTGGAAGACCGTGCTACATTCATCGGTGGATCGTCACAATGGGCTCTAATTCAAATATCAGCTTTCAAATTTGGCAACCTGTGAACCACAATTAACGGGTGGTAGATCGGTAGCGGGTTAGCTTGCGATGAATAATGATGATGGACGTCCACTGTCGATGAATTCTGGCTCCAAGAACTTTGTACTTCTCAACAAAATTAAAGAACTCTGCAAATAATCCAAATTGGACCCAATGAATTCTATTGACTTCGTTGGATCAAATGAAAAGGAAAGCAAAGCAAACTCGACCAGCAGTGGATTCAGAACTGGTCAAACCTTGGCAGCGACACAAACGATAGCGAGTGGGTCAGCGGACCAGGACGTGTCGCCAAGCAGCAGTTGAGTGATCGGCTCCGTACAAAGAGCAGCTCGTTGCGATGGATTAGCAGCAACGTCGTTGGGAAGGTGACCACGTCGAAACTCTAGTTGCCGACCAAAAGAATCCTATAGGAACAATAAAAATCAGGACTTCACAGGATCGGTCTCCATTGTATGGAACCAAACATGTTGTCGCAAATTGATGTGATCCGACCAAAGTCGCTCGTTGCGGGAAACTCGCTGGATCTTCTAGTACGAGGGTCAGGAACGCTTGACTTCAGTTGCAGCTCGGTCTCCTCTCCGACCTTTTCGGCGACCCACATTGAACGCAGCGGGAAGACACGCCAACATAGGGTGGAAACAAAACAAAAAAAGATATGGGCAGATTCAATCTCGGCAACAACGAAATTTGATTTCATAGGGTGGAAACAAAACAGAAAAGATATGGGCAGATTCAATCTCGGCAACAACGAAATTTGACTGAAATCGTGATCAGCAATCAGTGTGCACTCAAAATAATCCAACAATCAGAGACAAATCTATGCCAATTCAGTTTTAAGAATTTCTTGTCGAACATATGCTGGCAAATTTGATTGAGGAGCAGAACTTTGACTTCAGATACCAACGTTCAAGCTAAACCATCAGAGAAACAATCTCAAATAGATCGCGTCAATGGAGGATTCAATATCTGACCTGCGGTGAGGCTAGAGGATCGAGATCAGCACGGCAGTAGCTTCGTCCATGGGGAATCTGTGGTGGTGGTGTCACGTATGGATCGACGGTGGGACTCTCAGTACGGGCTGCTCGGTGAAGCCTGCCGGTTCAATAATTCTCGGCCAGGGAAGGAGCAACTCACTAGGTGGACTTCTCGATGGAGGTGGTGACCCCGCACAAGCGTGGGCTGACGGTGAGGAGGATGCTCAGACGTTCACCGAGATAGTCTCACAGCGAACCTGCAAAATGGAGAACGATTTTGTTGCGGGAAGGCACCAAACTGACTGGTCTATGCTCGACAACGGCAGCGACGTCACGGCTCACAGCACGGTAAAAACTCGGTGCTGCTCATTCGAGAACCTGCAAAACAGAAGGGAGATTCGCTGTAGTGAAAGGGAAGAGCTCGGCCAAGAGGGGGCCGTCGCGGTGCAGGTGCAGCGTGGATGTCTAGCAGGAACAATGATGGGTAGTGGATCTCGGAGGCGGTGATGGAGCGATCTCAGAATTGGGACCCAAAGAGCAGAAAGAACTTCGGTTTCTATTCTCTACCGGATCCTCCGCTCTATCTATTCTCTCAAAATGTGGACGTACGCGGATTAGGGTTTCAGTTTTCATTTCAAATCAATATCGGCGGAGATTTATTTTCCGCACGCAATATTCTTTTCCATATCTCTTTTAGATTTCATTTGTAAAAAAAAAATGAATATTCTCTTATTGCAATATGATTTTTTCAAATTTGAAAGATAAATTCGTAAAATCTTCTCGAAGATATGAACTTGGGCTAATTTGCTTGCTTTGTGAGCTTAGCCCGGCCTGTCAATTTAAAGTTTGGAATCACCAATTTGAACCCATCCGCCACCGGTTCAATAGATAAATACTAAATAAATTTATATGTTATGCAATTAATATTTTTTCAGAGATAAAATCAATCCCTAATTTATTAATGCGATAAATGATTAAACATATCACCAATATTTAAGTATCAACAAGGAGCATCGATTGTGACTTTTGACTAGCCACATTCTCACAATCCAGATGCCTCTCTCGAATCGACCCTCATCTTTGATGATCTAGAAGGGTCAAGCAGTGGAACGGATCATAATAAAAGGAATGTGAATTGCTTAGCTTTGAATAGATAAATTGCATAAGTTTGCTAGGACATTTCAATCCATTCCATGGAATCGAGGGGCGGTCCCAATTTTATTTTTTTAGAATTGGTCCTTAATGGGTGGTCCAATATTTCGAAACCGATCACCCCTACCATCTATTGATCCGCGTGGGTGATTAGGGGAAGACTGCAAATTAAGATTGATTGAGATCTGCTTATCTCTAATCGCCTCTGGTGTTGCTTTTCATAACAGGGTCGATCATGAACCCCATGAACTGATCGGATCGGTTCATTTTTTAGGCCCAATTAGCGGGCCCATCCAGGAATCCTTTTTTGATTTTTTGAAATAGTTGGGCCTTGAAAAAGCAGTTTCCTTTTGTAATCTTTCGCACTTTTCAATCACTTCTCAATGCGGAAAATAAAACTGGAGAGTTACATAAACTAAAAAGCTTTTAGCTTTTATCCTATTTGAACGCAGATTCGACTTTGTGAGACACGATTCTGGTATTTTATTTCGAGTCAATAGATTAAAATGTTCGTCGTAGATGACGATCCAATTACAATCACCCCTACATTCACCAATTAATGAATGAGTACTATCCATCTCTGGCAAGGAAAATGAATCTTTCAAGGGGCATCGACCGAAAATAAAGAACAAGCGAATCCCAAAAACCCCTATATCACCAAAAACACCTCAAGAAATTGACGAGAAAATGGAACAGGTAATTCTCACGGTCGAGCAGCTCGTGCCGGACCAGCCTCTCCAGGACGACGCTCTGAGGCAGCAGGGCGCTGTAGTACAGGATGGTGGTCACGGAGGCGGCGGGGTCACCAACGAGCGACGTCACTAGCCTGACCAGTGATCGGAACATCAAAGTCGTTAGAGACTGCAAGAACACCAATGAAAAAACACATTTTTCAACATGTACTGCCCTCTCTTTTGATCATGATTCGAAACTCAGATCACAAAAAAACCAAAACCCATAATTTTTCCATGATTAAACACGATAGAAACGGACATCAGAGCAAAAGAATGCATGTACATACCATGGCTGAAATGAAGAGGAGGCCCAGAAGGAGATGATTACGAATGGAGTCTGCACGGGAGAGGAAGAAGAGAGATAGATTTTAGAAAGGCAGTCATGAGTAAATTTGACTTTAGTGTCTATCTATAGATCTTCAGCGGTTGTTCAGACCTACCCGTCCATCCATGGGCACGTACGTCGAGTCAAAGGCTTTGCGATCCGCTGCTGGCCTTGCTCCAGCAATTTGTCCATTTAGTAGACAGCTGCGGTTCAAACGCAATGTTGAAGGGTAGTTCAGACTCAGGGACACGGTGCTTGCGGGCTAAAAAAACAGACCGTAAGCCACGTTGGAGGGGGCGATTTATTTTGTACATGCGTCTGACATATCAAATGCATATTATTTTGAATCTTCTTTACCCTATTTTGTATGGATCTCGCTGACACACGAATAACCTATTTTCAAAGGCAAGGAATCGTTGGTGGGTCGATGAGAATGAGACTGAAAAGAGAAAGGTGGCTCTGGTAGTGGTAGGACACGAAGGGGGGAAAGAAAGAAAGAAATTCTGCATCAATCAGCTTTGCTGATGAGTGATGAATATTCAAGAATCTTTTTCGCGGATGGCCTCGCCTTTTTGAATAGCTACCAACCTCTCCCCCTTGACTGCACAGCAGCGGTGGCGGCCAGCCGGCAGCGGCGGCGGCAGTGGCGGCGACCAGCCGACCTGGCCTTCGATGACTCATTGGAGGTCGGAAGGTCTGTCCACAGCATCCAACTTCGCCATATCGGCGAGCTATATAAATTTATGCTAGTGGCGTTGTTGCTTCATTCAAGGAAAACACAACCAGTGAAAGACTAATCTATTAGAAGCTCAACCAAGCTGAGCCAAATTAAAAGTAGAATTTTTAAGCATATGCATGCTTGAAAAAAATAAAAAGAAATGATAAAGGAAAATTTAAAAAATAAGCCAAATTAAAAGTAGAATTTTTAAGCACGTGCACGCTTGAAAAAATAAAAAGAAATGATAAAGGAAAATTTTAAAAATAAAAAGCATAAAATCTGAGTGTTGAGAGTGGGATTTGAACCCACGCCCTTTCGGACCAGAACCTTAATCTGGCGCCTTAGACCAACTCGGCCATCTCAACGTTATTGGGGGAATCAGACTTAGAAATACAGAAAAAGAGAAGATTGCAAAGACAACCATCCTAATAACAATTATCACTATCGGTAGATCTGACGATGATGATAATGGTAATTGAAGATTTCGTTAAAAAGAGTGCCCCTTAGGCATCTGCCAAGCACATAATTAAGGAAATCTAATAGAGAATAATTCCATCAGACCGGGCAACTCTTAGCAATTTCATGGGCCTAATTGAAAGGAAAGATCATCTTGACTTAGCTCTTCTGCGCAAAAGTGACTCTCAGTTTAAATCTAGGCCCAGTTCCGTTCGACTGTACATGGGTCTTTAGCCCCCCCTGCACAGAACTGACCGTACGCGAAGACATCGAGAGCACCCGATACTTTGTTGCGAACGTTAGCAAGTCGGTGGACATGGAATCGGCAAGAGCCCATGAACGAAAGAGCATCGCTCGGTGGGCATCGACAGCAAAACAAAAAGGTGGGGCATCGGATCGTCTCGTCTCGGAATTGGAGGCCGCTGGAACAGGACGCTTTGGAAGATGGACATAGATGGATCGTACCCCGAAGGGGACAAACGGAAGGTGCCATGTCCCTGGGTTATTCGATGGTCACTTTGGTCTCTTGGTCCGAGGATTTTGGGAGGGACGCGAGCACATAGTTTGCAGCTCGAATCGAAGCAATTGCCCTTCCGGAAACCCTAATTCACCTTCCAGCGCAATTTGACTAGTGTATGGAGTTGGAGTCAGACCACTCCAATTTGATAAGAGGGATGTTAGGCACCGATCAAGCGAGGTTGGACGCCAAGTGTGCTTATTAATGAGGCTCGGGATTGAATAAGGTTTTTCTCTAATCTTAATCCAACCCATCGCAACCGTGAAGCAAACCAAGTAGTAGACTGGGTGGCCAAAGCTCAAAAATGAAATGGCCTTCCTTCAAATTGGGTTTCCACCCCCTCCTCAAACCCTTTGAGCTCTTATTTGCATTGAACGTCTATTATGTATGATCAAATTTAAGCTTTTTGAATGAGAATTAACTTTATAACCCAAAGAAAAGGGACATTATGTTGATGGCGTTCCTCGTAAAAGATTTCTCTAAAAGTGCCGCCCTAGCAACAAATAATGAAAATTGGATGATGATTGAATTTGCTGGCATCATCGGTCTAGAATTATCATCATGTGATATTTCGGAATGGCTTAGAAAAAAATTAGTATCTACAATTAGATATTTCTTCTTGCCATTTGATATTCTACCATAATTTAAAGTGAACACTTCGATATATAACAATATGCATATCGACATTTAAGAACACAAACACATCGAATCTATTAATACCAATTTATGATTTTCTTTTTTGGTCAGAAAAAAGTCTCCTTTCATTAATTTAAGTGAAACCTTCATTACAAGATACTTGGGCCTTCAAATAAACAAGGTCCCAAAGAACTTAAAGATGATTAGTAGTCCAATTACAATGAAGATTCTTCCTTTTATGGGTCTTGGTGGTTCAATCCGCTAGTCCAATCACAAGAGAAGTAAGCCAATTTATGATTTCACGTCACAAAATGTTGCAATAGATTTTCGAGCACCGTTAATCTTTGTTGATCACAGTTCATTTAGGAACAGATCTAATGACTGTGAGAGGGCACTATTTAAATTACCTATTACATCGTTTAAGTTTACAATTAAATTCGAATCGATGCATAATCAGAAATTGCCCCGTCAGTTGCGACACAAAACTGTGCCCCTAGTCCAACGACCAACCGCCATTGACCGTGTTTCACCATAATCTCTAAAGCTAACATAAGTCGTGGCTCTTTCTTGCCAATTGCTTGCCACACCATCCTTCCTCTCTACTGTCAACATCAAGACGCATTTACTTGATCTTCAATTTCGAACCTAATTTCGACACATCACCGGGGTCTAGGACTCGTGGATGTGACCCGTATGATGTATCGCACAAGCCTCGCCCACTTTTCTCCTCCAATCAAGATCGTTACTGCTTAAAGAAGTTGGGTTTAACCATCGCTTGGTTAGGAATAGCAGGCCTTTGTGGCATCACATCAACCGACACTTTTTTGGGCTGTATCTATTAATAGTAATAATAATTAAGATATTCGATTTTTCTAATCAGAAAAATAATTTCATAAAAGGTCCAATTGACCAAAATCACCCCATAATTCTCCAAATGTACATGTACAATGACTTTTGTCCGCCAAGGCGGATGAGATTAATGTTGTCACAGTCACATCACAATCTTTGAGTTGTGTCCTTGAATTGATTAGAGGGACAAGTAATAAAGAATGATCCATGATGGAATATACCCTTGTTGGTCTTTCGTTTCGTTTTAGATGTTCACCACTTGAATCCATCAAGTACTCCAAATGGATCACGAACATAATATGAGATTTGCTTGTGTTTGTCTACCTATTCGAGCTCTTGCATCAAAATTGTTAAGATTGCACCACATGCAAACTTGATGTTGTCCTTTAATTTGCTCAGCCGTCAAAGATCAATGGTTACGTGTTTACTGTTAATTTGCTTTGCTTACTTTGGGAGAATTTTTCAAACCGTAGGTTTGATGTGTATGCTTGCGGCGGTCAAAGCAAAAACCTGTTCAATTCTTATATATAGTGATAGAACTAGAAATCTAATCAACCTCTATATCTTTCAATCCAATTTGATCGACAAGATGGCAACGAATTCTACTAAAGTTTGCAAAATGATCATTGTCATGATACAGCTGTGATATATGGATAGGAGAAGGGTGCTCTAGAATATGAAGATATGCCCAAATTAATAAAGCTACTTGGTGGGTTCATAGACTCTTAGGTGAAATAAGATGGCAATGTTCAAACGACTGTTCCTTCAAGTCAAAATCACCCTCTAATTCTAAGACAATACGAGGAACTCTAGACCCTCCTAATCCTAATTAAGAGATGCTTTAGTCCGAATTACTTCTAGATTTGCAACCGGGGTGGCATCCAGCAGATTCTCCTAGGTCGGCTCGAGCCACAAATCACTTCAGTCCAATCAGGCTTTTTTCCTTACCAATTAGACTTCGTAATCCACGTCTAAATCCGGCGGAAATCAATCGAAATGAATTCACCTTTATTCGTCACTCTCTTGACTTTTGGATTCTTTTGCCCTTTTTGATACGTTCTTGTCCTTTTCGGCTTTCCACATACGCCGTCTTGAGCACATCCATGTTAAACCAACCGACGTTCCTGAGAATGAAAGAAGAATGATGGTGTAATCGCCTTTCATCAGAGGGAAATTAGGTTTCGACAAGTCCCTTAAGTATTCACAAATGGCGGAATTAGTTCAAGGTCAGGTTATGTTGGTAAGAGAAAAATGGCCCGACCGACAAATAATGGATAACAGAGAATCGGTGCAGAATCTTGGTAGCTCGGCTACTAGCTGCAATCGTAAGCAAAAGCATGAATAGATACTCACTATGCTTGCTTTTGACTAACACGGTAATAACAGAGAAGCGAAGAATCTAGGTAACTCGGCTAGTAGCTACAACTACGAGCACAATGTGAGCAAGAACTTACTATATTTGTTTCAAGTACACAGCCATGACAGAAAATCCTCAAGTGTTAGTATCCACTCAATATCTCACATCAATAAGTTAGATGGATAAGAGAGAATGTACGGCCATTAGTCCAACAGGAAAATTCCAGAAAACACACGATCTCTTTGCCTTCATTATTAATTTACCTAGTTGAGTTGATAATAGGTTGATGCTTCGGAAACTCAAGTTGATATGGAAAAATGGAACACGGCCAAAAAAAAAAAGTATAAACAATGAGCGCATTCAAAATCATGTCGCATGTGGATTTACAGAATCCAGTGATTGGAGTCATTGTTTCTGAGTTGTTTATCAAAGGCACTTAATGATGATTATAACATTACTGGCTAAATGAGCATTCGAGGAAATTCATAAAGAATTAGAAGGGTCTCGATGTCAGATGTCACATGCGAAGTGTAAATGGAGCAAGAAAATTTGGCACTGCCAAGACATGCTAGAAGATGCTGCTTGAAAATTGAAATGTCATGATTCGGGGCGCATGAAAGGACAGGTAGAAAGGGGAGTTGGGAAAAGGGCTTTTGATTCTGAGCCAATCTCGATTGTGTGGTTTCTCTGGATTTTGCTCAACGGATGAGAGAGTTTATTCATATTTTTCTCCCCACGTCCCTGCCTGTAGCACCCGAAAACAAAATTATTCAATCCGAATTACGATGGAAAAAAGGCTGGGGCCTACACGTGGCCGAGCCAAGGGCCGACATGTAAGAGTAGCCAACACACGACAAAGCACATTTAGGCCAAACGCGAGGTGGTAAAGGGGGGCAGGCATATCGAAGGTCGAATCTAAATACAAGGCGCGCCAGCGCCAGAGTCTCGGACGCACCTTTCGGGCGCGTGCACACTCTCCTTTTTATACCTGAAGAAAAGGAAATTGATTGGAAAAAAGGTAACTAGGGTTTCTTTTCTTTTTTTCCGTGTTTTTCTTTTTCATTTTCAACATTTAGATCTATTAGAAAAATAAGTCAATATAAAAAGTTTTCCTAATTAACTGAATATTTATGTTTAAATTTAGGAAAATGATTTCCTTTAAACAAATTGAAAATCATTTTTCCCTAACATGACTAGAATTCCACGCTTAAAACATAACTTTATATTTGGGTAAAAGAACCCTAGCGTTGGTTTCTAGGGTCCTTGATGTTCAAGGACCGGCTCCCCTACCCCCGGGCCCGAGTCCATTAAGGCCAAGCCCATGGGCCTGAAGCCTATGCTCAAATACATTGAGGCTAGGCCTGGTTCCACAAAAACCAAGTGTAGGATCCCGATACCCATATTTAGGTCTTGAGCACCAATGCTCAAGCTTAGGTCCTTGTTGCTCAAGCTAGTGTATATCAAGCCCAAGGCTTAAGACCCCAATGCCTACGCTTGGGTCCATGGTGCTCAAACTAATGTCAATCAAGGCCAAGGCTCGAGATCCTGGCGCTCTTGCCTGAATCAAGCACTCGTGACCGTATCCCCAACACTTGCTCCAGGTCCATCAAGGCTTGGCTCAAGTGCTTGGGTCTTCGACACTTAGATCCATGTCTATCATGATCGGATTCAAGACCCCTTAGTGCCTATTCTTGGGTCCTCGGCATCTATGCTTGGATCCATTAAGGTGGTCTAGAATCTCGACGCGCAACAACCAAGTCCATTGAGAGTTAGGCTTGGATCCATCAGTGCCAGGCCTGAAACCTCAATGTTGTGCCTGAGCCTAGCCTTAATGTACCAAGGTTTGCTCGTTGGCGACTCAAGCTCGAGCGCTGGGGACTAGGCCTAGTCACTAGGGTTTAAGGACTCTAGCTTCAGTGTTGAGATCCGAGCACGGGTAATAGGTTCTTGAGCTTGACTTTTGTGGACTCGGGATTGATGCCTGTGCTTGTGCCCGGGTCCCCAATACTTGGGTCAAGGTCCATCGAGGCTAAACATAATACCCTAGTGCCAACACTTGATTCTCTGACTACCCATACACAGGTCATTAGCATCCGAATAGTATATGTCTTTTCAAAAAAATAAAATCAGAATTTCCTTACTAAATGATAGAAAATATTTTCCAATTCATTTTTAGGTTTTAGCCAAATACCAAAACATATTTTCATTTTCCTAAAAATGATTTCATGGAAGACATTTTTTACATATTCCGCAAAATAAACAGAGTCTCATGAAAAATAAATGATTGGAAATATATTCTTAAAATGATCATTTGTATTGCTTACAAAAATGAATGAA
Organism: Eucalyptus sideroxylon; assembly: GCA_014182405.2. NCBI lineage: Eukaryota > Viridiplantae > Streptophyta > Magnoliopsida > Myrtales > Myrtaceae > Eucalyptus > Eucalyptus sideroxylon. The sequence goes on along the minus strand of CM024550.2, from coordinate 13,855,828 downwards.
TGCGGTAATCATTTTTTAAAGAAAATATTTTTTGTAAAACTAATTGAGTCTAAAATAAAAGCAAAACAAGAAAAGAAAAATCTTAGGAAAATTTAGTCCACCTACTCTCTTTTTTGGACAATTGGGCCCCTAAAATGTATGCTTTTTTCCTTTCTTTTTTGAATCGTTTTTTTTTTTTGTGAGAAATAGAGAGTGAAATGCTGATATTAGTTGTTCAACGTTGACATTGCATCCCACGTGGAATTTAAGGAATAAGAAAATGAATTTTTTAGTTAAAAAATTAAGAAAAAAAGGAAATCGCAAAAAAGAAGAAGAAAGAAAGACAATATTGAAGATATAATTGAAGATCCTGACTATGGCGTCAATTCTAATTGATTCAGTGAATTTATAATGGATTTAATGAATAGGAAATTATGATTCTTTGTATATTATTACCTAATTTCCTTTTTAGTTTTACACTATAAGTGGATCGTTGTAATTGTACACAATACATCAATATATAGAAAATTCTCCCTCTCCATTCTTCCTTATTTTCTGTTATGGTGTTAGAGCATCCCTTCATCTTGGCCTAGCTTCCACAAATTCCAAGAACTGCCTTTGTCTTTTTTCTAAGGTGTTACTATAATCCTTCATCCTACAAAACAAACCAGCAAAGTGATCAGGAATTCATATATATATTTACCATGGTAAAAGATAAGGACACTGAGAGCTCCCCAACATAGGAGACTCCCCAAAATCAAACTCCATTGCCATTGAATGTTTACCATCCTACTTGAAGAGGAATGACCATCTGTTCAAAAGCAATTTCCTACTTTCGACCAAATCCTTGGGCCCATTTAATGGCCTCCCACTTTTCAACCAGTTCATTGGTACCCTGTCCAAGCCTAGTGGGGCACTAGGCAGGACAAGCGTGGACCCAACATCCATATGGAGAAGCAAGTTATTTGGGCTTTACAAATCATAGACCCGAATCCATGCCGGTTCAAGGGACCAATCCCTACATGGCCTCCCTGCCCGGATTCATGTCGTATGGCTTCCCTATTGGTGGCGGCCGCCCTAAACCAAGCGATCTCCTCTATACTTCGTCGATCAACAGACTAAAACTTCACCTTATTAACCTACATCTCACTAGATCGGACAATTGTACTAGGGATCTCCAATAGGTGCCTATCATCAAAGATAAGGACGGCTTCCTTAATAGAGCTATCCTCTTCTCAGCCGATGAACGCAACTAGAGGCACTGGTGAAGATGTAACCGGTTAGTTCGTACATGGATTGGTGACTATCTCACCCTCAACATTGCGGCTGGGCTCCCACCAATTGAAGAGGCGAAGTGATTCTGGGATAGCATTCGAGAGATGTATGGGCATCTAGACCAAGCAAAACTCTTCATAATCACCTAAGCATTAATGGAGTTGGAAGTTAGGGAACCTCTCAGTTATTGCTTGCTTCAACCACTTCTCTACCTTATAGAATGAACTCCAGGCAGCCAAAGAACGCCTACAAGGACCCGAGAACACACTGAGGCAATATAAGGAAATCAAAGAAATAGAGATAGCTACAAGATTCTTATTCATCTTCAATGAGTCTTATTCGACATTTCAATCCCAGATTCTTGTGATGGACCCTCCGCTGCCACTCGGTCGCATATATCAGTTGTCTGTCCAAGGAGAAAATCAACGACTTGTCGCAGTTGAGCACACTCGAGGTGGAGAAGGCATGAGTCTCATGGCCCTTTCTTTTAGTGTTGGCTTCGGCGAGAAGGCTATTGGAGGAGGTGGCGAATCTCTTGAAGTCGCCAAATACCCAAAAATGGATTATATTGTTGCAATGAGAAGAAGAATCGTAGAGAACCCTAGGGTTTTTCGCGTGGATGGCTGGGATCATTGCTTGACAACGGACAACCTGGATCAGAAGATGGGGACGAGCAGTTGGGGTCAGCATGCGGTGGTGGATGGCTCCAGATAACCCATCAACTTGCTTGGATCTAAGGGCCCTTATCAAACCGCGTTTACTCCTGCTTACTAGAGATTCTATGGCTCACATCAAGCCATGTCATTAGGAAAGTTAGTAGGCAAAATGGTAAATTCAAAAATAAATATTGCGATTATTGTAAATGCCCACATCATACTATTAAGACATGTTGGAAATTGGATTGGAAGCCTACTGATAAAAACAAAAAAGAATCCTTAGCTTATCATGTTTCCACAAAAAGGACTAATGGGGCACAATAAACAATTACTCAAGATCAATATCAACATACTGTCCAAATCCCGAATCACCAACAACAAAAGTGCGGGGTTCTCATGTACCTTTCTTCATAAGGAGAATTCTTTTTCAATTGATGCATGGATAATTGATACGGGAGCTAGTGACCCCATAATTTGCAATAAGCATTTGCTTTCTCGTGTGGATAAAGGATCACAATCTCCCATATTAGTACATCTTTCAAATAAAAGCGTCATCCATGTTACCAAGATCAGAACTGTTCATCTTGGTCTGAGCTTTGTCCTCAAGAATGTCCTATACATTCTCGATTTTGAACTCAACCTACTCTATGTTTCAAATGTTTGCATGGATAATTCATGTTGTGTTATATTCAGTTCTGACAATTGTTTCTTTTAAGACCATTCGACAAGCAAACTGATGGGCCGGAGTAGTGTTGCACAAGGACTATATTTCTAAATTGATTCTCCAAGAGATTTAGAATAATTAAATAAAAGCATTTTGGGTAATGCTATCAGTAGAAATAAAAATCTCATTTTTCATCGGATATTGGGTCATAGTGCATGTTTTCCACATCATAAATGTCTAGCATGTCCTTTAGCTATACAATCCCAGGCATCCTTTCCTATAAGTACTTCTCGAGCCAACAAACATTTTTCATTGCTCCATATGGATATCCAGGATCCTTACCATAGCACTCATCATGATGGCTCCCGTTTCTTTCTTGCGATTGTTAATGAATATACATGGGGCACTTGGGCCTATCTCATGCAATTAGAAAGTCAAACTTTTGCTCATCTATCGAAATTCATTCCTTTAGTCAAGAATCAATTTGATCAATCTATGTAACGAATTTGTACAAATAATGGGCGTGAATTCTTTAATTTTGATAGCATCAAATTTTTGTCTTCACATGGGATACTTCATGAAAGTTCATGTAGCCTAAACATCTCCTAAAAGTAGCTCACGCATTAAAATACCAAGTCTCTATTCCTGAAGCTTTTTAGGGAGAGAATGTAGTAACGGCTGCTTATTTGATTAATCGTATGCCAACTAGAATCTTTGGTGGTAGAACTCTTTTTGAGATGCCATACAAAAAAAAAAATAATCACCTTTGAGTATTTGGTTGTTTATGTTATGCGACAAATATGGGTCCCATGGATAAAATGGGTCATTGTGCTACTCAATGTGTCTTCATGGGATACCCTCTACTTCATAAGGGATATAGAGTTATGGAAATCTCTATAGGACACTTCTTTATAAGCAGAGATGTCATATTTTATGAGGATATATTCCCATTCAAAAATATGATATCGTCTACAACTCCGTCATCAAAAGGTCGCCGCCCTTTGCTATGTGAAGAAGACTTATCAATGGCTTTGCAATACTTATTTGTTGCCCCTAAACAATGCATGCCAATTCCACAAGAGCCATGTGCTTCTCCAACATCATTTGAAGTTGAGTCCCCAAAATTATCCCAAGCATTATTTGAGGAAGTTCCTAAAGTTACAGCTTCACTTGACCATATAGTAACTTCTCCAGCACCTTAACAAATAGTAGTTGATCAACCCGATGTTCTGGACGACAAACTTGCCTACTTACATGGACTAAGGACTACATTTGCTCAGCATTGCGTTCTCTAGGTACTAAATATCTTGTCCCCTCATATGTCTCCTTTAATCAGCTGTCACTAGAATGCATGTGTTGCATTAGCTCTCTCTCAAAAGAACAAGAATCATCCTCTTTGCATGAAGCATCGCAAGATTCTCGATAGCAATAAGCAATTGAATCAGAACTTAATGTGCTAATAAAGAACCATACTTGGGACATTGTTCCACTGCCCCTACACAAAGATTGATCGAATGTAAATAAATACATAAAAATCAAGCTTAAGGCAAATGGTTCTATTAAACATTACAAAGCTTGATTGGTGGCCAAGGGATTTACACAGAGAATGTTTTGATTGTCACAAGACCTTCTCTCCCATTGCAAAAAGAGTCATTGTCCAATCCTACTTATCCATTGCCACCATTCGTAATTGGTCGCTGCACTAAATGGATGTCCATAATGCATTTTTTCATGGTGATCTAGATGAAAAAATATATTTGGAGTTTTCATAGGGATTACACAAATAGGGAGAGTCGTGGATATTTTGTCGATGCAAATCCCTATATGGATTGAAATAAGCATCTAGATGTTGCACTAAACAGTGCAGGATTTCAGCATTCTAAAAATGACTATGCCCTATTTATATAGAATGCAGGTACTTCATCAATTTACTTATTGATATACGTTGATGATATACTTGTGATGGGAAATAATAACTCTCATGTTGTAAATTTTAACGTATATTTGCACTCTACCTTTCATATCAAGGATTTGGGACCTCTCAAATATTTTTTTGGTATTGAGATTGCTCAATCTGATAGAGGTATCGGTCTTAACCGGGGGAAATTCATCCTAGAATTTCATAAGCAAGATTGTCAGGGTGGAAGACAACTATCATATTGATTGAAGAGAATAGCAAGTTGACTACTCATGAGTATGATATGAGTCCCTCTTCATCTATTGAGGATCCATTGCTCAAGGATCTATCAATATATCAGCGACTTGGTGGGAAATTGATATATCTTATCATAACAAGACTTGATATATGTTATGCAGTGCAAATACTTGCTAATTCATGCATAGTAGTCCAAAACAGTCTCATATGAATGCAGCCTTGAAAGTAGTGAAATATCTGAAAGGGTGTCTGGGACTTGGAATATTCTTATCTCGTGACTGCAACATGCCTTTTGCAATGCAGATTATGCTACTTGCCCAATACCAGAAGATTTATTACTAGTTTCCGTGTCAAATTGGTAGATTTGTTAATCTCATGGAAAACGAAGAAGCAGTTAATTGTATAATTGTCATCAGTCGAATCAAAGTATCAAGCCATGGCAAAAACTACCTGCGAAGTAGTTTAAATACGACAATTACTATTAGACCTTGGATTACAGGTCAATTGACCAACTAAATTATTTTGTGAAAATGATGCTACGCTTAAATTGGCGACAAATCTAGTATTTCACAAAATAGCAAAACATATAGAAGTTAATTGTCATTTCACTCGAGAGAAGATCACAAAGGGAGTTCTTGTAACAAAAGGGAATTAGAATTGTCAATCAACCAACAATATCTTCATTAAGCCACTATGTTAGAGACAACATGTGTACTTGCTAAGCAAGCTAGGTGTCCTTGACATATAGAGGCCATCGGCTTGAGAGGAAGTGTTGAAGATATAATTCAAGATCCAAACTGTGGCGCCAATTCTAATTGATTCAGTGGATTTGTAATTGAATTAGGGAATAAGAAATTATGATTTGTTGTATATTATCTCCTAATTTTCTCTTCATTCTTACACCATAAGTGGATTGCTATAATTGTCCACAATGTATCAATATATAGAAAATTCTCCCTCTCAATTCCTCCTTATTTTATGTTAGATAAACAGAGGAGAGTGGCGATGGTAGAAATTGATATGTAAAAGGCAGGCTTAACTTTGAACAAAAACTCCTCTATGGAAATCTAACAAAGTGCGTAAAGAAAGTAAATAGTTTATTAAGACACAACTGAAAAATTTTTTTTAATCAAAGACATGTGTTGGAATTAAGAAATCTAATCAAATTCAAATTTAATGTCAAACTTCATCAAAATTTATTTTAAATGCCCGGTTTTATTGACCAATCGTATTAATGCGATTTTTGTGATTGACAAATTTCTTAAGGTCATATACTGAGTGAGATTTGTGATTTAAGTTTCTTGCATAGCTTGATCTGAGTTATTGGCTTCTTTATGTTTAGGTCTAGATTTTAGGCATGGTGTCTAATGAAAGTGACATTATATTGTGTAATCAAGAAAGGAAAAAAAAGGGTGTTCTCACTAGTAAGCTAGACTATTTGGCACTCGTCATTGGGTAGTTATGAAAATGTTGTCCTAATCATAATTTCTTCTCTTTGACCAAAAAATTGTCTTCCTTATAGTCATGCATGTAAATAAGTGGATAGGCTTGCATGAAGCATTCAATTTGTCTCCTGTTCAAATGCAACCATGTAATCTCCTGTCCTTCAAGATAATATTTATAATAACATTTAACTCTCATAATATTTAAAAAGGCAACCACAACCAAAGATCCTAAATTATATTCACTTTGCTACATTTGTCTTAAACTTTTTTGAGTAACACCAAAAATCTCAAACTTATACCCGTATAATATATTTACCTTCCGTCAAAGTTTTGCTAATGAGATTCATTAAAAGTTTGCCTACATGGAACTCGGATGCAAATAATGTTGACTTATGTGAAATAAAAACGAAATTTTTTTAATTAAAAAATATCTAATGAAATCATGACGGAGGGTAAATGTATCACATTGATACAAGTTTGTAATTTTTGATGTCACAAAAAAAAGTTGATGATGAATGTGTCAATAATAAATATGGGTGATCAATTCTAAGGTGGGTGGTTATCACCTTGAAATTGGAATTGCTCATTAAGGATTGGTTCTAGAAAATTGAAAATGGAAGTTGCTTGTTGGCTCTATTGACCTAGTTGGCAACTAGATTGCTAGTCTAGTTCCCAGTTGAAATGTCCTCACTTCAAAAAAGGTGTGAAACTAGAGGGCAGGCAATCGGGTTAAAGGCAATCGAGAGAGAGTGATAGAGGAGTGACGAGCTTGAAGGTGATCTAGAGCAAGAGAGAGGAAGGGATTGACGGGGCCACAAGATGGAGAGACAGAGGTGAGGCTATGAGATAGTGAGACGTGAAACGAAGAGAAATGAAGAAAAATCTAGAATTTTGATATGAAAAGTTAGAACTTCAAATTTTTAAAAAATTATATATGAATATGTGTGTGTGTGTGTGTGTGTGTGTGTGTGTGTGTGTGTGTGTGTTAGTTTGGATGGGCGCTTCCACACTTAAAATCTAGAAATGAAGCAGCCCTCACGGGTTCCAATTATTGGAATCGAGAACTATCACTTCTGGGCTAGTTTGGTCTAATTTCAGGCGGTTTCAATTCTTTTGCAAACTCCTAATGATGGACATAATTTGGGATTTTCGATGTTATAAAAGAAAGTTCAAATAAATGTGCTACAGTAGGCATAGTTTTAAGATTTTTTGTGACTTTTACCCAACTTAAAATTTATCCACAATTGGTTACTACAAATATCTAAACTATTAGCATTAGACGCGGAATACCTTTTATATCCTAGTAATACTCCCCTAAAGTGAAGGCCGATTTGCTTCCCAATGTCTCCAACATAGATCGTAATGGGTGAGGCTTAGGGGTGATCAGTTCCCGATGTTGGGAGTGTAGCAAAAATCTAATACCTTCAACCAAGGAGATTGCCAAGGGGGAGTCCGAATTCTAGCTTGTTAATATATCCGGTTAGACACACATTCACTCTAAAACTTAAGCCAATTAGTTATGAGCCAATTAAGGTATATTAACTACTTTACACCATATTAATTATCTAATGTGGGATTTCTATAACACAACTCGCTCACAAGTGCATTCTAACAATCTTCTCATCACGTGTGAGCTCAGTATTAAGTCTGCTTCCCCTTAATTCAGACATCCATCTGCATGAATTTACTTATGGTCCTACATTGCTACATCAAAACGCTCACATGCCCAAAAACTACAATCATGGATTCTGCTTCCATTTGTTGAGAGCACGTAGCAAAAATCCAATACCTTCACCTAAGAAGATTGCCTAAAGGGAGCCTACTTTCGAGTTCGTCATTATCTTTAATTGAACCCATCTTCACTAAAAAATTTAAACCAAAGATTTATGCTCCAATTGAAATATATTAACTATTTTATACCACATTAATTCTCTAATGTGGGATTTTTCTAACACAATTTACTCACAAGTACATGCTAACACTTGGTCCAGTCCAATGGAATTAGTTACTATATTTTTTTCATGTTTCTATCCATATATCTTGTTGTCCAATAATAAGCTCCTATTTCCTTGGAAACAATAAACTTAACCCACTAATTTTTTTGAAGAAATAAAAAAATAATAAAAGTATAAGTAATCTATCCGGTCCAATCCAGTTCAATTTCACCTTAGAACCAGGAACCGAACCATTCAAACACCGATTTCACTTTTAGGAATTAGAAACGAGACAGACATTCCTAATAATTTGAATCAACCAGGTAGTTCGGTCTAGTTCGAACGATTCCTAGTTCAAGTGATCCGTTTTGCACACCCCTAATGAGGCCCTTATACAGATGATTATATATATATATATATATATCCAAGCCATATAAAGAAAGGAACTGATAAATGGGCGAAGGGGGATCGTACGGAACCAAACTCGAGACCTTCGATACAAATACTGACTCAAAAAATACCCAGAATTGTTCACTCCGAATATTCAAAAGTGTAACGATTCAAGTGTAAGTGTTTTTCCTCTATAATCCTTTGTATCTTTGACTTAACGAGACGATCCCTCACCCTTAACACTTAGGAAACGCTCATTTGTGAGGATAATGTTACGAAATCTCATGTCGATTCCAGAAAAATCACGCTCGCAAACAATTCACCAGACATAATATAGTAATAAAAGAGCAGAATCAGATGAACACGCCAGAAAATTTGTTATCGAAGTTCACCCAAACTTGGGCTACATCTCCGCGCAGAGGCACCCTGCGAATCCACTAGACTTCGAAAAAGTTGGAATACAACGATGATCTTCTCTCAAGATCAGGACACAAAGAGATTGAGAACCCTCATCAAGAAAAAAACTCACTTTTTTCTTCTCTCTTTTTCTTGCTTCTCTATTTCCTTTTTTTAGCGTCTTCACGGCTAGGGTTTTTGCCATCGCTAATATATAGGTACCACTTTTAACCTAAAAGGAAATCTAATAGAAAAGACAAAAAAGCCCCTAAAAAAAATATTTGGCTTTATCTATAATAATCTCCCACTTGAAGACAAATATACCCAAGCACCAAGCAACTTTGCATCCATCTTCTTCAAAAAATAGTAGTTGAAAAACTTGTGCCTCTGCGATACTCCTCATCTATCAACATGGAGTAATACCAATGGTAGTAGTACATAAAATATGCTTCTCTCTGTCTACTACCTTGGTCATCATGTCAGCTGGATTCTTCGAGCCATCAATCTTTTGTAGCTTTAATTCATTATCTTTCAATGATGACCTGATAAAGTGATAACGCTTCTTGATATGTCTAGTTCTTGAGTGATAAGCTGCATTCTTTGCTAAGTGCACTGCACTTTGACTATCACTCCACGGTGTACCGACTGGCTATTTTCGATATAACTCCTCCATATAATCTTGTAACCACATGATTTCCTTGGAGGCTTCGTAATCGCTACATATTCTGCCTCTGTTGTCGATAAAGCAACTACTTTTTGTAGTTGAGATACCCAACTCACTGCTGTACCTGCAATTGTAAAGACATATCCAAAGTGGTACTCTTACCACTATCTCGATCACCCGAATGATCGCATTTACATAACCCCTGCAACTTTAGAGATGTACCACCATAACAAAGTGAGTAATTGGAAGTACCTGCTAGATATCTCAATATCCATTTAACGCATTCCAATGCTCTCTACTTGGGTTCTGCATATATCGACTCACAACTCCCATTGCTTGTGCAATGTCGGTCTCGTGCTCACCATGGCATACATCAAACTCCCCACTGCTGATGCATATGGAACTACCGCCATCTCATCTTTCAAAGCCCGAGTGCTTGGACACATATCCTTGGAAAGTTTGAAGTGATTCGCTAGAGGAGTTGCAACCGGTTTTGTCTTGTCCATGTTAAATCTCTTTAACACCTTGTTCACATAGTCTTCTTGTGACAACCATAATTTCTTATTTTTCCTATCCCTGATAATTTTCATGCCTAAAATATTCTTGGCCTCTCCCAAGTCTTTCATAGCAAACTGTGATGATAACATCTTTTTCACTTCTACGATTCTCTTCATATTGGAACTAGCCACCAGCATGTCATCCACATATAAAGATAGATACACAATGTCACCATCATCATATTTGCGAAAATAAACACAGTGATCAGACTCACAGTGTGCAAATCCTTTTTCTTGCATGAAACCATCAAATTTTAAGTACCATTGTCGCGGAGCTTGTTTCAAGCCATACAAGCTTTTCTTTAAGCGACATATCATGTGCTCCTTACCTTTGACTTCAAAACCTTTAGGTTGTGTCATGTATAATTCTTCATCTAAGTCACCATGTAAAAACGTTGTTTTTACGTCTAACTGCTCAAGATGAAGATCCTCCACTGCAACTATACTTAGCAGAACTTTAATTGATGTCATTTTCACTATAGGTGAAAATATCTCGGAGTAGTCGATCCCTTCTTTTTGAGAAAAGCCATTGACTACAAGTCTCGCCTTGTATCTAATATTACAATCTGCTTCATTCTTAATCCTGTACACCCATTTGTTCAATAAAGCTTTTTTACCTGTGGGTAACTTGGTCAACTCCCAAGTTTTGTTTTGAAGTAACGAGCTCATCTCGTCTTTCATAGCACACTCCCATTGCAAGTGAGACGTGTCTGCCTTTGCCTCATTGTAAGTCTCCGGTTCTCCCGAATCTATATATAAGACATGGCTCAGAACAGTATTAGCTGATGGGTCAAAAATTACCTTTGGCTTTCTCACACGTGTAGACCTTCTCACGACAGGTATTTCAGGGTCATTCGTTTGCTCCGAATCACTCCGTTCTTCTTGAACTACCTCTTCACTGATAATAGGTTCATCTTGAACCTCTCTTTCGGGTGAACTTTGATCTACTGGAAACATCTTCACGGGTATTATGTCTAATTTAACATACTCTGGTTGTACTACCTTCTCATGCTCTATCTCTATCTGACGATTCTTGTACATCTTTTCTTCATGGAATACCACATTGCGACTGCGGATGACTTTGTTATTCTCATAATCCCAAAGTCTATAGCCATACTCATTGCCACCGTATCCAATAAAGACGCACTACGGGACTTAGCATCAAGCTTTTTCCTATCCTCCCTGTCAATCAAAGCATATGCAATACAACTAAACACCTTTAGATGTGAATAATTAATCTTCTTACCTGACCACCGCTCTTGTGGTATTTCTCCATCCAATCCACTAAACTTCAGAAAAAGTTGGAATACAACGACGATCTTCTCTCAAGATCAGGGCACAAAGAGATTGAGAACCCTCATCAAGAAAAAACTCACTTTTTTCTTCTCTCTTTTTCTTGCTTCTCTATTTCCTTTTTTTAGCGTCTTCACGGCTAGGGTTTTTGCCATCGCTAATATATAGGTACCACTTTTAACCTAAAAGGAAATCTAATAGAAAAGACAAAAAAGCCCCTAAAAAAAAATATTTGGCTTTATCTATAACAGATAATTGTGAATGTTAGGGTTAGATGAGAGATCTAAGCATTACTTATAGAGTTTTCAGTCATGCCTTCTTATTACGGGTCAAGCTCAACTCGACTCATACTAGCTAGTCGCATATTAGACTAATTAAGAATAATTCTATTTCATTTTAGACTAATCTCGTAAAATGATGAATTACTAGATCAATTAATGTGGGTAGGGATGATCAGTTCCTGGTTCAATATGGTTCCACCTAAGAATCGAGAACCAGACTGAGAGAATCGGTTCCCAATTTTTGAGATTGGGAACTAGACGGACTGACTTTGGACTAGGAATCGGACCAGACCAATCCCATGGAACTAATTACTTAGCAAATAAATAAATAAATAAATAAATAAATATATATATATATGTATAAGTTTTATCACTATTTTTAAGAAATTAAAAAATATATCTTTTTTAAAAAATGGTCGCTCCGATTGGTCTAGTCCACTCCAATTCTCCCCGGAACCTGGAACCAAACTGACAATCACCGATTCCATTTTTATGGAACCGAGAAATGGACCAATCCCTCTAGTTTGGTCCAGTCCGGTCCACGCGGTTTCCGATTGGGGCGGTTCAGCGTGCTCACCTCTAAATATAGGCCACATTACGAAAATTTTTACAGCTGACGGTCGTAGCTACTGATCGATCTCTATGTCGTAAAGCTTTGTTGCTGGGGTGACAACGTCTGCTTTTCTTAATGTGAAAGACGGAGCTGCGCCGTCATTGGAAATAAGAAGCTCCACCCCTTGGCTTTTTTTTTTTTTTTTTTTTTCCAATGAAGGGGATGGTGGTCACAGGAGTTCCAAGGAGCCTTCCTCGACATGCAACTCACAATTATTTTCACAAGGGACATCGCCATTGGCTAATGGGAAAGCATGCTCGTCATAAAAAATGTCAACCATCGCATATTAAACCCTAACGGATAGGTTCAAGGTTCAATTAAAGGTAATAATTTACTGCAATTATTCAATTAATAATAAAAGTTGAACCTTGGAAGACTTTGGAATCAATCATGAAACTTGTAATGAGATATAGGATCTAAGTTCTAAGATATACAAGATAGGTTATAAGTTCCTAAAAATAATGAATCTATTTCAACAGGTTAGTTCCAGGTTCCAAGTGAAACATGCGCGCAACCTAAAACTGCTTATCCCTATTGTCGGACTCTTCTCCATTTTGCAATTGCATCCCCCTCATTCAGGTCGTACTAATCTTCTCATCTCCCAGTCCAATGTCCACATCCTGATTCTAGGAGGAAAGGAAAATATCTAGAAAAAAATGTAACTAAAGCTCTATCTGTTTCACGTTTTCCTTGTTTTTGACGTTTGTATTGCTTAGGAAAATGAGTCAATACAAAATATTTTCTTAATCAATGGAATATTTTTATTTAAATTCAGAAAAAAATGATTTTATCATTAGCAAATTGAAAGTAATTTTTCTATAATATGATTAAAACTCGGCACTTAAATCAGAAACTTTATAATTGAGCACAAAATTCCCTTCATGGGGTCCCCAACATCAGGACCGTACTCCCGCGCCTGAGTCCACAACCCTAATGCCCGGGCCCATGAACAAAAGGAGCACCCGATGGTTTGTAGCAAACATTAGCAAGTCAAGGAGATGGAATCAGAAAGAGCCCATGAACGAAAGAGCATCACTCGGCGGGCATCAACAACAAAACGAAAAGGGGGAGCATCGGATCGGCCGGTCTCGGAATTGGAGGCCGTCGGAACAGGGCGCTTTGAAAGGTAAACATAGATGGATCGTACCGTCGGAGGGGGACAAAAGGAGGTTGCCATAGCCCTCGGTCATTCGATGATCGTTCTGGTCTCTTGGACGGGGAATTTGGGAGGAACGCGAGGGCGTCGTTTGCAACTCAAATCGAAGCAATTGCCCCTCTGGAAACCATAATACGCCTTCAAGCACTATCTGACAAGTGCATGGAGTTAAAATCAGACCACACTAATCTGATAAGACGGGTGTCAAGCACTGGTTAGGCTATATCAATGAGGCCCAGGCTCGAATAAGGTTTTTCTCTGATCTTAATCGGGCCCATCGCAACCGTGAATCAAACCAAATCGCTGATTGGGTAGTTAAAGCCCAAAGATGAAATGTCCTTTCAAATTGGCTTCTCATCCCGCTCAAGCCTTTTAAGTTCTTATTTGTTTTGAAACTTTTATTATGTATGCTCAAACTTAAGCATTTTGAATGAGAATTAACTTTGTAACCCCCTAGAAAGGGACATGGTGACGGCGTTCCTCATAATTGATTTCTCTAAAAGTGCCGCCCTAGCAACAAATAACGAACATTGGATAATGATTGAATTGGCAAGGTATGATTGGTCTAGAATTGCCACCACGTGATATCTTGGAGTGATTAGGAAAAAAATTAATATTTATTTAGAATTAGATATTCTTTTCTCGCCGTTTGATATTCTAACATTATTTAAAGTGAACACTTCGGAAATATGAAAAACATTTAAGGACACATAAACACACCGAACTTATTAGTACCATTCTACGATTTCACATCACAGGACATTGCAGTACATTTTCTCTCAAGAAGGCATTCGAACAACTTTAATCCCTGTTAATTGCAATTCATTTAGGAACAGATCTAATGAGCATATGACATCACCGTTTGCATAATCAATTATACTGCTTGAGTTTTACAATTAAATCCGAATCGACGCATAACCAAAACTTGCCGTGTCAGCTGCGACATAAACGTGCTGCCCCCAGTCCAACGACCAACTGCCGTCGACCGTGTTTCGCCCTGACCTCCAAGCTAACATAAGTCATATGGCTCTTTCTTGCCGATTGCTTGCTAACCCATCCTTCCTCTCTATTGTCAATGTCAAAACGCATTTACTTGATCTTCAACTTCGAAGCAAGTTTCGACACTTCACCGGGTCTAGGACTCGTGGATGTGACTCACCACCGTATGATGTATCGAGCAAACCTCGCCCACTTCCTCCTCCAATCAAATCGCTACTACTTAAAGAAATTGGGTCCAGCTATCCCGTGGCTAGGAATAGCAAGCCTTTGTGGCATCATATCAATCGACACTTTTTGGGGTTTTATCTAATAATAATAATAATAATAATAATAATAATAATAATAAAAGATATTCGCCATTTCTAATCAGATAAATCCAAATTTCATAAAAAGTCCAATTGACCGGACATAACCTAATAATCTTCCAAATATGGTTGTGCAATGACTTTTGTCCCCTTCTTTAGAGGTGATTGAGATTATGCCATCATGGTCACATCACAATCTTTGGGTTGTACCATGTCATGTAGGTGGGTCCAACTGATTAGAGGGACAAGTTATGAAGGATGATCCACGGTGAAATATACCATTATTGGTCTTTCGTTTCTTTGTAGATGTTAACCACCTAAATGTGTCAAGGTACTCCCAATTGATTGTGAACATAATCCGAGAGTTGCCTGTTTTGTATACCTATCCAAGCTTTTGCATCAAAATTGTTAACATCATGCCACATGCAAACTTGACTTTGTCCTTTAATTCACTCAACTGTTAAAGATCAAGAGTTATGTGTTTACATTTAATTTTGCTTTGCTTATTTTTGGGGGAATTTGTAGGAATTTATCCTTGATGCGTACGTTTGCGACGATCAAAACGAAAGCCTGTCTAATTCTTATATACAATAACGAAACTAGAAATCTAATCAACCTTTATGTCGTCCAATCCAATTTGATGGGAAGATGGCAATGAATTTCTAATAAAGTTCTCTTAATTACCGTCATCATGATCCAAGTGTGAATGCATATAGTAGAAGGATTCTCCAGAATATGGAGATAAATCCACATTAATGAAGCTACTTGGAGGGTCCATAGACTCTTACGTGAAATGAGATGGCGATGTACATATGACTGTTCCTTCAAGTCAAAATCACCCTCTAATCCTAAGACAATACGAGGAACTCTAGACACTCCTAATCCTAATCAAGAGATACTTTAATCCTCAATAGCTGCTAGATTTGCAACGGGGGTGGCATCCAGCAGATTCTCCAAGTCGGCTCGAGCCCCAAATCATTTCAGTCCAATCAAGCTTTTTCCTACCGATTAGACTTCCTAATCCACGCCTATATCCGGCGGAAATCGATCGAAATTATTTCACCTTTAGTCGTCGCTTTCTGACTTTTGGGATACCTTTGCCCTTTCTAGTACGTTCTTGTCCTTTTCGGCTTTCCACATACGCTTGTCTCTAGCACACCCATGTTCAGCCAACCAACGGGCCTGAGAATGAAGGAAGAATGATGGCGTAATTGCCTTTCATCAGAGGGAAATTAGGTTTCGACAAGTTCCTTAGTATTCACAAATCGCAAATTGGTTAAGATTCCGGTTATGGTTGTTAAGGAAAAAATGGCCCAACGGACGTCCATTGGATAATGGAGAATCGGTGCGAAATCTAAGTAACTTGACTACTAGCTGTAATTGTAGGCAAAGTGTGAGTAGAAACTTACGATGCTTGTTTTCGACTAACACGGTAATAACAGAGAAGCAGAGAATCTAGGTAGCTCAACCAGTAGCTACAACTACGAGCGAAACATGAGTAGGAAATCACTATGTTTGTTTTCGAGTGCACGGCCGTAACAGAACATCCCCAAGTGCTAGCATCCGCTCAGTATCTCACGTCACTAACTTGAACATGATTATCCCGATCTCTTTGCCTTTATTATTAGTTTATCCATTCGAGTTCATAAGGTTGATACACCAAGAACTCGAGTCGACACGGAAAAATGGAGCGCGTCCAAAAAAGAAAACATAAACAATGGTATCGTTCAAAAGTTGCGTTGCATGTGGATCCGCAGAATCCAGTGGTTAGAGTTGTTATTCCGAGTTGTTTATCAAACGCACTTAATGACGACCGTAATACTACTAGCTAATCAGAATAAAGTCAAGTATCGATATGAACATTCGAGTAAATTGAAAATGATTTAGAAGGGTCTCGACATCATATGCAAAGTGTGAATGGAGCAAGAAAATTTGACACTATCGTGACGGTCCATATTGAGATCCCAAGTTTGACGCTAGAAGATGCTGCTTAAAACGTCATGATCTCAGGAAGCATGAAAGGACAGGCATAGAGGGGAGTTGGAAAAGGGTTTTGATTGCGAACCACTTTCGATTTTGCATTCTCTAGATTTTGCTCAACGGCTGAGAGGTCTGTCTTGAGCCTCTATTCGAAGACTGGACAAACTGCAAATCGAGTTCTACTTGTCCATCTTCGATTTGAGGACGCCACAGATTTTAGTAAAGTTTCTGATCAGATCATAATTTAGGGTTTGCTTGTAGGATGAGCTGAATGAAGATGAGTTTTGTGGTGTGGTGATGCCAAGATTGAGCAGGACTTAGGAACTTAACGAGGAGAACTCAAAGATGCTTCTCATATAATATAGGAGGTGAACCATCGATTTGAGCCGAAACTCGAAAGGACCGCTCAAGCATGAAATCATTGTATTTGGCATCATAGAGAATCGAATTTGTCTTGTTGCACTCGATCCTATGTATCTAACTTTAATTTTTTGTAGATAAATACATTAAAAATCCTAAAACTTATTATGAAAGTACAGTTAAGTCGTAAAATTTTCAAAAATTATAATTAAGTTTTAAAACTTGTTACGAAAATGCAATCGAATCCTAAAACTTTAAAAAATTGTAATTAAATTTTAAAACTTGTCGTGAAAGTACAATCGAATTCCAAAATTTTCAAAAAATGCTATGAACAAAAGAACTTAATTCAATCAATATGACAAATTTTAGGATTTGATTGCATTTTTTGAAAATTTTAGAACTTGATTGTACTTTTTGAAAGTTTTAGGACTCAATTGCCTTTTTATGACAAGTTTTAAAACTTAATTGCGCTTTTTGAAAATTTAAAAACTAAATTATATTTTGTTAACAAGTGTTAAGACTTTCAATATACTTATCACTTCTTTTTTTTTTAAAGGTTTTTGCAACCTAATGGAGTTGACACATGTTGCTTGTGGCTTGAGGGTTTAGTTATACAATCATCCTAATTATTAAGTCCTAAAACTTGTCATGGAAGTGCAATCGAATCTTAAAATTTTCAAAAAATGCAATTAAGTCATAAAACTTTCAAAAAGTGCAATCAAATTCTAAAATTTGTTAAATTAATCAAATCATGTCCTTTTATTAATAGCATTTTTGAAAAATTTAGGACTCAGTTGCAATTTCATAATAAGTTTTAGGACTTGATTACATTTTTTGAAAATTTTAGGACTTAATTACACATTCTTGACAAGTTTTAAAACTTAATTGCAATTTTCGAAAACTTTAAGATTTAATTACACTTTCATAACAAGTTTTAAAACTTTTAATATACTTATCTCAAAAACAAATTTAAAGTTAGATACAAAGGGTCGAGTGCAACAGCACAAATTCGATTCTCTACGATGCCAAATACAGTGATTTCATGTTCGAGCGGTCCTTCCAAGTTTCAGCTCAAATTGAAGGTTCGCCTACCGTATTATATGAGCAGCAACTTTGAGTTCTCCTTGTTAGGTTCCTAAGTCCTGCTTAATCTTGGCATCACCGCACCACAAAACTCATCTTTATTCAGCTCATTGTACAAGCAAACCCTAGATCATGATCTGACCAGAATCTTTACTAAAATCTGAGGCGTCCTCGAATGGAAGATGCACAAGTAGAACTCGATTTGTAGTTTGTCCAGTCTCCGAACTAACGTTCAAGATAGATCTCTCAGCCGTTGAGCAAAATCCAGAGAACGCAAAAATCAAAAGTGGCTCGCAATCAAAACCATTTTCCAACTCCCCTTTATACCTGTCCTTTCATGCTCCCCGAGATCATGACATTT
This sequence comes from Eucalyptus sideroxylon, assembly GCA_014182405.2. Taxonomy (NCBI): domain Eukaryota; kingdom Viridiplantae; phylum Streptophyta; class Magnoliopsida; order Myrtales; family Myrtaceae; genus Eucalyptus; species Eucalyptus sideroxylon. Next base: position 13,837,282 of record CM024550.2, on the reverse strand, counting down.
CAAGCCGCATCTTCTAGCATCACACTTGATCTCAATTTGGACCGTCAAAACAGTACCAAATTTTCTTGCTCCATTCACAGTCGCATATGACATCGAGACCCTTCTAATCTTTGTCAAGTTCCTCACATGTTCATATCCATACTTGACTTTATTCCAATTAGCCGGTAGTATTATGGTCGTCGTTAAGTGTGTTTGATAAACAACTCAAAACAACAATTCCAACAACTAGATTCTGCAGATTCACGTGTAATGCGACTTTTGAATGATACCACTATTTATGTTTTCATTTTTAGACGCGTTCCATTTTTCCATGTCGACTTGAATTTCTAGAGTATCGATCTATTATGAACTCAAATGGGCAAATTAATAATAGAGGCAAAGAGATCGTGGTAATCACGTTCATTTTAGAATTTCCCTATTAACTCTATCTTTTTAGGACCTTCGAACAGTTTCGACTTGGTTTCCAAAACTGGCTCATTTGGTTGCATACTTCTAAACAATCTAACCACCGACACTCTCTAATTGACTTAGCATGAGACTCATGGCGTGATGGTAAATGTAATAACCATTAACAGTCTTCGTCATGACATATAATCGACGGTCGAGAATGAATTCCACTAGACATGGAAACCACATCTTTCTCGTGCCCTTGTCGCACATGATGAAGAAGTCTACAGACATCGTTGTCCTTTCTAAAGAGGAACCAAGACGGAGTCGAATTAGTGGATTTCGCTTTTCCCTTCGAACCTAAGCCAAGTCAATAAAACCAATCAAAAAAATAGGAGTTAAAAAAAAGAAAAACACTCTCGAATTTCATTGGTTTCAATTCGGCTTTAGGGGGTCGGACAATTCTCATGTCGTGACCGAGAAGCAAGCGGTAGCTATCCTCTTGGGTCATGTCTTTCCAGTCGTCGCAATTCATGTAGCAAGCGGTCAGAGTAGAAAGTAGTGGGTCCACATTCTTTTTTTTTTTTTTTTTTTTTTTGGGTCCTTTCTTTGGAGGTCCGAATTGACATTCCCTATTTGCTCATTCTTTTCATTCCATCGATCGTCCTTTTTGCCCTATAAGCCAATAGAATTGTTATTTTATACTTCTCTTTTGCATCAAAACAAAAAAGAAAAAGAGAAGTATTCCATTTTCATTAATGATTATTGTAAAAATATACATGTATTTTAATGACTTTGGACTTCATTTATTTCGTGAAAAATTAGACATTTTTTAGAAAGTAACTTTTTCAGGAAAACGATGGTCTTTAACTAAAACTTAAAAATGAATAGGAAAATATTTTCAGTCATTTAATATGAAAAATCTTATCTAATCATCCCAATGAATTTTAGAAAAACAATTCAAAATTTTAACTATTTTTCCTTTTATTTATTTATTTTTTCATTTTTCCTTTTCCCTTGGCCGATCGCCAGGCCACGACAACAGCCGACGACCAACTATAGGCAAGGGATGAGCTCCCCTAAGGCTGATAAAACTTGACCTCGCTAGATTCCTACGAGCATGAACTTCGTCAGCCTCAGGCGAGACGCTCTACCTCGCCGGATCCGGCAAGAAAATCATGGCTCACGAGACCCTTCCCTCTCCTAAACCCCAATTTGGAACGCACTATCCTCAAACACCGACATCTCCTCTTCCCGGCTCCTCCCGAACACATCCTCCAACCTTTCCCCTCCCACCGCCATCTTGATCCTCTCCGGAGACATCCTCAGCCGAGGCGGCGAGTGAAGCCGTAGCCAAAGAAGGCCTTGCAATAGTGAGGCCTCGATGCTATGCTTGAAAGCGACATGGGAGAAGAACATGAAGAGAGGACACCCCTAGTTTTTCCCCCCTCACGAATTTTGACCAACCTAAATTTGTTTCTTCACGCGCTCCTTTAAATTTTTGTTGTCATATTCTACATTTTCCTAGAAAAGGACGCTCAACCTACGAGAATCATTTATGACATTTCAATAAAATGCAATAAAGAAGAGACTTTTAAGGCTTTCGAGGCATTGGATCCTAGCGTCATGGTTGCTTTACTCGAGCTGACATTCTAACTTCCGCTTCGCCCACCTCTTAAATATTGAACGTGATATAAATAAAGTTATAATCAAAAGAGGACATATGGGCAAGCACAAAGTTTACCATCGCACGCCACGGATGAGCTCGACAGTTTACTATGAAACGGCCGACAAATTGCGTGGAGGCCTATCATATATAGACAACCACGGACTCTTGGAGAGCGAGAGGCCTACACGTCCCTAGCAGTAGCACCCAAAAACAAAACTATTTAATTCGAATTACGATAAAGAAAAAAAGCGAGAGGCCTACACGTGGCCGAGCCAATGGCCGACACACAAGGGAGGTCGATGGTCTCAGCCAGGAGCCGACGCACGAGAGCGTACTCTGTCCAAAATGCAAGGCGCGCCAGCGCCACTGTTGGGAGAACCGTGGACCGCTCTCCTCCGTTCTGCCATTGCATCCCCCCTGGTTCGGGTCGTACTAATCTTCTCATCTCCCCTGTCCATGTCCCGGATCTAGGAGACGCGTGTACGCTCTCCTTTTAAACCTCAAGAAAAGGAAAATAAATGGAAAAATGTAAGTAAGGCTCCCTAAGAAAATTAGTCGACATAAGAAAATTTTCCTAATCAACTGAAAATCTATACTGAATTTCAGAAAAATTATTCTTTCTTTAATAAATTGAAAATCATTTTCCAATTCAATGCTTAAACCTGAAACTTTACACGTGCGCACAAGAATATCTACGTTAGTTTCCAAAGTCCCTAACCTTCAGGATTGAGTCTCGCCGCCCGAGGTTGAGTCCAATGAGATTGGGCCTACGACCCCAATACGAGTACCCATATCCATCAAGGCTTGGCCTCGTTCAACAAAGGCCAAGTGCAAAATCCAAGTATCCATGCCTGGATCTTGAGCATTGATGCTTCGGTTTGGATCCTTAATAACAAGCAAGTGTATATCGAGGCTGAGACCCATAACCTCGGTGCTTGTTCTTGAGACATCGATACTTATGCCTGCATCCCCGGTGCCCAAGGCAATGTTAATTGAGATTGAGGCTCTTGGCACTCACGCTTTAATCCATCAAGGCTGAGCCGTAGACCCCAACACCAATGCCCATATCCCCAACACTCGATCTAGGTCAATCAAGGCCAAGCTCGAGACCTTGATGTCATTGCTTAGGTCCTCGACACCCAGGCTCATGTTTATCGTGGCCAAATCCAAGACTCCTAGTACTCGTGTTAGGGTCCTTGAAGTTTGTGCTCAGATCCATTGAGCCTAGAACCTAGGTACTAGGACTAGGCTCGAGCTCAAGTGCCAAGGACCTAAACACAAGCATTGAGGTCTTGCATTTACCCTTTATGGACCCAAGCTCGAGTGTTGAGATTCAGGCACGGGCATTAGGTCTTTGGGCTTGGCCACTATGGACTTGAGATGGAGCACTAGGGAGTCGGGCATCGATAGTAGGTTCTTGGGACCCTAAATTGATGCTTATGCTCGTGCTCAAGTCCTTTACGCCCGAGTCATGGTCCATCAAGGCTTGACCTAGGACGCTAGTGCCCACACACGATTCTCCTACTATCATGTGCAAGTCACTAGCACTTGAAATAGTATTGTCTATTTAGAAAAATCAAATCAGACTTTTCCTTACCAAATGATAGAAAATAATTTCTAGTTCATTTTTAAATTTTAACCAAACATCATAAAAATATTATTAATTTCCTTGAAGACATTTCTCATATTTTTTGCAAAAAAAAATAAAGTTTCGTGAAAAAAATGATTTAGAAAATATTTTCTTAAGAACACTTACTTGTTACAAAAATGAATCAACGAAAATATTTCGACATAAATTATTATCAATAATGAATTGATTAATTATTTTAAGTGATATAAATGATTATTTTTAAGAAAATATTTTCAAATAATTTACTTTTTGCCAAACAAATGGAGTCTAAAATAAAAGCCAAACAGAAAAGCAAAAATTATAGGAAAATTTAGTCCACCAACTCGGCCCCCTAAAATGTATGCTTTTTTTTTTTTTGAATTGGTTCTTTTATGAAAATAGAGAGGGAAATGCTGAAATTAACTGTTGAACGCCAACATTGTATCCCACGTGGAATTTAAGGAAGGAGACAAGGAATTTAGCAATAACGGATGTTAAAAAATAAAATTAGTATTAAAAAAATTAAGAAAAAATGAATTCACAAATTAAAAAGAAGAAGAAGACAAACAGAGCAGAGTGACGACGGCTGAAGTTGAGATGTAAAAGGGCAGGCTGAACTTGAACAAAAACTTCTCTACGGAAATCTAACAAAGCGTGTAAAGAAAGTAAACAGTTTATTAAGAAGCAACTAAAAAGCTTTTCTAATCAAAGATAAATATTGGAATTAAGAAATTTAATCAAATTCAGATTTAAATTTCAAACTTCATTAAAATCTATTTTAAATGCTCGGTTATAAAGGTCAATTGTATTGATGCGATGGACCAATTTATTTAGGCCTTCTATGGAGTGAGATTTGCGAGCTAAGTATTGCTCTAGCTTGATTTGAGTTATTAGCTTCATGTTTAGGTCTAGGTGTTAGGCCTACCGTCCACCACTGAAAGTGACATCATATTATGTAACCAAAAAAAGAAAAGAAATGGCGTTCTCACGTGTGAGCCAGACTGTTTGGCGACTCCTCATTGGTTGGTTGTGAAAAAGTTGTCCTAATCATGATTTCTTCTCTTTGACCGAAAAAATTGTCCTCCTTATAGTCATGCACGTAAATAAGCGGAAAGGTTTCTTGAAGCATTTTGTCTCCTGTTCGAATGCAACCATGTAATCTCCCGTCCTTTGAAATGATATTCACAGTAACATTGAGTTCTCATAATACTTAAAAAGGCAATAGCGACCAAAAATCCTCAATTATATTAATTTTGACACATTTATTCTAATTTTTTTATAACACAAAATATCTCAAACTTATACCTACATGTCATCTTACATCAAAGTTTTGTTAATGAGATTCGTTAAAAATTCGCCTATAAAAATTTGCCTACAACCCCAAATGCAAATAATGTTGACTAAAGTTAAATAAAAACAATGTTGTTTTAACTGAAAAGTTGAATATAAATGTGTCAATAATGGATAAGGGTGATCGGTTCTAAGGTGGGTGATTCTCACCCTCACCTTAAAATAAAAATTGCCTACTAAAGGTCAGTTCTGAAAAATTGGAATTGAAAATTGCCTGTTAGTTCCATGGACTTAGCTAGGAACCGAATAGCCAGTCCAATCTTCGATTGAAATATCCTCACTTCGAAAAAGGCGTGAGACCCGAGAGCAAGCGACAAGGTTGGAGGCAATCAAGAGTGAGTGTGATCGAAGGCAACCCAAAGCAAGAGTGAGAAAGGGATCGACGAGGCTATAGGCCACCGAGGTGAGGCTACAAGATGGAGAAAGGGAGGTGAGGTCATGAAATGAGTGAGACGATAAACAAAGAGAAACAAAGAAAAAATTAGGATTTTGATATTAAAACTTATTTTTAAAAAAAATATATTAAATTTTAAAAAAATTATATATATATTTGTATGTAATGGTCCAATCTCAGTAAGCGGTTCCACTCTTAGAATTTGGAAACGAACCAATATTTGCTGGTTCCAATATTGGAACTAAGACTCATCAGTTGTGGATTGGTTCAATCTAGCTTTAGTCGGTTTCGGTTTTTTTTTTCACACTCCTAGCGATAGGTATAATTTGGGATTTTCAATATTACAAAGAAGAAGAAGAAGAAGAAGAAGAAAAGTTCAAAATAAATGTGTCATAGTAAGCATAGTTTGAGATTTTTTTGTGACTATTACCCTACTTAAAATATATCCGCAATTGGGTACTCCAAATATCTAAACTATTAGCACTTTATATCCTAATAATACTCCCCATAAGTGAGGGCCAATTGATACTGAATGTCTCTAGCATAGATCTCGATGTGTGAGGCATAGGGGTGATTGGTAGAGAGCCCAATAGAAATCTGATACCTTCACCTAAGAAGATCATCTGAGAGGGAGTTCAAATCCAAGCTCGTCAATATATTCAGTTGACTCACATTCACTCAAAAGCTTAAATCAATGGGTTATGAGCTAACTATGATATATTAACTACTCTCCATCTCATCAATTCTTCGATGTAGGATTTCTCTAATACAACTTACTCAAATGTACATCATAATCATCTCTCCCTCACGTATGAGTTCAATGTTAGGTTTGCTTCCTTTTAATTTAGGCATCCTTTTAGGCCTGTGTTGCCACACCATAAGGTTCACATGCCTGGAAATTGCAACCATGGGCTCGCTACAATTTGTTGGGAGCACATATCAGAAGTTTGATTCATTCACCTAAGGAGGGATATTGCCTAGAGAGAGTCCAAATCTGAGCTTGTTAATATTTATTTTTACTTAAAAGTTTAAGTCAATAAGTTATGGGTCAATTATAATATATTAACTGTTATACATTACATCAATTCTCCGATGTTAGATTTCTCTAACACAATTCATTTATACGTGCATTCTAACACCTGTTCTGGTTCTCAAAATTTGGAATCAAGAATCAGTGATCCAGTCCGGTCAAATTGAACTAGTTACTATTTTTTTCCCTAGATATCTTATTGTCCAATTACAAACTCCTATTTCCTTGGATATAATAAATTACCCACTATTTTTTTGAAGAACTAAAAATAATAAAGAAAAGATTTGTAGTTGGTCCGATTCTCTCTTGAAACTGGAAATCATACTACCTAAACATCGGTTCCACTTTTAGGAACTATAAACCAAGCCGACACTCCCAAAAGCCAAACACAACTAGCTGGTTCGGTTTTGTTCGGGCAACTCATAATTTGGGTTCATTTTGCACACCGCTAGCGAGATCCATGTACAGACGATTCTATAGATCCGAGGCATTTAAAGAAAGGAATCGATAAATGGATGAAGGGGATTGTGCGGAATCAAACTTGACACCTTCGATGCAAATACCGACTCGAAAAATACCCGGAAACGTTTAGTCAAATATTCAAAAACACGTGAAGCGTATGCAAGACGACACTCAGCATCATCTCCGTGCATAATATCGTCACGGTGATGAAATCAATTACTATTTCGGTGCTGACAAGGTGGGATTACACGCGTCAAAAGTACTCCACTTTTTCCTTTTTTCGCTATCAACACATATTAAACTAAAAGATATATTCCCCCGCCCATTGAACTTCCAAGTACAAAAGGTAATTTCCTAATACTAAAGTCAGCATGTCCACGGTCCAACGAGATGCCCACTGATATCGGAATACATGTGGATTAGCAATGTCCGTATATAGAAAAAAAAAAAAAGAAAACCTTTCTTTACACTCGAATTCTAGGGTTTCGCCCCTCTGCTTTCGATTATCATATTCTTTGACGTCTTGTTTCGGAATGATAACGTGGGAGTTGCTACCGGTCGCAGCTACTGATAGATCTCCACGTCGCTAAAGCTGTATTAGCTGGGGCGACAACACCGGTCGATTTTCTTATTGCGAAAAATGGAGCCGCATCGGAAATGGGACGCTCCACCCCTCGGCTCCTTTTTTTTTTTTTTTTTCTTTTAACGAAGGGGGACGGTAGGTCACAGAAGTTCTAAGGAGCCTCCTACGACATGCGACTTGTAATTATTTTCGTGAAGGACATCGCCATTGGCGAATGGGTAAGCATCCTCGTCACAAGAAATGCCGACTATCGCATATTAAACCTAAGAAAGAATAAACTAGTATAAAGAGATGATTATGGTCGATAATGCAAAAGATCTATCACATCAAGGCTTACTTTAGTAGGCAGAAGTGTTGATACCGAAAAATTACAATTTTCAAGTTACAATCAATCAATAACTAGGGTTTGGTCGACATGAACAGAGTTTGGTCAAGAAAGCAATGAACAAAGGGATTGAAGAGATACAAGTTGTCGGTGAAGAAGGTTGGCAATATAATTGCGGAGCCCAATCAACAAGAGTCCTCATGAGAGTTAATTGATCAAGAATCAAAAAAATCATTGACGGCAAGTGACATCATGTCATAATAAGTGCTAAAACAGAATAATCGATGAATACCAAACACTGTAATTTCTCCTTAGCATGATGGACCCTTGAAATCTCGAGTAGTGACAGAAGTAAACACGACAATCTTTGCGCTCTCATAAAACTTTCCAATTCTGTCGACCACCGTTCTCAGTTCCCTTTTTCCCCTCTCTAAAATTTGACGATGTCGACGACGATTATGATCAACGACTCCCGTCCCGCGCGTGGGGGAGGAGCCACACCTGCCCTCACAAATATCTAAGAAACCTTGTCGGGGCTCTGACCTGTAACATGATGAATGGGGAGCCCGGGGTGGGGCCCACCCTCGCCCCCTCTCCAAGTATCACTGCCCATCCCGATTGGTGCCACGTTAGCTACGAGCCCCCCTCGGTGGTGGCTACTGTCGAGTCCCATCTCTTGCCTATTTTGCTCCATATATATATATATCCAAAGTCCACCTTGTCCTTTGAATTTAACCTCGCCAAAGAGAAAAAGGTAGCTCAGCTTTTGCCATTTCTCTCTCAACCCCAAGAAAAGCACTCTCTCCTCAAGCCCCATTTTCACGAGAAGAGCTATAGTCCAGAGAGAGACAGAGAGAGAGAGAGAGCGTGACAGGGTCTCTGAGAAATGTATACCAGCGTGCATGGGATGGAGGCGGCGGCGGCGGCTGCCAACGGCGACGCCATCGCGCCGTTCGTCATGAAGACCTACCAGATGGTGAGCGACCCGGCGACGGACAACCTCATCGCCTGGGGCAAGGCCAACAACAGCTTCATCGTTGTCGAACCCCTGGACTTCTCCCAGCGCCTGCTGCCCGCCTACTTCAAGCACAACAACTTCTCCAGCTTCGTCCGCCAGCTCAACACCTATGTAAGCCCTCCTCCCCATCGTTCGATCCTCGTTGTCCGACGGGCATACGTGGATGTGTTTGGAGAGTGTGTTGATTCTTGTTGAAGCTGTGAGTTGTACAGCGACGGGACTGATTTCTTGATGTGTGGTTTTTATCTTTGCTAGGGTTTCAGGAAGGTCGATCCGGACCGATGGGAGTTCGCGAACCAGTGGTTCCTCCGCGGCCAGAAGCATCTGCTGAGGAACATCGTGCGGAGGAAGCACAGCAAGGGCGCCTACTCGCAGTCGAAGGGCGGCAGCGACGCCGATATGGACGAGGAGGAGCTCGCTAGCGAGATAGCGAGGCTGAGGCAAGAGCAGAGGGCCCTCGAGGAGGAGATTCGGGGCATGAGCAAGCGCCTGGAGGCGACCGAGCGGCGCCCTCAGCAGATGATGGCCTTCCTCTACAAGGTCATCGAAGACCCGGAGCTGCTGCCTCGGATGATGGGGGAGAGGGACAGGAACAAGCGGTTGGCGGTGGCGAGCGGCGACAAGAGGCAGCGGCTCATGATCTCGTCCGCCGCGGTGTCGTCCTCCTCCTCGTCGGGCATGGGGGTCTCGAGCTCGATCAAGAGCGAGGACGACGACGAGGGCACCAACTTCGGGGTCATGTCCTCGCCCGAGGTCGAGGGGAATCTGGACATCGGCCGCTTCTGCGACTTCACCGCGGTTCCGACCTCGTCGTCTTCGGCTTCGATCGATGGCGGGATCGGCAGGCACATGGCCCTGTCGCCACCTTACAACGACGTGGGTGGATACGGCGGCGTGGCGAACAATCAATTCGGGTACTTTACGGAAATGGCGGTGGCCGGAGGGGAGGCCGGTCCGCCGACGCCGCCTTATCCTTTTTCCCTCTTGGGAGGTGGCTTTTAGTTGCCTTATCACGAATATTATCTTTCATCTTATCCCTTGTATTAATTCCTTCTATTTTCTTTATATTTCTCCCTTCTTGGTCAATAATTCCCCTTGTAAACAGCTAGAAAAGAAAAAAAAAAAAAGAAAAGAAGAAGGATCGATTACGTGTTCAATTTACTACTTCCGGCGGATTAGCAAAGTTAGGTGATTCTATTCGAGGAAAATGATATTCTTTTATAAGCAAGAATAAGCATGACTACAATTAGAAGCAAGAATCGAGGAGCTGTGTACTTGGAGTGACGTTGAATGTTAGGAAAGCTTTAGGGTTTTCCCCATCTTTCTATTTGCCCATTTTTTTCCATTTGGCTATTAAATTGCTCGTTGAACCCCCTCGAGTGAACTCAAGGACGTAATTTTGTGATTATTTTACAGAAAAGCGAATTCTCAATTTATTAACGAAAACATCATTTACGGAACACATGGTTTAAAGCTAGATTAAAATTTTTGTAGTCGAATCTTAACCCGGTCCCAATCTGAGTACGGACTGAAACCTACCCGTCTCTCTCTCTCTCTCTCTCTCTCTCTCTCTGTTTGACAAATAATGCAACGGGCTAACTCGTCAAAGGGATAGTGAAGTCAAAACTTCAAGCTAAATTCGCCAAAGCTCTGGTGATTGACTTTTTGGGTGGCCCAAAAATCAATTTTGGCGTACTCCATCCGATAAATGCACGACCCTTTCCTTTTCCTATTTCCTTTTTTTAATCTTCTTTTTTGAGATAGGCATGTATAGTTGAGCGTCACTAGAAAAGCTACAGATAAAACTACCCTTCTCTCCTCTGAAAAAGGCTAAAAAAATAGTGGTGGCGAGCAGAAGAAGGACAAAAAAAAAAAAGAAAACAGTGGACCAAAAGGGAAAGAAAACGTCCGCTCGGAGAGGCTCTCGGGGACCACGCAATACTCTCCAATCGGAACGCCCCCTCGGGCGGGGAAGTGGCCTTTATGATGACTACTATAGGCCACATCCTCCATCGACCCCTCTGCAAAGTAATTATAATCCAAACCAAACGACGACAACTATACCTCAACGCGGCCAATTGCATCGAGAGATCGACCAATCCGACCAGGTCACGGGGCGCCGAGTCTCAGCTGCCACCGAAGCCTCGGGTTATCCTAAGAGCCACGCGGTCGAGCACGAATTGCAGGACTCCCATTGGGTAAACCATAGACCTTGGCTAGGAAAGCTTTGGAACTAAATTATGGTTTCATTGACCATTGGAAAGCCGAGCGGGAGAGAAGGAGAGCAGCTGCCGGGAGCGTCGGGATCGAAGGTGACGAGAGGGAAGGGAGAAAGGGCGATCACGTGGGCCCCGCTCTTTTGGCGTCGACGGGACGCGTGTCGGGAGAACATGTGCTAGCCAATTAGAAGGAAGCAAGTAAGCAAATCTGTCTGTACTTTTTTGCCACACAAAAAAAAAAGACGAAATAAATAAATAAGAATAGATATACATATTTATATATTTTTATATTTCATAGAAAAAGGAGGGAGGATGTGGGGACAAAAGCATCCGGTCCTTTTCGCTTTTTTCTCCGGGGGGGTGGGGACCAGTCCGCCGTGTAGGGCGACCACGTGGGGGCTCTTTTGTACGGATTACGTGTCGACTTCCCAATGCGTCGCCCCATCCTTTCCCCTTCTTTTGTCCTCATCCTAGCGTTCACATGAAGTTAAATTTTCCACATCTGTCCTCATGTCAGAAAATCTAATTGAATAATTTAAAATTTTAAAATAATCAACAGCGATTTGAACAAATTTCACAACATAACGAAATTAAAGGGTCTCGAATTCGAATTTCCCCAACGATATCAACTCCAGTCGAATTCTTATGAATTTTCAAAATGCTACGATAGAGGAGAAAATATTCGGCGGCATGATCCCATATCCATAACACGAGATGCGCCATCAAGGCCATGACCTCACCGAGGCGTGAGAGGGTTCCTTTCCCAAGGTGGGATCGAGCCCGGTGCAGCTCGTGCGTCACGTGATATTTGTGGCAAAAAAAGGAGGATTTTGCTTTCGCGCGTGATGATGGATGCATTAGCATCACGATGCGCCCAAATTGCTTTTTATTTCGCCACCAGCTCCTCCCTAACGAAGAGCAGGCGGCATTATTGGTGCGTGGGGGCAATGAATATATTGGTTGATCGCGCAGAGATTCGTGGCGGGTCCATCACTCTCCTCCCCCACTCCAAATATGCCTCGCACATAATTAATTTCGTCAATTAATTTATTATTCATCATGACTATATTGGGTAACGAGTGACGAAGAATATACTCCAACCTTTTTTCCTCCCCATTATTTTTTTTATTATTTTATTCATTTGTTTAGTGGGGGATATTGGTGGAGGAAAGAAGGACGCGAAAGGTGGGGGGAAAAGGGAGGGCGACACCTGTCCCGGGATGCGCTCCCGAGGGGGAGGAAAGGTAAAATCCGGACCGTGTATTAAGGCCCGATGCTGTTCCCTTTTTTTTTTTTTAACACATTCTCTCCGTGGACAATAGTTTAAAAATATTAAAATATTAAGACGTGGTGCAGAGATGACCCACGTATCGTGGGCTTAAAAAGAAATGCTTCGTCTTTTTGTTTTTCTTTTTTCCCTTAAAATCGAGCAAGACACGTGATTAGACCAGGAAAGTAGTCTTAGCACGTGGGGCGTGGGGCTGGCGACGTGTCCACTAGTTAGTGTGTCCACCGCAGTCATCGAATACAGTGGGGACTGTACTATAATCGAGGGTCAGATTGTACGAATCGCGACAGATGGTAGCTCCCTTTTGTATTTGAAGTGATTTTTAAATTGTAATTCAATTTGAATGATATCCCTAAACTTTTAATTTATTTATTATAATTCGTGATTTTTAATATATATGAAAATATTTAATGTTCTCATTTCATTATAGTTCAAGATAAGTCACGTAAAATTCTATTTATCGGTAGTTCAATTGAAATACCTAAATGAGGTGTTAATTTTTTTTTTTCATTCAAGAATCAATTTTAGGACATTATTTTTCACCAGATGAATTGAATGCTTCGGAGGCACTTCTTCCCAAGTAGTTCAAGAGTAGAATGAACAAATTAAAAATTCATGAGCTAGATGAATTATATTATATATTAAGTTATAATTCATAAATTATATTACATGTTAGATTAAATTTATAGGGATTATTAACGTTATTAACCATTTTTTATCTTCTGATGGTGATCTTAGTTTTTCGAGGTGAATGGGGGCCGAGTCACATCGTGTTCTCCATCATTTCTCCAAATTTGTCCAAAAGAGCTAAAAAAAAAAGAAAACTATATTTTTATGCGACAAGTGGAGATTCTACGTTTTTGAGTTGTCCCTTGAGAGTCTCGACTCTAATGATACAAACATTTCCCTTTTACATATAAAATGCGTGTGAGTATTTGAAAATAACATATTTTTGCCATTAATTATGGAGAAATAAGTGTTAGTTGGGTTCGCTTTCTTGTAGAGGAAGCCTAAAGGGCTTACGCTCATCTAATAAGTCATATGAAGAAATATTTTTTTTTCACTATCTTTTAAATGGTAACCACAAAAAAATTATTAGAGACGCAGTAATAAGAGAAAAAGGAAAAACATAAAATATGATGTTTAGGGATCAATTTGATTTATATCAAGTTGGCATTGGAGGTTGATTTGTAGTCCGATTAAATTGAAATTTTGTCAGTGTGTTTGTGGTGCACTCTTCTTGAATCTGTATGGTTTGATTTTCATTTGAAGCTCCATACATTAGGTTTTTCATGAATTGATCAAAATTTACGTTTTTGATCAAATTTATCATTGATCTCTTGTAAAATTTAAGCGTTGTCAAAATGATGTTCTTGAAGTCTTTGTTGCTATATACCTCTAGTATTTACTAAAAAAGAATTTTGTTCATCCAATTTTGTTGATAGTGAAGATTTTTGGGTGGACTCCGGTCTTGTCGTTTTTCATCTCCTCATACTGAGGAGGTTTTTCAAGTAAAAAATCATCTTGTGTTTACATGCTTGATATTTATTTTGCTCTACTATATCAATTTCTATTAGGTTTATATAAGAGGGGGGATTATTTTATTCCACTGCGTTAATTCGATATTGTTTAGGCTATTATTACTCTCCCATCAAAGTGGTATCAGAGCTTTAGTTATTGCTTGATTATGTTGCCATTGTGTTAAATAATGGAAACGAATACAAGAGGAATAGTTATATTGAATGGTTCAAATTATCATATTTGGAAAGAAAAGATGGAAGACCTTTTATATGTGAAGGATTATTATCTGTTTGTATTTGCTGAAGAGAAACCGGAGAATAAAACTAATGTTGAATGGTCTATATTTCATCATCAAGTGTGTGATTATATTAGGAAGTGGGTGGATGATAATGTTTTAAGCAATATTATTGAAGAAACAGATGCACACAGTTTGAAGGATAAGCTCGAACAGTTATATGCATGAAAAACTGGGAATAATAAGTTATTTATAATGAAATAGATGGTGGCTTTAAAATATAAATATAATACTCGTTTGACTGATCATTTAAATTTTTTTTAAGGAATTATTAATCAATTAGCTGCGATGGGAATTAAATTTTAATAATAAGATATAAGTGTTACGATTACTTGATATTTTGTTGAACTCTCATAATACTTTGTTGAACTCGTGGGAGACATTTCGAATATCTTTATCTAGTTCTACCTCGGATAGTATGATTATCATGGATTTAGCCAAGACTAGTATTTTTAATGAAGAAATGAGAAGAAAGACATGGGGATCATCATCTTCACACGCTAATGCCTTATGATAGTGATAACAATCATGTTGTTGCACTGAAAGAAGATTTTCTCATTGTTTTTTATGGTGATGCGGTGAATTTTGTATGTCATGAAACCAGTTGGGTAATTGATAGTGGTGCATCCATTTAGGCTACATTTCATAGGGATTTTTTTTTAAATCATACAAATCAGGTGTCTTTGGATCTGTGAAAATGAGAAATAATGGGCTGGCTAAAATTATAGGCATTGGTGATGTGTGCTTATAGACCAGTATTGGCACGAGATTAGTACCGAATAATGTTAAGCATATACCTAATATTTATTTGAATTTGATATCCATAGGCAAGCTGAATGATGAGGGGTATTGCAGCACTTTCAATGGTTGATGGAAGCTTACCAAAATTTCTTAAGTTATAACTAGAGGTGAAAAATATTCTTTGTTGTACATTATGCAAACAAAGTTGTCCACAGACAAAATTAATGCACTAGATAGTGAAGAGAAAGTTGAGTTATGGCACAAGAGACTCAGATACATTAGTAAGAAAAGTTTGTCAATATTGGCTAAGAAAAAACTTCTTTCGAGTATGAAAAGTTCAGAGTTGAAGATGTGTGCTCACTATTTAGCAAGAAAAAAAAATAGAGTTGCATTCAAAGACTTCCCTCCTTCAAGCTTGATTTAATGCATTAAGATATTTGTGGTCTTATGAAGACAAAATCTTTTTATTTTGTTACTTTCATAGATGATTATTTAAGAAAAATATGGGTTTATACCTTGAGAATTAAAGATCAAGAGAAATATTGGACATTTTGATGAATATTGCAAATAACAGGGTATTTGACATTAAAAGATACCTCAAATGACACTTTAGTTAAATGGTTTAGCTGAGAAAATGAAGATGACATTAGTTGAAAGGGTAAGATGTTTACTTTCATAGTCAAAACTGGCAGGATTTTTTAGAGTGAGGCTTTAAGTACTGTTGCACATGTACTAAATCTTACTTCATGCGTTCCTCTAGAGTTTGATGTTCCCAGTAGAGTTTGGACAGACAAATATGTTTCTTATGACTATTTGTATGTCATTGGGTGCAAGACATTCTTGCATATCTCCAAAGATGAGAGGTATAAAGACAATGCATATTTATTGACTATGGATAAGATATGTTTGGTTACAAATTTTATGATCTAGTCGAAAAGAAAATTATAAAAAGTAGAGATGTTGTGTTTATGGAAGATCATATAATACATGAAATTGAGAAATCAAAGATGATTTCAATGCCATAAATTAGTGATGACTTAGTTGACTTGCATCCAGTTCCTCTCACACATATTTCTGCATAGGTTGATGAGGAGCAGCAAGAAGTGAACATTCCAGATGTGACATTCCAGATGGGGTCGGCGACACTACCTAGGAATGTCGCATTTCCATGACCATGGCGGGATGTTGGCGCGCTCGATGTTTCGGGGCGTGACATCCCCGTTTAAGTGGTATCAGAGCATGGTTCATGTATGGAGTGATAAGGTGCGTGGGAGTCATGGGATAGTTGGTAGGAAAGGCTTTTATGATACTGATGCAAGTGATTGTTAGTTGTTTGTTAACTTGTTGTGAGGTCGCTTAGATTCTAATGTTATATTGAAATTTGCAAATAGGCATCTATATTGAGCCTGTAGCATGAGTGACCGAGTGTCGAGAGCTGCTAGGAAGAGAGCAGTAGGCCCCGTGTTTCGGGGTGGGCCATCGATGAGAGCCGGTGCCTGAGGTGCCTTGGGAAGAGCGCAGGCTGAGGCCAGTGCGAGTGGTGCAGCGTCGCCTCCATAGGATGCAGTAGCCCCTGAGGATCCAAGGTTTGTTGGAATCATGCAGATGCTTGAGATGATGGGTGATAGATTAGACCAGCAAGCCGTCGCTTCAGCCGCCGCTATCGCCGCTGCCACCAATGTTGCTAATGCCGCTAATGCTGCTGCCGCCGTTGCTACTGTCGCCGCACCGGTTGCCGAGTCAGAAGAGGAACCTGAGGAAATTCCACCTGAGGATGTGGCCGCTGGGAGACCTAGACAGAAGCTGGTACATTACTTTCTGAGGTTGGATCCCCCAACGTTCACGGGAGCGGGAGATCCCGAAGCTGTAGCACTATGGGTTCAGGAACTAGATAATGCCTTTGAGCTGCTGATGTGCACTGAAGCAGAGAAAGTCGTGCTGGCAGCCTATCAGTTGAGGGGGATTGCATCCACCTGGTGGAAGATGAATAAAAGGATAGTGTTCCCTGAGGGTGTAGCTCCAGAGTGGGATGTGTTTCTTGAGGCATTCAATGAGAAGTACTTTTTGGATTGTGCTAGAGAGTTGAAGATGGCGGAGTTCCAGCGTCTTCATCAAGGTGCATTGACAGTCGATCAGTATGAAGCAAAGTTCGCTGAACTGTCGCAGTATGCCCCTAAGTTAGTTCAGAAACTGGCAGACCGAGCTTGAAGGTTTAGAGATGGGCTTAGACCGGAGGTAAGGAGATTTTTGGTGCCGTTAGATCTGAAAGAGTACAAGGATCTTTACAAGCGGGCCCAGCTGATTGAGAAAGACCAGAATGAGGAAGCTGCCGCATTTGGGTCGCGGTTTAATTTGAATAAAGATAATAATTGGTTTGGGAAGAGACCGATGTCTGGAGGGAGACATCCTGTCCCACTCAACAAGAAGGGTGGGATCGGAAAGTCAGCGCTGAGATCGAATGGCGTATGTCATCTATGCGAAAGAAGGCATGGTTCAGCCCCGTGTCCCCCTAGGACAGGAGCCTGTTATGAGTGTGGCCAGCAGGGTCATCTAGCCAGGTATTGTTTCGGGAATCAGATGGGACAGCGTCAGTTGCCGCTGCCACCACCGTTAGGTCAAAACAGAGGAGCCGTGCCTCAGATCATGCCGCGGGGTGGATTGAACCGACCTCCAGCTTAAGGAAGGACTTATGTGATCACCAGAGGACAGGTGGAGGATGCGCCTAACGTGATCACAGGTATGGTCTCGCTGAACGACCAACCTGCTTATGCTTTATTTGATCCTGGAGCTTCTCATTCATTTATAGTTGAAAGATATGTTAAAATGGTAGAATTAATTCCTGAGTTGTTGGAGTCTGTGATTAGCATATCTACACCATTAAAGGATAAGGTGTTAGCTACAGTGGGTTGTCTTGGTTGCAAGTTCGTGATTGGTGAGCGAGAGGGGAAGATAGACTTGATAGTCCTAGCCATATTTGATTTTGATGTGATAAAAAGGTATGGACTGGCTCACCAAGCAACGAGCTAAAATGGACTGTTATCGCAAGGTGATTCATTTTAACCTGTTAGGGGGTGAGAGCTTCGAATTTATTGGGAGTCGAGGAGAACCCTCGGTTTCCTTAATTTCATCGCTCGAAGCAACTTGCTTGCTAGGCAAGGGTTGCCAAGGTTACCTAGCAACTGTCGTAGATACGACAGTGGAGGAGTTAAAGATGGAAGACATCGCAGTGGTACAAGAATTCCCAGACGTGTTCCCGAAAGAGCTACCGGGTTTGCCACCAGAGAGAGAGAGAGATAGAGTTTGTGATTGAATTAGCCCCCGGAACAGAGCCGATCTCTAAAGCTCCTTATCGGATGGCCCTATCAGAACTTAAGGAACTGAAGGTGCAGATGCAAGAGTTGTTGGATAAATGATTTATTCGTCCTAGTGCATCACCTTGGGGAGTGCCAGTTTTGTTCGTAAAGAAGAAGGATGGTTCCTTGCGCTTGTGCATCGACTATCGTCGACTCAATCATGTGACGATTAAGAATAAGTATTCATTGCCGAGGATCGATGACTTGTTTGATCAGCTTTAGGGAGCGTCGATATTTTTCAAGATCGACTTGAGGACGAGGTATCATCAGTTGAGGATCAAGAAGGAAGACATACCGAAGTCGGCGTTTCGCACTTGCTATGGCCATTATGAGTTTACTGTGATGCCATTTGGGTTGACAAACGCCCTAGCTGCCTTCATGGATCTGATGAATCGGGTGTTCAAAAAGTACTTAAATCAGTTTGTAATTGTTTTCATCGACGACATCCTGGTGTATTCAAGGAGTACTGAGGATCATGAGAGGCACTTAAGGATAGTGCTACAAACATTGAGAGATCACGAGCTGTATGCCAAGTTTAGTAATTGTGAGTTTTGGCTGACTCGTGTGGCTTTCCTAGGCCATGTCATCTTCGGAGAAGGAATCTCAGTGGATCTTGCAAAGATTGAGGCAGTGATCAACTGGCCGAGACCGACGACAGTGACAGAAATCATAAGTTTTATGGGTTTAGCAGGGTATTACAGACGGTTTGTAGAAAGGTTTTCAAGGTTAGCATCGCCGATGACGAGACTTCTGAAGAAGGAAGAGAAATTTGTGTGGATGGATAAGTGCGAGAGTAATTTCCAAGAGCTTAAGCATAAGCTAACTACCGCACCTGTGCTCACTATTCCATCCGGCCCAGGAGGGTTTGAGATCTACAGTGATGTGTCGTTTAAGGGATTGGGTTACGTGTTGATGCAGTATGGTAGGGTTGTTGCATATGCGTCCCGTCAGTTGAGGCCTCACGAGTTGAATTACCCGACGTATGATTTGGAACTTGCAGCGATCATCTTTTCCCTGAAGATTTGGAGGCATTATTTGTGCGGAGAAAGATTCCAGATCTTCACTGACCATCAAAGTCTCAAGTACTTATTCTCTTAGAAGGAGTTGAATATGAGACAACGTCGATGGATGGAGCTCTTGAAAGACTATGACTGCGAGATTCTATACCACCCCGGAAAGGTGAACAAGGTCGCCGATGCACTGAGTAGGAAGTCTTCAGTCACTCAGATGGTGCTCAAGGAATGGGGTCTAATTGAGAGAGCGCGAGAATCAGATTTCAAGTTTGAGGTAAACCACCTTTCGAATCTTGTGGCCACCTTTAGAATTGAACCGGAAGTGCAGGTCAGAATCAAGACGCTTCAGCAGACAGATCCGGATATTCAGAAAATTGTACAAGAGGATTCAGAGAAGAGGAAAGCCGACTTCCAGATTTCTGAAGATGGAACGTTGAGGTTCCAAGGACGAATGGTTGTACTTGACGATGTGGAGCTTAGGGAGGAGATTTTATCATAAGCGCATCATAGCAGTTACAGCATCCATCCTGGTAGTACCAAGATGTACTAGAATTTGCGTCAACACTACTGGTGGTGTGGCATGAAGGCGGATATTGCCAAGCATGTCGCCAAGTATTTAACGTGTCAACAAGTGAAAGCTCAGCATTGCAAACCGGGAGGACTTCTGCAACCTCTTGGGATCCCCGAATGGAAATGGGAGCATATCACGATGGACTTCGTGACGGGACTACCGAGGAGCCAGAGAGAGAATGATTCGATTTGGGTAGTAGTTGACAAGCTGACAAAGTCGGCTCACTTCATTGAAGTTTGAAGAGACTTGAGTTTGGATAGACTTGCATATCTATATGTACGTCAAGTGGTTCGTATGCATGGAGTGCCAATTACAATTACTTCGGACAGGGACCCAAGGTTCACCGCCGCTTTTTGGAAGAGCTTGCAATCCGCTTTAGGAACGAAGCTGTAGTATAGTACGGCCTATCACCCGTAGACTGATGGCCAGTCTGAGAGGACAATTCAGACTCTTGAGGATATGCTGTGAGCTTGCGTCTTGGACTTCAAAGGAAGTTGGGAGGAACATCTTCATCTGGTCGGTTTGCCTACAACAACAGTTATCAGCAGAGTATTTAGATGGCTCCTTTTGAAACATTGTATGGCAGTTATCGACTACGCTCTGCAGGACGCCAGTGTGTTGGGAGGAGGTCGGAGAGAGAAAGATCACCGGTCCAAAGTTAGTTCAGCAGTCAGTGGAGGTAGTCGCAATTATTAGAGACAGACTAAAGATCGCTCAGAGTCGACAGAAAAGTTATGCTGATAAGCGTCGGAGGCCACTGGAATTCCAAGTTGGTGAGCATGTCTTCTTGAAGGTGTCACCGATAAGATGTACTTCCCGCTTTGGCAAAAAGGGGAAACTGAGTCCGAGGTACGTAGGTCCTTTCGAGATTTTGGAAAGAATAGGGACACTAGCATATCGTCTTGCACTGCCACCAAAGTTGTCACAGGTGCGCAATGTCTTTCACGTGTCGATGTTGAGGAGGTATGAACTTGACCTGACTCACGTTCTAAATTTCGAGGAATTAGATGTGGACGACATGGTGTCGTACGTTGAAAGCCCAATTCAGATTGTTGATCGCAAGGAGCAAGTTTTGCGCACTAGGACCATCCCAATGGTCAAAGTGGTCTGGCAATATCACGGCACTGAAGGAGCAACTTGGGAAACCGAGGATTCGATGAGAGAATTGTACCCTTACCTTTTTGCTTCAAATATGTAATGATTTAAATTTCGAGGATGAAATTTTTATAAGAGGGGAAGAGTTGTGACATCCCGATTTTCTCAATTTTATTTTCAGTCAATTGAGTCGGGCAATTCAACTGTGCATGTAGTTCGTCTCTCAGAGTTGGCCACTCACGAGAGAACTAGTCTATTGAGTGAAGTAATTAAGGAATTTTACTGCGTCAAACTTGGGGACTGATCACCCTCGGGTCGGATGTAAGAAAACTTCCCCAAAAGCTACTCATTGGATTAGGCGCGCTGAAATCGCACCATAGTGAAATTAACCGTGAAATTGAAATCGAATTCTGAAATTGGAAGTCATGGGGTGTCGCAAAGCTTACTAGGGACATTGGATTAATTCATGGACTTTAATTTGAACTCAATTGGAAGAGAATTGATGGAAATTGAAGTAATTGAATGTACAAGAACTTGGACCCGACGGAAAATGAAATTGAACCTATTGGACTAAAGTTGTGGAAGGTTGGAGTTAGTGGATGATGACATCACATGTGATGTCATGGATGAAGCAAGATGGGCTAGGGTTGTGACAAGTGGAAGGTGGGGATGAGATCTTGGAAAGGTGGGATGTCACTTCCCCCTTGTCCCCATCATCTTCTTCCTTTTGAATTTGGAGGAGAGAGAGAGAGGAAGGGAAGAAACCAGCGGAACCAGCCCCTTCCAAGCTCGTTTTGGCCCCTTATTAGTTCTCATTTGGTGTTGATCCGTGTAGGTTTGTCGTCGGCGTCATCGTGCTTTTCGCCGGAGACTCGTCGGAAAGTGATTCCGGTGAGTTTACCTCACTAAACCATGATTAGCGAGTTAATGATGCCTTAAGTGTGTTTAACTTAAGTTGATTGAGATTAAGTGGTTAGATTAGTTTATTTAGTGGTTGATTAATTTAAGGTGATTAATTAAAGTAAAGTGTGTTTAGTTTAAAGGTTCAATGGGTTTATTTTAAATTAAACCTTGATGTGACTTAAAGGAATTTATTTATGATTTAAATAAATGCTTCGAAATTGTTGGTTTATTTAATAATATATCATATTCCGAAATTCATTAAAATATTATTAAAAAAAAACTCGAAAAATTATTTTTGATCCTAATTGCTCGGAATTTCGTGCCGATCGCCGCTGTATGTTTAGAATTTGAATTTGATGCGTGAATATTGCAACTTGATTGTTGATTGTGAAAATGATGGATTTTATTTAGAAAATCCCAAGTGTCGAGTTCGGCATTGAAATTGGATTGTTAATGGTTAATATCGTAATTGGATTATGTGAGTGAAATGTAAAGTATCCAAGGATCGATATCGAATTGTCGTGTGCTAGTTGAAAGGCTCGGGTCACAGTAGTGGCTAGGTCGACTGAATCTTTATTATGCTAGAAATGCCGTCAAGAGAGTGACGTGGCTCGAGTCGCAGTGGAGGCTAGGCCAACTGGACTCATGCTCCTTCGGGAATGCCATCGATGTATTGACGAAGCCGCGCTCCAAGGTGGGGAGGCGATGCCTGGCTAGATGTTAGTAGATAGCCGAATTGCGAGTAGGCTATGCCCTGGTGTGGCAATGGATAATGATGATTTGGAATGCTTGCTGTGATTGCGAAATTGAGTGAAATTGATCGAGTTCCGATAAATTGCCTTCTTGTCATTACTTGTGCTTGAGTGATATGAATCGTACTAACCTGCAGGGAGGCAAGAAGGCGAGGTAAGTTTTCTTGATGTCGT
Organism: Eucalyptus sideroxylon; assembly: GCA_014182405.2. Classification (NCBI taxonomy): domain Eukaryota; kingdom Viridiplantae; phylum Streptophyta; class Magnoliopsida; order Myrtales; family Myrtaceae; genus Eucalyptus; species Eucalyptus sideroxylon. The sequence goes on along the minus strand of CM024550.2, from coordinate 13,814,530 downwards.
GGCTAAGCTACTCTGAGGCGTATTTACTTTCTAATAGGGGTTTAGGAGGGGTGAACTTGCTGAGACAAAGTCTCATCCCGATTTGGAGAAAAAAAATTACAGGACCGTAGATGGCGAGACCCCCAAAGATGAGTGGCCTGCCGACGGAGATTGACCAGACGACAGAGAGTGCTCCTGACCCTGGGAGTCCTTGGGTCTATCAGTTGGTTAGGACCTTCATCCGGGGTCAGTGAATGTGCATGATGAATATCGTACATGTTTAGGGCTTGGTTTCGTTCCGGAGTTGATGGCGTTAAGGTTGGCCCTCTGGATAGCATGGATATTCCGCTGGCTGTGATGAATGCCATTTTGGGAGAAGGCGTGGCGGATCTTCCTGGCGGTGGAGTGATCAACGCCTCGCCCCCGGCCTCTTGGGTGACAGATCCTGAGGACGTGAGATCGTCGAATGGGGCAGATCAGTAGTCCTAGGACTGTTGATTTTCTTTTTTTTGGCGGACTGATCCATGTTATGTAGGCCGACCTATTTTTTTTTATGCACATAAACTCTGACCCATTTTTGGTGCATATAGTCTTCGGATCCTGTTGGTGTATGTAAGCCCTGGATATGATAATGATGTATGAAAGTATGTCGTTTGATTTTGAATTGATTTTCCTGCCGTTTTATCCCGTATGTTTTTGTAAGGAGCTTCTTAGTACGTTCCTCTTGCGCATTAATAATTACTTTGGGGTCGGCGACACTACCTGGGAATGCCGCATTTCCATGACCATAACGGGATGTTGGTGCGCTCAACGTTTCGGGGCGTGACACCGGATAATGGATATGTCCTTCAACATGTTGAAATAGATAACATTATTCCTGAACCAGAAGCTCTATTCGATGCTCCATTGGATATTCCAGTTTGGAGATCTATTGGAGACCGACGACCTTCCACCAAATATTCTAAAGATGAGTATGTATTATTAACCGATGCAAGTGAACTAGAATGTTATGTAAAAGCAATAGAAGATTAGTGCAAAAGTAAATGGCTTGATGCTATGTATGATGAAATGCAGTTACTTTATGATAATCATGCTTTTGATAATCATACTTTTGAACTAGTGAAATTGCCTAAAGGCAAAAAAAACTTTGAAGAATAAGTGAGTGTACAGGCTGGAAAAAGATGAATAGACTTCACAACTGCAATATAAAGCTAGATTAGTTGTTAAGAGATTCAGTTAGATAAAATGGCATTGACTTTGATAGTATATTTTCTCTAGTGGTGAAAATGTCTTTTATCCGTGAGGTACTAGGCTTGGTAGCTAGCCTGGACTTGGAGATTGAGTAGATGGATGTCAAGATATAGCCTAAAGTAAGCATTGAGACAGTGGTATAGTTATGACGGAACATGGCTACATAAAGACTTTGTCAGATAACTGTACGTTTATCCAAAAATTTTCCGATGATGATTTTATTATTTTCTTGCTTTATGTTGATGATATATTGATTATTGACAAAAATGCTTCCTGAATTGAGTTGTTAAAGAAGCAATGGAATAAGTCTTTTGCAATGAAAGACATAGGCGTAGAAAAGCAAATTCTTGGCATTAAAAATTACCTGAAATATAGATGCTAAGAAGTTGTTCCTAACGCAAGAGAAGTACATCGAGAAGATTCTTCAAAAATTTTACATGAACAAGGTTAAAGTGGCTACTACTCCTCTTGCTACCCACTTTGAGTGTTCCATATGTTTCAGCAGTATGAAGCTTAATGTATGCGATGGTATGTACTCGTCCAGACTTAGCACATGCAATTAGCATTATTAGTCGTTATTTGTCAAATCCATGTAGTGAGCATTGGAATGTAATAAAGTGGATCATGAGGTATCTTTAAGGAACTTCTAGTTTAAAACTCAGTTTCGGGATTAGGAAACTTGAGTTAATTGGATACATAGATTCTGACTTGGCATGAGATATTGATATTTGTAAATCTATTTCTGGTTATTTGATTTCTTTTGTCGGTGGGGTTGTGTCATGGAAGTCAAGATTGCATAAATGTGTTACACTTTTCACAACAGAAGTTGAATTTATTGCAATGACTAAAGTTAGTGAAGAGATGTTATAGCTAAAGAAGTTTTTGGAATAACTCGGGTTCGACCAAAAGAGGTATGTGTTATTTTGTGACAATCAAAGCACAATTCATTTTGGTAAGAATTCATATTTTCATAATATATCGAAACACATTGATGTTAGATATCATTCGATAAATGATGTTCTAGATAAAAAGCTATTGCAACTTGAGAAAATTCATATGGACCATAATGGTTATGATATGATGACAAAACTTGAATATTGCCTTAATAGCAGGGATGATGAATCCTCCGCATTGTCGTGAGAGGGAGATTTGTTAGCTGGGTTCACTCCCATGTGGATAAAGCCCAATGAATTGCAAACTTAAAAGAGTTTGAGCCTATATGATAAGTCATATGAAAAAATAGGGTTTCTCACTATCTTTAAGTGGTAGTTGCAAAAAAGTTATTAGAGATGTAATAATAAGAGAAAAAGAGAAAGTAAAACATCTAGGGTTTAGGGATCAGTCTAATTTACATCAAGTTGGCATCAGAGGTTAATTCATGGTTCGATTGAGCTGAAATTTTCATGGTGCACTATTCTTGGATCTGGATGGTTTGATTTTCGTTTGAAGCTCTCAACACCAAATTTTTCATGAATCGATCAAAACTTGCTTTTTTTTGGTTAGATTTATCTTTGATCAATTGTAAAATTTAAGGGCATTGCAAATAATGATGTTCTTGAGATTTTTGTTGCTATGTACCTCTAGTATTTACTAGAGAAGAACTTTGTTCACCCTTTTTGAGTGCACTCCGGTCCCATGATTTTTTCTCTCCTAACATTAAGGAGATTTTTCATATAAAAAATCGTCTTATATTTGCGTGCTTGATATTTATTTTGCTATACTATATCGATTCTTATTAGGACTAATCGATTTTTGATCTAGTTCGATTCTGAGGTGGAACCGGAAGGACCGGTTCCCAAATTTCGGGACCGGGAACCAGACCGACCGGTCTAGTCCATTGAGAATGAAACAGGTATTTCTCTTGAAAATGATGATATTGAATCCTTATTCTCTGCTGATGAAGAACCATCTGACCAAACACTTTGTGTCATTCCCTCTTACCAAACTTCAAGTGACACTGAGTCAGATTCAGAATCTGAAGACATTTTTCACATATCCCCCACATTTTCAGAACCACATCTTGACATATTCTAAAGTCAAACCCACTGTCCCCATTTCTCTGTAAAAATTCTCACCTCGAAGTTTGCCAAACCTATCAATGTCATTGCTCTCATTGATACCGGAGCAAGTTGCTCCATTCTAGATACTAAAGTTTTGCCTGAAGAATATAGGACTCCTCATGTTCAATATTTCAACTCTGCCTCTAGAGATACTTTCTCCACAAATGTCAGAACCATTCCAGTTAATGTTCAGTTCTTTCCCCAGTGTTCCATAAATGCAAAAAATTTTGGATCAAACCTCCCCAATAAAGATTTGATAATTAGATGGGATATCATGACTCAAATCTCTCAACTTCGCATCATTCTTGGAAAAGGTCTTAGATATAAAAATCAGTTCTCTGAGTTTGTCAATATTCAGAGACTCTTTTCCATTCAGATGAGTTTATTAGATCCAATCATGCAAAAGTTGCTAGAATCTTGTTCGGAATCCCATTCAGAATTTGCCCAAAAATGTTCTCATCATTTATGGGAAAATCCAGAATTGTTTGTTCGCCTCCCTTTAAAAAAAAAAAAAAATGAAGACATCAACCCAACAAAGGCGAGTCATATGGGAATGAAGCCAGAACACTTGGCTTTAGCTCAAATGGAATGCTCAGAATTATTGCAACAAGGCCTTATTGAAATTTCCAATTCTCAATGAGCTTGTGAAGCTTTTTATGTCAATAAGCGCGTCAAGCAAAATAGAGGAAAAATGAGACTGGTGATTAACTATCAACCTCTCAATCTTTTTCTCCAAGATGATAAGTTCCCTTTACCATCCAGAGATTCTCTTTTTATTGGTCTAACAAAAGCCCATATCTATTCCAAATTTGACCTCAAAGCTGGATTTTGGCAATTGGGCATCCATCCTGAAGATAGATCCAAAACATGATTCTGTATCCCAAACTAGCATTTTCAGTGGAAAGTCCTTCCTTTCGGCCTAAAGGTAGCACCATCCCTTTTCCAAAAGACCATGTGTCGTATTTTCCAACCAATCTTGTCGAGTGCAACTGTATACATCAATGATATTCTGCTTTATAGTCCTAACGAGCAGTCACACTGTCAACTCCTTGAATAGTTTGCAGAAATCGTGAAAAAGCATGGTATTATGCTTTGTCAAAGGAAAATGAATATTGCCCAGACAAAAATCAAATTTCTTGGTATGCATCTCAACAAAGATACATACTATCCATGGCCACATATCACTCAAGAATTATTGAAGTTCCCTATAGAAAACTTCACGACAAAACGAGTTCAACAATTTCTTGGGATAATAAATTATCTCAGGGGTTTTGTCCCACACATTACAAAGCTACTGATTCCTTTGCAATCCATGCTGAAAAAGAATTCCCCACTGGGGAAAAACTCAAACTAAAGCAGTCGTTGAGCTTAAGGAGATTATGCAGAATCTCCCACCATTACAAATAACATCAACAGGAAAAAGAATTCTTCAAATTGATGCCAGTGATGAATACTGGGCGGCCATCCTGTTCGAAGAAATTGATGGTAAGAGACACATCTGTGCTCATAAAAGTGGAAAGTTTTCTCAAGCAAAAACATATTACCATTCCACTTTCAAGGAAATCCTAGCAGTAAAAAATGGAATCAAAAATTTGAGTTTCATCTCATCGGCCATCATTTTTTGGTAGAATTAGACATGTCATCTTTCCCCCAGATGACCAAGTTTAAACAAAAACAGATTCCAAACTCTCAACTGCTTCGATGGGCTGAATGGTTTTCAAAATACTCTTTTGAAACCAAACATATTCCTGGAAAGAAGAATGTGCTTGCTGATTTCTTGTCAAAACCAAAAGCACCAGCCGAAATCAACATGTACATCAAAAGGTCTGCTTATATGTTCAATCATGGCGTGAAATACAAGATTGAGAAGATCAAAGACTTGCCAAGCTGGAAATATCCCCGGGAGATTATTCAGCAAATCCAGAATGACAGTCTTACTGAGAACCTAGAGAACCTCATGTGGCAATGCCACACAGACCTATTTAGAATCAATGGAGATTCGATTCTTTATTCTTTCGGGTTAAATTGGAATCATCCTTTCATTCATCCTCTTATTTGGAAGGAAGATGATTTCCCTGACCAGCTCAAGACGCTGTTATGGTACTTAACCAATAAGTACTTAATAGCTATTGAAATTCCCACCAGAAGGTTCATTGCCAATCTCACCAGGATATTCTTACTCGGAAGAAATGTGGAAAAAGAAAGCGATAAGAATCTCTTAGACTTTCTTAATTTGTTCTATCACCCTACATGTTGGAAACAAGACTTGGAAAAAGAACTGAGAACCATGACACCGAATCCTAAGGTCCACACTATCCTGTTTTTCCGACGTCCATGGAATTTTTGCAGAAATAATGGTAGTATTCTCAATGCATCACTAGAAATAGGAACCATATCCTGTAAACCTCACTTGAACAGCCGAGAAGCCTGGATTCACAAATCTTATCCAAGATCTGTTAGATTTTGTGAAAACGAGTATCGAGAACTCCAGAGAATCCTATGCCAGGAAAACAAAACCATTCCTGAAGATGTTTGGAATAATGTACCCACTACGTGGGATCATTATGACCTAGCACCGGAAGCTAGGGAAGCACTCAGGCAATACAGACAAGCTGCATCATCCCAAGAGCATGAAATGACAAGCGATGATGACATTGTCCAATCTACTCAAGATTCCTACGCACGCTTTGGAGGTCCTCTGTCACAGAATCCCTATGAACAAGGACCTTCGTCCTCATTTCAAGACATGGACACATCTTTTTTATGCACAGCCATCCAATTGGCCTCAGCCAAGTATTCTTGCCAACACTACCAGTGAAAATACAAACTTGGCAGAAGAAGAAGCATCCCATTGGGCTCATGAAGCATCCTCATCTCGAAGGCTGAACCAAATCCTCTCACCTCAAGACCTTGAAGCCCTCCAGCAGAAATATGAGGCACATCTCCTAGAAGACAGCTCAGATGATGACTCAATATGTAGCTATAATGCCCGTGACGGATGAGATCGTTGAGTCCGTACAATTTCACTGTAGCAAAATCACTGTTCACTTTTACTATAGCACTAGGCTAGGGAAAGGCTGTTCACAGTACAGTTACTGTTCATAGTATGCGAATAATTCCCTCCCGGAAGTTTTCGGTGCCGTTGTTTGTATTTGGACCCGTGAGTTGGTCCCTGTGTGTGTCCTCGTAACTTTTCTTTGCCTATATAAGGCATTGTTTGTGTAATGTTTTGGGCAGAGTCCCTTGAAGTAAAGTGTGTGCTTTGTGAAAAACCTCTCCATGGCTTTCTAAATTCCTCTTCTTCTCTAGCCTGGTAGGATCCTCCGAGAAATGCAGCTTGGGTAGGTTAGAAACATTTCCATCCTGGCATCTCTGAGTGTCTATAGGCTCTGAACTAAAGGGCCGAGTGGTTTTATGCTAAAATGCTGTCCCTGAAGGGCTTGAACGAGAGTTGTTCGCCCACTATGGGATGCATACCTATAGGAAATTTACTCTCATTCCCTGGTTCTAAGTCTAGGTTCATTCATGGTATTAGAGCCATGGTTTCATTTTTGATATTATCCATTCCATGCGCTTGACAGGTGAATCCAGTGCTGAGAAGATCTTTTCACATCATGACCACACAACCGGAGTCTACACTACCAGAAATCCTTGAAGCACCCGTTTCTCTGGTTCCTTCTTCATCATCTTCAACCCCTCCATAATTTTGTGTTTCCAATGCTTCTAAGATAGATTATCTCTATGAAGTCTCTCTTAGCGATGAAACCAAGATCTCAAAAACTCAGCTTCCTCTTATGAACCCTTACTCCGCTTTTGCTAAACCCACCTCATCATTCTCACCTATCCGCTCCATTCGTCAACTTATTCACCAAACCCCAAAGCAAGTAAAGGAGTACGTTCAGTCCTCCAAATTTGACCAGCATCCCATTCCTTCTACTGAAAAAGAGTACTTTGTTACTCTTCAGATCCCTCCAAAATTTCCCAGATAATGGGTTCAATAGGGATATTCTCATGTCCATTATGGAGCTGTTCGTCTTGCTCTCACCTTCCATGGTCGTAAATGTTTGCCAGTTGTGGCAAGAATCGCGTTGTTAGATACCAGATTTTTACAATAGCAACATGCTTGCATCGGTACTGTTCAAACTACTTTGAATGCCGGAACAGTCTGTGTAACTTTGTATCCAAACTTCAACATCGCCCTTTCAGATCCCCAGCTACTTTCTTTCTTGAAAGTCCAAGTTCAGCTCACTAGAGCCCCTCAAATTGCTGACTCTGTAGTTGCAACCCTACATTACCAGATGGTTTATCGAGTACAGAACCATGCTCTCGACTTCAACTTTAACAATGGTAATGAAGATGCGTTATTCATCTCTATGCAGAATGACCAGGCATCCTACATCTATGTTCCCAGACAGATCCCGAAGGATACGTTGGCCAAGCTCATTCTAGAGACTTGGATCACTAACTATGAAAAGCTACACCAGCACAACAAGCCTTTCCAGTCTACAGACTCAGAATTCGTACGGAAAAAAAAGATGGAATTGTTTCCATCAAATTTGGCAAGGAAAATGAAGAAAGTCCTTCTATTTTCCAAACCCTCCTCATGATCGAACCATGTGTTCCCGAATCCATTTCCGAACCAGACCCAAAAAAGCATGTTAGACACTTTGATGGTGATGGACATCCTGTTCATTACTATAAAGACAATTATGGTCACTGTTTTTGGGATCTTTTCTGCCAATGTTCTTACTGTACAAATTCTCCTGACGAGGTAGACCCTCTTGCAAGATCTCCACCTCGACGGAAAAAATCCAAGGATAAGGTATACCAAAGGTACTTAGACGGAGATTCCTCCGTTGATACTCTTGGTGAGTGTGATAAATACCAGTTTATGGTTTCTTATGCACCACCTCCACCACCAGAGTCTAGTACCACATCCCAAGTCTTACCAGATCCACCAAAGTCACCTCCACCCTCTCCTCCTCAAAAAAGCAAGCTCTCTCTCCATTTTATAAGCTAATCCTCAAATGGGCTAAGAAACATTCTTACCCGCTTGAAGTCCCAACATAAGCGCCACCCACTTCTTCTATTGCTATGTTCTAAGATACTGACTTTCCTCCTCTTGTTAAGGAAAGTTCTAAACTCTCGTTTCCTGCTTTAGAAGAGTTTATTGATTCACATGGAAGATACTGCCATGTTCCCAAAATTCCTACCCCCACTGATGTGGATGAACATGGGAGACAGAAAAAAAACCTCTGCTGCTGAAGCTGTTCTAAACTGACAATCAGAGACTCAGTTGGCACAAAATAATGCCTTCAAGGCAATTGACTCCAAAATTGGAAATGTGCAACAAGATCTCCGAAGGTATGATGAAGGCACCAAAAAGATACTTTCTGAGTTCCAAAAAAGGCTTCACGCCTTGGAATCAGGACAACATTTTGGGTATCATTATCTTGAAAGTCCAAAGTCAGAAATAGAAAAGCTCAAGAAGCAAATCCAACTCCGCGAAGAAGGAAGATTCAGACCTTTTGACCCATTAGCACCTCCTGTTAGAACTGGGTATATACCCCCACATCCACAGACGTCTATTTTTGCCACCATTCCAGAAGATCCCTACAGAAGAGAACCAAATATGGCAGAAATACGAAATCGCCTCAAGGCCCTACAGAAGGAAAAAAGGAAAAGAAAAAAGCTCACCTACAGAATTAAGTTCGATTGTTATAAGAGACAGGCCAGAACAGATGATGTTATCAAATCCATTAGAATCTTTTCTAAAGGATTTGGGTACTTAGGAACCTGATCATGTTATCCAACAGCTTGAGTCTGATCCTGCCATTCCAGAAAAACAGATTTTGTTTCTAGCTGAACATATTTCTCCTGATACTGAATCAGATTTAACATCTCTTTCTTCTTCCTCATCATTCTCAATTCCTACAGTTGATTCCCCCCCCCCCCCATCGCGCCATTAACTTCACAAATATTCATGGCTGATCCTCCAGATTATGAAATGGAATCAAACTATTCTGATCCAGAAATTGGTCAGACTAGCAATCCTACTAGGAACAATCCTACTAGGCATGTGTCCATGACATCAAAACAATTCTTCACCATCGACGATATTCCTTATCCAAAATGGCCAAAAAGACTTGAAGAATTTCATACTTGGTTGAATACACAGTCCATCACCAACATAATATGAATGATGTCCTTTACAACTTTGTTACAAGGTTCACAGGAAGCCTTAAACTCTGGTGGCAATCAATTTCAGAACAAGATCAGATTTTGTTTCTAATGTCACCAAATTTCAGCCATGCCATTACTCTCTTATACCATGTCTTTGTGGGAAAACCCGGAGATCTCATAGAGATAAAAATAAGAGAATTTTTTGAGAGAAGATGCTACTCCCTTCAGGAAAAGCATCTTAATAAGCATTATCGACTGATGCTTCAGCTCTTTTACCAAATTGGCGCAGATCCAAATCTGAAGCATGTCTTCCTCACATCCATCCCTAAAGAGCTATCCTAGATGGTTGAAAGATCTTTCTTTGGAAAACAAATAAGAGTACAAGATATTCCCTTGGGAGAAATACAGCAAAAAACCATCTATGCTTTGAAGAATTATACTTAAAACGCCAGGTGGTCCGTACATACATCACAAATGACAAGCGCCTTGAATCAGCTTGTTCTCGAAAAATTGGAGAAATTTGGAGGAATTAGGATCTTTTAAAGAAATTTTATATGTATATATACATATATATTTATAATTAATTGATTTGGTTCGGTTGGTATGGTGAATCCAGTTCCCACCCTGGAATTGGGAACCAAACCGATCGGCCACTGGTTCCAAAAGCGGGAACTAGGAACCATACCGCCCTCTTTGGGAATTGCCCAAAACCGGCCGGTCTAGGCAGTTCCTGGTTCTGGCGATTCCTGGTGCACGCCCTAGTTCCTATTAGGTTTATATAAGATGAGGAATTATTTTATTTCGCTGCGTTAATTCGATATTATCCAAGTTGTTACTATTTCTCATCAATAAATTCGTGACTTTTCCACTAATTAGATTGGCATCATCGGTGATCACATTCTTTTTTTGACGAAGGTAAATTGTCATATAGATAACCGCGTTCTTTCTATATATATATATATATATATATATATTTAAGGTGGCAAGAAAAACAGGTTTTTATTTTTTTTCATCTGTTATTTCTATTTATGTCATATTGCAATAAAAATAATCGTTCACCTTTCGGAACCTGTGCCCTCGAACAAGATTCACATCCAATCAAGCATTTGTCATGTGGCTCGAACAGCCCATGGAAAAATGGTGAAAATTCATAGCGTGCGCCCTAGATCGGTTTGGCCCCATCACGGGATCCTAGATCCCACGTGGGGATCAGATGATTAAACAGACAACATGCATTAGACCAATATGTTTCGACTGAAGCTAATAATTTTTCCATAATGGTAGGCTTCCTTTTTGTTCATGTGATGTGAGTATCGCATAAAATCGATCATGTATCGGGTATCGATCATATATATATCAGGTATGTGACTACATGTATGGAGCTGCTACTCATATTTAGTTACTTTTATTTTTAGAAGAGATGGCGAGTGACTCAAGTTACTAGTGAACTACTCAAGTTCGACTGATTACCCAGACTTAGCTTAAGGTCTTTTTTTTCCCCCGAGATTTGATAGCTCGAGCACTTAACTCGGTCGAGCTCGAGTTTGAAAATACTCGACTTCAGCAGCTCGTGAGTCTATTGCGATAATTGTATTTTCTACATTTGAATGCGTATGCATTTATAGATAAAAAAAAAAAAAATTGGAAAAACTGTTGAACAATTGCGTTCTGCAGGCTTCGAGCTCGAACTCGAGCTTGAAAAGTGATGCTCGGCCTTTTTTCGACCAAGCATGGATTCTTGCACGTTCGAGTCAAGTCGAAAGAAAAAGAATGAAACCCGGTTCGAAATTGGACATACGCAAATGGCCCAGTTTTTTTGGATCAATTCGAGTGGACTGGGAGTGTGCCCAGCCCGACAACTATGTAATGGGCCCAATGAATGCGAGTGACTTGCACGGCCCATTACCACTACAAATCAAATCCATAATTCCAGAACCCATAAATGCAAAATGAGTGATTACTTTTTATATTTGGGTGGCAAATGATGGTAATCTCTGCTCTTTATTTAAAAATGAAAATTGAGACTTTATATGCTAACTAATAATTTTAAAACTAAGTGTGCGCTTCTTTATCTAAAAATAGATGATTTGAAAATCATTTTCTTAAAAATGATCACTTTTATATAGAAATTAGGCATGTTCAAAACGGGCCACTTGAATAAGGAATTGCCCGGATTGGACCAGATCGGCTAATTGATCTGATTTCAAGAAGTATCGATCCGGTTTCCAGTTCCTAAAAATGGAACCGGTGTTCAGACAGTTTAATTCCCGATTCTAAGGATGAACTAGATTGGATTGACTAAATACAATTTTTTATTTTTTTAAAAGTAAAATGTGAATTAAATACCATCTCAGTCTGATTCCAAGTAATGAGAAAAAAGTAATGGGAAAAAAATAAGCAAGAAAAAAAATAAGTAATCAATTTCATTAGATTGAACTAGAACCGATGGTTTGATCTTGTTCCTGTTTTGATTTTCGGGGAACTAGATCGTGAATTGATGACTCTGAAATTTATTTTCATTAGTCACGAAAATGTTTGGACAATAATTATTGTTGATAGTGAATTTTTTTTAATCAACTAATTATTTCTAGCAATGCAAGCAATCATTTTTTGAAAAAAATATTTTACAAATCATTCTTTCTTTTTTTCTTTTTTAAAGGGTAAAGGGGCCTTAAAAGCGAATCAACATTGATCTAGTGTCTTGTCTTTGCCTAACCACCTCATGGCTTTTCCTTTCTCTACCAATCATGTGATCAAACCACAAAGATCGATCCCTCAGAAATCTTTTGGTTATTCTTGAAATAAGGGTCATTCTTTTAGTGGGAATAAAAGCATCCCGAAAATCGCCTTTCCATATTGACATCTCGCCTTTTCATGATTTCCTTTGCTGCTTGGAATGCAAAGAGAATAATTTGCAGCCATTTTATTTTTAAAAACTCACATGCTTTAGACAGATTCCACGGGGCCTAATATCCCATTATTCGTACCGACATTTTGTTTAAATTACATATAAAATCACCGTCAAGAGCGAAAGTTAGGTACGAATTTGTACTCAACCGAACCCCACTGAAGAACTCGTCATTGTACACGAAGCGATAGGATGCACGGGGCGGGTCGCTACAGCACGACCGATCAATGGATACACTTTAAATGCTTCGCTTTGCCGTACATCCCGTAAAGACCAGCTTTGGGGCTAATGCTTGCCTGCCCCTTTAATAATCACACCGCTACAATTTCCCCTTTGGTCTATTTTAATCCTTTTTCGTGGGGATGGTAATGTCTCCCACGTGTTCAATTCTAATTTTTCTTTCTTTCTTTTGTTTTAAATAGATCAAGGCAAGTTCCATGCTTCCATCCTCGACAGGCTAGCCGATTAGATAAGTAGGGTGCCCTTTCGTTACGTTTATTTATTTTTGTTTTCATTTACAAACAACAAAACCGTCCAACTTGTCCTTTTATTTTTGTTTATTTGAACGTTTCTTCGTTAAATATAATGTCCAGCTACATCTAATCATAAGTGTTAATTTAATATCATTTTCAGTAAACGTATCTGTCATGTGTCCAGGGATTACTTATGCTTTCTTTATTCTGTTGCTCCCAGTTGCTTTTTACTTATAATCTGTATTATTAAAGTATATATCAACTAATTAAAGAAAAATGAAATAAACAGAAGCAACACACATATATTTGATGATATTAAGACGAAAAACTAATCATATTTCTCACTTCAAAACAATAACATTATTGTTTTTTTTTTTGGTAAAAAGTAAGTATTATAGATAGACTTGTGAACTAGGAAGCTATACATAGTACAACAAAAAGAGTTGGCACCAAAAAACTTTTACTCAGAGGGTCAGAGAAATACCAAACGAGTGGAAGGGTGCCAACCCAAGTTGCAAAGAAAGATACATGGAACGGGAAAACAAGCAGCTAGAAGAAGGCTAATGAACAACGTAGCTAGGGCAGAAAGCAAGACAAGAACAAATGAAAAAGGAGGGCAGAAATACAACCCAACAAAACCAGGTTACATCCAAACCGAAGTAGCAACCGAGTGAACTAGACCCAAGAAAAAAAAACGAGGTAGAGAACGTCTCAAGCAAGGGGGAAGAGGGGGCAACCCACGGGCATCTTCAATGCAAGGAAAAAACACGAACGGGGCACAAAAACGAATGGCCATAACATCACTTCAGTAAAAGGCCAAAACACTTACTCAAAGATAGAAGGGTGGATACCCCAGCTAAGTTGAAGACATATGTTGCGGGGGTTATTTGGGACCTTTGAGAATGTAAGGGCCTTGTCTTTAATAGCTTTGATTAGATGGGCTTTCAAAGCTGGGAGGAAAAGCTGTTGGTTGCGGAAGATGATATTGTTTCTCACCTTCCAAACAAGATAACATAAGGTACCAAAGGCAAACCGAGCCATTGATTGGTGGAATCTTGGATCAGATAAGTGCTTAATAGCCCACAAAATGTTCTCTTTCCAAGGCTGGTTTCTCCTAGGAAGATTAAACTTTGCCACCCAAAAGGCCGCAAGGACGTGAGTAATGGAGCAGCCAAAAAAAAAAAGGTAATCGATTGAATCCGGTCTAATCGAACAAAATGCACAAGACACATCTGGGATTCTTCCATGAGAGAGTAACCTCACCTGAGTTGGCAGACGATTGCGAGTAATTAGCCACAGGTGAGTTTGATATCGAGGAGGGAGAGAGGGGCTCCCAATAAACCTGAACTAGTGACTCAAGGGCTTCCTCGATCTTAGGAGATTCCAAGCAAAAGCTAAAAGTAGATACCAGAGGGTGGCCCCGCCAAATCAGTCGGTCATTTTCCCCATTAAGGATCGGGAGGGGCTCCTCCCAAGTCGCAAAAACATTCGCAAATGTTTTACTTTAAGCAAAGTCTACTTAGTAAAAGACAAACAAAAATTTCCCTCCACTAGTCTAAAATTAGGGATAAACAAAATCACTATTTTGATTATGAAAATTAAGAATATTTTGCTTTAAAGGTAATAGGGTCATGTTGATTTTTGTTTTTGAAAGTACCAATTTTATATTTAGCCATTCAAACAGTTTTTTCATATGATAAAACTGTTTTCTGGCTTTTAAAAATAATTGTTTATGAAAAAAACGTAACAAAACGACCACTAGATGTTTTATGAGTAAGTATTGTCATACACCAGCGGTGTAAAAAGAATTTTACTTAGCTGACACTGACATTGTTCACCACTAATTTAAGTGTTATAAAAACCTACTTTCTCAATAATCCTTAAATTAAGCCCTTAAATTAATGTTGGATAAGATCACCCGTCTAACGTTTTCTGTATCTTGACAACGTATGCTCTAAATTCCATGTTTTATTGTAGCAACAATTTTTTACCTTTTGTAAATACTATGATAATTTTGGAGGATTTTTCTCTTCTTCCATTTTCTTTGATACTAGTTCCATCCAAGGGCGGGGACCATTCCCCGATTATATCTACAGAAGAGGTGATCAATAGGCAAGCGGCTTATCCAAGCTCGAGAGATAAGTGGACGGGCTTAAGTAATGCTATTACATGAGAAAGCTTGTTCCGCCCAACCTTGACTCGCCCCACCTCGGTCAGAAAATTACTAAACAAATAATTTGTGGGGTTTGGGCAATACATTAGGCGCAGCTTTCGAGCTGGGCCAAACGCAAGCCGCCCAATGACCACCTTTAGTATAGGGGAAGCATTTTGGAACCTCTTTTGAAATTATGAAGTTTATTGACTTCTATATGGGACCTAAATGGGGAAGAAATGGAGAAAAGAAGCTGTAGCTTTTCTGATTTTTTGTAGCGTATATAGTTGGAGTTTAAAATTGGGCATATTGTTAAGAAAAATATACATTTTTTTTATGTCACTTTATGTTTGGAGTGACTTTATTTTAACTCTTTTACTTTCTATAGATTTTGTGACACTTGAACTTTGACCTTTACTTCACATAAAACAATTACAATCTTTTAAAATATTTTAAAAATTGACATGTACATAATTGTTTGTAAATTTTTTTATGATTCTTAAAAACTTAAAATAGATACATTTTTTTTTTCAATTTCCAATTTCAAAGGGAAAGTCATCCATGAAATTTTAAAGGTGATGAAAATCCCACCCAAACCTGATGTCAATCCCTAATATTACACCAGACATCTAAAGCCCCGACGAAATGCATGATGTTGCAGTCTTTGATCATACCTATTAAGAACCTTTGGATGATCATCACTACTTTGCTTCTATCCCAGGACGCAGGGACGCGATTTAGAAAAACAAAGGAGTTTTTTCACACTCTGTCCAATAAAAGATACTCTATATGATTTTCTATGTGTGCGAGTTCCTGCCTTAGCTACCTACTTGATACTGCACATTATATTCTAGCCGTCTCTATGAAGTAACGTAGTGCGTGTATTAATACCAAATTTGAGTGCGGAAAACGCTCCTGTGGATTGTTTTTTTTTTTTTTTGCTTTTATGTGTTGCTCTTTTTAACATTTTATATATTGCATCTGCTTGGTCTTATGGAAGTATTGAGGAATATGTTTGATATATATGGAGGGTATTAATGAAATAGCGTCTCAAGTCAAATAACTCGCATGTTCTCAAGCAATCAAGATAGGCACTTGGCGCATAGCTTATCAATGACTTAAGTTTTTAAGTAATAGAGTCGACCGTTCGGTGATCTCTCCACGATGAGTTCCTAACTTGGACAGGAGAGGGAGAGAGAGATTTATTGATGTGGACGTGCGTATCTGAGAAGCATGCCTTAGTTTGGTATGATCTAGGTTGTGTTAATGATGTGTGAATGCGGAGAAAACTCACTTGAGAGCAACAGGGGTTATTTAATTCAGTAAAAGGTATAGTTAGATATTTAGTTTTAGGTGGGTCGACATGGATTCCAGAAGCTCAATTACGATGTATGAGTGTATATGGGTCTGTGTGTCCTTCATTTGCTGCCGTTTCTTTTCATTTTAATATCCACTCTCCAGTTTGTCTGTGGGTCGTGGGTGTCCTGTAGTACATGGATTGGCAATAACGTAATATTAAATTCGATACCTCGATATTGGAATCTCCTTTTCCATTTTTTATAACCTATATGATGAGAATCCGACGAACTTTTCCTGAGACTTCTCCTTGGGGCTTCCCCATCCAGAGCATCCTCAGCATGAGCTCATGAATTTCAATTCGGAGCTCATTGTTAGAATATCTAACCTAATATTTCAATCTTACTCTGATGTCTCTTTAGAATGGCCAACTTAAACACTCAGTTCAATTGACCGAAAGATACTGCATGCATATAAAAACATATAAAACGCTTAAGTGAAATGAGATGCTTTTAACTTTTAAGTGAATATAGGTACAATTAGGTGTATCAATGAATTCAGCTCTTGAGATCTCTCTTCAATCTTCCCGTTATGAAGACATTAGATTTTTGCAGCAATTTCCCCAACAGTGGTGTATCAAAGTTTGATTGGTGGGCACTGTGTATTGGTATCCTAGACTTAGTGACGAGTCTTAAGGATCTTTGCAATTGTCGTATGCAGTTTGCCATCACAGTTTGGTCTAGGAAAGGATCATGGGTGAAAGACGTGTTTGAGAAATAGTTGAAGATTCGAGTTGAGATTTATTGCTACCGAAGAACAACGGACTTGGATTGAGGAGAGCAATGTGGTAGATACCCACCTATGGGGGGGGTGGAATGTTGAGCGCACATGCGAGTGGTCTGATATAAAGAAGCTACACATTGAATTTATAGAGCTCATAGAATCAATTGATACTACCTAGTCGATCCAACTAGATGGATCTCCTCGTTATGGAAGTGTTGAATTTCTTCGGTGCTTTCTCCAACGCCACGGCTCCACAATGTCAACTCTCGTGCCCCACCAATTTCATTCTAACCTTACCTGTCTTCATGCGTGTTCCCAGTACCACTCCAACTATTGTATAAAGGAAATAATGCAAAAGCCTGGAATAGCACAAGATCCTTCCGGGAAGATGAAGTCATGCCATCTTGGTCGACACCACACAAAGCATTTCAGCAATAAGCTAAACTACAATTATACTGTCCAGCAAGTTGACACTGCCTTCAATTAAGCTCTTCCGAGTCCAGACGGTTTATTTTATGAAAAGCGAGAGCCAACAAGTGTTATAATAAGCTGACATTGCCTTTTCTTTGATCGGACAAGAAACCTACCTCGTAGGTGGAACCTTGCGTCCATGCATAAAATTCTCCACTAACTTTATGAATTAAGCAAGATGCGAGCCAAATGAGTATATGCATTCTTCAAAAGTCAAATTGAGTCAGGTTAAATTAGATTGCCCCATGTCAGTCGGTGCATTATTTGAATAATGCTAGAAATATTAAGTATTCATCTAGCAAATTAGTCTCCAAAGTGATGTAGTGGTCTGTTAGTAATTATTTAAGCGAGTCGGCGCAATCAAGCAACCATCGGGAATTTGTCACATTAGCTAAATTAGTAACTTTAATATACGGGGTTTTAGTTTATCCACGATGACTTGGATTACTTTGATTAACCCATTCAAAAACTATATAATTATTTTTTTTTCACTATACTGCGCATAAGTTTGCTAATAAGATTATAATTTGTGCAACCTTTATGTAAACTCCACATTTGTTCAGAATATTAAACATATCTTAGCGAACAAATCTGTACAATAAAATTGGAACAACTAGTCAAAAGACCCTAAGAGGGCCCAAAAAAGATGGTAGATATTTGCAATTAAGGGTGTTTAGGTTCCAAGGACGAAAGGGTATTCATCGTACCTTGGAATCTACCCTATAGGTATGGTTTCAATGTTGAACCTAAAACCTATGTTATAGACTCATGGAACCACCTTGGAATTTGGACTTTTTTCCTCCAATTTTGAAATTTGGAACCTATCTTATAGGCTCATTGAACTACCTTCAAATTTAGAACTTGAAGGTTCTAGGACATACTGTATTTTTTAAAACTTTTCTTTTGAATAAAAAATTCTTGCAGTTTCAATTATTAACTCTTTAAATGTTCATTGCTTAACATAAAAGAGTAACAGGACAAAATACTTGTTCATGTCTGATAGTAACACAATTCCAAAATGATAATAACATCGAAGTAAAAGACGACAAAATAAATCAACTTATACCCATATAAATGAGTTTACATGGAAACCTAAAACTAAAAGGTTTCGTCCTAGATTTGCCAAGCTCGTCGCAAACACAGGTACATGGATATTAGTTTTTTCCTCATGGGGTTGAAGATTGCTATTGATTAGGACTTTCACACTTTTAAAGTTAACAAATTCTAAAAGAGAAAATCATAAATCACTGAGTACACATATATGATATATTTACTAAAGAAATCATAGACAGGGTCGCGACTCACTTCTTTTTTTACAAAGTATCTAGGACAGCGTACAACACGAGTACATGGGGTACGACCACAAACCCTAGAGCTTACGTTAAACTCTTTGGTTTTGAAACATGAAACCCATCTTATGAACTTTAATATCCACTTTGAAACCTAACAGCATATAGCACGAGTACATGGGAGTATGACCACAAACCCTATAGCTTACCTTGAACTCATTGTTTTCATACCATGAAACCCACTCTATGAACTCTAATATCCACTTTGAAACCTACCCAACCACACCCATTTTGCAGGGTTTGCACGTTCTTCAGGTTTCTCATGCACGCTCTTATTTGCAATTGGACAACCTAAGTCATCGAGCATTATAAATAACGAAAGGTTACGTGAGACACATAACCATATTGTCTTAAACGCCATAGATAAAGAAAAAGTTGGTGCATCCACATATTCATATTGAGACAACACATGCTAGTATGCGCAAATGCTCCTAGCGCATTAAATGGAGGTCTTATGTCGAATTTGGCAAGTTTGAGATCTGTAGTATGCTAAATCAGGGTATAATACTGCAACAAAAGTTGCATTATTGTCGCCCTTACCTATAAACTTGGAGAGCATTAGCTTCTTTAATGTTTCCACGTACTCATTCGTTCGTAGACCTCTCCTATTGGCAGATGCCAAACAAGCTGAACTCCAAATGATGAACTTTATTTTGCACTATTACTTTAACCTTTTGCGTTTCTAGTCAGCAATCGAGAGATACCATTAATCTATGTATACCTTTTCTTTTGCGAACTATCACTCCCCACGAATGCACGTCAACCGTCTTGGTTACATGCCTTAGGTAAAGTTTTGCCGCATGGCTAATCGAATTTGAGGTTGTGGGGTCAAGATAAAGTTTTTCGTATTGAGTTATCATAAATTTCTATTTTCGAAAAAAAATTTCCCTCTATAATTGGGGAAATTTCTTTTGCTCACCTGGCTGGGGCCAGCTTCCTATGTGCGCTAGTGGTTTTATCCGCAAGGTAGAGTGTGGGCTAGTGGTTTTATCCGCAAGGTAGAGAGCGCAGCCCTTAAGATTATTCTAAGTGGAAGACGAGATGTGCTACATTCCAACTAAATGCTTGACCATTGATCATCCTCTTAAGCTTTCTGATTTTGTTTCCATTAAACAGATAAAATATAAAGTCGAAAAAATTATTTAAAAAGTCATAAATTTACTGTCATTTTTGCCAATTCAATTCTAAATATTTTAATTTTGCCAATTAAGTCCTAAATTTTTTTCATTTTTTATTTGTTGAGTCCATCTGACCAAAATTGGCCAGAAATGGCTAATGTAGACATTTTTCATAATTTTTAAAAAATTTATGATTTGTTTCTTTTTTTTTTCCTTTTTTTTTTTTTTTATTAAGGTTTTGGAGAGAGGGTTGGCGAGGGTTGTCAGCCGACCCTCGCGGCTTTGGGAGATGGTGTCATCGGCAACCCTCGTTGGACCTGGGAGAGGGTATCGTCTCTCTCGTTGGCTCTGGGAGAGGGCATCGTCTCTCTCACCAGCTCTAGATGAGGGCCATGACTTTGGGCAAGGGCTACCAAGTCCTCACCCGGCTAGATTTGGCAAAGGCATCACAGCCCTCGCCGATTTTGCATGAGGGCATTGAGGCCATACCCTAGACTTGGTGAGGGAGGCAACGCCTTCACCCAAAGCCAATGAAGATCACCTGGCCCCCGCTTATGGCTAGCAAGGGTTGGCTAGCAACTCTTATCATCCCTCTCTTCAAAAACATTATAAAAAAAAAAAAACAAACAAACAAACAAAGAAAAGCAAAAAAATTTAAAATTTAAAATTAAAACAAAATTAAAAAAATGTCTACATGAGTGCTAGCCATGCCATATAACTAGCGAATTTTAGCTAAAATTGATTAGATGAACTCAATTGGCAAAAAGTAAAAATGTTTGAAATCAATTGGCAAAATTAAAAAATTTAGGACTGAATTGGCAAAAGTGCAATAGATTTAGGACTTTTTGGACAATTTTCCTCGTATAGTCTTCACAAACACAATGTAGCTATAGTAGATCCATCTTCTAATGCAATGAAAGAAGTTTTTGGGATCAAAGTCAACATATGTATCACCATTTGAGCTTGCATCTGAATTTCGCTGGAATCGAATACCATCTTCATTTTAAAGAGCTGAGTGAGTCCTCTTCACATTTTTAAAATGAAGGGCTCTCTCTTTTTGGTTCAATCCTCCTTTCTCAAGATAATTAGATAAGTATACTAGGAGTGCAAAAAGTTGCGTACGATGCTCAATTTAGTACCAAATGGATCACTTAAGTGATAATTTTTGAAAAAACAATCACTTAAACGTAAATTTTGATTTGAGTGCCGAAAATTTGACATGGTTATATCTTATTAATTTCCCAATTGTATGTGGCTTACCAATATGCCTAGTCTGCATATAATTTCTAAACTACGTCATCTAAAAGTTGTAAATAATGATTATTTGAGTGCTAAATTTTATTTAAAGTGATCACTTCAGTATCAGTCATTAATAAAAAAAAAACCAATCACTTCAGTGTCAAGCACACCGCATAAAAATGCCACGCAGACTAGACTTTCTTAAAAATTTGTCAATTCATATTATAATTTTAATTATAAATGCCACATAATTAATTTAGTTGAATTTCTAGCCGTTGCCACTTAAGTGATTGTTTTTTTTTTTTTTCTAATTTGGCACTTAAGTGAGTTGGCGAAAATTTTTAGTACTAAAATGAGCATCATACACAACTTTTAGTATTTTTAGCGTACTTATCTCCAAATAATACATGAAGCACATAATTTCAAACTCAAATATCTAGTATGCTGATCTTAGAGGATACCAATCCTACGCCTATTACACATTTTACGTAGGATGCAGAGTTTAATTTTTTTCCTACAATCATACCTACGAATTCGCTCACATTAAAAGCTTGAGGGGTTTAAATGGTTAAAATCTAAAGTTATGATTGACAAATTGTAAGCACTTGAAGATGATGGACGTATGTTGCAACTGTCCCAACTTCTTGCTTTTTAACTCTCTCTCTCTCTCACACACACACACACACAACGCATTTGCGCAAAGATTGCATCATGCACACGTGTCGTCACTGTTCTCTCGATGCTCTTCGCTAATCATGTACGGAACATGCTGGACAAGAATAACAGAAACCAATCTTCTCTCTTTTTCATGGGAAGCGACTTAGGTTCTCACTACCCAAAAGCTCACAACTTTTTATCTTAGTGAACCCTTCATTATGCACTAATCATCGACCTAACTTTTAAGCATGGCAACTACAAAAGGGGGAAAATATATTATTCTAGAGGAAGAAATTGGGGAGAAAAAGCTCAATCATTAAGGATTGCATTCCTTTCAAAGCATTTGCAATCATGCATGCATTATTAGGTCAAACTTATTCTTTCAGGTAAAAGTATCGATGGGTGCTCTTGGCGATCATGCATGCATTATTAGGTCAAACTCATTGATGGGGTTCTCGAGCTTCTCTCACCCTAAAAACTAGCTCAAATGGTGATTGATAGAATTCGCAACTCTTCCATGTGATTGTTGGATCTAGACTTGTTGGTGACATGGGCTTTGATATCAGTATCAGGTAGTTTTTAGATCTCTTTCCCGAAAACTAGCTCAAAAAAGGGGGAGATTTTCTTTTACACTTATAAACCGACTACTAGTCTCTTCCATAATTGATATGTGATAACCTCAACAAATATCACACACAACTTGTCCATGGGATTTATATACTTTTTTATACATATGTAGTCCCTCTCCATCGATCGGCTTAAGTTTTTAATCAAACATTCTAACTTGATATCATAGTCAAGTTCTATCCTAGCTTATTTCGTCTGTGCGGCCCTTCATTTGTCAAACTCCACATATTGTTCCTGATCTGGCTTGCATGTGGAAGGGGTCATTGAAGTATCTTGTGTTGCTTGCTTATGAGATTTACAAATTCTTTACATATTAGGTCTCTCGTTATCTATTGGCTCAAGTTTTTAGGTTGGACCTTCAAAACTTCCGAGTACTGTATTTGAAAACGATGGGTAACATATATAAGAAGGGAAGATGGCATCCATCAAGTCTATTATTTGTTTATGAAGATCTCTTTATTCCATATGCTTTTGGAGCCCCTAGCTTTCATGTTCCCAATGGCCACGATCGATGGTGGAAAAAGTCCCCTAACTGTAAATCACTCGAAGAACAGTTACTTCTATATGACGATTCGTGTGTACTCCAAGTAATAATCCCCACCTCTAGAAGTTGACTGCTGAACACTCCCACCTACATTC
Organism: Eucalyptus sideroxylon; assembly: GCA_014182405.2. Taxonomy (NCBI): domain Eukaryota; kingdom Viridiplantae; phylum Streptophyta; class Magnoliopsida; order Myrtales; family Myrtaceae; genus Eucalyptus; species Eucalyptus sideroxylon. Next base: position 13,791,345 of record CM024550.2, on the reverse strand, counting down.
GAAACATCCAATCACGTTCAACTCTTTTTTTCATGGTATCGACCTCGAAAGAATCATTGCCGAAGTCATTAGTCAAGCATGACATCCGAGATTCACGGAACCATTGTGCCGAGATTAGTGGATATAAAAGTGAGGTTAAATAATGAAATAGTCATTGGCAAGAAGGCACAGGTAGAAACATAGCGGATTGGTTTGTAAAATAGCTGCTTTGGTGTCCCTACATGTAAACGGGGAGAAAAGTGTTAGAAAAGTCATAAACTTATTATATTAATACCAATTTAATTATAAACTTTTTAATGGTATCAATTTAATCATTTTGGCTACTTTTGGCTAGATATTGTTGTCGTGGACGCTGACCAACCTAAATGGCATGATTAGCACTAATGTAAATAACTTTAATAATATTTTGAATTTATTTATTTATTATTTTCTTTCTTTTACTTTCAAATTTTTTTTTTTTTTCACCCTTCTCCTTCCACTAGTCGGTTGTTGGACCTTGGTGATCGGCCAGAGGCAAGGGTCGACGAGGGCGAGCCTCACCATGGCTGGGTGAGGCTCTACCCTTGCTAGATTTAGCAAGGGCGAGCCTTGCTAGCCCAATGCGAGGTTGCCCTTGTGGCCTCTCACTAGGGCTCGAGCCTCATCGGGGGTTGGGTGAGGTATGACCTCGTTAGATTGGATGAGTTGGCTAGAGGTCAATGAGGTCCGTCGCCTTTGGTTGGTCACTAGGGTCTAGTGATCGGCTAGAGGAAGGGGAAGGAAAAAAAAGAAAGAAAAAGAAACTAAAAAAGTAGAAAATTATTAAAATATTATAAAAGTTGTCTATGTCGGCATCGATCGTGCCACGTAGGCTGGCCAACGTTCATGTTAGCAATATTCGGTCAAAATTAATCGGAAAGACAGAATTGGCTCTAGGTTAGAATATTTAGGATTAAATTGGAACTATTGAAAGGTTTGAGACTAAATTGGTATCAATGAAATATGTTTAGGACTTTTCTAATACTTTTCCTTATGGAAGAGTATCTTGCCTTATGTCTCATTTATGAGACATATTATCAATCGGTTCAAACTAGCTAAGGGGACCAGCGTTTCATCGATTTTCTTTTCGAGCACTCATGATCATTCGATTGAAAGGGACTCGTCGCGTTCGATCATGTCACAGTATATTCGAAGCACAAAACAAGAAAGAACTCGAAAGGAGGGCATGTTCTCCGAAGTTGGTGGAGGGGTACTTGTTTGTTTCTTTGCCTCCGGGGGAAGTAAAAAGTGGCACTGCGGATGGAAGAAAACAGGGTATTCGTGGCCTAAATTTAAGATCCTTCGGTTTTCAATTTTTCGCCCACTCATATTCCCAACCTAATTCTGGAGGATCCGGATCACATGGGATTGGAATCTCGGGAATCGGAATGCCGTGAGAAATCGCAAGTTTCCCCATTATAAAAGGATCTTGGGATGGAACACAATATGATACGACCATATTGAACAATTCAGTGAAAGGGGAATTATATCTGCGCACGTTCTTCTCTTTCATAAGGTTTAGTCAAGTGGATGCACACACATGCTTGGTGGCATCGCATCTTATCTTTCACATGCATGCGATGGAACTATTCACAGCGATCCTCCCGATTCATTGGATTAAGTGTCCAAAAGGAGTACATCGAAGATGAAAGGAAGTTCACTTCAAGGCTTCTTTGATGTTGATCAATGATTTTCATAGATGCTTGAGATTTGAGTTAGATTACACAAGTCACATACGCCTTTTTATAGATTTTTCACAAGAAAAACGAGACGCCTACACCTCCATTTTGGGAATATCACCCAACCTAATCCTTAATTTATTGTATGAATGTCAATTTTAGTGTTAAATTTTTCGATTTTACCATTATAGTCCTAAATATTTGTACGAAATTCCAATGTAGTCTTTTTTGTCGAATTTCACTAGAAGTCACCAACATGATAGTTCAATCATCCTCGGCTGGTTTATGTGGCATGCCACCACGTCAACAACTTATGCTAAAAATTGGTTAGAAAAATTATATTGAAATTTCATACAAAGATTTATGGCAAAATTGGTAAAATTGGAAAGTTTAGGATTGAATTGGTATTCGTATAATAGATTTAGAACTAATTGGACAATTTCTCCGATTTTCAAGTCTTAGGAAAAGTTAAATTGCTTGGAAAGCTCTGCCAAAATAAAGAAATGGCATGCGTGCATAGGGAAGTTTATTGGTAGTTTATGGAGAAATCATATGTATACATCAACTAACCTCTTCATCAAATTTAAAACTTAACGTCACAAAAGTTTCGACATACCATTGCACTCATTAAAGTTAGTAAACAATGCATTTGCATCGGAGACATTGGTTAGATAGCTATAACTTCGATTGCTAACGTCAAGATGGAGTATTGCGGTAAACTTAATCCACTTACTATAAATAGTTTTAAAAGTAACTCGAAACTTTTCAAAGAGCCTACATACTTTTTATAGGACTGAATTTATTTCCTTGGATTCTTTGGAATGAGTCCCGTATTGAAAATTTGACCTAAGAAGCGGTTAATATAACGAATTATATGGGTCAAGTTAAATGAGTTAACCGCTCCAACCCTCATAGATTACCCGATTGGGGACTTCACTCTCCTAAACACATCTTCGAGTTTTTAATTTAATTACTTTTTCTGTTCCACTTCATGTGTGAGCACCAACTCCATTTCAAAACATGATCGATTTATATTATTGTCTAAGTAATCAAATTCATGAGCAAATCCTTCCTCCCACACGTTCTTAATTACTAATTTTTGAAACCATTTCCCTTTCCATGGCGTTATATCTTTGTTGGTAATAATTTGGCGAGTCCTTGTGACCTTCAAAATTCGAAGGAACAGGGGCTACGGGGTTAAAAAGCACACGATGGCTGCTCTAGAGAAAGCCTTTAAATCGAACGGTTTGCAACTGTGGAACCGTCTTTGGGGGATCACGCGAGGCTTCGCTTCTTCTCTTCAATGGATTCTCTCTCCTTGCTGGAAACCAAAGAACTAGTGGGACCATCGTCTTCCAATTCGAGATCTCTCAAGAAAACCCTAATAAAAAAACCGTCCGCATCTCGAACATTAAATGGTTGACCTTTCAGTTTCATCTTTGCCATCCGTTTTTGTAAGTAGTTTCCTTTCACCAATAATAAGATTCTGGCATTAGCTATATTCCAGTCACTGTAAAAAAAAAAAAAAAAGCAAAGAAGAGAAAAAGGAAATAAAAGGAAAGGAAAGGAAAGTGTATGCTCGTCCTAATTTTTTAATTTACTTTATTTTGGCCAAAGAATGTTCTTTCTGAGTCTCTTAGGTACATTGTTGTGCGTTTGCCCTGTGGTGTCGCCGAGTTCAAGACGATGGTGGTAGTTGGTGGTTCATGGAAGTTAATTGCTTCAATGGAGTTGCCCCACTAATTATATGATCACTTGACACTCACCAAACTCGTATATATATATGAAACACTGTTCTCTTCATCCTCGATTACACCTTTCTGCCCCCTCTCTCTCTCTCTCTCTCTCTCTCTCTCTCTCTCATTCTACGCTTCTTAGGTCTATCTTACATCGTTCTCTTTTTTTCTTTCTCCTAGGGAGCACAAAACATAGGGCGCACGCCTTTCGTTTGAATTTAGAGGAGAGGATAAGACTCACAAGCCCTTTTCAGTCAATCCAACCCCAGAATTCCAAGAAAAATGCCCCATAACATGCCTCGATTTTCTTAGGCGACAAAGAAATTATCTTCTCGAAATCTCACTACCAGTGTAAAGCGTGCCTTGGTTTTCCACATCACGCTCCCTCCAATCATTGTTGAAGCATAGCAATCTCTTCTATGTACAGCCTTTGATCTGTCAGATCACATGTTAATGGACTATCTTAGAGAAATGGAAGTTAAGCGAGTTCAAGATCCTCTTGTAGCTAACGTGAAGAAACCTGCAACCTGCGTATGGGTAAATGGGCCTTTGATAGTTGGCGCTGGCCCGTCGGGGCTCGCCACTGCTGCTTGCCTAACAGAACGAGGTGTGCGGAGCTTGATCCTCGAAAGGACTAATTGCATAGGATCTTTGTGGGAACTCAAGACCTATGACCGCCTTCGCCTTCACCTCCCGAAGCAATTCTGCGAGCTTCCCCATATGCCATTCCCCAAAGACTTCCCAACCTACCCGACAAAGCAACAATTCCTTGGCTACTTGTATTTGTACGCCCAACGCTTCGACCTGAGGCCGGTTTTCAATCAAACAGTCACGAGTGCGGAGTTTGATCAAAGTTCACGGTGCTGGCGAGTCAAGAGCTCGGGTCATAAGGGGGAAGAGACCGAATACTTGAGCCGGTGGCTGATTGTGGCGACCGGGGAGAATGCCGAGGAGCTCATCCCACAATTTGAAGGGATGAGCGACTTTGGAGGGCAGATTCTGCACACGAGCTCTTACAAGAGTGGTGAGATTTTTTGTGGGAAGCGAGTATTGGTGATTGGATGCGGGAATTCGGGCATGGAAGTGAGCTTGGATCTTTGCAATTTCAATGCCTGTCCATCTCTTGCTGTTAGAGATTCGGTAAGCACTAATCGGGCTCTCTGTTCCTGTGAAAAACCTAGCAAATTTGTATACCCTTAATATATACAATGAGAAAAAGAGTTTTCCCTTTTCTGGGTATTTTGGATTTGCATCATTTCTACCAAATTTTATTCCAACCAATTATTTGCATCACATAACTTCTTCAAGTTCAAAACAAGAACTCTCTCTTTCTTTAGTAAAGCATGTGTTTACTCCCCAATGACTAGGGTAAACAATTCGATAAGAAACGAAGTTCATTGTCACCGCTGTAAAAGAGGCATCACTTCAGCCATTGCTGTTTGACCCCGCAATCCATAAGCATAAAAAGAAAATGATTACGAAGTGCCTTCTTTCAGCTATATTGGGTTTTCAAAGTAGTATTCTTTTAATCACTGACAAACAATCAAACTGTTATTTAGTGTGGTATGATCTTCCATTAAAAAAGTGTGTTAAATACAGACTTTCTTGAAGTTTGCTTTGCATGCGCAAGATGGACCGCATGTCCAGGAAAGAAAAGGGTTCAGCTTTCAGAGGTTGCAGTAAAGTTAGGGGTGAATAAATGTAATATGCGAGCGTCGTGCCCTGGATCTTTTACAAGCTCATCATAATATATATGTGATCTCATCTTTTTGGACCATTGGTTTTTTATGCTTTTTAAGCGACTTTTTCTTTCTGGAGTGTTTGCAGGTGCACGTCTTACCACAAGAGATGCTCGGAACATCGACTTTTGGCTTGTCCATGTGGTTGCTCAAGTGGCTCCCCATCAGCCTAGTGGATTGGTTTCTACTATTAATGTCTTATTTTATCCTCGGCGACACCGCTAGCTACGGCCTTAATCGCCCGAAGGTCGGCCCTCTCCAGCTCAAGAGCATGTCTGGCAAGACGCCGGTGTTGGACGTGGGCACGCTTGCAAAAATCAAAAGTGGACATGTCAAGGTCGGGTTCCTTACTTCCTTCTTTCGATCTCTATCATAGATGTGATAAGCAAATCCAATTGTTATCCTCAACGTCCTAATTAGTATCTCCAATTAGCATTCATTTGCAATATCAATTCTACTTTTGATGAGAGATGCAAAAAGATTATTGATTTGGCACGGGTTGCAATTGTGTAGGTTTTCCGTGGAATAAAGAGAATACAACGCCATGCCGTGGAGTTTGTTGATGGGAAATCAGAGACCTTCGATGCTATTATCCTCGCGACAGGGTATAGAAGTACTGTGCCCTCGTGGTTGAAGGTCTATACATGCTCTCTCTCTCTCTCTCTCTCTCTCTCTCTCTCTCTCTCTCTCTCTCTCTCTCTCTCTCTCTCTCTCTCTCTCTCTTTCCTCTTCTTTCTATCCATCAATCGAAAATCAAAATCTAGAAATTAACTCTTTTTTTCCTACAAGAATGACAAAAGACCATTGAAAGAGCAATTCCTTTTTCTTTTCTTTTTTGCCATAATTAGGAGGGGGACCTGTTCTCTGAGGAAGATGGGTTCCCAAAGAAGCCATTTCCAAATGGATGGAAAGGCAAGAACGGGCTGTACTCCGTGGGATTCACCAAACGCGGCCTCCTCGGTGCTTCCATGGATGCGAGAAACATTTCTCAAGACATCGGGCAACTGTGGCGTTTAGATGTTGAAGGCATGCATTTCAGGGCTTTGTCTCTTGCAACTCCTCTACATCCCTAAATAGTTGGAATTATAAATCCTTGATTTCATCAATTAGGATCGGAAGCAGCGACGTGTTGCTGATTTAAGTGGGAAAAGAAAAAGACTAGAAAAGGGAGAGAGAGTGAGTGAGAGAATTTTACAAGAATTGATTAAGTTAGTGACATGAAGGTCATTTTCTTTTGTGGCCGGATAGGTGAACCGAAGAGAATTTCGGGGGGGGAAAAAAGAAGAAGTGAAGGAGATTAAATTTCTGAAATTTGTATATGTGTAAATTGTTGTAAGTTTACTGTCCTTTGTTTAGTTAGATATACTCATCATAGATGGGAATGAAAGCTTGGGTGTTAGTGCTGGAAATTTCTGTAGAAGTTGAATTAGATGGTCATTCTTGCTTAAGTATTTTTCTCTTCCACAATGCATTTGAGAGCAATGTATGTACAGCAGTGTCCATTTATATAGATGATCTTATTTTGCACAATATGGGTCTTTGTCATCAACATGTTCCCATCAATTCTAGTGCCTGGAACTATTTCTACATGTTTGAAATAACACAGAAGCTAACCGGGTCTTGCAATTCAATATCAAATGCGAGAGAATGAAATTACAGAGCAATCAAAAAGAAATATTGGACATCATATATTTACGTGATTCGATTCAGTGCCGATGCCTCATTCATCAAGAGAATCAACTACCAAGAAAATTACCATGAATCTAGAGAACTATAGAGCTTACAAATACTCAATAGTTTGCATGTTTTCTAGCCCTAAATTACAATAAAAAGATTCTCAATTGGGTTTACTCATAATCTCTAATAGTGATATCTTCAATAGAATTTCAAGAGAGATACTGAACACTCTAATGGAAACTCTGTGTAAAGTATGAAGAGAAGCCACTTTATTTTGGTTGAACCGAGAACCCACCCCACAAAGAAAGATTTCATTTTTATATGTTCATGTGCGGCTTGCTGACTCAAACTTGGAAACCTTGATTTTCGTAATTTTTTTTTACCTTTTTAATCCAAGAACAAGCTCCACCATGGACTTCGACGACATCTAAAATACCAGCCGGACTTCTATGAGGTCGGGCTTCCGCCATAAACATAAATATAATGATAAGTATACTTATGTTATACGTATAAGCACATGTGTACGGCGTATGACATACGATCTGGAAGCTTCTTCATGCCACGTGTGCGAGGCTTAGACTTCTTATGATTGGTGCTTTTTGTCCCACCTAGAACATTTTGCGTATTTTAAATGAATTAGAGATCATTGGTCAATACCCTTAGGGACCATCCGTTTATCATCTTTTGATGGAAACCGAACGTGAAGGCGTCATTTGGAAGGCGAGGAAAAGCGATTAGGAGTCGGGCAACTGTCCCGAAGGAGTACGTGGCCCTCAGATAATTTTCAGCACTAGACTTACGTATAAGTAAAGGAATGTCATTCATCTTTCATATAATTTCACTTTTTACATTCTACAGATAAAAGAGAATCTCTAATTCCGAGTGCTTTAGATTTAACAGGTGTTTCATAACTCAAGGTACGAGCATAGAGGGCCAAGTTTCTGGAGATCAATAAATCACTCTGCAAGTCTGATGAACCGCTTAACTTCAAGGGTTGTAGTCTGCGTAGGTGGCCTTGATCCAGAATTGTCCGCATGCATTTGGTGGGGTTTGAACAGCCAACTTTCAGTTCTCGAGTTGAAAATTTCCTTACATCCAAATCAACCACACCAACCACGGAAGTTCACATTTAGGGGATCTAAATCTAGCCAGTAGAGGGGAATTTGGTTGTTGGCCAACGTTCACAGGCAAAGGAGGAGAAGACATTCGCCACTTAAACTCAAAGTACAATGAAAGAGAAAAGTCACTCAAAACCCTAAATCCAAATACAAACATTACAAACTAAATCCTGAGAAAATTATTAAAACTATCATCACAAAATTTTTCAATGCATATCAGATCATCATAAAAATCATCACATCGGTATGCAAATTAGGTGGACACACAAAAATTCAAATACAATTAACAGCTACCTTTCGGATGCTCACCCTCGTCATCTTTTTTTTTTTTTTTTTCCCTCACTTACTTTTTTTTTTTGTTTTCTTTTATTGGTCTAATCTCTCTCTATTTTTGCTTTCAATTATTTCAATTTTTGATGGTCTTAAAAACCTTCATGTTATTCACGCCTCATCTTCTAATTATACCATGTGATACTAAATGGCAAAATGAAAAATAATGAGCCTACCCTCAGCTATTAAAGTATATTCGATTTTGTATATATTAATGTACGTAACTTCAAGTAGGATTTTGTCAGAAGTTTGAAGAAATGATAGAATTTTCAATCATTTAAATTTTTCGGGAAGTACATCATATTGATTTGAAATTTAAGATCTTCTTTTGTTTTTATTTAGTCCCTGCAGGATTCATTTGGATATAAACCCGAAGATTTAAAAAAAAAAAAAAAAAAAAAAAAAAAAGAAGAAGTAGGTTTCCAAAAGCAGGTCACCACAAATTGGATTGATGGTGACGGTGCACTTGTGCACCAAGGGGAGATTTTGACGTGTGAATGCAAACTCTCCTGCCAAGAATTTGCCGACCACTAAAAGAAAAAAATTAAAGAATTTCGTAACAACATTTTGTCGTAATGATCTTCTTAACTATTATCTTAGGGCGCGTTTGGTTGTGTTTTTGTTTAAAAATTGTTGGGGAACGAAATAGAAAAAAGTATTTGTTCCTGGGAACAATTTTTGAACAAAAATACGCGTTTGGTAAACTTGTTTAGGGAATAAAAAATAAACGAAACATGTTTGGTAAATTTAGATAATTTTTTTATTTCTTTTATTTTTTCTATTTTTTTCTTTTTTTTTCTTTTTTTCTTTTTCATTTTTTTTTTTCTTCTTTTGGCCGGTCGCCGGCCAAGGCCTTGGCCGGCGACCGGCCGGCGAGGGCCAAGCTCGCCCGGCGGCGGGCGAGGCGCGGCCTCGCCGGCCACCGCTGTGCGAGGCCGAGGCTCGCCGGCCGCCGGGCGAGCTCGGCCTCGTCGGCCCAGGCGAGCTCGAGGCCGGATCCGGGCGAGATCGAGCTCGCCCGGGCCGGCGCGAGGTCGAGCTCGCCGGGCCGGCGCGAGGTCGGCCTCGCCTTGATCCGGCGAGGCCGAGCTCGCCTGCGGCCGGCGAGCCGCGGCCTCGCCGGCCACCGCCGGGCGAGGCCGAGGCTTGCCGGCCGCCGGGCGAGCTCGGCCTCGCCGGATCTCGGGCGAGATCGAGCTCGCCCGGGCCGGCGCGAGGTCGGCCTCGCCATGGGCGGGCGAGCTCGAGCTCGCCCGCCCATGGCGAGGCCGACCCTCGCCCGCCTACGGCGAGCCTCGGCCTCGCCGGGGACGCGAGCGTCGGCCTCGCCGGGGGCGGCGAGCCTCGCCGTGGCCGGGCGAGGCCGCCGGCCCCCTCGTCGGCCGGTCGCCGGCCGTGGCCGAGGCCGGCGACCGGCCTCGGCCGTGAAAGAAGAACAAGAAAATAAAAGAAAAAAGAAAAAAAAAAAAGTGTTTCTGATTTGTGTTCCAGAAACAAGAAACAAGTTTTTTTTGTTTCTTTGCGTTTTTTTTTGTTCAGGGAACAAAAAGAATAAAAAAAGGAATGTAAACGCACACAAACGCGTTTCTGTTCCTTTTTGTTCCAGGGAACAAAAAAACAGAAATTTTGTTCTGGGAACGTAAACAAGTTGCAACCATGCAGGCCCTTAGTGACACTTGCTCGGCAATCAATTAAGATTTTTTTTTTTTTTTTTTGCAGTTTTTTATGCACCAGTCATCTTTATATTATGCGACCAATGACTTAAGATATTGTAATATAACACCTGAAATACTTAATCTTTTCAAATCGTGCACTTTTCTAATTTTCAAAATGTCTTGATGTAGTGTTTTTTTTTTTTTTTTTTTTTTGTCCCTACTTTAATTAACTCAATTAGTTCTCTATGGATACATGGGAACAAGGTCCTTATTAGAGAGAATACCTCGACGTCATGTAGAAGTTATTTGTTATATGGTGAAAGTCGGAAGGAACTAAGAAAGCGAGGTTGATTGAATTATCAAAGCCATTCAAGTAGCAAATATAACTCCCTTAAAAGAGAAGATTACATGGACTATTATTCTAAACATTGGCAGTAGAAACAATCATCTTAGAAATAGGATTTTGGCTGATAATGTGTAAATAGTTTTTAATAATTGTAAATAAATTCAACTCACTAATAAGTGAAAGTTTCAAAGTCATTGCTTTTTGGATAAATATTGTTTTACACAAGCAATATGCCTTATATATTAACTGTTTAGGAGGGGATACACATAAAAAAAAACTTTATAACAAATGCATACAACCTTTCACAAAAGCTAAAGGACATCCTTTTTTTTATAAGAAGGCACATCAACAAGGGAAATCGGTTGTTTTCATAGATACCGTTGTCAACAAGCGTGCATTCAAAAATGATAGAGAGGGGTCCTAATTGATGATACAACGCCGCAAATAGTTGGCACCTTCTTTGAAATATTGTTGACATTTAAAACAAAAATAAATATCATGTCCTTCTCCATACCACTGTTTAAATCTTTCACAAATCATTTCCTTTTTTTGTTGACTGAAATGGTTGACTAGTGAAGTGGATCAAAATGAGTGGACGGTCCATTATTGCATTGGTTTGGCTAATTGCTAAACTGGAGAGCCGAGAGTGAGCTGAGAGAGGTTTGTCGTTGGGAGTTATATGCCTACCAAAGTCAAGTATGGCTAATCATTGGATTGGCTTGAGATGAGATGAAAGCAACTCAAGCCTGGGAAGGGGAGAGAGATTGAGACCATCAACGTCAAAGAGCTTCTTCTTGGAAAATCCCATTATTTTAGGACCAAAAAATGGGTCCTACTAATTATTGCCTGCCCCATAAGATATCTTTTGGGTCCACGGCTTCATCAGCTACTACCGTCTAACACTAATTTCTTCCTCACTTTTCAATCGATTTTTTCTTTTTTCTTTTTTCTTTTTTCCTTCTAGGCTCGCTAGATGAGACTTCAAGATACGACGAAAAACCATCAATCAGATGACTCAAGATACTGTTAACTGCACTAATTGATGTGCTTTTGCAGCAAAAATAAGTACATAATTTCTTTACAGTCCAGAATTTGTCATCGAAAAGTAGGACAGCCTATGTATATGATCTCAAGTTATCATCCTATTTAAATGTTGTCATGTAACGATTTCGTGGGTTACGTTGTTTTGACGTGCTTACAACTGGGCGTGTCCGAAAGTCTAGCTCATGAATAGCAGATGGATCATACATGCGATTTAGGAAACTACTCAGTCTGGACTCTTTTTTCTGAAGTCTTGAAACATCATCTGGACTCAAGAAAGCAAGCTCGAGCTTAAAACAAGCTGTGTCTTTCATAGTGGGTGCCGCCTCCACCAATTGCAGTCACCGAACTGCCCAGCGAGCGATTGAGGTAAGAGTTGTTGGTTCATCTGTTCTATAAGCCAAGTGTATATTTCGTCGAAAAACGCTTGAAAACGCCATAGCTGTCCCCTGATATAGAAAGCAACCCCCTTCGCTCTCTCTCTCTCTCTCTCTCTCTCTCTCTTAGCCCTACAAAAGATGTGTGCTGCATGGTCCAGAGGCACGTGACCGTCCTTGGCGCCATTGCATGTCGAAACCCTGGCTCTGCATTGACCTGGAGGCCTTAAGGCGAGTGCGCATATGGCGTTCATGCTCGTTCCCAGCTCCCCTTTGGTCCCATCCCGATATGTTGATGGGTTTACACGAGGTGCTTTTATTCAATGTGGTCCAACAGGGGAATTTATTAGGGTTATACGGCTAGTCATACCAATCTTGGGGGTTTTCTATAATTCCCGCGCTGGACCATTCCCTGCTACTGCAGATTAAATGCGTCGCCTCATGAGCTTGACGTCGAGATGGACGATGTGAACTCTCTATATTCTCTTTGCATATTCTTTTTGTTGAATGTCGGCAAGTCAGTGACATGATATGGCTTTAGGGTTTTCTTTCCCCTGCTTAGGATTGCCATACAATCTCAATTTTAGAGAAAATTACCAAAAAAAATTCTAAATTTATAGCATGTGTGCCAACTCAGTCACAAACTTTTCAATTATATCAATTCAATTATAAATCTTTCAATCGTGTCCATTAAGTCCTAAACCTTTTGAAGATTTGTTAATTTAGTTATTTTGTATATATTATTTTTGTTAAATGTCGGCAAGTCAATGACACGACATGGCTTTAGGGTTTTCTTTTCCCTGCACAAGATCACCGGAGTCATGAAGTATATGCACTCAATTATAGAGAAAATTACCCAAATAAATCACAAATTCATTGCATTTGTGTCAATTTAGTCCCAAATTTTACAATTGTGTCAATTCAATCCTAAACTTTACAATTATGCCAATTCAATCCTAAAATTTTTCAATTGTGCCAATTTGACAATTTCCAAACCTAAACTATTCAATTATGTTAATTTACTCTAAAATCTTTTGACGATTTGCCAATTAATACATTAGGATCAATTTGGGTCAGAAAATACTGATATGGCAATTTAATCAGTGTCGATCATCTTATGTGACATGATCAATATTCACGTGAGTAATTTTTTGCATTTTTTAAAACTTTTGTTTGAATATATATTTTTTACTTTTTTCTTTCCATTTTCTTTTCCAAATTTTAGCCGACAAGGGTTTGAAGGTTGTTGGCCAACCCTCACTAGCCATAGGTGAGGACTTGTGACCCTCACTTGGTTTAAGTGAGGGTCATAGCCCTAGCTTGGATCAAGGCGAGGGTTGACACCCTTGCTAGCCAAGAGTTGGAAAAAAATGTAAAAGAAAAAAGAAAAAAAGAAAAGGAAAACTAATTTAAAAAATTCAGAAAAATTTTTAAAATGACAAAAATTTGTCTACGTTCATGCCGGCCTTGTCACATAGTACAGTTGGCACTGACTGGATCGTCTCGTCAGTGTTTTCTAGTCAAAATTTGTCAGAATGACTAAATTGACAAATCGTCAAAATATTTAGGACAGAATCGGTACAAGTGCAATAAGTTTAAAACGTTTTTGATAATTTCTCCCTCAATTTTAGATAGAATCTATTTATTATGAAGAAACTACTTATTAAGAAAGCAAACATGTTTCTTGAGGTTAATAAATGCAAGATCGACTATGGGATATTTTCCACCGACTGTAGTAAAGGATAGTGGTCTTAGCATGAATTGGCATTTCTATTAATCACGTTTGGACCCATCTATCAAGTAGGTGGACTTGAAGACTGACCAACCATCGAAGTAACAATCACCATTTAATAGAAACCATGCGAGAGATTTGGTCTTACATCACCATCATCATGATCTTTTGGAGCTGATGTCGCCCTACATATTCATATCTGACACGCAATCATTATAATTATATCTAATTCCATGGAGTTAAGTTTACTGGGTAAAGCATTTTGGATTTTAAGCCTAAATAAAGGGTAAGGTCTCATATTTGATTCTTAGTTGGTCTCGTTTATTAATGCCAAAACTTGAGGAAGTTCCATGCGGAGTCGTTGTTCCAATCATGGATGATTTGTCTTTAACTAGATCGAGCACATGTGCTTAGATCAAAATGAGAGTTTATTTTAGGTAGCAACCAGAGAGATAACCAAATATTTCCTTAACTTTAACTATAATATATTGCATCTTAAAATATCTAGATAAATAATGGGATTCATTTTGTTATAAATTCAGGTTTTATGAGAAGTAGTAGCCTGACTGGTATAAGATTTCAAATCTATTGGAATATGGAGTGGAAGTCCAAAACCTTCCTAGGGTGAGATTATAAAAAAGAAGCCTAATTCTGAACTCATTAACTCCGATAAAAAAGAAAAAATAACTCATCCAATGGACCCCTATCTTCTTCTCAAAAGCTTAAATGATTAGTTATGTTCCAACTTGAATATATCAATTGTTTGACCTTACACTAACATGTCTTTCTTATGCTTAATGTTAGGAGTACGTGGTAGAAATCTGGTGCCTTTTTCCGAGGAGATCGCAGAGAGGGAGTCCAAGTTTAAGCCTATCAATATGTCTAATTGAACCCATATTCACTTAAAAGCTTACCAAGGAGTTATAGTGTTAGGCCCACTCCCCTTTAATTGAGGTATCATTTTGCATCAACTTATGGGCCTCTGATACCACACCACAACACTCACCTACCCGGAAGTTGTAACCATCAGCTCTAATACCATTTTGTTAGGAGTGCGTAGTAGAAACCCGATACCTTTTTCCAATGTATGGCCAAGGAGGAGCCCAAATCCTAGTCTGTCAATATGTCCACTTGAACCCACCTTTACTCATAAGTTTAAGCTAATGAATTATGAGTCAATTATGATATGTTAACTACTTTACACCACATTAATTTTCCAATATAGGATTCTCTAACATAACTCATTCATACGTGCATCCTAACACTTAATACCCTCACAAGTATATCTCCACAAAATCGTTTATCAAATCAATGTGGCACAACACCCCTCTTAAATTTATCCCGCTTGTTACTCCTATATTTTTCAAGGGTATCTTATTAATGTGGCAATGTTTCCATGGTACTTTTCAATGTGCGGGATCAAATGCCAAGGGGAGTACTAATAAATATAATAGATGTAAGTTGTAAGTCATTTACTAATAATTTATGCACTCTTCACACGCTCACTAAACTCCCAAGAGGTTGTCTAAATGATGAAGTGCTTGGTGGTACAGATGAAGTATATTTCATGTTTTAATCACGGCGAGTCCCCCTCAGATAAACCTTATGAGTCATTCATGTCACTTAATGAGTTGAGTCATATTTGGCACATATTGGTAATGCGTCTTGCATATTTCAAGGGATAAGTTATCTTGCATCCACCGGCTAATCACAATCCATTAAATTTCTACATTTAGACAGAAGCCAACTTTGTCATCCTTTTGACGGCAGGGCTAATCACATAATTAGTAATTACGTGTGAAACCACTTCCGTTTATCTTTGAGCGAAATTAGGGAAGCATTCGGTAATTCAACCAAGAGTTATCTAATCGCTGCTCCAGTGGGAAAACGACGAAGGGGGGGTAAGTACAAAGAGGAAGTGCGACTTTATTACGTGGTATTGACAAGGGCAACTCATGCAGGCGCGATATTTTTCTCCAGTCATGAAGATGACTACTCCTTAAAGAGGGTGGGAGAGAGAGAGAAAGCGCATCGCCCGTTCAGAAGATTCACCTTACACTTTTGATTCGGATCTTGCAAAGCATTCCACATGAACCCAAGGAAGAAAAAAAAGTTACATCGATCCTCGGACCGCCAATACATTAGCCATTAGAAGCCGTTGTATAATCCATCACGCAAGCTGAAGCTGCTGTGTACCGACATAGTACTAATGTGGTCGGTAATGTCGCCGGACGGTATAGAGTGAATTAGGCGATTCAAGGACCAATCTATCAACCGGGGATCTTTAGTGCGGCCTCATACCGTACCTCCATGACTGTTCGTTTTCGACCTATGGACCACCCACTTGGGCGACCCGTCTTTCATCAATCATATGAACATCTTTCCCTCCACGTGTTGGGGAGTCTCTCATAGAAGTCCGGAAGATCTTCGGGGACGATACTCTTCTCTTTCTTTCTCTCCTCTCGTGCAGCAACATCCCGATCTAGCTCTCGGAGACTGCGGGAATCTTAGTACTATTGAGCGAAAAAGAGAGGTGATGTGATCTGAGATGCAACTTATAGAGCATAGTGGTTTTGTATCTTTATCAGTCCACGAACCAAAGGCTGGAATCTGACAAAAAGAAAGACCTCCCTACTGTGTGCACAACAAAGCACAGAAATCATTTCATTGGGGGGTTTTCCTTATATGTTCCGATTAAAATGAGGGTAAAAAAGGGATCAAGCACTTAAAAACGATATAGTTTGGAACTTTGCGTAAATGAAATATAGTATGAATGATGTCCATGTCTGTAACCAATCAAATTAGAAAATTGATTGATTCAAAAAATGCCTCTTATCAGAAATAGATGTGATGGCGAACTAATTACATCACTCCCTATTAGTACTCACTTATTTCAAAGTAGATCAGAAATAGATGGGGTGGCAAAAAAATTACATCACTCCTTATTGGTACTCACTTATTTCAAAGTAGATAAGCTTGCTACGCGGAAGTCCACAACAAAAGGCCATCACGTATCATACTCTCCGGCTCAATCATTAGTCGGAATTCAACCATCTCAGAGCGTAGACACAGAGGATCAGCACTGAAATTTTTGGGATAGCATCCTATGATTGATGGACAAAGACCTGGATCGGACAGAAGATTTCGGTGACTTCAAGGGTGGAAATTGTCGTTTAGGAGCTGGAATTTGAAAGGAATATCGAGGGCATCTTCTCTCGGGATATATGCTTTGAAAACGTCGCAGTTAAGTCCATTTGGGGAAGAAGACTTTGAGGCCTTTCCAAGATTCCTCGTTAATCTCAAATGGGTTTTATCATCATCCTGGCGATCCATTTCGAGAAAAAGATGCCCCAATAGGCAATATTTTCCGTACTCTAGGATCCGTCAGCTACGAAATCTCCTCCCATTTGGGCTCACTACATCCATATTGATTGGATAAAATCAAGTTCTCTTTCTCTAACTCGGCTAGGCCATCCCCTTCACCTTTAACAGGATTTGCCGCGTGTCGATGAGTTGTGTTGTGTTGGTGATGAAGCCTCTTTGGATTTGACTTGAGGGACTTTCCCGAGAACATGGGCCGAGAGAAGTCGAATCTTCAATTATGAATCCTAGGATCCATTTGTTTGAAAAAACTGTTTCCAAAAATTTATTTTCCGACTTTCCGGTATTTGGATAACTGATCTACATAAAACATTTTACTTTGACTCAAAATAACAAACTTAAATTGGGAGAAAACAACATTCTTTTTTGGCAAGAACAAAATCACTTTCTCTAAATTATCAAATAAGTGAAAAATAACCATTTTCCTAAAAATATGATATTCATGAAAATTAATCTATTTTATCATGAAATTTTCAATGAAATAATGCTTCCTTGAGTCCAAAAACTTATCATGATCAACCCAATAGATTAACATATTCATCCTATCACAAGGCATTGATAGCCCAGTTCACACTTACACCTTCTCAAAAGTGAAAAGCAAATATTTTATATACGCGGAGAATCACAAATATGAAGTGATTTAGAAAAATAATTTAGGCCATGCCAGTGATTGCAAAATTTAATGGTCTGTTTAAGTCGAATTCTACTTTTTGTTTTTTACTTCTTGTTTAATATGAATCACGAGGCTCGTGTACTTTGACTTTTTTTAAATCTAAAGCTCTCGAAAGTTTCGCAAGACACAAATATTGATACCGAATTGACATATTATTTTTTAATAATTTTTAAAAATTTGTGTAAAATTTCAAATTTTGTTTTTAGAACAAGAAAATTGCTTAATTTATTGGGTTAAAAACCTGAAAAATCTAAAACCGGTATACGTGAAAAATGATAAATTTACCTCAAACTATCTTTTTAACCGTAAAAACCCCAAAACGGGTATACCCGTGAAAAATTTATACCAATTGGCCATAAAAAAAATATAAATAAATAAATAAATAAATAAATAAAGAACTCCAAACTTGTATACTTACGACAAGTTTATCTCAAACTAACTTATTCGACTACCAAAAATCTCAAATTGATACATTTGTGACAAACATACCCTCTGTTAAATTGGATTAATACCATAAAAAAATCACAAAAAATGTATAAATGTGACAAATGGAGTATAAAATCCCAAACTAATACACTGATCAACTGTCACGTGTCATTCAACTTAACAATTTAATAGTAAAATTTAACAGAAACTAATATATGGTAAATTTGTCACAAGTGTTCGTAAAATTCTAAACACAAGTGCACTTGTTGAACAAAAAGCATCGTCCCATGGAGATCGATGATTAATAAACCAATTAAATACTAAAATAGACTAATTCTAAAATTTATCTAATAGATTAAAATATAATTAAGAATAAATTAAAAACGAAATTTGTAGACTAAGCGCAGTAAATCAATCAGATAAATATGTTGGAGTATCCGATTTCACCATAACCACTAGATATAAATTTCAGATTGTTATGAGTACAAGAACGATATCAAACATGTGATAGCGGAATTTCCTAATCAATTTACTATGTAATCTCTAGGTATAACAAACCTACTTAGTTTATTAATTCACTATATCTCTATGTGAATTAAAATAAACATAAGTGCATTAAAAATTATGAATATTCCCGGCTTATAATGAGTCTTTTGGATCACCTTATCACCGAAAGCTACACAAATAACGCGGTATATTTCTATCTACGTTTAATTCATGGTTATATATTATAATGAGCAATTGCATATTATTACTTCTCAATCTCAAACATGCACATCAGATCATTCAAGTGGTGGCCAGTTACTCAAAAGCATTAAACACAATAATATATAATTCACATGAATGAAATCAATTGTAAATTTGTCACGGGTATACCGGTTTGGGGCTTTTATGGTTAAAAAGATAGTTTTGGGTAAATTTATCATACGTATACCGGTCTTAGAACATAGTAGATAAAAAAGTGAAAATAAATATCAAACCTAGCATCTTGAATCAAAAAATAAGAATTTTGTTACCACTTTGATCTTCTCTTCAAAATATTTAAAAAACTCTCAGAAGAATGAAAAAAACGATCTAACAAAAACTTCTCTCTCGCTCTTCATGTTCTCCTTTTCAAAAGATATATCTCGGATATCTATCTCCTAACGCTTATAGATAACATTATGGAACAAAATCAAGAATTTCTTAATTTGATATCCATCTTCCACTCCTTTTCAAAAGATATATCTCGGATATCTATCTCCTAACGCTTATAGATAACATTATGGAACAAAATCAAGAATTTCTTAATTTGATATCTATCTTCCACTGCTTTTTTTATTTGAATTCCTGATATTTTTCATTCTTTTCCTTATCTTCTCAATATTTCATTAGTCTGCATAAACAAGGAAAATTCAAATAATCAGAAGAAAATTCAAATATTTTCTCACGGATATTACATTAATTGCTGCCTAAAATAGGTAAAATAACTTTATTTTCATAGAGTTATCAACAAGTGTACCAGTTTAGGGTAAATTTGTCAAATGTGTACCAGTTTATGATTTTTTTTGTGGTAAAAATATTGATTTTTGGTAAATTTGTCACAAATATACCAGTTTATGATTTTTCAAGGTATTAACCCTAATTTTTATAAATGTAAACAACCTGTATGGCTATGCACGAAGACCACATCGGCAGGCATGATTAATTATGCCATTAGTTGCATTTCAGATACTTCATCGATGAGCCTAAGAACATGATAATTTGCATATCAAGAAAAGAGAATGTTGTATTGATCATGTTGATAATAGATGGTGTTTTTCCCTAATAAGTTTGCGAAGAACCCCCATTTTTCCAGGAGATTGCCATCGTTGATTATGAAATAGAAGGATTTAAGCGATCACAGTGATACTTCGATTTCTAAGAGACTTAACTTATTGTTCCTTGACGTACCATCATGCAAATCTAACAATTCCTATTACAAACTTAAAAAAGAGGCAATCTTTTTTTTTTCTTTTCGGTATGAAAAGTTTAGGACGATGGGAGGCTACCCCATGCCAAGATCAGGCCGTATTACGAGCTTAGAAGGTCTTATAATGGATCAAATCACCCATCAAAATGGACTGTTAGCAGCATGATTCAAATAAGGACATGATGTGCGGAAAGTTCCAACCTTCCAACAATCTTTTTATTTAAGCTGAATACAAAGGGAACAATGAGAATTCACTTATAAGTGTCCTGACCCCTAAAAAGGAAAATGAAAAAGAAGAGAAATGAAACTTAAAGTTTTCCTCAAAAATAAAAAAATAAAAGAGAGGAGTTAATGGGCTCTTTGTGCAATAGGCCTCACATAAGTAATCTCACTACTTGAGTCCTCGAATGTTTTTCACAAGTTCGGACGGGCAATAGGCCCGTTATCTATATTGTTGGGCCCAGGCAAGAGTTTTGGAACCAGCAGCGAGAAATCCGTGTACATATTATATATAGTGTTGTAGAACAAGTCTACAAATTCAAAAATGCATATAAAACTGAATTAGAAAATGGAGAAAATCAAACAGAAAAAAAGGAAGCAGAGAAATATAGATTGAGGCAAGGCACTTTTAAGAAGCTTTCTTCAAGGTAGTTATTTTTCTAGTACAAGCAAATGGTTTCGATAGACGTACTAGCTCAATAATACAGTGTCTCTAATGAGAATGCAAAATCAATGCACTTCAAAGTGTTCTTCAACCACGAACTCAAACGCATAAATTCAAGAGATATATGATATGGTGGAGGAGGAGAAGAAAGTTCACATATTTGGATTTGCCATTGTATTTTTTTCAGCCTTTCTTTTTTTATCTATTTAGACATCTAACAAAGTGAATGGGTGTGTTAAAATTTGGGATAACTTCAAGTATTGAATTTCCCCATAAAATCAAAGGGTGAATCTCTTCGATGCATCATGCCTTTTGGACCAAAAATCGTTTCTAAGAGTTGTACCTTTTGGGGAAAAAAATATTGTTCCTTGCACCAAATACAACGATGGCATTATTTCAATTTCACAACCCATTCGGTCAACTAAAATTTGACCAACCCATTTTATTGCTTCCTTTTCTTTTCCTCCAAAATAAAATGTGTATAACCAAACGCAATGGAAAATATAAAAGTCATTGGCAACAAATATTATTAGCAAATACATCAAAGATATTTATATATATACAACATATGGTCTTATGATGATAATGACATTAAGCATAATAATGGCCAACCAGTATTGACGTGGACTTTTTATAATATTAAATATTTAATTTTTAAAGTTTTTCTTTTCTTTAATTTCCCCCTCCATTTGGGGCTGGGACGCCCTTGCTGACACTAGGCGAGCGTGTTGCGGCACTTGTTAGCTCTGAGTGAGGATCGTGATGCCCTCATAAGATCTAGCCAAGCGAGAGCCACGACGCCGTCGCTTGTAGCGATGAGGATCAACCGACAACCCTCGGTGGCCTTGAGTGGAGAGGAGAAAAACTAAAGAAAAGAAAAGTAAAAAAAAATTATAAAGAATTTTAAAATTATTAAAATATTTTTTAAAAAGTCCATGTCGACGCCTGCTAGCCAAAATATGCGGATGGACTAAATTACCACAAATGAAAAATGTTTAAGGCTGAATTGACAAAAAAAAAAAAGATTTAAGATTGAATGGACAAAAAAAAGGGTTTATGACTAAATTGATAGGATTACAATAGATTTAGGCCTTTTTGGTAATTCTCCTCTATTGCATGAAGGCTAATTGGGTTTAAAATTTTCAATTTGGTCAATTTAATTCTCAACCTTTTAAAGATTTGCCAACAAACTCCTTCCCGTTATACTTGGATGGAAATAACTGACGTGGTGATTAGCTAGCCTACTTCGCATGATCGAAGTTGATGTTGATAATTTTCACAATTTTTTTATTAAACAAATTATATATATTCAGAAAATATTTTTTTAAAATTGCAAAAAAAAAAAAAAAAAAACGTTCACATCAATCTTGGTTGTGCCATGTAGTGGCCAGCAACTATGTTAGAATTATTTGACTAATTGGTCGAAACGACTAATTAGCAAATTGTCAAAAGATTTGAGTCTTCATTGACAAAATTAAAAATTTTATGACTAAATTGACCATTGTACAATAGGTGTAAAACTTTTTGAACAAGGATCGTGAGTTTGGTGGACCGACAGATTGAATGTTCCAAATGCATTTGAATATGTGAACCTTGTGGATACAATAGTCTATTCTGAGCATAGTGACATTGCTTTAGTCATATGCATAGTTCGCAACCGTGCTTTTTGTCTAGGAGAATAAAGTCTTATGGACATTCCGAGAGTGTCGTAGAATGGAACCCATACTCTCTCGCATTGATAGGTGATAATCCTGAAAATCCTTATCCTGACCCTTCAAAATGGTATAAAGCATTCCTCACAGAAATGATCGAACCTCAGCGGGCCTAGCTGGGCGAGCCGTGCCAAGAAGGAAGTAGATCACCACGCTTGACTTGCCCGTTTGCTCTGAGGATTTGAAGGGCTGCCGCGCCCATGATTAGCTCTCTATGATCGATTTGATTGATGTATGGTCGCTTTTCAAATCTACATACACATGCGCTAGGAATGAATGCGTATACGACGCACGTATATGTAACATCGGTGGCATTGCAAAGAGAAACAATTTGAATATTGTTGCAGCTAGCTTTTTATCACTTGGTCAATCCATTCCAATTTATTCCAATGTGGTTTTCACCAAATTACGTAGTAAAATCCCGTATCTTATTGCGTGCGTAGAGAACGCTTGTCTAGTGGCGGACTCCAAAGAAACCGCCCACGCTATGGAGGCAAATCTATATGAACAGATCAGTAAAATTACGATGTACAACCACATTCAGGAGAAAAGACTCCAGAAAGAATTTGAGGACATGCAATTTCTCGAGCAGGAATTGAGGGTAGCTGTTGATGAGAATATGTGAACCTCAAGTGAAATAGCCATGGCAACAACATGACCAACCCCAGTTCATTTCTCCTTTCTTCGTCATCTTTGCCATATATTCTGATGGGACCGAAAGGTGAAAGTTAAGAAGCATCATCTGCTGCGGACTTGGCCTACCTGAGCTGTCGGCGTCAGCACCCCGAAGAACTCGCTGTACATCTCGGTGAAGAACTTGTCAACGATCTCGACATATGCCGGGCAAGTGAGGAGTGAGTAATAGTGAAGGACCTCTTCGATGTCTAGCACGTGATCGATGTTGCTCATGTCCATCTTCTCCAGCTCCTTCAGCTTCTGTGCAATCAAGCCACTCCTCGCCTCCCTCACACTTTTGGAACGTGATGAGCCCTCTCTCCTCTTGTCATAGGAAGAGCTGCTTCTCACCATCTTCTTGCCTGGGAATTCTCTCCTCTCTCTGTGATCATTCTTCGATGGAGTTGTTGGCTTGGACAAGGACAGCTTCGTAGGAGGATTCTCTTCATGGGTCGCCTTTTCTTGAACTGTGTCCATGAACGTGGCGGCCCTGTCCTTGCCTCCCTTCTTTGCCTCATGACGGTTGCTGTTGTTGGAGTCCCATCGGTCGGTGAAGTCGGCATAGAATTGGTCCAAGTCCTTGGAGGGAGGAGGGTACACAGTGCTTCCACCGGCGTTGGAATAAGGGTTGACGAAGGGGTTCGGTGTTTTCGGCAGCTTTTGGTAATCGCCGCCAGAGATGAAGGACTTGAAGCTCTTTAGGGTTCTCTGGAAGAACTTCCTGGTGTTGGAAAGGGAGTTCCTGAGCAGCATATTATCGATGCCCTCGCCTTTAATGGCGGACTCGGTGCCTGTCTAAGTGAGATACGACCCTTCCCTTGCGCCTGCAGAAAACTAGAAAGAAGAAGGGAGATAGAAAAATTCTCCAATATGGCCTCTCGCTCTGTCTATCTATGTTATGCTGTTTAGCTGGTGGTGAAGGGTTTCTTTATAGGGACAAAACTGAAAGTAGTTCTTGTACCTCCTTCTTCGGCTTCCATTTCATTTTGGTTCTTTTGTCTGGACACGCTCCTCCTCCTCTTCTCCTTCTCTTCTCTTCGTCCCCACTTCATTAATAATTTCTCCGGCCATACGAATGAAGAGGCGAGAGAGAAGAGAGAGAGAGAAGTGAAAAAGGTTGTGACCGTTTAATCAAAATGGAGAAAGGCTTTTCTTTACTTTCACTTTGGAAGATGGAGTTGGTGTGTAGCCCCTTTAGGAGAAAAGGAGGGAGCGGGTGTTGCTGGTGGGTGGTTGAATTGAATCTCTCAGACCACTACTTTTCATTCACTTTTTCATTATTGTTTTACAAATTCGATTCCCTAAAAGTACATATTGTTCCCATTATAACTATATAACTTATCGTGAGGATAAAATAGTGAGAGGAATGTGCAAAAGAACCTATGAAATTAATATGATCACATAGATTTTAAGATGAATATTAAGGTTTATAAGATTAATTTCGCTATTCCATGTTCTAAAATTTTTAAATCAATCAATATAAAATAGGTTTCCGGGCAGGGCAAATTCCCGGCACAACTAGGAACCTGCACCCACCTAGTCCGTAGGGGGTTGATCTTTCGTGTAGGTCTTATTTGACAGGTCCTCCCGTCCAAGTTGGTACTGAAAAAGCTAAGTAGATAAACATGGAGTAGCAACTATAAAAGCTGACTAATCTTTCATGATGCGAGGGTGCCGCGAAGTGAACGTCAATGAAAAGATAACCGGCTTTCCTCAATGGTGACATATTTCGATTGTAATGAGCACCTTTTTCGTTCTAGAGCCAAATGACAATGGCAATTTCAACTTTTTAAGGGTTTTCAATTTCATTCTAGCCTTTTAATCCTATCGAAAAGGTACCTAATATCTTGAATTTGTTTTAAATCTATGTCCGGTCCCGTAAACGTCTTGTCTGTGAGAGGGAATAAGTCCCTCCAAAATTCCAATTTTACCCCTAAGGAGAGAAGATTTATCTCGGTTTATTTTTCAAGGAAGTATATTCAAGAGAGAATAATTAAACATATGCATAATCCAAGGGAGAATACTGTAGGTCATATCAGTCATTTTTTTTTACTTATAAAAAATATTTTTGAACCTTTTGGTATGAAGAGGAAAGGAAAAATTATGTTCTTCAAAAATTTGTAGTGTTAATTGCAATGCTATAAATACTTAAGGTGAAAAATGGAAATATATATAACCAAAATCAAATTTTGGATGAAGTCCAATCTTGGGATGGACATAAATATGATTTCGAAAGATGGATTTTTCTTTTCTTTTGAGTAAACTGATGATTAAATTTGAAAGACGAGAAAAGATGAGGGATTTCGTAGCTATTCAGCCTTTTTTTCAGTCGTGTGCACAATCAATTGGGCATTCTCGAGCCAAAGAATCAAACCAAATTGGCAACAGAATTCAAACACAACGTAAATTGAAGGGAAACCAAGATTAGAGAAGTCTCCAATAGACGATGATCATCTGGTCCCCACCGAGTAGTGAGCGAATGATATTTTCCGGATCCGACAGAAGCATGAGCTACGAAAATTGGGGCGATAATGGGATTCCGGGCAGCCCACATTATAATGCAATCATCCCGCAAATCGCGCAGTCCCTGAAGCTGCACCGACTGGATGGACTCACGGAAATGGATTGATGGACCAGAAGCTAATGTAGCTGAAGATAAAATAAGGGGGGCGAAAGGTCCGCTTTTTGCCAGGATGCATGAAGTGTATGTACGCATATGCTCTTTGAAAAAGTCTTGTGAATAGATAAAGTTCATTTTCTGAGCATAGTGGCATGTTTTCCTCCTTGTCTTTTCCTTTTCCCGAGACCATGACTTTTGCTCATAAACGTTGAGATTTCCTTTTTCGAAAGTTGATTTCTTGGCCATCTTTTTCCATAGAATAAGTTTTGCCTCCTCTATGTCACCAAAGACGAATTATTTAATGAGGCATACCTGGTCCCAAGAACTTATGTAATTGGGACGCAAGGAGTAAAGCGATTGATTATATGCACCATTGGATCCCAACTTCGAACGGTCGTGCTTTAAATTGTGAGAATGTTTGAAATTTTCTTTGATTCAAACTTTCTTTTTCTTTATTTCATGCTTTCTAGCTATTTGTGAAGAATTCCAGGAGCCCCGGCTCAGAGATTGAGGCTCAGGTGGAGCGCTAGTCTTGGATCTCAGTCTTGTTGTGCTGGGCCCTAGCCAAGGTTGATCAGGGTCGATGACAGCCACAGGTGGTTTTTCTTTTTCTTTTTTCAGGATAAAGGCTGCCGCCAACATCAAGGGTAGTTGGGCTCACAAACTTGAGCCACGAGAGATAAGGGAGGGAAGAAATAGAGAGATTGAGGCTGTGGCTTGGTCGATGTGGAGTCTAGTGATGGTTTCGTCGAATATAGCGGAGTCGAGTCGAGTGGTGGTAGTGGAGGTGGCACGAGTTAAGGCAACGCAGAATAGATGGGGTAGCAGAGGGAGTAGGATGAAAGCTTAGGATTTTTCTCATAGGTTGGTATTGGATTGTTGTACGACAAGACTTAACGGTCGATAAAATGGAAACAAGTGATGAGATTAATATAGGTGTTGTACCTTGCTCAAATGATAGGCTCCATATCTAATAAATCCAAGATGGTATTTATTGAAATGTCATGGATAATTTCCTAGCATGATAACTGCATTTTATAGTCTAAATATTATATAAAGCAAAGAGAACTTCCTACTCTCGAGGGATTACAAACCTTTTTTCCTTCCCATAATATCTTCAATTGATTATTTTATAGATATTTCATTTATCGACAAGTGAATAAATGAAAATTTCTAATCGATTATTTACATATTCCAATTCCAGAATTTTATTTTTCAATCTCGCGCACAACCATGCGGAACATGAATTCAAATCTTGCAATATTTTTCTCTTTCTTCGCTTAAACATATGCACTCTGTTCACATATTGACAATAGTTTCTTCCATTAGTTACTAATTTTAATATTTTATAATAGGATCGAAATCTTATGAGCATCAATTTTTTTTTATATAATTTTTCATATCTTTTGGCATACACATAACCCTGAGCATTACCAAAAATGATGAAGCGCGATGCGGGGAACGCACTGGCAGCTGGTGATCCCGACCGGAGAACCGCCCGATCTAACTCGACCGTGACAGTTCGCTTGATGAACGCACGCTTGGCCATTGACGGCTCGCCACGTGTCGCGCGTTCGGAGCCTCGTCGCTCTCCGAAGCGGGAAGCGCGCGGGTGATTGGCGGCTCCAGCAAGTCTCCGAGGACTCCCTCCGTGCTCCCTAAGGTTACTCTCTCCTGTCCCCATGCCCCAGGTGTTCGAACGTGAAAAGCTCGTACAATCCGATTGTCCGAACGACAATAACTTCCCATTCATTTCAGTGATAGCATAAATTGCCCAGAAATTAGTTTTAATTCTTAGAGATCTAAATTCTCAAAGTTTAGGTAGAATTTTTTTTTCTCTTTTTGGTAACCGAGGATCCACTTCATTGCTTCATAAGATTTACACCTGAGTATCCACGACTATACCTTGAAAGGGACTAAAATAGGAATTCACCACCATATGGCCCCCCACTTGAAGGACAAAATCAAGTTGGAAGAGTCGAACTCTCGACCTCCAGCGTTGGAGGGAGGGAACGCCTTCACCAACTCGGCCATGTGCCAGTGGATAAGTTTAGGTAGAATTTATTTATGCGTAACCTAAGATGAGAAAGGAAGAGGGAAACTGCACTAAGGTGAGGACTTATTGATAGCGAAAAATGTCGGGCATGGATTGTGTATGCTATAGAAGTTTAATATCTCATTAAATTACTAGATGCAAGCAATTTCATATCTCATCTACCAGCGACAGTGTCACAAGTAGCTGAGGGGGTGACTCAACACTTTTGAGTATTTATAAATGTAATATTTTGTAAGTTTTGACTCGTTAAAAATTTCAATGATGATTGGGCCCAAATGAAACTTAATAAGTCCAAATCATGAAGAAAAGTATACAACTGATAAATCCACTCAGCTATCAAAAGGCTTAAAGAAGAAATGGGAATGATTGAAAAATGAGGCTTCTAGCCTACGAACTTTCATTTTCACGTAATCATATTCCTTAACTCTCAATTTAAATTTGAATATCTATTCTTGTACGCGACCCATATTAACGATACTTTGAATTGCTTTTTCAACTACATGATTGCAATAGGACATTAGTTTAATCCCGTGCAAGAAATGTGACCTATGGTTTATGTGACTTTAGTTTCTCCACACTTATTTGCATGTCATTCGAGCTACATCCTTGGTGCATTTCCTAATTTCTCGATATATTGTTTGTTGGGAAATTGTCCAATTGATCCTGAGCCTTTTGTATGGATATCAATTCAGTCATAAAATTATTCAATTTTACAAATTTAATCATAAATCTTTTCGGAAAATTCCGATATAGTTTTTCCGGTTAATTCCAAAACTAGATCGCCACTCCAGCTATTTTTGGCAAAAATTGACTTAAAATACTATATGGGAATTTCACACAATGATTTATGATTAAATTAGTAAAATTAAAAAACTTGTGAGTGAGTTGACATCTACACATTAAGTTTAAGACTAATTTGGTTATTTTCTTGATTGTTTATTTGCTTCGAGGATAAAGCTGGATTACTTAATAGATAAAAGTCTAAGGATTGAACTTTCAAAGTTTCAAGATTGATAATTGAATTGGAAACATTGTTGAACTTTAGAGTGCTGCATGCGCAGTTTTTCTTACGCTACAATAATATTCCACTAAATTGCCCCCACAGGCCGAAAATGGTAACTCCATACATAATATTATTTTACCAGATTCATGAGATTACTTTGGTACTTAATCGAGACTGTGATTAATATATTTAATATACATAACTCCATCTTGTGTTAAAATAATATTCTGTCACGTCGCCCCTACTAGTAAAAGATTTTAACTCTACCATTGCGCCTATCAACTGTGGATTTTGCTCGCATTTTATCTAATTCACGAGATCAATTAGGTACTTAATTGAGACTGCGACTAATTTATTGTTAGAGAGAGAGAGGTCGTGTTTTTCTACAAGTAAGAGGGTAGGAATGGATGATCAATGCTGACATCATTTTGAACCGACCATCACCATTGCACCACCAAATACAGGCTAAAATGCAATCAGGAATATTCTATGTCTTGTGAACAGGTCGAATCTACACCATAGATGAACTTGTTTTTCTACAAGTAAGAGGGTAGGAATGGATGACCAATGCTGACCTCATTTTGAGCCAACCATCACCATTGCACCACCAAATACAGGTTGAAATGCAATCAGGATTATCTATGGGTGTGTTTGGAAAGATTTTTGAGAAAAGTTTTTGAAAAAATATAAAACCCTTAACTTAAAGGAGTTTTTTAAAATGCAAAGTATGTTTGGTAAATCTATTTGTGAAAGTCCATTGTGAAGTATTTTTAAGCAAAATAGTGTTTGGGTAAATTAAATTTACAAAAGGCTTTTTTATTAAAAAAAAAAAAAAACAAAGAGTTGGCCGGCCAAGGTTTCGTCGGTTACCGCCGACCAAGGGCTTTGCTAGTCATCACCGACAAAGAGCTAATAGTTGCCAGCGAAGGGCAGCATTCGGCTAGGTCATGGTGCGGCAAGGGTTGCGGCAACCCTTGCCGGGCCACGAAGGTCGCTTAGGTCATCGCCGGCAACCTCTTTGACCTCAGTGACCCAAATCTGGGTCGCTACGACCTTCGACGACCTCCGTGACCCAGATTTGGGTTGCGGCGAGGTCATGGGCCGCTGAAGGTCGCGACAACAAACCTCGCCGCAGGCGACCTCCTCATCTAGGTCAAGGCAACATTACAGTGGGTTGCCGTGACCTCCGCAACCCAAATTTGGGTCATAGTGAGGTCATGGGTCTCTAGAGGTCACGGCGACCGACCTCACCATGACCTAGGCGACCGATGTGACCCAGATCTGGGTCGCGGCAAGGTCGCGCGACCCAGATCTGGGTCGTCGGGGTGCCGCGACCACACTAGCCTCTTTCTAGCCCGTCATCGACCAATCGCAACCTCGCTAGACGACATCTGAGACTGATGAAGAAGATGATGAACAGTGGCATCGAGCCTTCTGAAAATGCCGAAAGCCCAAGGCAGCCTAGGACCTGCTTTGGGCTTTTAGCCTTTGAAAGGCCAGCATTCCTTTAAGGTAGGTGTCAAAAATATTCTCAAATACCAAATATTTGAACAAATGAGCTTTGGACACCCAAAGTTACTTGGCAAAGCTGATGCCAAATGCAACCTATGTCTAGTAAACATGTCAAATCTACACCATAGATGAACTTGGATTTCATGAAATCATGGTTGCGACCGGGGGATTCGAACTTGTAAACAAGGGTCCAAACGACATGAAAGTAGGTCTTATCCAACTCTTTTAACACGTCAGTAACAGAGAGTTGTCATGTTTATCGTTTGTGTTTTTTCTCCCCAACAAAATGTGTGCATTCAACACTGTGGGCTCCGGCTACTTAAGTTATTTGGACCACAGAGAGTTAAGTTCGCATCCGTACTTTGACACGATGCCCAAAGTTTAGAACCATTAATTAATCATTAATGTGGTGAACCCTCAATCTTATGAACACTAATCAAACAAATGCAGCTTAACCTAAATGATCTATATCTATTGTTTTTTTCCCATTTCTTCTAGATAATAAAAATACCTGAATTTTTGGTTCAACTAATCTCTAAAAATGTCCCCAGATACTTCGTACCCAACGCAGGTGCAGGGCACGATTTTCATACTTAGATTGTAATTTTTTCTTACAGAAAGTTCATTGCCTCATTTAATATGATTCTTCTAGACAATGATCTTATCGATGCATGTGCACTAGTCTTTCTGTCATTTCGGTGGAGCACATTTGCACTAGTCTAATGTGTTTGTGGTCCAGACGTTGTTATCAAATAGGCCTTCCAACTTTGGCCAATATAGGTTGGCTAGAAAAGATCTCTACGTAGGGGCCCCGAGTAGTAAGGGCCTAGGGTTACCAGAACCTATATATCATCTCTAACTTTTTTAGTAAGTTGCTTTTGTAAGTATATAATATTTGTCACTTACGAACATTGCATCATTTTCACTATTAAAAATAGCTAGAATAGAGAACCAAACTAGTTTTTAGTTGGTTTCATCTAGTACAACCAGACAACGCAATTTTAATGAAGTGACCTGGTTTCACACATTGGAAGATATGTTTTCAAACATGACTAGCAACTTCAGGCACACAATTTTGTTTATATGACACCGCACGAAACAGTTTGGACACAACACGACATGATATGCTTGACTAGCATGAAGATAACCATTGACATGTCTTCCTTAGTAAGTTAATCATTTTGTATGTTAAATAAAGGTCATTAACAGAATCCAAGCTCAAGTTTTTTTTTCCTTGCTTAAAATTAAAATGATACAAACTAAAATCAGCACTAATTACAAAGACATGAGCACAACGTATTGCCAGACTCAAAATCCCTAATTTCGAGTCGCCTAACTAACCAACCACCTCTAGCATTAAGACTAGCAATTATCAACAGCATCCATTTATCATCCATGTTATATAAGGTTGACCCATTTATACAGGAATGATAAACACGCCATTCGCCAGTAAGATCGCTTCAACCCATTTATTGATATTGGTGGTCTAGCCAGCCTATGTGCTTCCTCCATAGGCCTCCAAAAAAATCCCCAAACTGATCACCCTTCGGACCAGATAATGGGTCGGGCCGGGTAATGAAGACTCTAAATTGACAACTAGTCTTTGCTTAGTGGATAGATGAAGGGGATTAGCAAAGCCCAAAACCTACACACACAAAAAAAAAAAAAAGAGGAAAAAGCCTTCGAAAAGAGCCCAAGCTACACCCTACAGAACGCACGTGAAACACAGAGAAACACAGAGAGACAGAGAGAGAGAGAGAGAGAAGGGGGGGTATTCTCGAGACCCGAGAGATTGCAATAGACAACAGAGCACCAGCAGAGGTCGATTTGCACAGCGGAGGCCGGGTGTGCTCGAGCCCCAAGAGAATGCCAAACCCATTAATGAGAAGAAAAACAGCATCAGCGGAGATTTTGATTGCACAAAGGAGAGGCTCGACAACCCAAAAGAATGCGACCATTAATGAGAACGTAACAAAGCCTTAAAGCCCCCCTGCCTCTCTCCATTTACGGCATACCTACACGGACATTCTTTAATCAAGCAAATCCCATTTGTGTGCAAATAAAAAAAAGTCATTTTTTTCTCTCTCTCTCCCTCCGCTTCGTCATCAATTCAAAAGGGTCGTCCTAGATTCCCACAAAAAGAATCGCAGAAGAAGAGATTTCCCCCAAAAAAAGGTGAAAACCTTCGCTGCTTACCCTGCATCGTATCGATCGCGCACAGGACAGAAAGGAGGAGACACGGCAGCGCATCAGGGCCTGACCTTCTATAATGTCCATGTAACATTGCTGTCGCAGGGCTCAGAGGCTCGCAGCTAAAAAGCTACATTCTGTTAGGAGCGCCCCACTGCGTCGCTGGCATCGCTTCCCATAGAGCCTCTCTGTTTTGTGCGCATTACCTATTCCTGGGGACCCTCTTTTGACTTTTCTTTTTGCCTTATCTTTTCCCCTGTTTTCTTCCTTCCTCTTCCTTCCTTTTTCCTCATTCCGTCGCGTGTCTTCCCTTTCGCTGCAGCTTTCCGAAACGGACGTATCGCTGGTTTCCCTTTTCAAAATCTTTTTTCCGGGGGTGTTTCTGCTGGAGTTTTGTGGAGAATGTTCAATCTAGACTTGAAATTAGCTTTTGGAAGTGTTGAAATTAGACTTGCCAACCGTTTGTACAGTTAAATCGAACGATATTCACTAGAGTTAGTATAGTAAATGACAAGCACCGCAATCACTCATACAATCGAGATGTAGCTATAGTATAGTGAATTATTGGCCGGAATCGTCATGTGCCGTTGCTTCTTGAGTAACAAACAGGATTATGTTGTCCTTTTTACTCTGTGGGTAAATGCAAGATTTGAAAGACAGAAAATCGAGAAGTGATTCATTTTCTAGTACTAGGAAGCCCTACGTCATTAATAACAAGTGTCCTAAACGTACCTAACACAGTGCATTTCTCATGCTTTCAACATCTTTTCGAAAACTCAAAGTGAAAGAGCGATGCACGTGGAAAAGTCAAATATACTTTATAACTTTTAGATTAATTTTTTCAACATTTGTTTATGCTTAATAAGCGGCACGACATTGTCAGATTCAAGGAGGGAAAAAAGGCTCTGCGAGAGAAAATAAAAATCAAACATTGTGGAGACAAATATATTAATAAATAAAGAAAAGGGAGAATTTTTTTTTAAAAAAATGGGATTCAAACACGAAATGGACCCTTTTGAGTTTGAAC
Organism: Eucalyptus sideroxylon; assembly: GCA_014182405.2. NCBI lineage: Eukaryota > Viridiplantae > Streptophyta > Magnoliopsida > Myrtales > Myrtaceae > Eucalyptus > Eucalyptus sideroxylon. The sequence continues at coordinate 13,758,007 of CM024550.2, read as the reverse complement.
TAGCAAAGAACTTATTTTTATATTTTGGGTGGGGGACCTTTTGACCCACATGCATTTTCACTTCTCTTCCCCACATGAAAACCTGTGCCCAATCATGGACACAAACTGCAAATAAAAAGATTAATAAAAAAAAAAAAAAAAAGACGACAGAAAATAGAGAAAAGGATAAAAGAATTATACTTTCAGTCATATTCTGATTGTCTATTAGTGGTGCGGTTAGTGGTGAAGACAAAAGGGTTCTGCATTATTGAAAAATGATGGAAAATGCAGGGAAACCTGTCTGTCTTACAAAAGCCAAAAAGCTCTGCTCGATGCTGAGTGTTGTTCCAAGAGGAGTTGTACTAATGAATTAAGATATAGTTTCGCAATGCTACAAAATAAGATACACCTAACGCATAAGATCGTACTTGTCTCTTATTTGGAGCCAACGCTTCGAAAAAATCAACCAAAAAAAAAAAAAAATCCGGGTCCTCCTTGTCCTCTTGGATTATGCCAATCGGGTTGCTGAATCATTTGAATGATGCATAGATTTCTAGTTTCTCAAGGAAAATTAACTTGCAAAAGCCAAGTGAGCGATGGAGTAATTTAGTCCGAGTACATTAATCCGCACCTTGATTGAATAAGATTGTCTTGTGCTTGTCGGTCGTTGCATGTGTTTCATCGTTGTCAAATTTAGCCTCAAAGGCTCGTTCTATGTTGTTCTTGCGAGAGAGCATTGTCGTATGAGGGCAACACATGGGACCGACAGAAGTTGAACACGTTGCATTGCATGGTTTGCTCAACAACCGTCCATCAATTTTGAACTTTTTGGCATACTATTAGAGAATGTTTTTCGTTAGGTGCTACATGAGGACTTGTCAAGCAACTAACATTGAAAAATTCTTTGAATTTTTCAATGCAATGATTATCAAGGGTTGAAACTCGAATCACACCAAATAAAATTGAGCTTAACTAAGTCGAATGCTTAGCGGTTCAAGCAAGACAATAGCTTCACAGACGCATGACTTGGTCAATTTTCTGTCTTTTTTCTCATCCCGAGATTCAAATTGAAACCTTTTTCCCATCTTTTTCTACTCCATTTGACAATCCGATAGCAGAAATTTTCAAAAAGTGACTTTCTTTTGTTTTACCATATGACAATGAGCTCTCCCCACCTTTCAGAAATGTCACACCTTTTTCCCCATTATTTTTGTGCCATTTGAATGAAAAAGAAACTCCGAAAAAGTCCAACCATGCAAAAGAACCATTGTATCCTCTTTTTCCTCTCTAAATTCCAAAATCAAACAGACATATTAAAAAAAAAAAAAAGAATAATGCAGGATATAACAAATTATTTAATAAACCCATTTAGTATATGAATCTTAATATCTTTAGGCTTACTTTTCCATATCTGTTACAAAGCTTAGCAAAATAATAATAAAATTAAACTAATAGATAAAGAGAAATCATGCATATATATATATATAAGGATTAAGGAATATATAAAATGTTGTAAATAAGCGAAAATGACGTGAGGTAATGACACTATCCTTTGCATTTATTTACCTCTTCTTTCACCAATCCTTTTCAAAAGTTCTCGGACTCCCAACCAAAAACCTGCCACGGATTTCTCGTCCAGAATACAAAGAGGAGAAATGCAAGAAAATTATTAGGTAGAGCCCTTTGATCCATTCACGGACCGTCAAATTGATGTCATCACCACCTTCTTCTTTTCTTTTTTCTTTTTTTTTTTCCTATCTCCAACAGCTCCTCCTCGTAACTGTATAATCACATGCATCGCGCAGCAAACAGAGCAAAAAAGCACAGCAATGCACTCCGCTCCATCCACATACATGACTCTCCAGAAGAGAGCATCGAAATATCAGAAAAACATGATGCATGGCGACGATGGAAAGCATGAAAAAGGGATCATTCATTTCATTAGTTCGGTCAATTTCAGTTAGGAGCGTCTAACGCTAATAACAACACTAAACTAGCAGAGAACTGCAGGGGAGAAAGGGGAAAAAAAATGAAAAGAGAAGAAAAGCAGCGCAAGGCAGTCGGTTTTTTTTTTTTTTTTTTCTCAACACCAGTTTGAAAACAGAGCCTCGTAAATCTCGGTGAACACTTGGACGATGGTCTTGTGATGGTGGTGGGAGTTGAGGGAGAGGAAGCAGTTCAGGAGCGCTCCAGGTCCTTGGCCGAGAACATCTGCCTCTCCACGATCATCTCCACCATCGACGTCCTGAAGTCACCGTACGGGTCGCTCGACCGCTTCACGACCGCGAAGCTCCCCTCCATGTTGCCGCCGTCGTCCTCGCCCAGGGGCATGACGTCCGCGGCCGCCGCTCTCCTCCTCCTCCTCCGGAGAGAGCTCGGCCCCCGGACGGGTCGGCGGCGGCGCTGGGACTCGGAGGAGTCGGAGGAGAGGCTCCGGGAAGAGAACAGGGTCTCCGTCTCGTCGTCCTCGCGCTCGTCGTCGCTGCTGAACAGGTCGCCGTCGTAGTAAGTGCTCTGCGAGGACGAGCTGAAGCTCAGAGGGCGCGCAGCATTGCCGCTGCTCTTCTTGCTTTTGCTCTTGCTCTTCTTGGCCACGTTTTTCTTGCGACACTCTTCGAACCCGCCGCGACCGTGGCGATGGAGATGAGGGTGCCAATGGTAATACTCGTCCCTGAACCCGCCGGTGAACATCCGGCTCAGAGGCGAGACGGGGGAGGTCGGGGGGCAGAAGCGGCCGTTGCGGACGTCCCGGCCCGATAACTTCTGCCGGGGGCGATCGCGGGCGGCCTTGGCGGGGACAATGCAGGCGTCGTCGACGGCGGCGGCGGCGGCGGAGGGGCGGTTCTCCTGGGGTCCGCAGAGGGAGGGAGGGCGAGGCCTGTGGGGCAAGAGCGGCTCCGTGGAAGCGAAGCGGGAGCTCTCGACGACGTCGGAGGATGCGGCGGGCGGCGTCGGGCCGGGGCTTGCAGGCGGAGAAGGAGGAGTGGAACATGCGGGAGATGCGAAGCTTCAGGCGGTTCTCCATTTCAGAAAGACAGAGAGAGAGATGAGATCTATGGAGGAAGGGCTGGTTTTCTGGTTTAGTTGGGAGGATTTGAAAGGGAGGAGGAGAATGAGGAGGAAGTGATTGAGGCAATGATTATATATTTCGATTTTTGAAGTGGGCGACGGCGATTCGGTGGTGCTTTGGATCGCTTTTCGTCGTCGTGCGATTTGTCTGGATTCGGAAAAAACCTGTTTTGGTGGGGGTTGGGGTGACGGGGGAGATTGAAAGACAAGCCACGCCAGGGCTGACTTGCGAGGCTTTGCTTGGGACGACGCGACCGCGTTTCTCGTAAATGACTAATGACTCTGCCCCGTACCGGTTCGCCACCATCTTATAAGACTTCTCCTGTCAAAAAGCTTGATATCTAGGAGAAAGTGAACTGTCGGCCATAAAATTAACCAGCCTGAAAACATTTTCATTTCACCTTTGGTGATTCGATTGGCTTGGAAATGCCGCGGTAACAAGTTTATAAATATATATATAATAGCGAAGAATAAGCCATCTTTTATATGTAATCAACGAAGAATAAGCCATTTTTTTATTTTAAAAGTTATTTCTTAGAATACAACTTGACTTCTACCACCGCGAGCATGTATTCACCACTACACTCGGTCCTCGGCACCTAATTAGGGTATCAAGGCTTGAACCCTAACCCTAGGCCCTAGCCTCGAGGACTCGAGTCTAGCCAAAGACTTTCGACTTTGGCGAGACGCAATTACATCTCCAAGTGGGCTCTAAAAGGCCTTTCAACGCAGCCTTCTTGAGATGGCAGTTTCGCATCTTGAATGCAACTTCCGATATTATTCATCTCTCGTGGAGAAGCCCAATCGATCGCCCGAATAAAAATAAATATAAAAATAAATATATTTATATAAAAATAAATATGTTTATATTTTTATATAAAAATATATATTTTATATTTTATATAAATATATAAACATATCAATTTTTTATTTATTTTATGTTTATATATATTTTATATATATATAAATATATCCATTTTTTATATAAATATATTTTATGTTTAATAAATAAATATATATTTATATTTATATTTATAAATATAAACATATATTTTTTTTCTCCGATTGCTTTTATATAAATATATATTTATATAAACATATCTATTTTTTATATTTTCTATGTTTAATAAATATATTTTATGTTTATATGTTTATATATTTTTATATAAAAATATGTTTATATAAAAAATGTAAACATATTTTTGCTTTTTTAATTTAATAAAAGTTAATTACAAATGTAAATTTTACCAAACGGCATTTTGGCCAAAGTTGTTTCTCAATACAAATTTTACCAAAGTCATTTACCCAAAAGTATTTGCATTTTGCATTCCCCAAAAGCCGAACCAAACCAACGGCCCTTGGTTTAGACCGAGGTCATTGGCACTTGGCGCTTGGATTAGAGTCCATGCAGCTCAAACATAGGACCCCGGATGCTTGAAGGCCTAACTGAAGTCCTTGTCGGCCGGACTTGGTCTTGGGTGCCCGAACCCTATATCGGGTGTTGCAGTCATGTCTTTTCCTTAATATCATGTTTCAGAGTTTTTCAATAAAAATATCATAAGAATGGCTCCTATCTTATTTACAAACAACAACCAAATCTAAAAACAATCAAACCATTCTTTGAAGATTTCATTTTGATATGGATATCATCAATGGCCGTTATTTATTGAGACATCAAAAGGAGCACTGTACGAGATGGAGGTTCTCATGCCGAAAACTACTCTATTTCTATTATGTACATACATATGTAGTAACTCAAGAAAATCCTTTGCCTACCTTTCAGGGTAAGCTGATGTATCCATCTGCGGAGCGAGCCGTAGTGGGGACCAAGAAAATGGAATTATTGTACGTCCAGAACGATTACTTTGACTTGCAACCTTCTAAGAAGGGACATCTATCCGAGTGCTAGTACACACATGAATAATGAGCTGCAAGAAAAGACACCCGCATTTAAGGGTCTCTCCATATTTGATTTTAACAGGCTATTCATCCGGCAGTAATTTAAGCCCGTAAAAGAATATCCCTTGTCAATGCACAGCTCGGGAATTGCCGAATCGGCCAAAGCTCTGCTCGATGGGCTGTTCGGTCGAGGTTGGTCACACGTGCTCTGGATAATGTCTAAAATTAAGGAATGTTGATTAGATGTATCGGTTCTAGAAATGATGCGAAGTATGTATCTAACTTGTAGAAAGCAAGCTTTTGACAAGTGTTTTCAGTTGTAATTTGATAACTCGATACCCAATCTATATGTATTCTTTCTCCCTAATTGAAGTAAAAGTTTTTCTTCCCTCGTTTTGAATGTTACGTCTCAAAATTCACACAAGTAATTTTATGGCATATTCATATCTATAGTACACGTGAATAATGGGCTGCAAGAAAAGACACCTGCATTAAAGAAGCTCTCCGTAAATGATTTTAAAAGGCTATTCATCTGGCAATAATTTAAGCCCGTAAAAGAATATCCCTTGTCGATGCACAACTCGCGAACTGGCAAATCGGCCACACCTCTGCTCAATGGACTGTCGGGTCGAGGTTGATAACACTGGTTTCTGATGTCACTTGGCAACATGCACGGACAAATGGCAATTATTAAAGATGCTTCGCACTCCGACAAGAACTAGTGACATACGGTGGTCTTTCAATTTACGGTGGTGAAATAGATTTGAAGACCAATACATGTATGGCCTTGGCCAATTAGATGAGATATGATAGGGATATAAATCCAAAGTCAATTGATATATTCCAAGACTTCCTATCACTTGTAAGCCAGATTGGAAATAACACATAGAACTGGATAAACGGGGTGGACTCATGCTCAACATAAACTGAGATGAAACCTAACTTTGATGTCATATAAGAAGATTCAATTTAAAAGCTTAAAACTTATAGATAGAGGAAGAGTGGATATAACTCAATAACGAAGTGATATCCTAGATGCAATTCCTCCCCCTACGCTTGATTCCTCAATTGTTGGATCCTTCGTGCTAGTTTTGCTGTTTTGACAGATGGGGCCTTTTTGACGGGTCATAAAATAATTCCAAAACTCCCTATCACTTGTAAGCCAGATTTAAAATAACACATAGAACTGGATAAACGGGGTGGACTCATGCTCAACATAAATTGAGATGAAACCTAATTTTGATGTCATATAAGAAGATTCAATTTAAAAGCTTAAAACTTATAGATAGAGGAAGAGTGGATATAACTCAATAATGAAGTGATATCCTAGATGTAATTCCTCCCCGTACGCTTGATTCCTCAATTGTTGGATCCTTCGTGCTAGTTTTGCTGTTTTGACAGATGGGGCCTTTTTGACGGGTCATAAAATAATTCCTTCCTCATCCCTCATGCGTATCAATGCATGCATATAATATGAAATACAGAAGCAAACGATCGAAGTGCTGATGAATGACGTTGTCCTCTTTTACTGCTTTAAAAATATTCTATATTTTATCATTTTTCTATGGATATAGCATATATCTCTTTGATCTATTTGGATTCCTTACTTAATATTTATGCGTAAGGCCCCTGAACAATCTATATCCTTTTTACATGGGAAAAAAAAAGTTTGGTACATCTGCACATTACAAACGCTGAAGGTACTTTCCATTTTAAGCCACATGTCCATTCACCTTTACTCCCTCACACACGTTCTAACTTGCCCATTCTCTTCTCCATCTCCTCCCAGGCCATGTTTCCATCGGTCCACCGCCCCCAATGATCACGCCACCTTCTCCTAGCCACCGTTGCTGCCCCCCGTCACGGCCTCCACCAATTGCTGTCCTCTCTCTCTCTCTCTCTCTCTCTCTCTCTCTCTCTCAAGCCAGAGCTAAGGCCCTGCATGTTCTCACTTCTCAGAAGTGTTTATAAACAGATTTTCTGTTTTAAAGAATAGAAACGCGTTTGTTTGCGTTTCTGTTCTTATTTTGTTTTTTTGTTTCTGGAACTCAAAAAGAACGTAAACGAGAAACAAAAAAAAAAATTGTTTCTCGTTCCAAAAACAATTTTGAAGAAAAAAATTTTGTTTCTTATTTCTTCTTCTCTCTCTTCTCTTCTCTTCCTCTTGTCTTCTTCTTTCTCTTTGGCCGGTTGCCGGCCTCGGCCTTGGCCTCGGCCATGGCCGGCCGTCGAGGGCCGGCGACGCCGTCGAGGGTCGGCGACCTCGCCGGAGCATCGCCGGCCCCTGGCGAGGCGAGGGTCACCGGCGCGAGCGAGCTAGAGCCTCGCCGGATCTGGGCGAGCCCGAGCTCGCCTAGCCAAGGCGAGGCTCGGCCTCGCCCGGGCGGCGAGCCTCACCGTGGCCGGGCGAGGCTGCCGGCCCCTTCGGCCGGTCACCGGAGGCCGGCCTTGTTGGCCGGTCGCCGAAGGCCGGCGACCGGCCGAAAAAAAAAAATAAAAAATAAAGGAAAAATGAAAAATGAAAATAAAAATATTAAAAAATTAAAAAAACAAAAAAAGAACAAAAATTTACCAAACGTGTTTCTATTTATTTTTTATTCCTAGGAACAAATTTACCAAACGCATCTTTTTGTTCAAAAAGTGTTAAAACAAATACTTTTTTTTTTTTTTGTTCCCGGAACAAAAAAAAAGAATGTAAACGTTACCAAAATGGCCCTAAATATCTCATTGACATTGGGGTCGCCCTCACTAGATCCGGGCGACCCTCGAAGGTAGCTGACGACCTCTACTGACCATTTCTAAGGCCCAACAACCGATGGAGGGAAATAGGGCAAAAAAGAATAAATAAATAAATAAGAGAAAAGAATAAAAAATAAAATCACAAGATTTAAAAAAAAATGTAAAAATCATTTACATTAACAATTTCCGACCAAAGTTGGCCGGAACGATTCTATTGGCGAATCGTGAAAAAGTTTTGGGTTATATTCATAAATTGTCAAAATATTTACAACCGAATTAATTAAAAAGTTTCGAACTGAATTGACATTTTTTATTCCAAAAATTATCCCCAAATATTTCACTACCTTGAGAAAATGGGTTTTTTAGGAGCGCCCTATCTTCATTTTGGGTGGCCCTTCCCCACAACCTTTACGGGAGTTATTATGTTTTGACGCCCCTGCGTTGAGTTTCAATAAACGCATTCTATTTCGATTTTTTTTTTAAAAAAAAAAAAAAAAAAAAAGAAAAGAGAAGTTAATTAACTATTTGGAAGTCCGAACTGCAAAACCAAGCCGACGCCTCTCTCTTTCTCTCAATCAATCAATGCGTCCGTGCGTGGAGAAGAGAATCTCAGAGTCGGAAGAAGCTTCCAACAACAAAAGAACGGACGAAAGAGGTGTAAAACACAATCTCCTTTCTCCGGAGATTCAAAAGTCTCCCGTCAGACGCTCCCAACCAGATCAGACAAGACTCACTCTGCTTTCCAAGTTGAACTTCGGCTTCGCGACAAGAGGAACCATGCTCTTGTTATAACCCATCTCCCCCTCCTCCTTCTCCACGTAGATTTCTTGACCCGCCCTTAACTCGAGAACCCTTTTCATCTTAAAGCTTTTCGCGCACTTCTCGGTCGTGATTCCGACTTTCCATGGCTCTGAAAATTTCGGACCTCTCCTGCTCTTTTCCCAGCTAGCTAAACCATGATTTTTACGGTATAAATATGAATGTTAGTGTGGAAATGCTGGATGTTTCCACGTTGACTTACGTCGAGATTAGATGAGGTTAGGATCATTGGAATTCGACTTTGCTCGTCTTCGTGTGTCTGAAAGAATGGACGAGGACAAAAGAATGGAGCCAGGATTTTGCAGCAAGTTTGCGGTAATCTAACTGACCGAGTAGAGCTAAGGAGCAAAGTGCCTTCACCAGTGAGCGACAAATTCAAGACAATATATTAATAGTACATGAGATACTGCATCGGTTACGAATTTAAAAGGGGAAAAACAAGTTCCATGCAGTGCTGAAATTAGACATGAAAAAGGTGTACTATCGAGTGGAATGGAATTTTCTCGACGTGAGTATGCTAAGAATGAGGGTAAAAACAATGCAAGTGCTGTAACTTCTATACGGCATTTATTCAAGTGTCATAACTTTTTTTCTTCCCAATTTAATTGTTACAAATTTGAAAAATCGATCACTTGATTATTATATGCAACTTTCCTCATCGGAAAATCCAATGTCGGTATCGATTGTCCTACATAGTTACGTCGATGCTAAAAAAGATAATTTTTTTAATCATCGTTAATTATTTTTTTGAATTTTTTATTTCCCTTTCTATTTAGAGTCGACGAGAGTCATCGGTTGCAAAACCCTTGCCCTCAGCCACAAAGGCCTTTGCTAGAGCTAAGCAAGGTGGCCATGTAGGGGCCACCCAGAGTTGGCGAATGCCTAAGCAACCTCACTAGCCACAGGTGAGGTTGCCTTACCCAAATCTAACGAGGGCCTTCTAGCTAGGGCAAGGCTTTCGCAATTGGCAAGGGTCGCTAGTGACATTTGCTAGCCCTAAAAAAAGGAAAATAAAAACAAAAACAAAAAAAAATTCAAATATTAAAAAAATTGAAAAAAAATCCATATAGGATGATTTGTCGGAAATGGCACTTAAATGATTGATTTTACTTCGATATAACACTTAAGTCAGAGAAAAAAGTTAGGGCCATCAGGTGAGTGTCATACGAAAGTTGTGGTACTTGAGATGTTATTCTCCCTCTAAAAATGGGATTTCGCAAAACATGGGTCTCCCGAATTTTGAAATGTGTCCCCACATTACAATGTAAAAGTGAATGGGGGACCTTTGCCTTACTTTCAGCCTACTCAAGGCATAAGACAAAATGACACCCTTTCTTCCTACCTCTTTATTATTATGGTTAATGTGCTATCTGTTTTGCTAAAGAAAGTTTGGAGAATTGAAGTATTAAAGGGATCAAATTAAATCAATTCTGCCCAACTTTATCTCATCTACGTTTTGCAAATGATTTAATACTCTTTCTTGAAGGAAAGATTTTTGAAAGTCAAAATGTGGCGGTGAACCCTAAATTAATATTGTTTTGTATCCAAACAAGCCATAAATTTGAAAGAATCGAGTATGTTTTTCAGCAAAGACTGCCTCAAGTGAATTAAGGAAAAATAGGACACATGAGATGAGAGTTCTCAAGATAGAGAAGACATGGTAGTATCTAGGAATACCATTTGATTGGGGTTGCTAAAGAAAACAAATGTTTATTTGGATCATTGATAGAGTCAACATGAAATTAGACAGTTGGAATTTATTTATTTATTTTGTCTAAGCCAGGGAAAGAAATCCTCCTTAAAACAATAGTGCAAGCATTATGAGTATGCAATGTCCATCTTTAAAATTCCCCTATTCATTTGTCAAACCATAGAAAGAAAATTGTGGCTTTTGGTGGAAAAATGCTGAAAACAAGATGGGATTGCATGGAAAAACTGGGATACTCTTAAAGCAAGAAAGGAAGAAGGTGGCCTGGCACGATGCCCGGTTATGCCGGATGACTACCAACTTTTGAGCTTGATGGTTGTGATACTTTGCACCTAATTATGGGGCAAAATTGTTAGACATGGTATGGGACGTGTCATAACGGTTTTACCTTATAATCGGGACCCATGTGAATGTTTAGAGAGTGAGAACTTTGTGTTCTGGTTATTAACTATGCTTGTTGTATTTATAATGGCATATGTGACGTGCTAACTTGCAAGTGTGTGCCGAGGCGAGGTGAGTTATTTCTGGTGCCTGTTTAGGCTGCCTCCGAGACGAATTTGCGTCCTGATCAGGCTTTAGGTTGTTGACTCACTAAGATTTTATCTTATCCTGTCGTGGTTAAACATTTTCAAGTCCTTAGTATGGAGATTCATCCAGTCCGATTCGAGGTTCCATGGGATATGGAGGTAGATAATACCTTCTACCTACCCCCAGGATTAACCGACTTCGTGAGTTGGTTGTGACTATGGTTTGGGTCAACAAGGGTTTGGGCTACGATGTGCCCCACCATTTCCAGGCTTGGTATATTACAAAACCGAATGGTGCTCGGGAGGGTCCTATGCATGGTTTTGATGGGCTGCGCGTAGGAAGTGGGGTTGAGCAGGACACCGACTCCATGGATATAGACATCCTGGTAGGTGTCATGGTAGATCCAGATACTAAGCCGGAAGGGCTCGGGGATTTGTGTTCACCTGGTGACTTGCCCGACCTCTTGGGTAGATCCAAATACTAAGCCGGAAGGGCTCGAGGAGTTGTGTTCACCTGGTGACTTGCCCGACCTCTTGGCTAGACCTGAGTTTGGATATTATGGTAGAGGTTGTAAGAGCTTGTGGTAGTTGTACGAATGGAAGTTAGCCCCGACCTCGACCCTTTTTGTTAGCAGGCCGCGCAGGAGTTCACTTTTGGTAGACTTGTAAATATGAACTCATAGGGTTAACTTGGTATATATATAAATCGTAGTTTGTGAAAAATCGCTAGTATGTTCTTACTATCCCTACTTTTATTGATTGACTGGGTGTTGTATTTAATTCGCTTCCGCATGCACTTATTGAAAGAGAAAAAGAATGGGTCGACGACACGTCCTGAGACGTCGCATTTTTAATTGACCCCCGAGAGATATGTGCGTACCCGGGGTTTGGGGCGTAACACCAAATCACTCTATAATTCAATCCTTGAATAGACACATACGAGGTCTCATAGAACACCCCATCCATCACATATGACTCTCAACTATCCCCAATTCAATGATGCCTCATCACATGTAAAGGAAAAATATATCATGCGACAATGTATAAGAGGCCGTATGATCACTGAAGGGTTGCCAAAAGGTCCAAACAAATTGTCTACAAGTATTTGTACAAATTGGATTAAGACAGAAAGTAGATAGATTTGTGCAGTTTGGAACATCGGAGTCAAAACCATAGTAAATTATTTTGAAAAATCATGAAATTTTAACACATTATAGAAGGGACATTGATAAACATTTTGCCTGCAGAAAGCTAGACCTTTTTCTCACTGTACAAAGAGCAGCAAGTCACTGAATTAACTCCTGAATCTGCGAAATTTTCCAGAACCATCACACATGGAAGAGAAGGCATCTCGCCACGCAAAATTCGATCGTTTGCCATCAAATTTTAATATGTTATCCACGTGAATGTGCCTTATGAGTTCCGTGAAATGAGCAAGACCTAAATATGTCCCAAAAATTTCATAAGGATCACAAAATGCACTAATGTCCTCCTGTATTCACGCATGGACAGTCTACTACCACAGAAGGAAAATATACTTACACAACTTGCATTAATTCCAGGAAATCTAAGGAAAACTAACATGGTATGCACAATTTATTACATTTTGCATGAAGGAAAGGACTAAATTCATATTAGAAAATTCAGTAGGAAGATCACAAAAACACGAAACTTCGGACGTGCAATCCAGGACAGCAGAAACGTTATACAAGTGCACGCTCATACACCAATCAATTCATTTCAGAAAATTCTGCAAAAATTGTATGCTGTAGTTCAACATCCTTAGAATAACTTTGAAGAAGAAAAGTTCGTACAAATCTTAACGTGTTTGGTGGCGGAAGATTGACAAACCTCTATCCCGAAAAGACCACAGTGGATTTAAATATCTGCACTCGGCCTCTCCTACCTATTTAGCTCTCATGCAAACCTCATCGAAGCTTCGACCGCACATGCACAGCACCTAAACAAGCATTGATCACCAGAATTTCATCAAAAACAGAGCGAACAATCCATCAAAATCCCTGATCGAGCTAACAACCTTCATAAGTCGACATGCAAACCCATTTCGCAGCTCATCCGACTTCCTACCCGGCAAATGATGAACCACAACTTTCCTCTCACACCTACATACCGTATACCATCCATGAGCCCCACATGCAAATTGTCGATCACTCATCCAATCCCATGACCAGCCCGATCAAACCCAAAACAGAAACATCAGAGCGAAAATCTCCCTCGACCCACACGATCCACACCTCTCAACAACCGACGGATAAGAAGAAGAAGAAGAGAGAGAGAGAGAGAATGTTTGGGAGAGAGTGTGTGTGGCTGGGTTGGAGGAGGTGTGAGGGCAGAGGAGAAAATAATGATTGCTGAGAATGTTCTTGAATTTTCATGAGACCCCATGAAACTCATGATGATAGAAGACGATGATGATGATGTTGTGATCCCATGCAAATTTTCGGCAACTAAGGGAGGCCTTGAGAAGAGGGGGCAAACTACTTCTTGCATGGAATTTCTTTTATGCACTCCACAGAGGAAAATTGGGGTTAAGCCTAATCTTTTGCATGACAAAACCATTAGTCTCTAATATTTTCACTTGGTTTCGTCCCTAACCCAACAAATTTCTCTCACAAAATTGCAAGGGTCTATAGTCTATATGAGCCTAAATATCACATTGATATCTCAACATTATTCTAGGATAGAAAACAAGGAAGGAATCATAATAAAAATATTAAGGTTAGTTTTCAAGGGATCATGGTCATGCGTAATTCAATTAGATCCTAAGTCAAATTCGTGCACGATCAATCTAAAATCTTATGTCATAGAAGTAGAGTCCTTTCTGCCCAAACCCGGGCCTCACATACGCACCATTGATTTGTTAGGCCCAATTCATGGCCTAATGGGCCTAAACCACAGCTCTATCGAGCCCCATTTCTCGGCTCATCCCATATCAAGCCCAATTTATGACCCATCACTTAGCCCATTGAGCCCACACTCGGGGCCCTCGCACAGCCCATCAAAGCCTGTTGCTCGGCCCAACCTTCCAATTTCAAGCCCATATCAATCCATTCCTATTTCTAGGATAAAAAAATTTGGGGTGTCACAGCAAACTTACAACTCAAATTCATTTTTTTTTCTTTGGCAAATTTGTCAAAATGCCTTAGCAATTAAGGAGAATCCGATTCAGAGATTGATAATACCTGAAGCCACTTGCTTGATATGCCAGCAGCATCCAGAAACCATCGAGCATCTTTTTCTTCTATGCCCCTAGACTCGGCAAATATGGAACAACCCATTAGTAAATATTAAAGTTGATAGTTATTTAGGATGTGGATAGTAATCATTCTATTTCGTTGAAAACCCCAAAATTATTTTTTGACACATTTCCCCAAACTTTTTTTTTGAAATAGATATTCATTTAGCAACGTAATTTCATTTTTCTATTTTGAGAACAAATTTTTATTTTTTTTTTTAAAAAAAATTAAATTTTTAAACTTTTTTTTTAAAAAATAAAATTTAAACTTTTTTTCACTCATCCTCATTACTAGTTGGCCGCCGGCGAGGGCTCGTCACTACCGAGGGTCACCCTCGCCCTCCATTGCCGTCGGCCGATTGTCATCCCCCATCCACCACTGCCACCCCCGCCCCTCTTTGATCTGCGTCGGGCGAGGGGTGTTGCGTCGGGCGAGGGTTGCCACCATTGTTGATCGCCTACACCACCACCCCCTTTTTTTTTTTTTTTTTTTTTTGGTTTTTGGAGGCGCCCCGCCCGCTGCGTCGGCGAGGGTGTCCCTCGATCGCCCCGCCGGCGAGGTCGTGACTTCCTTCCCTCCGCCATGGCCGGCGGAGGGAAGAAGAAAAAAAAGAAAAAGGAAAAAACGGAATAAAAAGACAAAAATGCCCTTATGGGGTAAATGTGTCACACTTAAAAGTTTGGGGTTTTTCACATCAAAAAAAAAAAGTTTGGGGTAAATTTCCACCTCAGGACAAAGTTTAGGGTTTTCGTGGCTTTTTCCCTAAATATTAAAGTCGATAGTTACTTAGGATGTGGATAATAATCATTATATTTCTATTCCGAACTACTTTTATGTTAGGATTTTTGTTTTTGAAATAGAAATTCATTTAAGAACACGATTTCATTTTTCTATCTCGAGAACAAATTTTTAGTTGTTTGAAATTGATTTAGAATATAAATGAAAAAAATTTCTTCTCATCACTCATGATATAGTCAAAACCAACCCTTTTACCGCCGATCGTCACCCCCCATATTTTGAAACCGCTGGTTGCCGGTTGCCACCATTGTCAATCGGCACCACCACCCCATGTTGCTCGTTGTTGTTTGGGAAGAAAAAAATTTGTGTTGATATTAAAAGAATTTATATTTTGAAAATAGAAATTTTGTATCGTTATTAAATGTATTTTTCCTCAAAAACTTATCTAAGAATAGAAATTAAAAAATCTATTTCTATATCAGAAATCAATTTATTACCAAAATAGTTATCATCCATGCCCTAGTGACTCAAATGGAGGGATGGCTGCTGAATTTTAGACATAACTCCATATTCTTCGAGCTCTTTGATTTATTATTATGGCAGATCTGGAAATCTCAAAAGGACTTGGTGGTCAGAGCTCAGTAGTCAAATTCCCAGCACATGATCACCTCAGCAATCGCCGATGGGAAAAACTTCAGTAGATGGCCAGAGAAAACGAATGGAAATCTACAACCACAGAAAGACTTACCTCCGATCTGGACCCCTCCTCGAAACAAGGGAAGGGGCCATCGTGTGTAACTGTGTATATGCTGAGACAGCCAAGGTATTGTACTAGATGGGTTTGCTTGATTTATGAGGGTCTCGTTGGCGATCTAGGCGGAGGCAGCTGCGGTGCTTGAGACCCTCAAACACTTTGAAGCCAAAAGCGAACTAAAGATCGTGTTGGAGACAGATAGAACTGATCCAGTGGAGATGATGAGCGAGGGAGCAGATCAAGTGAGTTGGGAAGCTTATGCACTTTTCACTGAAATTCAGGCGCATGCAAAGTTATTCGGCAATTTAAAGATGGCTAACTGTCGAAGAAGAAGTAACCACTTCGCAGATTGGGTTGCCAAAACCCGCCGCAAATAATTGTTTACTGATTAATTGGGTCGCTTATCCCCTGCTTGTCTTCTGGAATTGCACTGTTCTAAAGCCTGTACATTGTCGTCTCATATTTCATTTGAATGAGAATATGACGAGTGTTTTTTCGACGAAAAAAGAAAAGACCGAACGAGTCCCGCTCGAGGGAAGCCTCAGGTCGGAAGCCGCTCGGTGATGCATTGATTTGAGGCTCCTCTTCATGTCAAAATGAGCTGCTGCATAATCTAGCTTTGAATTTTCAAAGCCTTGTTGAGAACATGCAAGAAAAACCCCCATGATTGACAATAACACCAAAATGGAAAAGTTTGAGCTTGATTTCATCGCCACAACACGATCGATCCCATACGAAAAATAAGAGAGAACTGAGTTCCTGCACCCTCGATCTGTCGCAAAGAATACAATTCGACCACCCCCGCTTGCCCAAGAAACGATACAATTGGTCATCAACTCCACATTTTTATGCTCTTTCATTTGGCTCTATCTCTTTCGTCTATTGATCAATCTTTATCCTCAAATAAAGCCCCGATCTCTTCCAAACTCTTACCTTTCGTCTCGGGCAAAAAGAAGTAGAAGAACACAGTCGCCAACCCCATTACCCCAGAGAGCACGAGAAACATCCCCCCGAAGGTCATCTCCCTGGAGATGCTCAGGAACGACATCGCCACCGCCCCGCTCACCAGCCGGTTCACCGCGATGGCCAGGCTCGTGCCCTGGGCCCGCAGCCTTGTCGGGAACACCTCAGTCGAGTAGACCCATGTGATGGGCCCGAGCCCAATCGAAAAGAAGGAGACGTCGGCGCAGAGGGCCACCACACACAGCGTGATGGCCCACGCGGGCTTGCTCCCCGAGCTCTCGAGGAACATGGAGCCCATGCCGAGCCCGGCCAGGGACATCGCCATCCCGGCGGAGCCAAGCAGCAGGAGGGGCCTACGCCCAAACCGGTCCAAGAAAAGGGCCGATACGAACACGAAGAACGTCTTCGCAAAGCCCATGATCACCGTGACCCCCATGAGCAGCTGCTGGTTGCTGATTCCGGCATCTCGGAACACCTCCGGGCTGTAGTACACGACGGCGTCGTTCCCGGACGCCTGCATGAAGAAGTTGAGCCCGATTGCAGCGACGAGTATCCTCCTGACGGGCCGGGACGGGCACCACAGGAGCTCCCTCCATACGCCCTGCCCGTTCCAATGAGCTGGGCCAGGATTTAGGGAAGCGGCTTCGACCATCTCGCTGAGCCTCAATTCCGCCTCTTCCACGGTTTCCGATGTCCTGACCAGGACTTGCCTCGCCTCTTCCAGCCTCCCTTCCAGGACGAGCCACCTCGGCGACTCCGGCATCGCCATCACCCCCAACCCGATCGCGACGGCCGGCAGCGCGGCCAGGCCCAGCATGAGCCTCCAATTTACATCAGGCGGGAGGCCTGACAAGGCGTAGTTCGATATGTATCCGAGGAGGATGCCGATGTTGATGAAGACCTCGGGGAGCGACGACAGGAAGCCTCGGGTCATCGCCGGCGAGAGCTCAGCCACGTAGACCGGCGCGATCATGAGGGAGAACCCGACCCCGACCCCAGCGACTACCCTCCCGGCCATGAGGAACGGGAACGAAGGGGCGAGGCCCATCAGGAGCGCGCCGACCAGGAAGGTGCAGGCCGCGAGGACGATGGTCCACCGGCGGCCAATCCAATCGGAGGTCCGGCCGGAGGCCAGGGACCCGAACAGCGACACCACGTTGAGAGAACCCACCAAGATCTCAACTTGTGTTGACGTGATCTTGAGGTCCTCTCTGATGAACAACGCCGCGCCGCTCATCACCCCGATATCTGCAGAAACCGAACCAGCAAACACACATGCGTTCATTCAATCAAATTCGCAGCAAAAGAAAACCCAATTTAATGACCGACCCAACTCGCAAATCGAGCAAAAAGAAAAGGGTTCTCTCTCCTTCTACTCGCTCTTTCGGAAATCAATGCGCTCATCGAGGACGGGTCGATTCTCAAAGACAAGATCAATGCCGGGAACCTTTCAAGACTCACCGTATCCCAACAGGATGGAGTTGGTGGAGGCCAGGATGGCCCCGGCGAGGGCGTATCCGTTGAACCGGCCACTTCCATGGGCAGCAGCAGCATCGCTCCCCGGCTCGTTTTCTTGGAATCTAACCTTGACGGGTCGTTTCCCGAGCAAGGTCTCCTGTTTTCCCTCATCTTTCAGATCACCCCGACGCGACTGGATTAAAGGGTCGTGGAGGCTCTTGTCTAGTTCTTGCATGAGGGGGTGGGGAAAAGAACGAGATCTTTTCGGGCTACAAGAACCAAGCGATGTCACAGGAACGAGGACAAGACCGGTTCGAATGGAGAAGGAAATCCCAGGAATATGCGATGAATCCAGACAGGAGTATGACCTGGAAACTCATCCTTTGTCTCGGCAATTATTGTTTTGTCCAGTTGCTCCTTAAGTCATTCTTTATTATAAGGTAAATGATGTCTTGGATTGGAACAACTCGAGTTGCCCATTTCGCATATGCGGATATCTGCATAAATCGTAATTGTTTTTCCAACCTAAAAGACAATTCCTTAATTGCGTCTGCCTGCCTAATCGAGCTAAAACTTGACTTTTTAAAATATCAATTGCACGCAAGAACAAAGGCGAAACGACATGACGGAACAGGTGTCTCCGATTAAAAGATGAAATTCCCTTGCGGTGACTGGGAAGATTCACTCCAGCAAAGAGATGAGGATGCCAGCACGGAGACCGGTCGCGTGGCGTCTTAATTAATCGATAACTGTCGCTTTGTTTAGGTCGATGCAAATCATGAAAACGTTAAAGAGAAGGGCAAGGCGTGAAAGCACCATGTGCTTTTAGAGCGTGATGCTGCCCGCCTGTCCTAACTTTGCCTTTTTAAAAAGCCTCTTTCAGTCCCCGGAAAAAGGGAGGAATGTGGTGTCCACACGCCTCTCTCGCGGGCCTGATTTTTACATCGCAGATTGCGATGAAGGCACGTGAATTGAATTAATGAGTTTGACTTAATGATTTGGGTCTTTTCCTCGAGACACACACTAATTTTCATTAGTGTCTGGATAAAGATTCATTTTGAATAATTGATAGCGATAAAGAGATAATTAATTTGGATGAACAAGGAATGTATTCCCCATATAGGTATCATGATAAGGCGCATGCATTTTATTGTAGGTCCACAAAAATTAGTAGGAGGAGGATGGATTTCGATTTTTCCCATATCTAACCAAATTCCTCAATTTACTAAAATTGTAAAGTAAAAATGAAATGTCTTATATTGAATTTTTATTTATTTATTGAAGTGTTATTAAATGCTGAAAATGAAAAGTTAAATTGTGTTATGTGATGGTCTACATATCTACTTATACAATAATTTGGATGAGAGGTTCAATTATTGTTTAGCATCGGAGATGATGCTAAGATGCATGTATAAGAAAAAGCAATAAATTATGAGGAGATTGATACAGGATGAAAGTCTTAAAATTTGTAACAAAAATTTAGATATGTCTCAAAATTTTAATATATACAATCAAATGCTTTTTTAAGTTCCGTTCAATTTGAGCAATAAAAAACGCTAACATCATGTTTTGGAAATTTTTTAGGCCAATGAAAAAATATAAAGGGAAGCAAGCAATTGTTTTAATGGGGTTGGACCAGCACTGCCACCCCATTGTTGTAGGTGACCCTCGCCGGGGCCTTGGCAAGGGGCCACATTCTCAAGGTGAGCAAGCGAGGGTCGACTAACCCTTGTGCTATGGTGACTTCAATGGCGCCAGCGACATGAAAGGGCTTGCAAGTCTTTGTCAAGACACCTATGGTGGGCAAGGATCGTTGGCTCTTGCCAATGCTAGGCTTGGGTTAGACGGGCTCTTGTCTTCTCCCCATTCAAGCAATCCAACTAGAATCACTGTTGTTCTACTTTTTTTTTTTTTTCTTTTTTGGTTTTTTTTTCGTTTTCAATTATCTTTTGAGATTTTCATTCACATGGTGCTCATTTTGCATAGGATGGTATCAAGTGATCTTGAAAAAGTATTTAGAAAAGTCACATAAGCATTTTTGCCATTCAAATTGGACAATAGAACTTAATTACACTTTTCGATCAAGTGGGCAAAAGATGTATTTGTACTAAATGTTATATTTCTACAACAAAGAAGAAGCATTAATAAATGTACTTGGGATTCAGCGTTAGCAAGTCTCCTTATGCTTAAAATGAAAAATATTTACACGCTTAATAGAGTTATTAATCAAATAGGGTCTTTTGTACCTTTTTTTTTTCCTCTTAATAACTGAGTTCTTTTTACAGCTGTACTAGTACCAAATAAAGAACTCGAACTACAAAGGGATAATTTAGGAAAAGACCCACAAAACCAAAGAAAAAATGAAATTGGACTCCAATAGCTTAGCCTTGAGCATCCAATTTCTTGCTTGACTTAGAAAAATAAAAGGAACCCCTTTAACTTTTGTATTACGAAACTTTTTCTAGTTTTATCTCATCATGCTTTTCATTCGATTTCTTATTTTCCTTAAATCCTTTTTTTATCAAAAAAGAAAAGAAAACACCCTTTCTCTAATAAAACAGGTGATACAGAGAAAGTTATGCTTGAAAAAGATTCCAAAAAATAGTGTTTATTTTGAATAAAAAAGTGCAAATTACAATATCTTAGGATCTATTTATAAGGAGGTCATCATCTAGAAAATAACCAAATAACTAAAATTGAATAATAAAATTAAGAAAATATATTGATAAAAGGAAAGTTATTAAAACACAATTAGAAAATCTACAAAATCGTTTGAAATATGTGACATTTCGGAAATCAGGAAACATATGTAAATCAAATATTCAACTCATTTATAATCCAAAAATCATATAATTTTTTTGATTTTTATGGGATCGTCCGTTCTTATGATGCCCCAATATTTTCATAAAAGCATCCGCGTGTTGTTCGACATCAATAGGAATCTCAATCCCGGGCATGTCCAAACTTTGCTTTTGCCAGCCTTTCGTCTTTTATGGGCTGGAACTTCTGCCGGGTTTTTAAGGCAAGGACCAACTGTGCATGTTCCGAATCTTGGGCGGTCTTGATTTTGGACCATTCGGAAGATGGAAAAACGAAAAAGAACACTCTTGGTCATTGCCCCGTTTAGTTTAAAGTACTTTTCTTTCTTTCCTCTTTTAATATATCTCGTGAAGCATGCGCATCTTATTTCTATTTAACTTTCAGCTCACTAAAAAGAAAAGTACAAATATCGCCCACAAGGAACACTAAATTTTTTTATTGCGCTATTTGTGGTAAAGTGCATTTTTTCTTGAAAAAATTGTAAAGAACGTTAGTCGAGTGCTTATTAATTGTAGGAATAATAATACAAATAATCTCTAAATTTTAGCCTAATGTGTAATTTAATAAATTAAAATTTCAGAGATCATATTATATATTAAGTTAAAATTCATAGGCCATATTTAAAAGATTAAAAATTTCGAGGTCAAATTATATATTGGGTTTTTCTTAAGAAAAAAATGAAAATAAAAAGAAAATTCCTGGTAGAAAAAGAAAAGTGGGGAAAAAGAGGAGAGACATGATGAAAAAGCCAATCCCATTGAGATAACGAGCATGTGAAGCCAGCTCTTCTGACCAAAGAAAAACAGACCCAGCTCAGACGGTGGGCCCCGCTCGTGCTATTTCCGGCACGTGCTTTCCTCCCCAAGATTGCAATGATCATCTGTCCATGTCATGAATGATTTCACAAGTCTTTAGGTTAGGAATCCGCTACCCGGCCAGTCCAAAATGATTTTCATGAATTTCTTTTTTTTTTTTTCGGTAACTAAGGATCCATCGGACCCGTCTTTCAGTTACGCTAATCGGCAACCTAAGACTCGTACAGTGCACTGTGCACCTCGAACCAAGTGTCAATACCTCAGGAAAAGCTAGCATAGGACCCTACCATCATGACCTCCACTTAAGACATGTTAGTATTACGGAATTTCGACCATGGGATCTTTACAGCGAAGTGTCCAAAGCCCAACCAATTTAGCTACCCAAATTTTCTTTCTTCGTATATTGATTATTTTTTTGGAAAGCTGAAAAATAATTTTATGATACATTTTTCTTTTGAATAAATACACTCTTAAATAGTTATTCGGTTTATAGTATTCATCACGTGCAAACATATACTCGATTAAATCAGAATTTGCACCTATCATGCGTCTAATATGATGTGTGTAAGGACGGCAAGTATTGTGTTTAGGCGTGTGTTTGTTTCACAAAAAAATGAAGATCTGATAAAGTGTGGTTATTTATATTATTTGAAATAATTAATTGATGAAAAATATTTTATTATCGATAATAATTTATATTTAATATTTTTATAAATAATGAAATATATTTCATTCATTTTTTTTATAAACGATACAAATAATCATTTTCAAAAAGTGTCTTCCAAACTATTCATTTTTTCCAAAATGAATGCACCTGTATCTCTGTATTGGGCTTGGGCTCAAAGAGCATGATGGATCAGACGATGTAAGAACGTTTCAGTTAGATTAAAGCCCACCATCCTTAAGCCCACACTGACAGGAGCAAACCAAGAGTAGAGTTCCTTATCCTTGACTCGTTCTCAGCGGCTTTATGGTTTCTGTCCGGATTTGGTTTCGAAAAAATGACACGAATAGTCTTTAAATTTTGATTCAACATACAATATAATCTCGTAAATTTTAATTTATTTAATATAATTCATAAATTATATTCTAATGCCATCCCTGAACTTTCAATTTGTTCGAAGTAGATTATATGAAAATACTATGTGTTGTCTCTCAATTTGAATTAACAAAAAGATAACATTCAACATTTTCATGTAGTTTATAAACTAACTTGAACATGTACTAAAAGTATATAATCACATTAAACAAATGAAAAGTTCAGAAACAACATTACTTATTGGGTAAATTTCATGGATCGCATTACCTAAATTAAAAATTCAGGGATTGTATTACTCAATAAGTCAAAGTTTAAAAACTATCTGTGTCGTTGTTCATTTAATATTTGATCGTGCCAATTGTTTAGTACTGTCGTCATCGACATGTGTCACATATCAGTTCTCCTATCCTTACATGAGGGAAGCGACGTGTAGATTACAAAGTGTTGCGGTGGAGATAGAAGGCTAAAGCGGTTTGGTTTGGCGGTGTCCGGAAGCACCCCAGGACACATGGATCGGTGATCCGCCACCGTAATCGCTACATAAACAATACAACGTTCGCTTCATCATCACCTCCCTCTCGCTTTCGCTTCCTGGACTTCGCACGACGCCGCGTCGCACGGCGCCTCGTCAACCGCCCGGACAATGGTAAAAACCAACGTTCTCGGTTCGCAGTTCAGTTCATTCCTATGTTCCAATTCGCTAGCGACACGAGCGTGGTTTTCTTTTCCTTTTTCTTTTTCCGTAGACGAAGGGGACGGCGAGCTTCGGGAAGAGGAGGAACAAGACGCACACGCTGTGCGTGCGGTGCGGCCGCCGGAGCTTCCACCTCCAGAAGAGCCGCTGCGCCTCTTGCGGCTTCCCTGCCCGCCGCATGCGCCGATGTGAGACTCTTCCAGCTTAAACACCCGAATGAATTAAAAAAAAAAAAACATTTATCTTATGCTAACGGGATGCATGCTGATGGTGCGTGTTGGTAGATAACTGGAGCGAGAAGGCGAAGCGGCGCAGGACGACGGGGACGGGGAGGATGAGGTACCTGAGATACGTCGCCATCCGGTTCAAGACCAACTTCAGAGAAGGTTTATTTCTCATGGCTTTGTCTTCTGCACTTTACCATGTCTTTCGTTTGATCATATCACTACCGGGGCGTCGTTGTTTCAGGCACTGAGGCAGCTCCGAGGAGAAAGGGAGTCGCGGCCTCCATCTTAAAACTCAGTCACTGATTTCAATGAGGGGTCTTCGTGACCGCAACGAAGGTCAAATCGAACCGGCATGTCGAAACCGGCCAAGTAATCCAGCTAAACCGATGGAGCAAGCCATTCCTGGACATGATTTTCGTACCGGCCTTTGTTCTGCTTTTCCTAGATAGTTCATGGAATCTGTAACCTGTAAATGTCCGTTCCAGTTCAAGACGTTTCTCTCCCCTTTTTGGCTACATCAGGCGTTGCTGTTTACTCCTTTACTCTTTTATGTTGCCTAACTAGCCGCGGGTTCCATGAACGGGCCATGGCTGAGGGTATCGAACCATCCAAGATTACAGCACTTATTCCCAACGAAATTAAAGCCATTCCTACTGGAGCCGAATATAACCTGTGCAGCTATGACGACATATTCGCTCAAAGAAATTTCAGGGATGTGATGAAATGGCCGAAACCCATCACATTCTATCTATGTTTGCCCTTTGAAAAAAACAATAATTCGATCACAGAAGCGCAATGTATATACATGGGCAGATGGCATTAGCCAAAGCCCTCCATTCTTGATCAATTCGACTTGACCAAATCAATTCCTGGTACTCGTATCTACATTACCTGTAAACTGTCAACGTACTGAGAGAGTTCCGTGGCGGTTTCGAAATCCAGCTAACTGTGGTGCCGAAGAATAGCTCCCAGAACCACAGATCCACGGCAAGAACCGAGGAGAATATCAGCAGAGCCAGGGTCTGATACCGATTCAGCGGCCATCCTGAGACTTCGGCCATGGTCTTCAAGAACGGAATCGGGCTGTTTTCTATGTTCCGGTTCCTTATGGACCAGGCGGTTACCCATTGCACTCGACTAGGGACGAGGTCGAATTCTTCCCTCAGCCGCCTCCCCAAGTCCGGCATGTGACCGCCCCCATACAGTATCGCGATTCGTCTGTGCCCATCGTCGACTGCCCTCCTGAGCGCCTCGATCGCTGCTTTGTTCCTCTCGCCAATGATGACGGACTTTTCCTCCACGTCTGCTGTCACTTGCGTGAACCTTGAAAAAGAACAGACTTTTCCCATCAATTTCCTCGCTTGCTGAGAACTTTGGTCCAGGAATGAAGTGAACCAACTTTGTCATGCAAAAGAACTTACTAATGGATTTATATCCTATAATAGCCAAAATGCACAGTGAAAAGATGGGCTTGAACCGTGACAAAGCAAAACAACCATCTTAGTAGAGTAGAAGATAAGACATCATCATCGAACTTATTATATCAGGAGAAACTGATGAAAGTACTCACTCGGACGTCAACCGTCTAGCCAGGAAAACCTTCATTGCAGCACCCAAGTCGAGCCTCGACAAAGCTTCTAGCTCTGGATATTCTGATGACGGGCTTCCAACATCTGCACAGACACCTCCAATGATGAGAAGTCCAACGAGTGGCATCGGTAGTACCCTCGAAGCCCAAAGGAGCTTCGATCTCCAGGGACCTAGATCCTCGGGAATTGAAGCGGGTTGGATCATAGCTTTTGTTGATCTGAGGGTCATATCTCTCGCGAAAGTGAAAAAGCTTTCACCTTTTTCAACCTGAAAGTGAATGTAACTGATTAATTCTCGAGCCATTTATTTGACAAAGCGAACGTTTCCAAACTTAAATCCATGCAACTTGCAGAACTAACTTTATTTGGAGGTGCTGATTACATACGTAAGTACATATTACTTGAGAATATCCATCACCATAACTTTCCTGTTGGTTTTCAGGAGATGTAACTATGCCATCAGCAATTTTTAGGTCTTTAGATAATTCTTTCTTCATCAGTCAATTAGTGGGTCTAAATGCAAACTCAAGATCAGATCACTGGTTCAATGTGCAGAGGCACTCAAGCTTTTGACAGAAAACCCAAGAGCATGGTCATGCCGGTGCAAGTTATTTCACATACAAAAATCTAAATTAGCATGCCTTTATCCGATCATTTCTACATAATCTTAAGAAACTAAACCAGAATCTGCATGATCTAAGCCCCAACTAAAGCGCCGTGCATGTAAAGTCTATCACCATGCCAAATACCTAAAATAAAGGAGAATCGTCTAATAAGACACCTGAAGTAACTTGAAGGTCTCAAAGTCAAGATCTGCATGGTACCAATTCTCAGCTTGATAATCGAGACAATCCAACTGGAAATCGAGCATTAAAATCCGCGCCATCTGTCGCTGGATGCACCCCAAAATGTTAAATCCTCGAGCACGCGAACTCCTAAGTCTCTTCGTGGCTACAGGGCTTCTTCTGTTCTCCAAACTCTCTCTGCTAGCCACCATCTCATAAAGCACACAGTCATAGGGCTCAAGTTCTCTCTGAAGAGTGGAAAAGTACCTTCAAAAGGGTTTCATAATCTTTAGTCCAAATATCTTGGAGGATACCAAATCCATGCGCTTGTCATTCTTGCTCGGAATCAGATGTCAACGGATTATGCGAATACAGTGCGTCAACCAGTAAATCATGGAGATACAAATTACAGCAACACTTGGTTTGGTTCCAATGACTGACACAAGAACAGTAGTTGAATTTTCGTGTGGAATTTCATTAGTTAGTGTTCCAAGCAATCTCTTAACGCCAAAATGAGTTGAAGGACACAGCAGAGCCTACGCAACACCAAATTAATAAAACTGGGTATAAACAAGAGTACATACTCTTTATCAGCGATGTGAATTGTTGATACCAAATCAACCTGCAACAATTTGATGGGGAAAGAACAGAAAAAGAAAACCCATTTCAGAAAATCAAAGAACTGAAAGAAAAACTCCCTGCTTGACGTATCAAAATTCAAAATCACACTCAAGTCACCTGAAGAAAAGGCCAGAGAAGAGACCAAGGGAACTTCTTTCGGTAGCTGACGACGGCCGTCTGCAGCTCTCCATTGCCCTTGTGGCTCCCTCTCTTGAACCTCATGAAATCCGCTATCGAGTTGTTCTCCAAGAACTTGTCGGCCGGGCCATCCTCGACCGACTGCCTCGAAGCCGAGGCGCGCGGGTTCAGAGCTAAACTGGGTGCTCGCCGAAACCGTAAAGGACGGTCTTTTGAACTGCTGAAGGGTCTGATTCTGACGCAAGCGCATGTGGACGACGAGTCGCCGCTGCTCGAGCTCGAAGGAAACGAAGGAGTTGGAAAGATTATGGATGGAGAAGCAGACACCATAATTCTCTCCACACTCCACAGCAGAGAGAGAGAGAGAGAGGCTCCTCCAACTTTGTTGGTTCTGGTTCTGGTTATCTTTGTTAGCCACAGCGTTTGTGGGATTTCTTCCTCTGTTTTTTCTTACGTCATTCCTTTATAATCGCTTATACAATTTCTTTTTTTTTTTTCTGGGCTCTTTTTCTCCCTTTCTTTTTTCCTTGTCATCAATCGAAAAATTCTGAATTTTTGCTTGCACGCAAAAGGGTGCAAGGCAAGTCACTCGATCTCGTTGTCATACCGGCAAAACGGTAGAAATTTAGGGACCAAATGGACACTGGGTGGTTTATGCTGATGCAGACCTTTTCTTGTCATGATCTTTTTTAACTGATGGGAAATTCAGTAGTTAGACGGTTGATTTCGACACCACATCATTGCCCATGTGATCAGGTTGAGTGAAGCTTTTATCTGATGTACGCAGAGCCGCTTTCTGATTCTCGTCGTCACATGGCTACAGAAAACACATTGTGTTAAGTCAAGAATTCGGGAAGGATTCGATACAGTTCCTAACATGAATGGACTCAAGAACCAAACCGGTTCATCCAAGAAGCATGATCTGAATTCTGACTGCATATCAATGTGTCCCAACCACAGGTTCTGAAAAAGAACACCGTTGAATTATTATCTCAAGCCCGCAACCTATGATCCTAAACAATCGAATAAATCATTTCCTACTAACAAGACAAATTATACTCTAAGCAAACTCGATCGATCTCGTGACCCATCATCTGTAATTGCGCCAGGCTGAAAGAATATTACAAGCTTTTCTAACCCAACAAGATCCGTATTATTTGGACAACAACCGAAGGCCCGCTTGTAGATCCTCCAAGGTGATCGTTGTTAGTTCATCTGTGTCTACACAGTCAAAATTGAGCCGAAGGTCCAAGTTCTCCCTGGCGTTTATAAGCATGGTTGCTGCTAAACCTCCATTCATTTCCCGGCGCTGCTTCTCCGTCGTCTCTGTCTGAATCAATGCCGCTACAGCATGTTCACTGCACGATGCGTGCAACTTGAATCCATACAATAAGCTATCTTCTCCTTGTTCGTTCATCTTGATGAAAAGAATTTTGGCAAGATCTTCTGAGGTAAAGTCATCGAAATGGAAAAACTTGGTCACTCTTCTGCAGAAGCCCTCATTAGAACTGATCACACGCTTCATTGGTTCACTGTATCCAGCGAATATGACAACAACGCTCCCGCTGTCCATGACTGACATTATTTCCTCCAATGCTTCTAATCCGTAGTCCTTATCATCTTCCTTTTGCATCGGTATCAACCGATAAGCTTCGTCTACAAAGAGAATGCCTCCCTCTGCTTCTTTAATCTGCATATTCAGGGTAGCATAAGCAAAGGGTTGATGAAATGCCTCTCATCTTCCACAATTTTATGTTACGATTCTTTGAACTATCAGAAGTGAGCTAGAAGAGAGGGCATTTACCTTTCTCCGGGTCTTTGGTCCAGTATGCCCCACGAATTCCCCTACCAAATCCGTCCGCTGTACTTCTGTTACCCTATCAGTGGCTAAAATTCCCACCATATGAAGCAATTTGCCAAGGATTCTTGCTACCATTGTCTTACCTGTGATATCGTCATCAATCCAAGTGTCAAATCGACTGATAAGATGCAAATAGGCATATAATGGACATGTCCACCTTCCGGGGGATCTACCAATTGAACATTTCATCCTCTTCTAACTTATGAGTAATAAGATTAGATCATTAAGGAGATTTTAGCGAAATTTGACTGTACAAAGGAAAACTTTTCTCTGATCTCTTACTCACATTAGTTTTCTTCCAGAGCTTAATTAAGTTCCTTTGTCAATCCTAGGGATAAGAGGAATAAATCATAGGGATAACAAGTAATGCTTAGAAGTAAAAATGCAACCAGCCATCTGTTACCTGTTCCAGGATTTCCAAGGAAGGCCATGTGAGGAGGTCTTCTGGTTCCAACTTTTAGGCCAAGAGCCCGGCGCCTCTCATCCAAAAGCATGCCCTTTGCCCATTTTCGTAATTGTACCTTGAGCTCATGCAGACCTACGATATTAGATAATTCTTTCTCTAACTCATCCATTTTTGCTTTTGTTTCGCTGCACGCAAGAAGGGCTTTCTTCCGTCGCTGCTCTTCAAGATGCCTATATAATAACTCCCTCAACTTCTCACTTGCTGGACCTCGTGAGAGGTGATTTAGGGGAGTCATCTTCTCCTGTAATTGGATTTTGACTTATTATTACACTCGACATGTCAGAATCCATTCAGTGAAAAAGAAAATGTGCCCAAACCAAATGAGCTATCAATGGTCCAGGACAAAGAAAAAGATTACTATGCCATACATCATCCTCTGCACTGCAGTCCGCATTATGCTCAAGCAAAATCTCAACAGTTGAGCAGTCCTCAGCATGCAGTGAGAACCAAACAGCTAGATGCAATGGTGTCATTCCATTCTGCATGCAATAACATTGGAAAAAAGAAAGTCTGATCAGGTGGTAATCTTGCTAATTCCTGGTCTTTTATGGAGATTCTACACGAAATGAACAGAAAAAAAGGTCATTAGAATATGGACATTTGCTTTGGCTTCAATAAAAGCACCATGAGCAAGAAGCAAACGCGCAGCATCAGTGCATCCATTCTTGGCAGCCATGTGCAGAGGAGTTTCTCCATACTGCAACGTGTGACATCAATGCTTATAATAATGAGGTAAAACTATAAAATATCAGCAAATCAAAAAGATATAAATCTTTTAGAGAAGTGTTTCACAGGGAGGGAGAGTATTCCTGAATTCAGGAGGAAGATAGGCATATGATACAACTTACCATGTTCTTGGCTTCCATCTCAACCTTTTCAGGTCCTTGCCAGTTGAGCAAAAATTTAACTATATCAGACCTATTGTATCCTGCAGAAACATGGAGCGGTGTCTGTGCCAT
Source organism: Eucalyptus sideroxylon (assembly GCA_014182405.2). NCBI lineage: Eukaryota > Viridiplantae > Streptophyta > Magnoliopsida > Myrtales > Myrtaceae > Eucalyptus > Eucalyptus sideroxylon. The sequence continues at coordinate 13,728,083 of CM024550.2, read as the reverse complement.
CTGCATCAAAAAGAACGTCCTTATTAGCATGATACACCAATCAAAAAGGATACAACAAGCAGGACACAAGCGAATACAGGGAGCACGAGCGTGACCTTATATCTCCAGTACATTACTATATATCAGATGTTCTTCTATTTGATCCTCAATTCTAATTCTACCAAGCAGAAAAGGGAAAGAATTGGCCTAGTTGTGGCCCACTTATACAAAGATAAAATAGCTATTGGGTTTGATTCCTACTTTTCCCCTCCAATTACCTATCAAAACACAATGAAACTGAAAAGTTAACAGTAAGATTAATTTTACAAGATGGAACCAGAAAACAGGTGATGTATACTGAGTAAATTTGCCAGAATTGAAGGATGTCTTTGAGGACATGGCAAGTGATGGATCCTTCGTTTAACAGGTAAAAGAACTGAACATTACTTGTATCTTCTCTAGCCCACCAATGTTTTCTGTATATAAACAACTCATCAAAACCACCTGTATGAACAGTCAAGGCTAAACTAATTTTATTTAAAATGGCTCCTTGCCAACCATTTTATGTACATCTGGTCATATAGAAGCCACATTCCATATATCAGAACTTTCAGCAACATTCAAGCTTACATACCAGCATTTAGACTTACAGTCTACATTGCAAATTACAGTTCTTCTATAATCCTCAACACTTCTCCTCATGTTCAGCACGATGGTAGAATGGTGAAGACTTGATACATAGAAGCTACATTTTTAACTAGATTACGGAATAGAAGTGTGAGCAACTGAGAACAGGATCCAGACCTGCCCTTCACTTCGTCGAAGAGCACAAGCATGCATAACAAAAAAAAAATAAAAATTAAATATTTAGACAAGTTGCAACTTATTTCTCCACATATTTGAAAGGGTCCACAATGCACTTCGATCACCTTGACCTCCGCTTCTTTCTAGTTTCTTTGAGACAGTCAACACTCACAATCACAGCTTAAACAGCTAAGAACCATTTTCTTTCGAAAAAACCAGCCACATTTCGCTCAACCTATCTTCCTGAACATAAAAGAGCTACTAAAAGCGTCTATGAGGATCATAACAAAGTCACCGCACCAAAATGACTAGCAAAATTCGAAACTAATAGCCTGGCTTAAACATTCACCGGATCCAAATCCAACCTTTTTCTTTTCACCTCGCATCGCCCATGAATCTTTGTATGGTAATGCCGTTCCTCCACCCTAAAATCTAACATCCCAACAACACAGAAACCTTCCAATAAATTCGCAAAATTTAAACGACCCAATTTGCAGAAAATGCACAAGCAACGATCCATCCATTCGCAAGCAGCTCAAGTTCGTACTTTTTTTCCCGCGTTCGACCAATCCAGGCAAGAAAACGCGTCGTTTCAGGGAGGGGGAGGAGATCTTACAACGGGGTTTCTTTCATTGACGAGAGACGGGTCGTCCCTGAGCAGCTTCTGGAGGCCGGTGATGTCTCCAGACTGCGAGCAGCCGTGGATGGTGCCGCTCGATTTCCGAGATCTCGAACGCTGCTGTTCTTGCGGCCTCTGCATTTCTCTCTCCCCTGTTTTCTCTTCTACCTCTTTCGACCCAATTCGCCTTCTCAAAACGGAAGCACGACCCAGAAAAGGAAAGGAAAAGAAAGGAAAGGATTAGAGAAAGAGAAAGGACATGGGAGGGAGGGTCGAGGGTCGAGGGTCTCTGGGAGGTCAAGAATGAATCGAGATTCGCAACGCGGAAGCTGCTCCGCTCCCGACTCTTGCGTTGGCAATTGAGCAGTACCCATCGTCTGTTATATATATTTTTGTGTCCTAAGATTCATCATTCAACATTCATGGCCACTTTCCCTTCTCCCTCTCTCTAATTTATTTATTGACTTTTTTTTTTTGGCGGTGCTCGTGGGATTTAGAGGTAATCAAATTCCGAATCGAGGCGGCTCCATGGGAACTCGGATCAGTCGGTCTTAATTTGGTGTGTAAAGGGGGTTCGATTTTGCGCTTGAAGCTGAGAACTACCCAAAATCGATTAGTTCAGTCTAGTTCTAAGATCAGTCCGGTTCTGTGCACTTAGAACGGGACAAGAATTTAATTTATTTATAATTGTTTTGTGTCTTGGCTGGAGGTAAGAAGGAGGTGAAGAGCAGTGAGGATCTAGCTGTTGCCAACTGCGATTTGGGGAAAGTTCGCAGCGCCTGTCAGCACCAGCAGGCTGCCACTTTGGTCCCTTGCGTATTATGATTAAATGAGTAGTTTATTAAAAGATTCGTGCGTATTAGAAGTGGAAGATCGTGATTTACTTTTCCTTAATTGTAAATTGCTACTGGTTCCACTTTTGCGCTCTCGTCATAGTTTGGTCATTAGGACAAGAAGGGGACTCGAGCTTTCCACAGGGGCTCGAAAGATTAGGGCGCATGTGTCCGAGTCAAATTCATCTTGTTGCGTTTGTTTGGGCAAAAATTTGAAGATTTAAAGTATGTTTTGATTTTATTGCTTAGAAAAAGATTTAGAAAACAGAAGATGTTTATGCTGTTGATAATAGCTTATGGTTTATTATATTTGTGAATGATATTTCATTCATTGATTTATTTTTTAAATGATATGATTATTTTTTAAAAAGTATTTTTCTAAACTTGAGTTTTTTTCATGAAATAAAGGTATCCTTAATCTTGTAAGATGACCTGGGATCTTTATGATTTATTCCTACATTCATTAAACATTCTAGCGCCAACTCATGCACATTTGCAACCACAATTATTAGCACAATAATGTTGTTTATTTTTTAGTAGGAATCTAATGATGTTTTTTTTTTCAAGAAAATGCTAGGTAATGATATAAAAAAATATCAAAACTTTTCAAATGATCACTTGAATGCCACCTTGATAAAACAAAAATGATTAATTAATGTCATAAATGATTTTTCTATGCCTAATAATGTGGCCTTAATTTATTATAGATCAATAGACGTAATTCCACAAACAAACACGATTAGCACAAAAAACCAACCTTGTCGGCCCTTGTTCTTGCCCCAAATTGACAAACTAAGGCTAAATTAGAGCTAAGAAGCAAATCCTAACCCTAAACCAGAAGAATGAGCGAGAGCCGCAGAAGAAGAAGAAGAAGCAAAGTCAAGGTCATTGAAAAAGGAGTTTGAAACCTTGGAGTGGTCTAGGAAGTGTTATAATTATGGTTAATTGATCAATGAAAATCAATAAATTAAGATACGTCTTTTCTATTCACGTATCTCTTTTGGATTCATGATTTCTTAAATTTTTTTATTCACGTATCTATTGAATTCATGAATTTTCTAGATTCATATATCTTTTAGTTTATGTATTTATTGAGTTCATGATCTCTTGAATTCACATATCTTTGGATACATGAATCTCTTAGATTCACATATCTCTTTATTCATGAATCTCATGGATACACGCGTCTATTTAATTCATGTATCTCATATGTACATGAACTAAAAAGCTATATAAATAGATAAGAGCATAGAGCTTCAAAGGGTTTTTTTGTTTTGGTTTTTCCTACTCAATCCCAAAAAGACTTTGATATACTTTTCTACTATTCTGATTTTTCTGAGTGTACTGGTTCAATTGAACGGTTCGATTGAGTCCTGTTTGCATAGTGCTAATCCAAATAGGTTCAAGGTGTTGTATCTTGGGATGCATAGTTCGTGAATCTGCGGAGCACCTTTGTCATGAACTAATCGCCTTAAAGAGATTTGATTATCCATATCTCACCTCCAATCCAATTTAATTTTATGTTATTTTTCCAGTGATATTTTATTTTATTCTTCTCCAAGATTTGTAAGTCTATATAAAAAAAAATGATATTATATAGCTGTTATCGTCTTCTTTACATTGATATTCTGATTACAACAAATAGTGTGTATTCTTTGGATTAATTTCTAACATGAAGATGACGTAGAGATGGATAACGGGAGGGAGCGTGATTTGTGCGAAAATTCTTCCTCCTAGTGAGAATGATCTTGAATGATTCTCTATAGAGACGCTAAAAAAAATTTAAAAAAAAAAAAAACCAATAAATTGCAGTTTATGCTATTCTCCGCCCTTTGTTTTTAGGCCAAAAAAAAAAAAAAAAAAGATCAACAATCGAGCGATTGGTGTTCTAGTTCAAGGTGATTCTCCGCCCTTTGTTTTTGCAGTTTATGTACAGCTTCCCGGGGTTGCCGGAGATGGGGCCGTTGGGTGTATATATTGTCCATCGACTACGTCGCGGTGCTCAAGATCTCAGAAATATGAAACATCAATCCTTGGACACTGCTTAGCTTCACCCAGAGAGAAGAGAGGGAGAGTTTTAACAAGGGCATTGTTTTATGTCGAGGATTTGTCACTAGAAGCATTTAAATGATAGTTTTTCAAACAATTGGTACTCGAGTAATTGTTCGAAAAGTTTTGGCATTGAAATGAGCATAATATCATCTTTTCTTGGAAATTGCATTTGAATATTATTTTGGCTGAGAAATTCGCATTATCACATCTATTATTCCCACCATGATTTACTCATTTGTTAAGGATAAATGGTTCATTGAAGCTTTAGTATGACCGATGAATATGCAATTCGAAACTCCATTTTTTTGCATTTTCAATATCTCAGTATCTTATGGTTACATAATCTTGGCAAAGCATAGGGTAACACCACGTTGCCCAAAGTGTAGCGATCTTTAATTTCAACTTTTGGACAAATGTTTCCTAGTTTCGAGGTGTTTTACATGGCTTTAAAAATTACTGACACATATAGAGATCCATAGGAAACACCTCATTGGTACTTTTAGACCAAGACTTTCTTCATAGATGTGTAATTCGAGGATGGACTAAGCTCCTAACAAATTTGATAAGAGGGTCAAGTGGGCAAATGGTGGAAAAGAAATGAATTACATATCTAACAAGACTAGCACGTGTGACGTGCTGAAACGTTAACGCACAACATCAGTAGTATACTCTATATCAGCTGCCATGTTAGACCATTTGAATAGAGATTAAAAAGGTGAGTACTAGCCCTATTATAATTTTTCTAATTCAGTTATAAATCTTTATTTGATTTTTTTTGTCAATTCAATTTTAAATATTTTGTAATTATGTCGATTCAGTTCCATCCAACTAAATTTAGCTTGCTAGCACTAATGTGGATGTCGGCCGACATGCACCATCTAATCGACGTTGACATGGCAATTTTTTAATAATATATTTATTTTTTTTAGATTTTTTATTAATTTTTTTTTTTTTGCTGTCTTCTTCTTCCTTTAGTCAATTTGGCGATCAGCCATAGACTACAGCTGGCGAGGCCTTGTTGTTGTGGGCAAGCTCACCCTCGGCATCGTTGGGCATGGTTGAGCTCACCTAGCCATGGCGAGGCTCACCCTCGCTTAGATCTAGCAAGGGCGAGCCTCGCCATGGTTGGGCGAGATGTCGCTATCATGGGTGAGCTCGCCCTCGCCTAGATCTAGCGAGGGTGAGCCTCGCCATGGTTGGGCAAGCTGGACCTCACCCAACGATGAAGAGGACAAGCTCGCCCATGATGGCAAGGCCTTGCGAACTATCGCCTCTCACCAGTTGCCAAATTGACTAGAAGAAGAAGAAGAAAGCAAATAAATAAATAAATAAAAATTGAAAAAAAGTAAATTTATTGTTAAGAACTTGCCACTTCAGTGTTGACCGCCTAAAATTTGACTAGATGGATTGAATTGACTGAATTGGCCCAAAAAAAGGTTTATGACTAAATTGGAAAAGTTGCAATCGGTTTAGAACTATTTTCGTAATTTCTTCCAATTTTTATCGCATTGGCAAGGGTACTGTTTTTGGATCATTTGAAAACTAGGGTCATTTTTGTTCTAAGGTTATAAATATGCGATTATTTTCATTTTTCGGAATTGGCCATTTAGTTACTCTAGGAACGTATTTTATATATGTTTGTCGGGAAATAGATGTCTTACGTATGAGGTTGAGACGTGCAAGGGTTGCGCACTATGATTTAGGATCTAAGATGCGAAATAAGTTAGGTGATAATCATGCCATGCCCCACGGAACGGATCAATCGCCATATTTTTAACGTGCTGCGAATCTCATTATTTTTGGTGTTATGTGTGATGCACCCCGCTTCTAATTGACTTATTGCATCAGACACCTTCACATAAAACGAAAAGACCTGCTCTTAAGATGTAGAGATAAAGACGCGCCGCGATACAAATTATTTATTAAATATTTGGTTCAGCTTTTCTAGTAGTAGCTACAGCGGTGACACAAGGCAACCCGAGTTTCATAAGGCAATTTACTAGGCAAGTGTCAAAACTTAACATAGGTAGATATGTAAGTGTCAAAAGTTCCCAAAATGTATACTTGAATATCACTTTTTATTTTTTAAATTAAGATATTTAAGTGTCAACTTGGTGATGATAGCTAGAAATCCGATGTGGTTTATTTTACAAATAAATGTGATTTACATGGCTCGTCGGAGTTGTTTACTCAGCAATCAATGTACAAAGTGATGTCATTTTGCCCAAAAAATTGATTTTTAATATCAATATTAGTTAAATTAAATTAAAAATGGGGAGGGGGCAACATTCAATGAGGGCCTCTACGGCCCTTATCATTGCCGCCACCCCACCATCGCTAGAAAAGGGCTAGCGACAATGGGGTAAGCGTCAACTGGGGTTGCTAGGCCCTGACTAATATGGTCGATGACCCTGGCTGACCACCAACAAGGGCCTACAGGCCCTCCTCTAGATCTAGCAAAGGTTGTTAGCCCTCACCCAGTCAAATCAAGGGCCATCACTAGTTGGGGCGGGGTCGCCTAGCCTTGCCACAGCCAATAGCGGCCCTTGGCCCCTTTCCCCCTTAGCCCCTCTTAGAGAAGGCTGGCGACCATCTTTGGTGGTCAGCTTGAGTCCAATGACCCTAGCCAACCCAGGCCCCACCATTGTAGGCCCTTTCTAGAGTGGTGGGGCAACAATAGCAACAAGGATCACAAAGGCCCTCGCTATATGCCACCCCCTCCCCTTTTAATTTTTTTTAATTTAATTTAATTACTACTCGTATTAAAAATCAACTTTTGAGGGCAAAATAACATCATTTCGAGACAAACTAGCCACATCAACACAACGTGAATAATTTTTTTTAAAACAATTGCCACCCTAGCAGAAAAAAAAAAGTCATTGAAAAATGCCACGTTAGTCTTTTAGTTGAAATTTCTCATCATTAATACTTAAGTGGCCATTTCTTCGATTTTAGCATTTAAGTGTACATTTTAGAAGTTTTGGTATTTAAGTGTCTATTCATGTCCACTTTTGGTACTTGAGGCGTCTAGCACTCTAATTTATGACTATCGTAAGTTAACAATACACAATGGCTACACCTTCAATTTGAAAAACAACTCCTTTTGCTCTCAAGACATTACATTGAAACCTCAAAATATGTATCGTTCAACATAAGTTTTGAAGCATGATTGGGATGAAATCGTAACATAGATTAAAGTTATGCTAACAAACTTTAGCGGTAAAGTCATAGTGGGAAAAGAAGCGAAAACGAAATCTCCAATATTACCAACCTATATGCTAAAGTCACATGCATTCCACCTAATTTCTACATGTTCTGCCTGATCTTTCCGTTTGTATCCATCGCTTTCCCTTTTCTTTTGTTGGCGTTTGCACAAAAATAAACAAGATCCTCGATATGAATAGACACGCAACTAGCATACAAGTTATTATTAAACAGGTGGCCCATCATTATCGACCATCAGAAATGTCACCGATATTGATGTACATTCACAATCATTAATCTATTGTCGACATATGATGGTGTATAATTGACGATAACACAAGCATCATAGCAGAGTTGGCTGGCAAAGATACTAATTAAAGAGAATCGACGATTGAGGCTCCAAATAGGAAAGTGATATCTGAGAAGCGCCAAGAAACAATTGTGATATCCTAATTTGAAATCATTCATCGAAGAGACAAAGTTCCTACAGATTGTGGAAAAGAGATGAAGTTAACTCCACAAGGGTGAATAATCGATTATGATTTTAAAGGAGAAATCACCTTAACACGAGATCGTGACATTGTGAGATCATGAGATTGAGATCGTCGAACAGATGAAGGTATGGCTAAAAGTGCATGGAAATTGCTATTGAGCGTTTTTTACACAAGCACTATAAATACGAGTGCTCAACTCTTGGAGAGTCTATTTGCACAAACAAACAAACATGTCATTTTTTTTAATTATCTTTATATTACTATACAACAGTTAGTTTTCAAATTCGCATCGTTGATTATTCTAATGTTACATCTTCACGTTCTTAGACTTTTTTATTGAATAAATTCCAACAAAATTTATGTACATAGTGACTACATTCGTAAGTTTTGTTGTCAATTAAATTTTGGTACAGTTTCTTTATATTCAATCTTGTTTAAACTGAAGTTATTGATTTTCTTGCCTGCGGGTGGTGGCAGAACTAATCTCCTATAAGAAAAATGACATACGATGAAAGATATCTACTTGCATCACGATTCGCTTCACCAAAGGCACATCGCTCATCCCACATTGATCGGCAAGCCGAGCCGGCAGTTATTTCTGTTTTATCCACAGCGGTTAACTGCCGACATTTAGCACATTTAGCAGTTACTTTTAACGATCACTCTAACCCCGGATCGATCTGCTTGCAGATTGCTTGACAGGCACACTCACCCGCCTCCTTTTTCCGCTCTACCAGGCGTAGAAGCTACTCCAAGAAACCAGACCCACGTCGCCACGTGTGGCCCGCGTACGCACAGGATTGGGTTTGCTTCAACGTGTGGTCGTCACATTTCACTCCCTGTCTCTGGATCCACCTCGTATCCCGTCTTCTCCTTCGCGTGGATATTTTTGATGTCTTCGCCCAATCATTAATATTTTCAAAACCTCACGTAATTCGGTAGGCAACGGTGGGAAAAGAAGAGAGAAATATCAGTCCCCTCCACCCCGGAAAAGCTGGAACTGCACCCTTTGCGTGAGCGCCCGGTTCTTCCTCACACATTCGCTCATCGATGGCCACGGTGACAGAGCTTCACTTGTGCACGGGAAGGTTTGATAGCCAGTTCGTTAGTTTTAGAGGGAACCCACGAGTGTTCTTGCCGGGTTTTTGCCACGCGGGCTCGAAATCGTTCGGGAAGCGGAGTAGGTTGTGCGTTCGGCATCGGTGCCGGTCGTTCAGGAGCGAGGAAGATGGAGACAGGGAGAGGGATGGTGAGAAATCGAGGGACGATGAGGTGGAGGTGGAGAACGAGAGAGGTGGGGTTTTGGAGTCGACGAGGACTGTTTTCGTGGGTGTTTCTCAATTGGGTTCGAAATTGAAGGATGATTACAACAAATCGGTGGCTGAGCTTGAGAAGATACTTTCCGCTGTGAGTGTGCATGAACTGTTTGTTTGTATGCCGGTGTTGTTTGAATTGCTTGTCATGAATTGCTCATCGGGATGAAGTAGGATTTCGAAGGTAAATTGAGTGTTCGCCGATTGAATTTGAGTGCTCTCTTTATGCTTTTGGATAAGGTAATTTGATGGAAATAGAGATTTTTTAGAATAAAGTAGCTCAATATAAGCACAATTTGTTCAGCTACCTCAGAACAATTCTTCTTTTCTTTTTTTTTTTTTTTTTTTTGGGGGGTGGGGGGGATGAGATTTTCGGGTCCTTTTGTTTTGGCTTCTAAAGGGAAAAAAAAAAAATCATTTCTTGCTATGATTATTCATGTTAATCCCCTTATATTGGTTATAACTCAGTTATGTGCATGATTTCAATCATCAAGTTCTTTTTCTAATTGAAAATCCTCTCTCTGTCTCTCTCTCTCTCTCTCTCTCTCTCTCTCTCAGGCTGCTCTTCAAATTGGAAGATACATCATAACCATGATGAGCACTGGAGTGATTCTTGCCGTTGGTTTCCAGATGTCAGGTTAGCCAAATGCAATTTTCGCCATCTTACTGAATGCATCGACTGTCACACATGATGGATGTCTTATGTAGGGTTATTATTTAAGTTGATGCTATGTATAGTTATGTGAATATTTAATTGTTTGTCCATATCTTTTAAAGGTGGAGATAGTCAACTGGATACGTTGATCTGGTATAGCTGGCTTGGAGGGGTTATAATTGGAACAATGATTGGTGCTAACATGGTGTTAGATGAACATTGTCGAGCTGGTCCGCGTAATGTGGTCATCACTGGAAGGTAGTTCTCTCTCTGCAATGCAGGCGATTTCACTCTTTGTTTATTCGCAGTCCCTGTAGCAAAATCATTGAGCGTTCTTTAATAAGAGCTCTATGAATCAGCGACCTTTGGTTCATTGGTCTTTAGACCAGTTCCTGCCATTTTCAGAAGAAAGATCTGTATGTAGCTGGATGTGTGACATCTCTGAAACAATAATATCTGTTGTTTTTTAACATCCTTTTTAAACATCATCACTGGCTGATGCAGTACGAGAGGGCTGGGAAAGGCACTTGCTCGCGAATTTCTTCTTTCTGGTGACCGTGTCATCATTGCTTCCAGAAGGTGATCCTTTTGAAACAATAATATTTATCACCCACTATCAATTCTATAGCTCAGGGTCCTCATCAGAGCTTGCTTCTTTTGACGGCAGCCCTGAGTCTGTGGACATGACAGTCAAAGAGCTTGAACAGAACTTAATGGAAGTGAAACAGGCTGCGAGTGACTCATCTAAGACAAGTTTGGCACATGCAAAAGTGGTGGGAATACCATGTGACGTTTGTAACCCTGAAAATGTGCAGAATTTGGCAAATTTTGCCATTAGTGAGCTTGGTTCTATAGACATTTGGGTGAGTGCTCTTAGTTTGTGATGCTCATTTCTATCCAAGTAGGGACATTTTGCGGGCTTCTCTTGTTAATGCACCACTGGAAATTTACATTCCCGTTGCAGCCTCCGAAAAATCTTGATGACTAAGCCCATTCAGGAATGACACAGTAGGAAAGTGCAACAGATGATTTCTTTTTTTCTTTTTTTTCTCTTTTACCTGTGAAGCTAATCTTCTTGGAAATCTCTTGGCTTATCATTACTTCCTTCAGCTTGTTTACTTCTTGATAATCAAGAGATCTGTGTTTTCTGGGTGGTACTTTTCTATTCTCTGTTGTTGTCTGCTTAACATGTTAAGAACTCAAAATCCGCCATGTAAAAACTAATTATGCCAGTACAATAATCAATGTCCTTTCTAAGTCTGTATTCAACAAATTCCATGTGGCGCACTAGATGTATCAACGTTGTGCGTTTCAACTTTTCAGATAAACAATGCTGGCATAAACAAAGGATTTAGACCATTGCTGCAATTCTCCGATGAAGATATTCAACAGGTAGTTCTGTTTGACTTTCATTTGTTGAATGGTGGCTCTTAAGAATCTATGTACGATCCATTACATTTATCATTTTTAGACATTTGTGGGGTGTCATTTTCTAAAATGGTTTTGCTTTAGCCCTCATAGGTGGCCCTACTCAACTGCGATACCAATGGTCGGAAAATCTCGTGCATTTCAAATAAAGTCAAGAAAAGCAAAAAGCAAAGAAAAACCCTTTACTTGCTCATGTTGTTGTATGAATTCAGCTTGATGCAAACTCTCTTATTGTGGACATGTAATAGATGTATCAACAAACCTAGTTGGCTCAATACTTTGTACTCGAGAAGCCATGCGCGTGATGAAAAACCAGGCTAAGGGGGGGCACGTATTTAACATGGATGGGGCAGGATCTGGCGGATCAAGTACTCCTTTGACAGCTGTGTATGTTTCATTCTTCATCTAACATTGAATTTTGCCCTTATGCACACTCTGACCAACTTAACTCTTTGGTCTGGTCTTATTATCACTGGGGTTCTCAGGAACTGACTGTAACGATTCATCTGTTAATCTGTAGCTATGGGTCAACAAAGTGTGGTCTGCGGCAACTTCAGTCATCTCTCCTTAAGGAGTGCAAGCGGTCCAAGGTGGGAGTTCATACCGCATCTCCTGGAATGGTTCTTACAGATTTACTTCTGAGGTGATCACGAATCCAATCTTGCCTTCTATACCATGCATCTGCTGTATTATATGCATTTTTCTTGGGCTCTCCAATGAATGTGGTTTATCTGATCATTCTAAATTTTTCTCAGAGATTAATAGTAGAGAATGAAGCATCACATGCATTATTTCTTATCTAATTGTCTTGGACCTGGTTTTCAGTATTAAGTGACGGTCTAACCTTTTCAATGGGTATGTAATTTGTAGTGGCTCGACAACAAAGAACAAGCAAATGTTCAACATTATTTGCGAGCTTCCTGAAACGGTTGCTAGAAGTCTAGTTCCTCGGATGCGGGTTATAAAAGGAACGGGCAAGGCAATCAATTATTTAACCCCTCCTAGAATCCTACTGGCCTTAATCACTGCATGGTTGCGACGAGGTCGCTGGTTCGATGATCAGGTAATCTATTCAGTGAAAGCATTGGTTTGAATTCTCTGTTGCAAAACCAATACCATAGTTTGAACGTCATCAATTTGATTGCCTAAATTATGTTCCTATCACCTAGAAAGAATAGAATCGTTGCGAATGCACCGTCAACCTCTTTGCAGATATTAAGTTTGTGGGACATGTGTCGAATAGAGTGGCTGCTAGACAATATCAGTCTTGATGAATCTCGTTATGAGAATCATGCAAGCATCATTCAGTGTATAAACCGCACTTGCACAATTTAGTACATCATTATTGATGGAGAAGGCTGCTGATGGTATAGCCTCATAACTTCTAATTTATTTGTTGCCGACCTAGAGAAATTGAATGCATGCTATTGCTGCTGCAGGGGAGGGCATTGTACGCTGCAGAGGCCGACCGACTTCGCAACTGGGCCGAAAATCGCACTAGGTTTTCTTTCACCGACGCAATGGAGATGTACACTGAGAATACTTGGGTGTCGGTTTTTTCGCTCTCCGTTGTTTGCGCCTTCATCATTCTTTCCACCACAGGAACAGGCAGCTCATTTCCAGGCACGTGATGAGCTCTAACGAAGAATTGCAGCAAGAAAGCCGGCAAAAGAACAGAAGTGATTCCAAAAGGGCAGAGCATATGGATTGTGCATACAGCTGGTGTTATTGTCTTCAATCCAGCGTTCATATGCTCTCTGAATGATGTATCTGGCTGCTTGCTCATGAACTGTCGAACCTGTTCAGTTTCTTGGGGCGAGGGCCCAGGTTTCTGACGACGCACATGTCTCGAGATCCCTCGACAGGTTCTGACGGGCACTAAGATAGTTCTCTATAGCCAGCCATTGAATTGTAGAAATCTAATTTTAGCGTTATCTTTTACTTTTCCACAATATTCCTCTAAATTTATCAATGAAAGATTTTCGTTTAAGCTGTCATCTTTTCGCACCAGTCACGATCGTCATCATCAACTCGGATGGATAGCAAATTAATAAAAATCTAATCACTATTGTAATTTCTGAAGCACACAAACTATTGCTTAATAAGTACCTAGAGCACTTGTCCCTTTCATTTTAAAGAAAGGTATGCTACCGTCCTGTGGCTCTCGTCGGACTTGGCATTAATCAAAAGGGCTCAAAGGGACGGGATAAGAGAAGTCGGTCGGTCAGGCATGGAAATATATTTATGTATGGCCAGAAGAAAAGACAGGTCAGGCACGAACGTAGAAAATTCCATGCATTCATTATCATGACCTTGAACGGCTCAAACAAGATGTGCCGGATGTTGTCTTACGTGGATATTCTGGGTTCGCGTATAATTTGTCAAGTCAAACTAGGCTTCTCTGCTAAGCAAGCGGAAGGAGGGAAAACATGGAAGTCGACAATATTTTTACGCCTCAAAAGACTTATTTGTCGGGAGGTGGCAAGGTGCAATGATAGGATTCGTTATTACTTCAAAAGATCTGTAGGCGTCACTTCTGCGCGACGCTATCCCACCCATTAAAAAAGGTTATAGAATAGCCAAGACCATCAAGGCAAACCTTCCTAAAGCATCCCAAATATATAGTAATAATCTGGAAAAATCATTCAGAAAATCATAAATTCATTTTATTATTATCAATTCAATCTTAAATATTTTTAATTTTATCAATCAAGTCCTAAATATTTTCGTATTTTATTTATTGAGTCCATATGATCAATTTTGATCAGAAATCCATAATATAGACGCTAACCGTCTTATGTGGCGCAATCAATACTAATGGAATAATTTTTATTAATATTTTTATTTTTATGTTTTTCCTTTTCTTTTCCTTTTCTTTTCTTATTTTGTTTCTCCTTCCCTTCTTCCTCCTCTAGGCAATCACCAAGACTCAATGACCAGCCAGAGGCAACGGCCAGGGCAAGCAAGGCTTGCCCCTAGTGAGGTCAATCTCATCATTACTAGGCAAGGTCAAGCCTCACCAAGGACATGCAAGGCTTGCCATTACGAGGCTAGTGAGGTCAATCTTTGCCTAACCAAGGCAAAGTCAACTTCACCATGTTTGCTTTGGCCAGTCATTTATCATTGCTGGGTTGGCAACCGGCTAGGGAAAATAGAGAAGAATATAAAATAATTTAAAAATTATTAAAAATTATCAATGTTAACTATTTATGGATAAAATATAAATTTAATTGGCAAATTGTAAAAATGTTTATGACTTAATTGAAAAAACACTAAAAAAATTTAGTACTAAATTGACAAAAGTGTAATAATAAGTTTAAGACTTTTGGACAACTTTTCCATAATAATTTATAATTTTGCCTCCTATTCTAAGTCATTCTTGCAAGTATAATGGCAGTTGTGAGCAAATTCATAAAATTATGCGCAGGAACAATATACTTATTCTTCACAAATTTGAAAGGACAAAAACATGAGAAGTTGAAACATTTAATAAATATACTTGATAAGTGCCTCAAGAGCACTCATTAACAAAAATCCATACTTTACCTAGCAATGGTTGAAGTAGTCTCCAACTAGATTTGCAAGTTCCTTTCAGATAAAGATGAATATAATGACAATTCAAGCCGAATAAAACCTTGTTGACTATCGAGAAAATGAGATGAATGGGATGCACACGTCGTGACGACTGGGGTTTAGGTAGTTTACCTTTTTGGTACCAAGCAATTTGCTAATAAGATAGTCACTACCCGAGATGTTATTCTTCAACTCTCCACCTTTACTTAGATTAATGACGTTTTTTAGGAGGGGGATTCCAGTTGATGATATGCACGTCCGGCGATTGAATGCGCTCAAATTTAAGTTAGACATAGGATTAACAAAGCTTGTGGACGAGACAACTTCTCGACAATTTTGAAGTCAATCAATTTGAAAAGTAGAAGAAGAAAAAGATCCAAGAACATCCTTAGTTTATGTTACTCTCTTCTAGGAAATGTGCACATGGTCTGTCCGCCAACTAATTAAGCACTTGTGGGAGAGTTGAGCATAATTTGAGTGTACAGTTTTTAGGAAACCCCCCATAAATGACCGATTCCAGAAAACTGAAATCAGAACGGACCCCATTAGTTCTACAGATTCACCCAAGAATAAGATTGCTAGTCTAAACTACTCCCCAAGAGGGTTCATGGAACCGGTCCCCAATCCCCAATATCTCACCGACGCTTTCACGTCCCTCAAATACTTTGAGCAAGATTGATTAGTTGAGATGTCAAGATGTGGGCAATGCCCATCTCTTTCCGGCATTACACAGGGTCTCCTCCTTTGGCTGGTGTTTCCAACCATCACAATCAAAAGAGAAGATTTTTTAACGGGTTAGTGAGAAGAATTTAGGGAATCGAATACAAGTCATCATGACTTTATTTTCACATTTCATTTTCACATTAAATAGAGTGGGCAATCAATTACTTAAGGAGTATTAACTATTTGGTAAATGACATAAAACATACTTAAGTACTTAACATTTTAACATTATATATGTGTGTGTGTGTGTGTGTGTGCACGCGTGTGTGTATGCGTATTGGTCCTATTCGGATGGATGGTTATATGTCTGGAAATAAGATTTGGACCAATCCTCATGAAAATCATCGGTTTTGGGCCTGTTTCAAAGGGTTTGCATGCACACCTTACTCACAACACGATCTCATAAAGGCAATGACGATTGATGATATTGTGTTGGACACAAATTGCGCAACCCAAGATCTCTATAACTAAAACAAAAATATACATAATTGAGTAAAAATATTAACGCACCTAATTTGGGATCCATTGTTTTTCAAGCGGAAGTGGAAACACAATATTCTGCGCGCAAGTCATTCTCCTTTATTATCCTCCGTATCACTGACTCAATGGGACAGCTCCTCACGTTTAGCGTTAGGTAAACACTCATTAGGTAATGATATATGTGAGAATTAGAGTTAGATGAGAGACTTAAACACTATAAATAGAGTTTCCAACCGTAACCCCTATCATTACGGCCAGCTCACTCAACTCGCACATGGCCAAATTTCATATTAAACTAATTAAAAACATTTTATCTCACCTAGATTTAGTCATGTTTTACGGTAATCGTAAAAATAATAAATTATAATATCAATTAATATAGTTCATGTTAGAAAAACTTTTACACATTGAACTCATCTTAGTACGTGCGCCCCCTTCAGGTGCGGCCTCAGTAGGTAAAATATGCACCTTACTTTTAAGCCCTCGATCGACAACTTTCGTGAACCTAAACTCACATGAAAGGTCGTGCCGTTGCCGTGTGAGGTTCGTTGGATCCAATAGTTCACGACAAGAGCACAGGAACAACCCAATCTTCCCCGATTCAGCCCCGCGTCCAAAAAACAAATTAAATAAGAACAATAGAAAATAAAATAAAAAAATAGGGCAACCCTTTTCTTTTTAAAGCATAGTCAAAGGTGGGCCATTGGCGACTGACCGTAATCTAATAACAAATATGCGCCGAAATCCAATCCACATCCAGACGGAGTCCGACTCCGTCCGGAGGAGAGAGAGATAAGAAACGCGGGGTCGGGGCGGGCCCCGCCGATCCGATGTTGCGTGCTCTGTCCGGAGCAGACACGCGCGCGATTATGCCCCGCTCGTGCGCGGATGTCCCGAACGGAACGGTCTGTCCGAGGAGGGAAAGGGAAGGAGAAGAAGAAGCAGAGCAGAGGAACGAAGAGAATTTCCACGCTTTTTGATGACCGAAGCACGACGCTGACACCAGCTCTTTCCTCAGCTGAAGAAAGAACCTCCTCCTCCTCCTCCTCCTCCGCTGCTTTCACACTCTCTCTCTCTCTCCGTGATCTTTCTCCTTTTCTTTTTCTGGTTCTGATTCCTTCTGGGCTGTTGCTTGCCGAAGTCGCCGGAGAAGGCGCCCCCGGAAGCTCGGAGATGTCGGCGCCAGCTCCGGCCGGTCCACCTCCCCCGCCGCCCCCACCGCCCCTGCTCCTGCTGCGCCTCCGCCGTCCTCGCCCCCTGCGCCTCCTCCGCCGGTGGCCACCCCGCCTGCTCAGCCGCCCGCCTCGCCCCCGCCCCCGTCCCCGTCCCCGTCCCCGCCCCCGCCCCGCTTCTCCTCCGTCTCCGCCGCCGTCGCCGCCGACCACGACCCCTTCTCCGCCTCCGCCCAAGACGCCGGCCCCGGCGGCCCCGCTCCCGCGCCGCCGCCGGGCGCGCCGCCCGCTCCCCCTGCTTCTCCGCCGCCTCCCCCGCCGAGTTCTCCTACAGAGGCCCCCCCGCCTCCCGCGACCGGCGGCTCCCCGCCTTCTCCTCCTCCTCCTCCGAGCAAAGCGGGTAGGTCGCCGCCCCCGCCCAGTACACCTGCAGCCTCTTCTCGACCCCCGCCGCCGCCGCCGCCGCCCTCGTCGCCGAGCTCCTCGTCACCTGGTCTGGTGGTGGGGATTGCCATTGGCGGGGTGGTAGTGCTCGCGGTGTTGGTTGTGGTGGTCTTGTTTTGTAGGAAGAAGAGGAGGAGAGACCCTCGTGCTGTTCATTTCCCGCCAGAGCCTAAAGGTATGAACTTGGGCGAGTTCTATATTTCGTCTCCTTTCTGAGAATTCATGATCCGTGTAGTACAGCAGTACCATGTAGGATACTGGGATTTCTTTTCTGCTGCTGATTGTTGAAGGTATCGTGTAAATTCTGTGAATGTCTCCAAAACTCGACGGGATGGCCATAAGAAACAATAGAACTTTGGTGTTGATTCTGAATTCCGAAAGTATAAAGGCAGAGGGAGTCATGAAGGAGTTGCTCGACGGATGAGGAGATTTAATATTTTCATCTTTCATTTCTTTTCCACTCGTCCTGCTATTGAACTTGTATTATCCGAACGTGGTTTTCTCTAATTTCTCTCCAGCCCTGTTCTCAAATTAAGATTTTCCTATCGGAATGGCATTTGAGCTCAATTCCCAGATAGCTTCAGTATCCGTTTTCATTTCTTCACTGAATTCCGTACAATAACTTCTGTGTTGACCAGATGACCCTCTTGGCGGTCCGCCACAGCATTGGCAACAGAATGCACCGCCACCCACTACTCCACCTGCATTTTACTCACGTCCACTGCATTCGCCCGTAGGCAGCACAGTGCCACCGCCATTCACGAGCAGCAGTGGAGGCTCAGGCTCCAATTCAGGCCCTGAAAATCCATATCCTTCTCCATTGCCAGGCATCGAATTAAATTTCTCCAAGAGCAAATTCACGTATGAGGAGTTAAGGATGGCCACAAATGGATTCTCAGATGCAAACCTTCTCGGACAGGGTGGTTTTGGTTACGTGCACAAGGGGGTCCTTCCAAATGGGAAGGAAATCGCAGTGAAGCAGCTTAAAGCTGGGGGTGGCCAAGGAGAGCGTGAGTTCCAGGCTGAGGTGGAAATAATCAGCCGAGTACATCACAGGCACTTGGTCTCCTTGGTAGGGTACTGCATAATGGGGTCTGAGAGACTGCTCGTTTACGAGTTTCTCCCGAACAACAGCTTGCACTTCCACTTGCATGGTATGTAAGTGTCGTAGTATCTCACATTCTGATCGATCAATCTATTGCCATGTACTATTTTTTGCCTACCTGCATTAGCACCCTTTCACCGCTTGGCCCACCAAGTTACATCCAGAGATAAGAGAATGAATCCCTGTGGTCACGTGGACGTCGAATGTCTAATTGTCATTAGCAATGTAGTAAAAATGAAGCTGTTTCGAAAATGCAGAAATGTGTGCGTATCAGCAAATTGACATTTTGATTCCAGTCAATGCTCTGGCTAAGAGGATCTGATGGAAGTAAATGGCCTTTTTGCAGGAAAAGATAGACCAACCATGGATTGGGCGACAAGACTGCGAATTGCCTTAGGATCTGCCAGGGGACTTGCCTATCTTCACGAGGACTGTAAGCCGCTGCTTTCTCATCTTTGTGCATGCTCACTTTAGCACAGAGAAAAGGCAATTATTTGCTTAATGATGTGGGAGTTGATTCTTCTGCAGGTCATCCTAGGATCATTCATCGTGATATCAAGGCAGCTAACATCTTGCTGGATTTCAAATTTGAGGCTAAGGTGAGAATCATGCTAAACCCTGTATTTTTTAAGGCTCTATGGTCAAATTCTTCTGTATAAAGCTAAAAATCACATCTAGAAATTGAATACGAATACTGCTCTGCAGGTTGCTGATTTTGGACTTGCGAAGTTCTCTTCAGATGTCCACACTCACATTTCTACAAGAGTGGTGGGAACATTTGGGTAAGAATTGTAGTTGTGCATTTTATTTCTCAGATTACCCTCCAGCTTTCAAAAAGTTACCCTTTTCTTGCCACTTTGTCCCACTAAATTATATTCTTGACTGTCTGTTTAATCTGGATTAGCGCAATTCATGTGAAAATGTCACCTCATGCCCTAAAAGATGGCAGTGGATGTATTAAAAATTGGGTTCTTCTGTTGTCTCTTGACCATTACAAATCTGCACAATAATAGGATCATACTGAGACAGCATCAGGGACATTATCCAGTGTTTTTGGCATGGGAACTGTAGACGTAGCAAAGAAACTAAGAAGAGGGCTTACATTTCTTGCAACTTGCAGCTACCTTGCTCCAGAATATGCATCGAGTGGGAAACTCACAGATAAATCAGATGTCTTCTCCTTTGGAGTAATGCTTTTGGAGTTGATCACGGGACGCAAACCGGTGGACTCAACTACCAACCTGCACGAGAGCTTGGTTGACTGGGTAAGTAACAGATCGTCTCAGATGTTGTTGAAGGTCTTCAAGTGTTAAAATGGGAAAGAACAAGTTAAAAGAGAATGTGAATACCCTCTAGCTTTTACTAATACACATTGCACACTGCTTTTCCTTTATACAATCTATTGTTTCACAGAACATATTGTAATAGAAACTACACTGTTGTTGTTATATGTTGCCTGATATATAACCCATTTGGCAAAGGCATGGTAGTTTTCATCTGTGTCAGCTGTGCCCCATAGCTAAAAAGTTCAACATGACCGGAGTCTCAGTCTTAAACCCCGGTCTCGTGGAAGTTGATCCAATAGGTTCAGTGTCAAGAAGTATATTCCTTTTCCTGGGAATTAATATTTGTTAGGACAATATTCTTGTGTAATTACAGGTGAGGCCCCTGTTGGCACGAGCTCTGGACGATGAAAACTTTGACTCTTTGGTAGATCCGAGGCTGCAAAATAACTACAATCACAATGAGATGGTTCGTATGGTTTCTTGTGCAGCTGCTTGCATACGTCATTCAGCACGCCGTCGACCAAGAATGAGCCAGGTAATGTTCAAATAATCTAAAGCTCTTTGCTATTACTTTGCCAACTTAGTTAATCAATGGGGTTAGTCCAGCAGAAATTTGGTTTAGTCAATTTTAGCTGGCTTTTTGATCTAGAAAGATGCCAATTTGACACTGCTCGAGTTTCAGAATTGGGTATGAGGTTAATCAATTACTGTAAACTATTCAGGTTGTCCGTGCTTTAGAAGGCGAGATGTCCTTATCAGATATTGATGAGGGGGTCAGGCCTGGGCACAGCACCGTGCATGCAAATTCAGAAGAATTGAGAAAGATCAGAAAAATGGCATTCGGGAACCAAGATTACTCGAGCAGTGAATATGGTGAATCAACAGGCGAATCCGGCACTTACCGATCTGGCTCGAGTGGGGATGCCCACTCCTCCAGAGAGATGGAGATGCGGAGGATGATGCCAAATACCCAAGGTTTCAAAGGAGGCTCTTGACTATAATTTACACTCTGCCATAAACTTTACACACTTCATCTTTTCGGGGTGCTGACTCATGCTGGATCGCAAGCAAGAGGCACATGATGAAGCTGGCAAAGACGCCTCTGTTCCATGGGCTAACACGATTCTTTTCTCCTTGTGCTTCCATTTTGGTTTTTTGACCTAGTAACTGAGGGTAACAGTACAGAAGTGACGGAGCTTGGCCAATTTTTCAAGCAGTTTTCTGCACTGATTGTTTTGTAAAATCTGTCCAACCTCTATACACAAAGTTCTCAGTTCTGGTTTACTTGTATATGAACTGACAGTTTGAGTAGCTTTTCCAGTAGAGAGAGAGAGAGAGAGAGAGAGAGAGAGAGAGAAGCATTGATCAGCAGATTCAGGCGACTTCCATTGTTAAGACACTGCAATTTACAGATATAGTGAAGACCTTTAGGGACTGACTGATGTATCTGTCCATATCTTGTCTATGTACATACACGTTTGTATCTAAATGGGTGCTCGCAAGTTATAGACAGGTGCCGTGCAATGTCGAAGCAACAGAGATGTTCTCAGAGTTGCAGGAAGCACAATGGGCCTGCCGAACAATGAGCCCGATGACCAATCTTCGAGAATTCCTACCAGAAAAATAGTGAACTTTGAAGCAAATCTTTAGAAAGAGAGAATATATATGATAGAACATGACATCATCATAATCATTGGTTTTCAAAGAGATCATATGTTCCCATCACTCTTTACTCATATGAGACTCGCCCGGACTCACATATCGATCACACGACAGAAGATATAATAGCGGCATGTTGAGATCGACCGACATTCCTGTGCAAATGGAAAATGCAACTCCACACGCTAGCCAAGCCCACATCAAATTTCCACTCCAAGAGTGGAAATTTGGAAAGCCAAAATCATGAGACGGTTGCCGCCTGCTAGAGATGGAAACGACGTCGTTCTTGAAACAGCTGCTGCAAGGTAACGCCGAGGCGCTACATATAAATACTGCAGCGAGAAGAAGAAGATAACGGGCCTCGAAGCTTGTGCTGATGGCGCGAGGACTCATGCTCACTTCGCAGGCCAAATCGACTTCGACCACCTTCCTCTCTTCCCTCTCGACATGTTCGGCCCCGCCCGTCTCCCGTCGCCGCGGTTTCCGCGCCTCGAGCCCTTTCGCCCGCTTATTCTGCAAGTGCGCTCGTCAAGAGCTCCGCCCGGTACCGGTCACGACAGCGTACGAGGAAACTTTCTCGAAGCGGATGGCTCTTGCCGGTCTCCAACCCCACCACCGTATCGGTCAGTCGTTCGTTTCTGGTTTCTTGTTTTGTTTCTTGGTTTCTTTTACGATGAGAGTGCTTTATGTTGAGGGAATTTTGCTGCTTTCGTCGTTGTCTGTGCCGTGTTCGTCGAAATGTCTTGCTCCGTCCGACGGTGCAAATTCCGTTACTGGGCTTTATCTTGCGGATGTCTTCGCTCGACCTTTCTCCTGTAGAGTGTGGTTGAATGAGTAGTTCAAGACTACATTTTGGAGATGGTAGTCGTGAGTACGCCCGAAACTGCTCTTTTTGCTGCCATCTCAAGACATTGAGAATGTTGGGCTTTGGAAAAAATTTCAGCTTTGGGAGTCTCTGGTGGTCCTGATAGCATGGCACTGTGTGTTCTAGCTGCTGATTGGAAAATCAGTGGCCTTGACTCTGCTGGCAAAGAGAGTGGGTTTATTGACGGGCTGTTGGCGATTATTGTCGACCACGGGCTGCGTGCAGAGAGCCGAGAGGAAGCAAATATGGTGCGTGAGCGCGTTGCTGAAATGGGTATGTTGATCATCTCATCATTTTTCGTTTTTTGTGCAAATTGCATTAGGCATGGTGTTTTTGTTATAAGCATAAGTATGTTCTGATGGAATTGATGGTTAATATAGCGTTTTTATAGGTATCAGATGTGAGATTGCCCATTGTGAGTGGAAGGATGGGAGGCCGGAGCAAGGAAACTTGCAAGAAGCAGCACGTGAAATGAGGTTTCTATATTGTAAAACTTACTGTAATTAGTTTGTTATTGATGTCTCTGGCAAGTTTGTTGTTACTACTTCCTCTTCGAAATTCCCAGAAGATGCCTTTAGCCTGATTAAAATCATCTGTCCAGATTAAAATTCCTGATGTCTTTCCAAACTACAGGTACGAGATGTTCCATAAAGTTTGCATCGAGCAGCAGTTTGGCATCCTGCTTCTTGCTCATCATGCTGATGACCAGGTCTGTAGCGAGTTATGAAATCCACAGCTAATGTGTTTATGAAGACGTTTCGCATTAAAATTTGTGCCTTTCTCTGGGACTTACTATAAGCATAGCAGCTTCTGTTTTAGGGCTCCCATGACACTCCAAATAACTGAATCGCAATTCAAAGACTTTCGAAGGAGTTAGGTGCTGAATTAAGTGTCAATACACCTTGCAGGCTGAGTTGTTGGTTATAAGACTGTCACGCAACAGTGGTGTGCTTGGACTTGCTGGCATGGCATTCACTTCTCAATTTTTTGCCAAACACGCGTATTCTCAAGGTGTAGATCCAATGAACGGTGGTATTCTTTTAGTGCGACCTTTTCTGGATTTTTCAAAGAAAGATATGTACAAGGTGAGATTAAAAGAAAACTTGGTAATATCTACGAACTTATTTGATATTATTTCACCATTTTTATGCGCTAGTAGTGTTGATTTTCTGCAGATTTGTCAAGAGAATGAGCAGAAATGGGTGGAAGATCCTTCAAATAGAAGTCCCATATTTGTCCGTAATCGGATCCGAATGTCCTTGCAGAAATTTTCATCAAGTGAGTTGTCACTGATGCTAAACCTTTCACATAATCTCATGTAGTTAGACTGCTTTCTGTACATATGAGTTAGTTCTTCATTAATTTCTCATGACGGGATAAAATGTTTATTATTACATTCAAACATCATTGATTTTATATTGTGAGGTTAGGTATTTTTCTTGGGTTAAGTTGCTGCTGCTCGTAACTTTTAAACATATTCAACAAATGAGGCTCTAATTTTCAGGTGTCTTTAGCTCTGAATTGCAATCTCTGATTTCTGCTTGCCGAAGAACACGGATGTACGTAGACAAAATATGTTCAAACTTGTTACAAGAGGCGGTGACTGTTATGGACGTAAGCAGCCTATTTGACTAATGTTACCTTATTCTTTCTTTGACTTCTGAGTGCTATGTGTGAACATTAAAATTCCGTTGCTCATTACAGCAAGGATATGCTGTCATAGATTTGAAAACCCTCAATCCATCAAAAGTTGAGGACATTTGCCTGGCAAAGTTCATTGCACACATTGCACAGGTAATGTGATTTTTAGCATATTATTTGTGGATAATACAGTATCTTCATGGTTCTTTAATATATAATTCTGATGTGGATGCACTTGCTAACAAATATTGATCTGAACCCATCAGTACATCTCACAAAGACAGAGACCTATTCGCGGTAACACGTCGAAATTGCTTCTGCGCTATATGCGTTCATCTCCCTGCAAGGTAAATTTGCTTCGTTGACTTGCATTTCGTCTCAGTTCATTACTTCCTTCTATGGAAGCAACTCTCTTATATGTTCTCCATGTCCTGAAGAAAATGTATATTCCTTAAGGTTAATCCTCTTTTCTTAAAGCATTTTGGCATGGTAAGACACTAATTTGTCAACCTTGGGGAATCTTGTGTTCTAGTTAGCTCAAAAAGCTAAATAATTCTTCTCGATTGTGCAGACTTCCCTCACCGCAGCTGGTTGTTACCTTTGCCCAGCTCCTGGATCTAGAGGCACCAAAATCTTGGTTTGCTGTTCTGTTAACTGTCCTTTGCCCTCAAAAGTGGAGCTGTTTTATTCAGGAAGCAGTGCAGAAGAGAAGTGTGTTATCCCATACGATCTCAAGGAAATCATGGATAATGCAAATACAAGTTCAAATCTGTCATCCGCAGATGCATCGGATGTGCATTTTTTGAATGTAACATCTGGATCTGTTCTAGACGAAGCCAAAAGACTAAACCTCATAAGTGAGTCCACCTATAGAAGTGTTCTCATGTTGCAGGAGGAGGAAACAAATCGTTTCAAATTCAAGTCTGATGTGACCCCAGACTATCGACCAAAGTATGCAACAGAATCTGTTGGTACATCTCACAATCAATGTCTTCGGCCTGGACAAATGGGCTTTTTCATGAATAGATTCTTTATCTCATGGAAACCATGCAAGGAGGATGTTTGCAGGAACTTTTCTCAAGAAGAAACTAGCTCCAATGGTGGTTTGGTTGTAGAAGGCTTGGACTATAAATGCACGTTTTGTAGCCTTGGCCATGATATGGTAGCTGAGATACGTCATATGATGGAGTCTCACTGGCTTTATCTCGCTGAGTTGTCAAAATGTCAAAATGTGAAGTCTGATCCAGATAATGCTGTTTCAAGTAGTGTTACGGAGCAAGCTGCAGAGAAAGCAAGCTCATGTCTTGATTATGCAAGGGTATCCGCAGGCAGGGTTCTCCAGTTGTTGAAACCTATTCCTGTTGCCGTGAGAAGAAGCTTGCCTGTCCTAGTTGATTCTCAGGGACTTCTACTAAGCATTCCGGTATGTTCTTTCATTACCCAACTTTTCTGTGCTTTTTTCAACATATGGAAGCAGTATTGGGAAGAAGCCACAGTATTATATGTCGGGCTCAGTCAGATTACTAGGATCAGTGCCTATTATTTTTCTGTATTTTCAGTTGCAACTTAAGTCTTGCTTTATTTTGAGTGCCTATTATTTTGCGCATTGCGTTCTCCCATATGCAATAACATTAACTTTTAGTCACATTAATTCGAGAGAAACTCAAGTTTCATTAAGCCAAAAAAGCATAACGGAAGTTAAGAAACTGATATTTTGTTTTTCTTGATTCATTTATATTTCCAATTCATGCTCTGTCACTTAAATTCTGATAATTTGGTTGTTTCCATTCCAGAGTCTTTCTTTCAAGCATTGCCCTTGTCTAGAGATTGAAGCCACATTCCAACCCAGAGTTCCACTTGGAGGAGGACATAACTCATTCATCTGATGGTTCTTTTGCTTAATTTCGTCTTGCTTCTTACCAAACATCTGGTACATTGGGCAGTCCGTCTCTCAAAAAGGATGCTTTTCCTTGAAGGAGCCAACCAAATGTGGGAAAATTTCATCAATTAAGAAAATATTTCCATCCCTGGCTTAGTGAAGTTGATAAAATAGCATTTGCCATATACTACAAGGAAAGAGTCCAATTTGTCTGACGACAAGGTTTGTTTCGAGATATCAAAAAGGTGCATATCAATGGTCATTGTTCAGTCTCCCCCCTTCACCTAGATAGAGTTGGAAGCAACATTGATCTTGGAATTCCTTTTGACTCGTAGTTAAGACGATGTCCCGGGCAAGTTGAAGATGAAGCAGTATCGACACCTAATCTCTCCAAGTTTCTGTACCCAGTAGCGTAAAGTGAATGTGTCCACGACCCATGAGCGCTTCTGTTGTACTGATGAAGTCTCATAAAAATTATACCCAAGCAGATGAAAATCAAGAATTCCATTTGCAATTTTGCTCGCATTGTAATTTGTTAGTTGTTTCTGTACCCTCTTCAGGGGTACCAGTTCATAGCCTATTAGAATTTACCACAGCTTCTTTCGATCTGGCTGTTGAGTGGGGTGATTTTGAGTACATTCAGGGCGGAACATGGTCATATCACATGTTGTTCAGGAACTCACTCATGGGAATTAGTTGATCAGATTTTCTTTCATTTCCAATTTTTTTAAGCTTTCTTTCTCAAGGAATCGTCTCATCTAATATTCCACCAGGAAGGGATTAGCAGTAGAAATATGAGGTTAAATCTCAATTCTGCTATTAGAAGTGGAGAGGAAGAATTATCGAGAAAATAACACATCAAGTTCCAACTTTGGTTTTGGTTTCGGGTTTTATTTTTGAAATTTGAGTTTTCCAGAAATTTGAGTTTTCCAGTAACTGGCACTTATCCGCTTTCTATGAATAGAGATAAAATGGTTTGTGTTGCCCTTACTTGGGGATCTTGCCCTAAAATATTACCTTATCTAGACTTTTAACACACTATTTTACTCTTTAACAAATTAGGGTCCAACATAGCTCATTGTTCAATTTGCACGAGGACCATCCTGCACTATGGCCCTTGCATCCGTGTCTCTTATGTCAATGACGAGACAAGATCAACAGAGAACTCCACCACGTACGTTTTCTTTGGTCGGTCAAAGAAAAATAGCTGAGATATGTTCAACTAAGGAAGAGATGAGATTTGTGGAGAAAAAAAGAATTCATAGGAAAAGATTAAAAATTGAATATTGCTATAAAGTTCTGCGAAATAATCTACTGTAAAACAGACAGGCAACAAGACCGATCAAGTCTTGCCAAAGATAAAAGATTAATTCCAGAAGGTTGGGTCATCAGATAGGAGCGAAAGACTATTGAAATGTTATAATCACAGGGATTATCATCTGAACTATGCTTCTAATCATCACATGACCAGCTCCTCAACAAAATCACAACTGTAAAGATTAAAACCCATTTTAAGAACTTGCGATACCCATGAAAAAAAGAAGGAAAGAAAACGCCAATGGCAAAATCAATTAAAGAAGAAAACTTCCAGGCCTCAGAAGGAAGGCAGTAGAGTTTCTGTGTAAATCACGAATTCTCATCCACAAGCGCAAAAAGCATCTCTTTCATCATAGGCAACACGTTCAAACATAATGAAAGTAATATACTTCACAGGAAAGCTTGCCAAGATTTATAAAACCACGAAATAAAACCCAAACGTCTAAAAGACAGAAGAAATTATAAAGGGACAATGAAGAAAGACGGCCTCATAGAGAAGATTAGATGTGTCAACACCGTTAAATTCAGACATATGCTTGTCTTTAAAAAAGTGTATAATCATCGGCCATCTGCAATCAAATTCACAAACCAGCAAAAAAGAACAAAGCTTTTTCTTTCTTCGAAATTTCAAGAACCAAGAAAAAAGAGAAAGATCGAAACTTGGCGTTCTTGTTTTTGGAGGGAGATGGAAAGGGACTCAGAATATGGGTGGTGATATATCAGGATGGTCGGCAAGGCCCCTGAATCGGAGCCAGTTACGACGAACGAGACCTTTCACGATACAATCGTCACCGTCCCCTAAAAAAGAACCATTCTTTTTTTCCATCCGATCCGATCGAAAACAAGAAAAACAAGAAACAAAACAAGGGGCAATCGATGAAACCTCGCCAGGAACCAGAAATTGGAAGCGCAGAACGAGAAAACCCTAGAGAGAGATGAAGAAGAAGACGAAGAGAGATCGAGGATAGGTGAATAGCGACGGTAGAGGGGAAGGGGAGATCGTGGGTTTAGGGTTTGGGTTTGGAATCGTGGGACTGCGCTTATAAATAGGCGATTTTGGGGATCTAGGGTTTCTTCTGGATACGGGGGCTCGGCCGCGAGGAGGGGGAAACGGAAACGTTGGCGTTGGATGTAGATGAGCCTTTCCTTTTCTTTTTTTTTTTGGGTTTGGAGATATAAAATATTTCTAGGTATTAGGGTTTAACAAATTTTATTTCATTATGGTTAGAGCCCGCACTATTTGCTCTTTTTTTTTTTTTTTTCGTTATCTAGTCTGGCAGGAAGATGAACAGAAAAGCAAGGACCTTCGTTATCTCACGAAAAATGAATAATTTCTTTGAAGAATTTTTTTAATCATAATTCCTTATATCGCTTGAAATAATTAATTAATAAAAAATATTTTCATTATCAACAATACATTATATATAATTATTTTCGTTTGATTTATTCATTTTGATAAGTGATAAGAATTATTATATTATCTTTAGGAACATGATTTTCAAATTATTTATTTTTTGCGAAATAAAAGACTTGATTTTGATCAAAATTATAACCAAATTGAGTTCAAACTATAGAGTGTTGAGTTTGAGCTCATCTCGCATATTCATCGGTTGAGTTGAGCATTATTGAGTGTTAAAGAATTCCTTCTCGTACTCAACTTTGCTAGATTATAATCAACCAATGGACTCAAATTCAAGATTAATAAGCTTGCAAATCTCGCATCAATATGTGAGGTTGAGTATTTCCAGCTTATTTTTAGGAATATCAAAATGGGTATTCCTTGAACTTTTCTTCAATATTTAATGTGGTTTCTAAATAATTTTTTTTATTAAATTTAGTCCTTGAATTTCAAAAATCTATTTAATTTAGTCATTTCGTTAAAAATTGTAATACCGTTTAAGAAATTTGACCAATTTCTATTAACTTATTGTTATATTTGCCTTGCTGGCATTCACATGGCTAACATGTGGCTGCCATGCTGTTTTTCCCTCCCATTATTTTGATCCCAAAATTTTGACAATTCAAATCATTATTTTGGCATGCCAAACACCAACATGATAGTTCACGTTAGAAAAAACACACTTAATATGATGACACACTTCGCGTAAGATTGAATTGAGCAACATTTTGAAATTTCAGGGGTTAAATTTCACCAAGCAAAAAAAAAAAAGTCAAGATCCACATTGAACAATGAAAAAGAATGATTAGAAAATACTCATGCCATTAATCCTTACTTTTAGAAAATACTCATGCCATTAGCTAGTTGAGCTAAGTATTGGCAAACTCGACTCCGAGTCAAAATCAAGAGAATCAATCTGTAAGAGACCATCAAGCTAATTTCTCAAAATTTTCCAAAATTAATTCCATTAAAGGTCATGTCAATTGCTTGAAGAACTGCAATTATCTATCGAATCCAATGGGCAAAGATATGAATTCCAAGACGCGATTTAGAAAATCTTTTAAAAGCCGATCAAAGGTACTTTCCAAGCCATACCATCTATAGATTAAATATTTGGATTTTCTTTCTGGAAAATTTTGCTTTTTACTCCTCTTTTTAAGGTTTTGCATGGACAGTGTTTGATTTTCTAGAACGAGAAAACACGAGCACATTATTGTCACTATTATTACACCTCGGTTCGTTTATAAAATCGGTATCCCATACATTAATCGATACTTCATTTGTGCTTGTAGATATAGCAAGCATACATTAATCGATTCTTCATTTGTGCTTGTAGATATAGCAAGCCGAATGACCAAATTGTTAATGAAAGGTCAGGAAAAGAGAACGTGGAACGACCAAATTAACCCATTTCTTGCTGCTCATCACCACTCGATCTGACTTGAGATTGCAACTGGTGACTTGAGGCCGGGAAACCTTCTCTGTTGCAGTTGCAATGGCAGATACCGACCACGGACGACAAGGGCTCACCGTCCTCACAGTGTTTTGGAGGAGGCCCCCTGCTGGTGCACTGGCAAACTCTCTGAACAACGATCGATGTGGCGGATCAGATTTTATTCAAACAGACAAACAACTCCGTCGCGAAATCAACATTTGCCCAATTTCACATGGGATTAGCCCAAGCACTTGTGATTATGATCCTGTGCTGTGACCCTCTATGGAGCTGAGATGATACCCAGTTTTGACCAAGCATAAACATCAATTTGGACAAAAAACTTTATCAGCGTAGGACTCCAAGAACCGTGCAGGAACTTAGAACAAACAAGTTCACCTTTCTATCTACATTGTTGGTTATCTTAGTTAAATGAGTGCAGCAATACAGCACCACATAGTTCACTAGTATAATCCAGAGAGATCTTCCACCAAACCAACACTAATCGCAAGCATAAACAATCAAATCGAAAACCCGAAAGAGCAATTCACCTCTACAATTATCCCTCACTATATTTCGATAGAACACTAATTCTGCACCCTAAATGGAAACCGGTGTTTTGTATGCTATCCAACTCTTGTCACCTCGACCACGAGAAACGCCCTGAACTCTTCATATCTGAGTTGACCCCTAACAGCACGAATCAATCGATGTGCCAAACCCAACTGGATGAGAAAGATGGCAAATTACAGAAGAAAGAAATCGTTCACAACTAGAGCTGGCTTCTGTTAGGTCTACTTCTTTCGATTGGCATAATGCGTGAGTCCAGTGTAGAGAGGATCTGAGGCATTGACATTCCTCCGGAGACAACAATTTCTGAAATTTAACAAAAAAGCCAACATTAGATTTCAAAACCCATTGCCAGTATTTGTTGCGGAGAGCAGCGGTCATAGAAAAGTTGCCTTTTAAAAAAAAAAAAATTAAATTAGATTAACCAGGCAACGTCATAAATGTAATGATTTGGTTAAAGTGCACATATTCTTCAATGAGGAAACCTCATCATCATGCTGAAGAGGGCAAAACGTTAGACGATCCAAGTATTACCTATCTAAATGTGTATTGGACATTAAGATTCCTCCAAATTATAAGGTCGTCACCATTGCGTTCTTGTTATGGTGCTGATTATTCAAACTTGGCACATGGTAATATCCCCAAATCAAGTGATTCAAATGGATCCGCTATCTCAATAAAAGCAGTTACTGAAGTACTTTCAAGGTAAGCTAAGTCAATAGAACATCTCTCAAGCAAGGCACAGAAAGGAGACTTGCTATGACAACAGGGGAAGTAATGCATGAATCCTTACCAATCCCTTCACGGACGGAGAGATTTGGTCTGATGACGTCCTTGGAATTAACAAGGAAAATATCGCCAATGTAAAGATGATTCGTGGGGACATAAACACAGCACAACTCTTCCTCCCCAGAATAATTCTGCATGAATAAGACAGCAGGCAATCGACTTGAAATACTGTACTAATTCATGAAATGGCAAGAAGATTAGATTAAAGAATTGCCTAAGAATTGCCTAAGCATGATATCAAAAGTAAGACTGGAAAAATTTTCCAATAGAATTACAGACAAAATGGATGAGCTTTTATTCAGGAGTCATGCAGCAAGATTCTGAACTTCTTTTGAGTCACTTGTGACGATCAAATCAAGACAAGACATGCAAAGTTTCCTGTAATGATAACTTATCCCATAAAAGGAATACAGACAAAATGGATGAGCCTTTACTTTTTGCTTGATCAAAATCTTGTAGCCCATGCATTTTAACTTTTGTTTAATCTGAAGCCTTTAAAATGTATAAACATCAACAAGTAGATTAACATACAATTTTTTCATAATTTCATGAAATTTAAATAACATTTTAAATTTTGACAGGAAGCAGACAAACAAGCCCTTAACAACACCGAGCCTTAAAACTCTGAGACGTCAACACAGTAGCTTGAATGTCAGAAAAGAAAAGGCCTCGAAAGTACAGTTTCAAAATGAACCCCACAATGATCAACCGAAACTGACCGAGCTAGATTATCAGAATACATCAGCATCAACCCACAACCCATTAACGTAAATCACTACCAAACACCAAAAAAATAAATGTTGAAACTTAACATCATCAGTGGGCATTGTAAAGGCAAGAATTAAAGTTGGCAATACCACTAAAAAGGTGATAAAATTTTTAGTCCTAAAATGCAAGATTAACATTAAGAAGAAAACCAACAGCTTACAACTTGAGCTAGTAAGCAATGACAAATGCAGAAAATTAGGTAATGCTATGCCATGCATAATACATTGATAACTGCATGACACCATCATCAGTTCCATACCTGCAAAACAAGGCATGAAGTGATGAATCCAAATGCATATTCACCGATTCGAGGATGCCTTATGATAGCCACCTCTTTGAATGCCTGAGTGTTTTGATCTGGAATGTGGGACAAGAGGCAGGAAAATCAATGAACACTACCTAGATCAGCTGAAATGTGAATGGCAAAAGAAATAAGCCCCAACTCAAACCTGGTGATATTGCAGAACTAATTTGCTTGGAGGCATTGTAGATGTGACGAACAAATGGCATACGTTTAATGAACCACTCTCCAAGGCTGAGGACAGATGCACCCAACCATGATGACATGAACACCCCAATGAAGAAGATGAAAGTTATGGATGTGACAAATCCAAGACCTAACAAAAAACAGATGGTTTGATTAACTGGACATGTCAAATAGGCCTCATGAACATGCCTTTTATACAATCATAAAATTCTGCATTTGATCAAAGTTTAACAGATGAATCAAGGTAAATAAAATACTTTTCACTCTATGGCAATGACTAAAGCATTCTAGAGCCAAACTTTTTAACCTCTGCAGATAAACTTTTATTGAAGAAGAAAAAACATAAATGTCGCTCCACGAAACTCGTTATAGAAAAAAAGCCTCTACTCAATCTTCAACATGCAGATCAATAATCATTTATGTGTCAAATGATGCCGTCATCTAAGAGCTAACATATGAACAGTCAAAAACACAGTTTATGAAAAGAAGGTTTCATGCTACAAAACTAAAGACACAAAGGGAGCATAAATGAGGAGGTAAACGAAACCAGGGTTTTGATTGAAAGGTTCATAGTAATAACTAAAAGGCATAATAAACAAGAAAAACCAACTCCAATACACAGACAGAATTGTTGAAAAGCACAATTAAAGAAAAAGAAAAACATGAAGTAGAGTAAACCCACATATTTTATTCATTAATAGCAACATAAAAACAAAATATACAGATATCAAACTGTTTATAGCAATAGCTGTTATGCTGAAAGAGCCAAAAAACCTCACCGAATAGATCAATCCCAAGTTGTTTATAAATTGGAGAGAAGAAGCTATCAACAAAGTGTATGAACCACCATGTCACGTAGAATGTGATTATAATTGGAAAGAGGATGACACTGCAGGATGCCAGAAAGATAAAAGAAAGCATATGATCAGATCCAAGGGTCAAAAATATTAAAATTAAAACAAAAGTGCTACTGTGAACATAGTTGGAAACATGATTATTTTAATTTTTACATCCACATTATCATTAATAGAAGGCTCTGCGTGGGCACTGTCAAGTTTGTGTTGAGAGAACTGTGCTTGGCTATTGGGTCAATACCATCATGAATTGGCAAACAATATCCACTGATCATAGGGTATCCATGTTACAATTAATGAATGACCCGATGATTGTGCCTAACTGAGAACTCACCAAGTAGTTCAAGTTCATGAGATTTAAAAACTACACTTCCTGTATAACCTCCTTTAAGGTTAAATCATAGGGGTTGTTCTGGATGACTTATCCTCCCACAGATAATTTTACCTTTTCTCCAACTTCCATCCATGATTGAAAGGCCAATAAACACTCAACCAGTAGAAGGCAAGAGAAAAATATGTCCCCCACCCCCCCCAAAAAAAAAAAAAAAAACAGCTTTGCGAATATGCATTTGATTTTGAACAAAAATTAAACATGCAAATTGTCAAAATTACCTAGTAAAGTGGGACTAGTAGGATTATACGTTACTCTTGTTTATAAATCTTTTGCCCCAAAAAAGAGAACCATACCAATGATGACTAATGACTTTATTATACTATATTGAATAAATGCCATGACTAAAGTCAAACATCCATGCTATGGCTAAAAGCTTAAGACACCATAAACTTCACTGTATGAACTAGTGTGCAGGATACCTGACACAATTTATTCAATAGATAGGCATATTGACTTATTCAAGGAGAGATGAACAGCAAGTAGGAATGAAGGAGCTAAGATATGATTATGGAAATTACATACCATCCAGTCATAAACTTTTTCGAAGCCCAACTCCTAACAACTTTGTATAATGTCTGCATTGAGAAGATAACTTTATGTCACCATCAGATGATATTTGGAAGAAAGTACATCAAATCAACAACACAAAAAAGGAATTACACAAGGGGAAAAAAAAGTCCAAACTCTGTCAAGATTATGATGAAGTTGTACGTGCACATCACATGGAAGTATCTTTACAGTCATAAGTCCATTCATTAAGTACCATACAACATTGTCTAGTATGTTTCCGCCCCCAGGGGAACTTGTTGCATAATGAAGCTAAATTGGAAAACAATCACAAGCTCCATCGGATTAATCCAATATCTCATATTGTCAGCTATTCAAGAACTGCGCAGGTAGTATTCCAACACCACATCATGCGGGCAAGAAGAGGATGAGAGACTGGTGACTTTTCAGCTGTCGTCCTACATGATACTAACAGAACCTAACCAAAAATTCCCAATGAATACAAGAAGGGTAACAGTCTTCGACAAAATTCGAGCAAGGTTACCCGAACAAGGAGAACTGTAGGAATTAGATGGTAGCACAAGCACACGGTTCCATCACACTGTGTAGCTTCCGACACATAAGAGCAATACGCTCAGGCTTGTAAAAGGGATCTCCCTCACTAATAGGCTTAGAAAAACTACTAAGTTTTCAATTTCTGTTAATTGAAGAATTCCAATATGTATCATGTCCATCCACTACATCAAATTTCTGACGGCCGTAGAATATAGAACTACATGGAAAATTGGCATGAAATCAAAATAGCGACAATAATTTGCCTAGCAAAGACTCCCCCGAATCTCACAGCAATTCTTACTTTCGCCAACATATGGCATCAAAATCATCAAAAAACCAAGCTCAAAACCGAAGAAAACTAGCTACACAGATCATCCAGATCATCCAGGAAAAACTATGAAGAACTAATTTAACCTAGCTACACAGATCATCCAGGAAAAACTATGAAAGCACGTCAAACAAGAACCCAAAGCACCAAATACAAGCTCCAATAGACAGCGCAAAGCAACAAAACCAGATTCTCAAAACACCCATCTTTTCAAAGCCCCACCAAGCTCACAACTTTCCCTTCAATTCCCTCTAATCTTCGCACCAAATCAAACAAATGGGACTCACAAAACTACCCCCGAACGAATCAATCGAGCAGAAACCATCGCACCTCGCGGCCCGTCTGGTGCAGAGACGAAGACGAAGGTGAGGGCTTGGCGGAGGACGACGACGACTCGCCGCCCCCGGCATCGGCCACCGGGATGAGCAGCTCCCGATCTCTCTCCCCCCTCTCCCTGCTCCCCATCGCCATCGGCGATTTCTCATCGCCCATCACTCGCAGCTCCAGAGCAACGCCGTCTCGAAACCACAGAAACCACCCAAGGAGGAGCCAAGAACCGAGCGACCCACTACGGCCGACCGGACCAAGAAGGAGATTTTCAAGAATTCGAAGTCCACGAATCAGAAAGACGCGAGCTTTTTCCCTTCTCTCTCTCTCTTTTCTCTGTTTGTTTTGGGGAGTTGCTCTGTTTCTCGATATTGGGTTTTTCTTCTTTATTTTGCATTTCCTCAGCTCGAATGTGGGGGTTGAGTGGCCAGTAAGAATAATGCATAAAAAAGATTAAAAATTTGGGAGGGGTTTGGGGGGTTTGCATGTGAAGACTTCGAGATAATCGGGTCCCCTTGCCGCTATTCGTGGGACGGAACATCCAAAGTTTCGGGTTTTCGCATGGGCCTTCGTTCGGAAATTTTAATGATTTTATCAGTTAATTATGTTTTAGGGGGTGTTCAGGGGGCATATACTTTGCTGTCAGGAGGGGGAGTCGTTGAGCTGTCGCCAATGGAACGTCGCCAGCTAATCGGGTCCCCCCCCCTTTGTGTTTCGACCTAATGATCTCCCAATTAGCGAAAGTTGCTATGTTGGATTTGGACTCGGACGCTAAATTCGAGATGGGCGTTCAAGATCGATTGGCGGGTTCTTGGTCTGGTCGTGCTGTTGCTGATATACGAAATGGAAAATAGAGACAATTAAAAGGAGAGAGAGAGAGAGAGAGGTTTAGGTCAAAGTTCTTCGTATATCCTGCTCCGCGTTGAGCCGACTTCAGAAAATCCTCTCCCTGTCTCTCTCTAGACCTTGGTATTCGTTGATTGGGTCAGCAGCTGTGTGCCGACGTAAGGTTGGGACCGAGTCAGGAATGTGAATTTGCAGAGGACGAAAAGCCGGCCGGCCGCAGGGGACTAGGCCCGTGGTTGTTCCAAATGGGTAGGCCCTAGAAGAGCTCTTGTTTCGGGCATGTTGGTCGGGAAATCTTGAGTGGACCTGGGAAAGAGTGTTTTTAGCCCAATGCCAAACCAAACCCTCATCGTTTCAATCCCCTTTCCATTGAAGAATCTGCTCATCGGTCTCATCATCCCAGAATCTGCAGTAGGCCTTGAAGTCTTTCTTGCACGGGAAGCCTGATGGGCCTTCCGTGGATCGATCGACTCGAAGGATGAAATGGGTGGATTCGGGCAGGCAACGGCTCGGGATAGGCGTGGATCGAACAAGAACTTTTGGGCCTGTTGATGGTCTGCGGCTTAGATGCGCGGCTTGGAAGGAAAATCCACTGCCCACTCGGAGATTTCCAAAAGGGCAAAAGGCACAACTCATCTTGAATTCGTAACCTAGAGGGGGGGGCCCGGGATCCGGTTTTCCAAAGATTTCGTAAAGGGAAAAGCCAAATTATCAGTCCAAGGTTTTCTCTCGGGTCCTCGATCGGTGAGGCTCGTTTTGTGGGGGCGTTGGTGACCGCTAATTGAACTGGCGCCACACACCTGGTGCTATCGGACAGGCCGTCCCGTCCCTCTTAACCAAACCGAACCCGACCGTCTCTCTCTCTCTCTCACACGTACGATTGATCCATTTGCTGAGTCGTTGAAATCAGGTTGGGTTGCTTGATTTCCATTTGAGGAGAAAAAGATAAGTTGGGACAGGTGGAGTCTCAAATCCACGAGGGCTGTATAGCTCAATCATTGGACATAGAAACGTGTTTGCTGCCCATACAGTTGCTGGCATAATTGAGAAGTTGGGTCCGCTCCGAAGTCACCCTCATGTTCTGAGCAAGAGGATTTCTAGGATACGTCATTGCCGCTTAGGAGGAAAGAGTGGGTTGAGCCTTTTGGGAGGCAAAGGGACTAGAAAAAGAAGAAAATAACACCAAAAAGGAGAAGAATGGTATTATTAGCTACTTTGATCTCCACTATCCTACATCTGATGTAAATCATCTTAATTTTATTGTCCACCTGATGACATGAGAATTGAGATAAGGGATAAGAAAAAGCAAACACCAAATGATTATCTAACATAGGTGATGAGTGTCTTTAAGATAGAAAAATCATTATAGTGAGCAAGAGCCACATGTTTTGCTGTTATCCAAGAATAATTTACGCCCGGCATAAAGATAAGCAAATATAATGTCAATGTACTATATGTACAAGCGATCAGTCGAACCCAAGTTGAAGTTCAGCAGCGAGAACAAGATTGACTGCGAAAACAAATGACCAAATCCCAAAGTTTATCTGACGTTTGAGATTCATAAACTTCAGAGGGACGTTCCGTTAAAGGGGGGGTGATTAAACTATCAAAACAGGCGTGTGAACACTACTAATGGCAGAAAGCGAGAGAAAAGTCTACGGGTGGGAAAGAGATTGGAAGATGCGTAACCGGACAAAAGCGAAAGTGCACCTCCCAAAAGTCTGAAAACTTTGAACAGATCCCCGTCATCCACGCTACTATAAATCAGTCTTCTCGAGTTCTTATCCCAACCCATGACAAAAAAACCGAACCTTCTGGTCACTTGCAGAAAAATCACCATAACCTTCGAGATTCTATACAGAGAGAGAGAGAGAGAGAGAGAGAGAGAGAGAGAGATGTTGGAAGGTAAAGGAATGGTGAAGGAGACAGACATGCCGGAGAAGATGCAGAGCAAAGCCCTGGCTGCTGCTTCTCAAGCACTTGATCTCTTCGATGTCTTGGACTGCGTCTCTCTAGCTTCACATATCAAGAAGGTCACTTGCAGAAAACCCACCAGAAAAATCAGCTTCTTCTTCTTATTCCATCTATTTTTTTTTTCGTTTTATGTAAGATGATTTTGGGTCTCATGTTCACTTTTTCTTCTTTTCCTGGGTTCGAATTTGATAGCAGGAGTTTGACAAGGAATACGGAAGTGGATGGCAGTGTGTGGTGGGCTCAAACTTTGGCTGTTACTTCTCTCACAAGCAGGGGACTTTCATTTACTTTTCCTTGGAGAAGCTCAATTTTCTCATCTTCAAAGGAGCCTCTTCTTAGAGAGAGAGAGAGATGCCATGGCCTATGGATCTGGAGAGTTATGTAGATTTCCTAGTTTAGAGATTCATGATGATGAGGCTTATGATGAGGCTTTTTGAGTATATATATCAGATGGTAATGGTAATAGACTTGCAGTTGTAATTTATTCTTGACCTACTTTTGCTCACAGATGCTCTGCTTGAGAAGGTATTGTAGGGCTGTAGCTACAGATGTTTATATCATGGTTCTACTTCGGTATTGAGGATCAGAGGGTTGTGCACAAGCTCGAATGAAAACAACATATTCCAAACCTAATTGGACCTTAATCACAGGTCGGACGGCTGAATGGATGGTGAGCAAGAGAGGGAACTCCTTTTGGTCCAGTGAACGCAGTGTGATCCACCTAGGCCGGAGTTGGAATGCACATAATTTGTTGCGCAAAACTTTCTCTAATTAGGTTCTTCATGTCATAAAAATTTGGACAAAATAGACCAACCATTTCGACCATGCCTTGTTAGTTAATCATCAGATCCAAGTAATACTCCTGTGGATTAAACAACAATGAATATGCAGGGAAAGCACATTTCACTATTGGCCACCCTTACAAGAAAGTTTAGTATCATATTCATGGAAGAATTTTCTTCTTCCTCAGTAGTGAAGTCAATATCAAACATTATTAATTGGTTCTATTAGATTGGGCTTACGTAATGAATATATATAGTGCTAATGCAAATCCGCCACATCATCCTTTATAATTGGTTAATTGTTGATCATGATAATCTCAAGGATGAAAAGCATCATCATTCTCATACTTGATTAATCCCTTTTTTTATACCATCAAGATGGTCCCTTTCTAGAGCAAAACTTTCCTAGGGATAAGGGCAATTTGCGAGTGAAACGTGGAGAAGGTATCCTTACGTAATTCATCGAGACCAGCAAAACCATAACAGAATACCCTGTGGAACTCAATGGAAGTAAAGTTCAAGACTTTCATTTACAACTTTGTGCCCAAAATTCCATCCTAGCTAGTTTTTTAGTCACAGATCAGTCATTCAACAGATGAGAGAGAGAGAGAGAGATGAGAGAGTGCTTGAGCAAACTTTGACTTGATAGAATTTCTTTGAGGTATCAGATAGCATCCATATAAAAGTCACCTGGACGAGAAACCCAAAAAGAACAAACCTCGCATGTTTTTGCTATCCCATGGTGGGCTAAATCCTAAACGGTTAGCTTCGCGTATACATGACTCTTCTTTAGACTGTCTTGTTTCTTTTTCCCTCCGTTTTTACAATTACATTTGCATACAAGGATATATCCATTTACAGGCCACGCTACATTCAAATGTTCTGCCAAAGACTTGAGGGCGGAGGACTCCGAATCCTCTCAGCACACGTCCAGATATCCTCGTCCGTCCTTTGTTTTTTTGGTTTCAAGAGACCAAACTTACTCGAGTTCAGCATCATTGTAGAATTGAAGATCAAGCTCTCAGGAAGCTTCACGAGAGAAAATAGTCTAGAGGAAAGGAATGAAACCGACCAATCAAATTTTCACTCACAACGGAAATTGCTGAGTTCTGCAATCGCTTCCTCGATTAACCAACTGAAAAGAACCTTTTCAATGTCGTCAACAACCT
Source organism: Eucalyptus sideroxylon (assembly GCA_014182405.2). Lineage (NCBI taxonomy): Eukaryota > Viridiplantae > Streptophyta > Magnoliopsida > Myrtales > Myrtaceae > Eucalyptus > Eucalyptus sideroxylon. Next base: position 13,687,377 of record CM024550.2, on the reverse strand, counting down.
GTTCAGCATCATGCAAGGAGTATCCGTTCCTCCATCCTGATTCCCATGTTCCGTTTGCCATGCCTTTGCTCCATATATCTTTCCTCAACACTGCATAGAGGCCATCCACAGAAAGTTCAGCACAGGCAAACTTGCAATAGTCATTCAGATCGTCAATTCCATCACAAATCTCTTCCAACAGCTTGTCCATAGAGATGCAAATCCTGGACGTCCCTTGAAGGGTTATTAAGAGGAAACAAGATTTTTGGCAAGCCTGAAGGCTTTTGCGGTCTATGAGTTCTTTTGCGAAATCCAAATAGAGTCTCTCATTAGCCAATCCAGAATAGGACATTTCAAAGCCCTCAAGGACTGTTGGGCATGGTGCGAATTCAAAGAGCTCCTGTGCACAAGCAATAAATGATGGGTCGTTCAATAAGATAGCTTTCGCATAGCATCTTCTTTTATAGCTCTCCTCATGTTCACTCTGCGGGATGTGATCACAGGCTTTTGCAGCTGAACTACCGTCCCTTTCATATTGGAGGGTTGGAAGCGTACTAATAGTCTGGCCATGGCTGAAATCCTCTGCATTGAGAATGAGAGCAAGCATAAGCGACTTCATTATGCAAACAAGGGTTCATTTATAGGTTATCATTGAGCAATCTGAATCTAAGAAGGTACAAACCCAACTTCACAGAGATAATACTAGCTGAGCTGAAAGACAAAAACCATGATGCATATATTTCCACGTCCAATCTTTGATTTAAAAAAGGAAAAAACAAGTGAACCAGATTACCTTCATTATTATCAACCCCAAAAGATCTCTTTATCAAAATTTTCAAGATTTGGAAGGAAAACATAATAAATAATAATTCAGCCCACACAAAGTATTAGACAGAGGTCTTGAACGATATTTGTTTCTTCAACCATACAGTACTGGTAAATCACCGCATTCAGAAAACTCAACGCGCTCTTCAACAAAACAGAAGACAGCAAAAGGATGTTTCTACCTCCAGTCTCCAAATCTAAGGCATTTTCATTCTCATGATGGTTTGTTGATCCACATGACTAGAGATAGCCTCAATCGGAACAGAGTGCATTTCAGTGCTAAGATCAGTCTTCTCCCCATGGTATTTACATTCTCTGTCATTCATCTGCACAAATAAGAGCAAGTGAAATTACATAATGAACTAAGCTTGAGCGTCTATTATGCCTATCATATGAGTTCAGCCTGGTAATCTCCCTCGATATGAGGACCAAACAGTCATACAATCATACAACCAAGATTACTTATTCTGAAAAGCCTAGTGAGCTATGAAGCTGTTTGAACAATAATAAAATGCAAGCTACCTTGGATGTTCTGAGTTCTTTCTTCTCCCTCGCTGGCTTTTCCTTCATCCTACGAGTCTGAACCCTTTTAAGATCATCCCGGTTACAAGGCATGACACAGGTAACAGGTTTTGATTTGGTCTTCAAGTTAGTACTGTGTTGAGGAGATTTATTCTTCTTTCTGTTTACTTCAGTTGCAGGATTCACAAGCTTTGCACCGGTGACCTTGGTAGTATCCTGAGACTGTGGACTACTTCTAGACTTCAAAACCTCCTTCTTCCTGGCCTTTTCATCTTCACTGGATCTCCTGCCAATGGCCTCTTTTTTAAGTGGTTTCGTGCTTGCAGGGGCGGGTAGTTTTGTTTTCTTCGAACTTTTTCCTAAATTTTTTTCCTTGGTTGGTTTTTTATCATCCTCCTTGAATTTCTTTTCTCTGCCTTGCTGAGTAGGCCTAGCGACTGAAGTGTCCTCCTCTTCTTTTGCAGTATTTGTCTTTTCACAATTTCGAGCCCCTCCTTTAGGATCCATTGGTTTTGAAGCATATTCTTCTTTCAATGTCATTGTCTTCAATATTGATCGTCGGTTCAAGATTCCGTCTCTCTGTGAAAGGTGCTCCTTTGATTCTGAGTTCGGTAAGCTGATAGGCTTTATGAGCACAATAGGAGGAACATCAATTACAGGCCGCTCCTCAGAATCACATTCATTGAAAAGCTGTGAAAGAGGTTTCATCTTTTTAGAAGAATTGCTTCTCAAGAGCCCTTGAAGTTGCATGGTATCAACTATTTCTCTGAGCGTCCTATGTGCCATATCAACGTTTTCAACTTTATTCTCAGGCTTCTTGGTCTTTGGAATAACTACATCTAAAAGAGGCTTCTCCTGAAGAGAGGACTTCTGGGGCGCCAACCTTTTCCTCGGAGGGCTGTGGGCTAATTTGAAAGGTAACTCTTCCAGACCCATGAGCTTGGCAACGACACTCGGGGATTTTGCCTTTTCCCCTGACGTCACAGATGGACATGAGGAATTAGCGAAATCAAGATTATCATTGTGAACTGTCGAAGAATGGCTCGAGCTAGTAGAGGGCATACTAGATACCGAATCAGTGTTTTGTCGATGAAAATAATCTTCCCCTCCATACACAGGGCTCGGCAGCAGCAGATTTTGCCTAGCAAAGCTCTCTCTTATCACTTTCCCGAGCTCTTCAATATCCTTTTCTGAAGATCCATCACCCAAGGGCTGTCGCTTACGATCTTCAGATAGAGATAGGTCGGACTTCATTTTCCCAAATCCCATTTCATCTCCTCGTACACCCTCGGACTTCTCTTGTTTTTGCTTCAACCGAGCCGCATATTTTGTAGCCACTTGCAATTTCCCCAACATCACCAGAGACTCCTGCAGATCAAGAGCTCCTTTCAACAAGTCTTTTGCAATGTTATCTTTGTACTGCCCATCAAAGTTTAGCCCCTTTGACCATGTTTCTATCACCTTATTCAGCTTCTGAGCTCCCTTGGACACCTCTACCAGCTGAAAGGAGGTTGGTCCTCCAAATTCTTCTGCAGTCTGTCCCATGACCAGTTCTTCCCTCTCTGTCTTGTGTGCCGAGGACTTATTCGACTGTTTTATTATGCTTTGCCTTTCGATACTCTGCTCCATCTTGTGAGAACTGGTCTTGGATCTTCTGATCGTCCCACATTCTACAACTCCCTTAGAATCATCGCATGTGACAAAGGACCTATACCCAATTGATCTCCGACTGTCTTGAGGCATATTCTAAGGAACAAAGTGACAAAAACAGATTTAAGGCTCAAAACTAATAACAAAACCGGAAGATCTTAAGATCCCTGCCCATAATGTGTCAAAAATTGGCCACAACAGACAAAGCTGAGAGTTGCTTCCTCTTGTCTAGTATCACAAACGTTCAGAAACATATCTCGAGTCTTAAGCTGTCATCACAATATTTTACACAGTTCTCGAGCATTAACATGTCCTTCAGGAACTCTCAGCGATGAGCTACTCAACCAATGTCAGCCTTCAGTATCTGATAATCAAATTCAAGAAATTCAGTTTTCATCAAGATTGACCCCTTGAAGCAGAGAGAGAGAGAGAGAGAGAGAGAGTCGAAAAGACTGAAGAAGAATGCCCAGAAAAGGAAATCTAGTGACAGTGAAGAACTGAACATGTAGCACTCAAATAACAAATGGAAGCAAGAAGATCATTTTTTTTAAGAAGAAACTGCATAGTACCTTAACCTTCTTTGAATGCCCTCCCTCAGAAGCTGATCAAACCAAATTTTCTCTCTCCTTTAGCATCTGTACGAATCATACTCGACCAATTCACAAGCATGACAAACCAGAAACATGAAGAACCCAAGTGAACAGAAAAACTGCTTGTAAAACCAATGTTGGTGGGTGTCAAAGAACTTCGTACCGGCACAAGAGCAGAGAGAGTCTCAGATCCAATCCAAAGGCAGAAGATGATGGAGAAGAAGAAGAGCACAGAGTCGGTGCATTTGACTCCAAGAGGTGAGAACCCACACGAGTTTTTTCAAGGTGGGAAGGAGAGAAAGAGTACAGATTTGGTGATCTTTGTTTAATGGTACATTATTTAATTAGCAAATCTGAAATGAGATTTGCCTCAGATCACTACTGTTTAGAGGTCAATTGGGCGCATTTGATTCTTGTCGTACGCTTGTTTCAGAGCAACCAACCAAGCAAACCAGCTCCATATATTGTCAAAAGAAAAGAAATTTTGCCATGAGATCGCCTCCACTTTGCATGACCACACCACAGCTTATGATATAATATCAACCACAGAAAAAAAGATAGAAAATAAAATAATCATTGTGCACCGTGCGCCCATGGGATCCCAGCTGCTTGCGCAAGTCATGGAGATTATCTCTCTCTCTCTTTCTCTCTCTCTCTCTCTCTCTCTCTCTCTTTTCTTTTTCTTTTTTTTTTTTTATTTTAATATTCATTTTTGCAATGCCTCTCTCATAAATTAATTGTTTTAATTTTTCAATGTTATTCTTCTCTGATCCAGTGAAAAGAATATTCGCACTATTTATATCATAAATTCCCTCAAAGTCCTTAATTGTGAACTACTCAAGGCTTAAAAGTACTATTTTTTTAGAGAAACTATAGTCCTTTTAGTCTTCCGGAAATTGTTTCTAGATTTTGCTAATAATCGATAATTCAATAGCCGAAATGGATTGGAAATGAACCCGTTTTGTGCAATGGCAATTATAATATTTAATTAGAAAGCAAATAAAAATGTTTTGATTTACTTAGAGAGTAATAAATTGTTCACCAATGGTGGCCTCCCCCTTAAATGCTGTCACAGGATTCTTGCAATTGATCCAAACTGACCTTGTAATTGTACCTTTGTGATGCTTCCAATTAATGATACTCAATACCCAAAAAAGTGATTTTTTTTTCTAATCTTTTTTAATTTACCTCTTGTCTTATCTAATATCCTGCTGGTTAATTGCGAGGTCTGAAAATCTGAGTCTTGGGACAAAATTGCTGCAGCTTACTCGTTCGTTCAGAGCCTGAGCCCCACGATGACCCTGACATAATAATTTAACAATTATTATTCGTACAAAAGGACAAACTTAATGTATAGCTTGATATAGCTCAATAATTATATTCAGGCAGGCTTATTATGTAATAAGTTCCCTATGGTCTGCCTATAATAATAATTATAATAATAATAATCAAGAGGCAGGATATTGCGTAATCTAGGCTCCACTGTTCACAAATATATGTAACACATGGGACCTAGGCAGAGTCACGGATTTGTCACTAGTGTCTAGTAATGACAATTAGAAAAGCCAACAGACAAATGTGTGTGGACCAATAGATTATGTATGAGAGACAGGAGAGAAAAGGAATTATTTGCAACTATTCTTATGAAAAAAAAAGTTATTACATGATAAATTCAGCCACGTATAAATTAATTATTTTTGTGTTATTAGTGCGAGAGAAATTAAAGAGATAGCAAATAATTAAATCTTTTCTGGCTGAAGAAAAAAATATTAATTCTCATAAAATCATTGAACATTGATTGAGATTGGGAAATTATAAATATGATAACTTTCGTGTAATGCTTACTAAAGTGATGTGGCTTTTTAAAAACATTCATTTAAGTACCCATAACTTTTTAGAAAAATGATACACTCAAGTAAAAGTCACGACATTCAAGTGATAAATCGAAAAGTTACAATACTTAAAAGCGTCATGCGAACGTTATGTCCCGATGTGATCCTTTTCTTTTCAAAATTGACCATCAAGCGATTGTGAGATGTATCGCATTGGTGGCAAAATGGAAGAAAAGAGAGAAAGAGATGATATGAATTGGGAATGTTATTTAGGAAAAGCAACTGCTCATTTTATAGGAAAAGCAACTGCTTCTTTTATATGATGCCAATGTATTCCTGGTTAAACCCTTTGCAGTTTCTTCAAGCAATGTCTTGCAAATTGGTCCTGTAAGTCATTGCTTGCTTTTGGCTAGACAAGTTGGTATTCATTTTGAAGACTTTCACTAACAATCAGCCCTTGGGTTTCCACAAGGCCTTGTGCACATTTTGACCAATACTAATTTCCAAAATTCCGACCTTATAGTACAACCAAATTAAAAAAATTCACATTCAAATCCACATCACTGCAGTGCCCCCTCACAGTCTTCAAAATTGCCCAACTACCCACAATTAAAGAGGTGGAATTTGGGGCGAGCCCTTCATTCAAAGTGCTATGAAGAGATGAAGTTGACATGTTGAGGACTCAATTTTACTGGATGTACTTCAATTTTTTTTATTTATTATTTAAACGGGAATTACTTTTGTGGTAATGTAATAAAGGCATGACATGGGCATATGATGATGTCTGGCCATGGAAGTTCTTTCCTCCTTCAAATTTCAAAATTCCCTGCAGGATTGATGTCAGGTGGGTCTTCAATCCAAACTTTGGGCAATGGCATAAATGCAATCCTCCCCACTCCCTCTCTCTTCTCACTGCAATATTTGGTAAGCAATAACTGTCTGGATTTGCTCAGAGTCCTTGGAGAAAAGGACGGTGGAGCTGGAAATGTGAAAGCATGAAGAGGTTTTGCTGGATATGGTACTTGGCAAAGTTAGGTGTTTGATTCCAACCAACTTACTAAATGGGGAAACGGTGGGTGTGAGACATGCAAGTGCCAATGCCAAATTGCAAACCAAATCTTTGTTAGCACTCCTCTTTTTCTATATGATTTTGTTATAATGAAAATCATGAACAATAAAAATAAGCTATTAATTAATAACTTTTATAAGCGACATCAAAATGTCCACCAAAAAAATCCTAATCCTTACCGTGAAAGGTGAAATTCAATGTTTTAGCGATGAATTCTTTCCTTCTTTTTTATTTTTTTTCGTTAGTAATGGGATGAAGATTCTAGCTTGATATGTTGTCCTTTCTTTTTTCATTAACAAAATTAACTTTTGGAGCAATGACATAAATAGTTCCTAACTTTAACTTAATGTGATATATCGTTTCTAAATTTTAATTTATTTATTATGATCCTTGAGCTATTGTTAAATGTGCAATATAGTCTTTCCGTTTGTTCAAACAACAAACCATGCATCATTTGATAATGTTGATAATTATATGATGAATTGGAATTTTTAAATAATGAGTCAACATGTCCATTTTTTTTATTCATCTACTTTAGAAAGGGAAAAAAAATGAGGGAGTTGGCACGTCCATCATTATTAGATGACTTTTACAATTATATCCTAATTTGAGATGAATATCTTTCTTGGATAATTTATTAAAATCATGAAAAATCTAAATTAATATACATGTGACAAATTTACCCATAACTAATTTTTGGCCATCAAAATGTCAAATTGATACATTTGTGACAAATTTATTTTAAATTAATTTTGTGACTTCTAAAAACCCCAAACTAGTATATTTTATTTTATCTAAATTCAGATCCAACCCTTCTTTCGTATCACTATGTTGATCCACTAAACTCGGATTAAAGCATCTTTTTAGAAATGAGAGGGGCTTTTACTTGTGCACGTGGTATATTTTATTCTATTTTCTTGTTTTTTTTTTCAAGTTAATATTTTGAAAAACTCTAAAATGATACACTTATAACAAATTTACATGAACTCAAATGAACTTTGAGGACAAATTTATAAAAGGTTTCTCGAAAGCAGGGGCAGTTTTAAGGAAGGGGGTGAGGCTTGGCCTTAAGTTGTTTATTTTGTAGCTCAAATGAACTTTTCTCAGGTGGCTTCGAAAGCCACTCCCTCGCTTTCTCTGTCTCCCCCTCTGTTTCTTTTTCTCTGTTATAATATCCATTGACTCTATTGCAAGAATGCAAGTGAATATGAAATTAGTTAAACTTCCAATAATAATGACGACGACGACGATAATAACGATAGTAAAGGTCATGTATCAAAACCAAAGATTAATCAATTTCATATGATATTGCACTACATGAGTGGGGCTAAAATCTTGTATTTCAATAAAATGACATTATGTTATTGAGTTTTTTTTTATATAATTTTTTCTCGAGATTTATATTGAAATTTATAATCATATCAATTAAAAAAAAATTGATTGTATATTGTTGGCCAACCTGGCCACCCCCAAGAAGTTTCTTTTGGATTCATCCATCCCTACTTGAAAGTGCCTTGCATCGTTGTATATCGATAAAATGACATTTTTTTCTTTTGGTAAAAAAGTTGAAGGGCCTCTTGAGAGCGCTAAGAAGGCAAAGATGACTTCTTTATATATATCCTCTTATGGAAACTAGAACTGTCTTGCTCGCAGCTGGACCTTATTGCTTACGTGGTAGCTTTTATGCTAGCAAAAAGACTATTTTATTTCTCTACTTGTTCAACAAGAGTGTCTACCGTCTAACTAAATAAAGCCCAATTACAGGTCTTCTGCAGTCTGGATGTAAACCCACGTTTGCCTCCATTGAATAAAATCCAGAGCAACAGCTCAAGAACCATTTGCTGGGGGCAAAATGGAAGCTCCCTCTCAGATTATTCTGGTCTTCCTTTGCCGAGTGAGCTGTTTTTGCACGATACCCACAATTGTGATGTTGCTGAACTTTCAATTTCGCATGCTCAATCTACTTGAATATTTGAATGACGAGCAAAGAAGTACGAACGATGATGTTATGTCATCTGTGTATGATGATAGTGGTAGATTTATTTCTTGTTCATGGACATGGAGGAACTAGAATAACTTTTCTTTGGAAAACAACGGCAAAATTCATTTGTCCGTCGCCTCATCAGGAATGGCGTTGGCATCTTCTGCCGGGTGGTCGAATGGGGCATACGAGATTTAAAATCCCTTTTTAAGTTGACAAGTAGTCAACATGTGAAATAAAGAAGGGCACTCGGCTCGCTATTAATTGGTCACCAAACACAAGATCAAATATATCATATCCTAACTTTTATCCAGGCAATTAAATATGCCCCAGGTTCGTGGAAATAGCCTTGCCTTAGTTTCCACACCATGGTTGTAAAGACGAATGAACAGTACGCGTGATCCTCAGACAACCCTATTTGTAGCATACAGGAACAACATGAACAATTTGGAAATGACATAAAATTAACCACTCTCACATCATCAATTCAAGGCTGAATAAACAGTATAAACGACCACAAAGATCTAATTTAATCTCTTCTTTGGGTTGAAAGAATCACAAAAAAAGAAAAAAGGGGGAAAAAAGAAGAAGAGGTAAATTAGCATCATGGTTTCAACCACGTGCATGATGTCATGGCGAACGATGCAAGGTAGCAAGCTGTCATAATATGCTTCACAATGCTAGGTGAAATGATGCATAGAAACCATACCATGATTTGGGATCAGAGTCATCTATGTTAACTAGCACTTTCAATACAACCACTTTCAATGTTCCTCAATGAGGTCTAATCAACCTCCCCATCCATGACCCATTCCATAAGCACCCATATATCCACCCATATGATCATGATCACGATCATGATCATGGTGATGGTGATGGTGATGATCCTCAACTTGTGCTTCATTGAAAATCTTCTGGACATGCTCAGGCAAAGGCTCATCCTTGACTTTCCTCACAGATTTTGGCAAGGAGGACACATGCTTTGAAATGATTTCAGCCAATTCTTCCGCAGCATCTTCCTACACCAATCATGTGAGAAACAAAGCTCACTTAATGTCTTTCATGGTTGGCTATTGTTTGGCATAGATTCTTCAAACGATCCACAAAAGGGTTGAAAGAACACGATCAGGAGACAGCAGGGCAAGAAGACAAACCATGTTCCGGTAAAGTGTGAGAAAATCAATGTGAAGACTTAATGTGACCAGCAAACTTCTTTACACTTACTCATGTAGGGCACAATCGACATTTACTTCATTCGACTTAAGTGCTCAGTACTTGTAAAGTTGGTGTTTGATATGCTGCAATAAATCAATTCAATGAATCTGCATTTTGAATTCAACTTCTGATTGACTATAACTAGTAATCTCTCCTCCCAAGTTGCACCTAGCATACAAATAATGATACTCACAGATGCTAAGGCAGACAAAATATCCTAACTCACTTCTATTGCCAGTTAGGTTAGCAAGGCACAATTGAACTTGGCACTAAATTGGTCTTAGTACCATATAGTTCAGTATTTCTGTAGCCAAAATACAATTTACACTGTCCCTCCGCATGTGAATCAAGCAAGGAATATACAATGGCGTTCTGACACAAACTAACCATGGAGACACCATCCTTTAGGTGAAATCAGTCCCCAAAATCATATGACTAAGGCACAAACAACTGCTGAAAGTACATTATAAGAAAACACTTTCTTATCTCTATGTCTAACCATTCACTGTTTGAAGAGTATCTTTTAGTGTATTCAATTTTACATCGGCACCTTTCAAAAGTTCGTTTCACTAAACAATCAAACAGTTCCAGACCCAAGTCAAACAAGTTAATATTTTTAATAAGTACAGAGTAGCTTATAACTTCTATGGGGAACCCCTTTTATGATATGTTGAAGTTGACAAAATATTCACATCAGACAAGGTTACCAAAAATAAAATATTCACATCAGACATAAGATAAATGTAAATGTTATCTTATCTCAAGTTGAACAAACACAAGGAAAGCTCTATCACCACTCATAGAACCTGGAGTATGAATTGAAAAACTGATTATGGCAAAAAGGACCTTAATGCAAGTGAACAAGTCAGAAAACAGGGAAGTTCATGAAGACTTGGAGATACCATGCATGACAAGGTGAACAGCTTATCCAGTTGTGGTCACACTCAAGAAGATAGAGTGGAAAGCAGTACATAAGTCAATAGAAGCAGCTCCTTATATCAGCTGGAGAAGAACGAGCTTATCATGTGATTACACATCATGGTTTGAAGACCTAGATATTGTGTTGCCTATCAATAAGTCTCAAGAAACATTGACAGCAAGCACAGACGTGGAATATCAGAAGGGATAATGCAGAAGGAAAATCCAAATAAGTTGTCAATCAAAATGGAGGAAAATACTATTTCCTAATATATGTGACTATATTTGTGGAAACCACATTATTGCAAGGAACATTTTATTGTATGGGTGACCAGATCTCCCAATGATTGTGCTGTTTATCTTCAACAGCTAAATTATCCAACAACCAGCTTGTATATTGAAGACTATATAAGATCTATGGATGCTGAAGAGGACGTGAATTGTGAGAACTACAACCGAGAAAGCTTTATTCTCTGACACGTTTATACTCCTACAACTGAGCAAGAAGTTCGTTTACCGAGAGTGTTTCATTAATTGTAATCTCTTTTGAGAAGTATGGGAGTGTGCTAGTAGTGCTTGGACTGGTAGTGAGATCTACCAACTTGGCAAAAGTAGCACAAGCTACATTGTAGACTCTCAAAGAATCACTAGTTGATTCCTGTCTATTGGTGGCCATTTGTCTAGGAGAATGGAGATAGGCTTGATCTAAGCTGAACCTATATAAAGATCTGTGAGCAATCATCTTCTATCTCTCTCCATTTACTTTCATACTTATCTGATAGAAGCACATTGCATTTGTTATCATCTGCTTAATCTTCCATATACTGACTGTTCATTCTTACATCAAACTTGATTTGAATAATTCCGCAAAATCTTTCAAGTTTTGCTAATTAACCTATTCAATAACCTCCCTTTTCCATATCTAGCCACAACACCTTCTAGCCACATTTAGCTACAGAAAGCAGAGCTCATTTCAGCAAAATTTTCAATGTCACAACCTCATTATCTTGTTATCTATTCTAGCCATGGTTTAAATTTTCACACCTTAAGAAAACTGGACGTTAATCCAATAACACATGGAATAACATAGAAAAAATGCAAGCAGTTTTCTTCATGATATAGTATATTAGAATCCTCACCTGAGGCCATCGACCACCAGAATGTTCAACGAATTTAGCTCGTGGAAGTGCTTTGGCAATCCGATGCCCCTCTTCCCTCCACTCCGTGGACCAACCACTGGACCAAAGCACTTGCATCGGCATAGAGATCAACCTTTCTGAACTACCCCATTCTGCAACATTGAAGCTATGATTCAACCTCTTCCCAATCTCAGCCATAGCTCTACTTCCACCTCTTCCCTTCATCAGAATCCCATGCGCATTGGCATCAGGACTACTGATTCCCTTCGCACAATATGACCTGATCAACCTCTTATGCAAGAAAGGAACACCCAAGACAGCATCACGAAGCACTGGAACCTTGAAGGACCACCAAGGCAATGCTGGTTTCACTGAAGTATCGATCAGGGTTACACTCCTCACCTGTCCCTCATTATTCAAGACCCAGTTGGCACTCATTGCCAGAGCTGAATCGTGCAAAACCAGATGAACCGGAGCTAGCCCCATGGTCTCGATCACTTGCCCCAGCACCTTACCCACCTCTTCAGCACCCAATTCGAGTGCCTTAAAACTCATTCTACTCACCACCCGCGGAACTTGGGTTTCTTGATAAGGCATTTGCCCAGTTTCAATAATCTGATCAAAGGCAGAGAACACACCCTTTTCCCTAATCTCACTGTACACGTCCCAAAACCTCTCCAAAACCCCACTTTCTCTTTCTTCCTCAACAGCGACGGACTTATCAGAGAACCCATTTCCAGGCAAGTCAATCGCAATGGCACGTATCTCTTTAGAGCCCAGAGACTGCACGACCCTGCTAAAAGAATAAGAACTCGCACCCAACCCATGAATAATCAACACATTCTCAGCCGAGCTAGGCCCATCCTCGATCGCGAACACTTCGACCGGACCAGAATTCGGGTATATCTGGACCTTGATGGTGCGGCCCTTGGAGTAATGTTGGCGAAGGCTAGCGGGTAGGCTGAGGAACCAGGACTTGGGGTCTTGCGGGGAGAGGGAAGAGAGAGAGACGAAGAGGAAGGTGACGAGAGAGACGCCCAGAGTGAAGTAGAACCAGAAAACGAACGGGTTCGTGCGCGAAGATTGGGAAGCAGCAGCGGGGTTTTGGGGACGGCTCGCCTCTCGTTTTCGTTCTGGTTTCGGTTCCGGCCTCGGTTCTTGATCGTGATGATGGTCTTCTGCTTCCTCCGTTATGATCGCCATTGCTGCGGAGGGTTTCAAGCTTCTGGGATCACTGGTTTGCGAAACTGGTGTGCGAGAATGGGGCGGACTGAGATCTGCAAAAAATCCACTTTTCTGCAACCAGGGAAAGGAGGGAGACGGCGAGAGAGACCTCAAAAAAGTGAGCTTTTTTCCTGCAATCCCTCCGTTTGGGAAGGTAGAGAGAGAAAGTGGGGAGCTGAGAAATGGGCGTGCGAAAAGCGAAATACTTTTCCTGACAGGGAAAAAAAAAAAAAACATAGGAATGGTTTTGAATTTTGAGTTTTACTAACGTGGTTGACTCATGTACTTTCCTACCGGAATCAAAAATCTTCTTTTTACCTTTAAAAAATTATGACCCGGAATTTACTAAGTCGACCCCATGGGAATTTGCTTATGATTAATGCTTGAAATTTTCCTTGGCTCTTTTCCATGTTGATTATTACCCTTCTCTCTCTCTCTCTTTGAAAGAGTGATGCATCGAGCTCGAAGGAGCCCCAGTCGCCGTGACCGAGCTTGACAAAAGCTTGAGCGGTCATGGCATGGATGAGTAGTTATGGCCGCAAAGGCCACGAATTTGATAAAGTTTAAGTGGCCATGATTCAACTCGACGAAACTCAAATGATTAAGATTGAGCTCGAGCAATCATTGTCACGAATTCGAAGAGACTCTAGCCACCATAACTGAGTTTAAATGAAACTAGAGCAATCATTAAGTCCAAGAAACATTTCAAGAAACTTCAACCGCCGTGGCCAAGTTTAAATGAGCATAGTAACAAGCTCCATGAATTTTGCGAATGATAATACAACATGTACTCCGGTATCTAATTCTATAATTTGATCAGCAAAATTGACCAACGATTTAAAAAAAAAAAGAAGTTAAGCGCTCCGGCCCAAGTTTAACCCTCATGATTGCCATTTTCTTAAGGTCGCTTTCGAAAAGTCGCAAATTCATACGATTCTCAAATTATTCAACAGGATCAAGATGAAAGGGTTGCCATCTCTGATGAGGGTTAAATAACAGATGACACATCAGACACTCCAATAATATCACAAAAGAAGCAACCATCGTATACGAATGTGAAATTATGCTTAAGTAAGCATAAACATTCAATTTTAGTATCTCACTAAACATTGATAGAAGCAAACTTATAGGCAAGTGACCTTGGTTTTTGGGTCATAAGGCTGCAATTCGTGCTGCTGCAGCATCTATTGCCTTATTATTACTAACAACGCAGGAAGATTATCAAAAAAGTCCTAAACCTATTGCAATTGTGCCGATTGAGTCCTAAACTAATTTTTTTTTACCAATTGAGTCCTAAAATTTTTACAATTATTCCCGATCAGTCTATTCGGCCAAAATTGGCCAGCCGGCGCCAGGCTCGACAACCTTTTTTCTTTAATAATATTTTATTTTTGAAATATTTTATTAATATTTTTATCTTTTATCTTTTTTTACTTTTTCCTCTCTTTTTTTCCCCTTTAGCCTAGCTGGTCGCCGAACTAAGGCAAGCCCACCGGATCACCTCACCAAATTCAACAAGGTTTCACCCCGTCATCGTCGGGCGCAAGCTCATCGACCGACGGGGCTCCCCTCGCCAGACTTGGGGATGGTGAGGCTCCCCTCGCCAAATCTGGTGAGCTCGCCCTCGCCCAATGACGATGAAGCGAGCTAGCCCGACTACCTCTAGTTGCTGGAGCCAAAGGAAGAAGGATGGAGGAGGGAGGAGGGAGGAGGGAGAGGGAGAAGAAAAAAAAAAAAGAGAAAAAGGAAAAAAAATTAATAAAATGTTTCAAAATTAAAATATTATTAAAAAAGCTCGCCAGCGCCAATCAGCCAATTTTGACGGGATGGACTGATCGGGAATAATTGTAAAATGTTTAGAACTTAATTGGTCAAAAAAATAAGTTTATGATTGAATCGGCATAATTGCAATAAATTTATGACTTTTTTGGTAATTTTCCCCTAACAACACACACAGTGGAATGGAAGATAAGCAAGGAAATTATGCTTAAGAAATCCTCCCAATTCAGGGGGCAACCTTGTATGACATCAACTTCAATGATGTGTGCATCACAATCTAAAGAAGTGACACAATTCAAAGGATTTATGTGATTGATGCATGATCTCCTAAGTCCTAGTGTTTTCTCAAATATTCTAGAATACTCCTAAAGTGGGCGATACTATAATTGTATACTCTTGAAATATATGTGAGTAGTTAGGTAGATGGGGAGATGTAATCTCTACCGTCAAATTAAAGAGAAATTTACAACTATGGTTAAACCCGCATTTGTATATGTAGGGGCTTTCTCCCCTCATTTGTATTTATCTTATAAGGCTGCGTTTGTTTTTGTTTCTTTTTTCTGTTTTTAAACAAAATTTTGTTTTTTTGTTCTTGGGAACAAAAAAGGAACAAAAAAACGCGCTTATTTGCATTTTTGTTCCAAAACTATTTTTTTGTTCTCGAAACACATTTGGAATGAAATAAGAAAAAAAAAAAAAAGTTGTTCCTTGTTTCTGGAATAAAATTTAGAAACACTTCTCTCTTTTTTCTTTCTTTTTTCTTTGGCCGGTCGCCGGCCTCGGCCATGGCCGACGATCGGCCATCGAAGGTCGGCGACGCCGTCGAGGGCCGGCGACCTCACTAGAGCATCGCTGGCCCCCGGCCGAGGCCGAGCATCGCCGACCCTTGGCGAGGCTCGGCCTCGCCTTGGTTAGGCGAGCTCGAGCTTGCTCAAATTCGGCGAGGCCGACCTCGCCTAGCGGCTGGCGAGGCTTAGTGTCGCCGGGCCACCGCTAGGCGCGCCAAGGCGAGGTCAACCTCACACTGGGCTAGGCGAGCTCGATCTCGCCCAGATTCGGCGAGCCTCACCGTGGATGGGCGAGGCCATTGGCCCTCATCAGCCGGTCGTCGGCCATGGCCGAGGCTGACGACCGGCCAAAAGAAGAAAAAATAAAAATAAAAAAATAAAATAAGAAAGAAAATAGAAAAACATAAAATAAAAATATTAAAAAATAAAAAAATTATACAAATTATACAAATTTACCAAACGTGTTTCTGTTCATTTTTTTTATTCCCGGAACAAGTTTACCAAATGCCTTTTTTTGTTCAAAAATTGTTCCCCGGAACAGAAACACTTTTTTCTATTTTTATTTCTTGAAACAATTTTTAAACAGAAATGTTACCAAACACGCTCTAAGTAACATAATTTTCAAAGCTTTTGTCTTGAGAGTTTCCCTATCTAAGATCATGGATAAGGGAACGTGCATTCGTGTACTTGTGTGTCCCGATTCTCCCATGGCACTCTGAAATCTCTCTCCGACGACTCAATTCTTCCTCTCGGCGACACCCCTTGACGCCTATGAAGCTGCTTGACTCTCTGCGCCGTTGGATGCCCCTCAACGCTGCTTGACCCTCGGCGCTGCTTGACGCCTTTAACACTCCTCGACGCCGCTCGACCCTCAACAACGCTCAGCCCTTGGTGCCGCTCGACGCCCCTCACCCCTCTTGACGCACTCAACCCTTGACACCGTCAATCACCGAGGGGAGATCGTCCTCATTGGTCACGGTGACCATGATAGAACAATGGCAAAGCTCAAGGAAAGACTTGTTGAGCTCTTTGAACCAAAAAAGCGCAATCATGCTAAGACACTGGCACCATCCAAGGCCCGTTGTCCACCTTGACGGAAAAAATCACCTTCACCTGCTGTGGATGTACTTGCCTCTCTTGCCAGCCTTAACCAACTACAAGTAGATGTCAAGGAAATCAAGACCACCCTCATGTCTTTGACTTGATACATGGTGAAAATCGAGCATACCCTCCCCAACCTAGATTTTTTCAACCCCGTACACCCTAAACCGGAGACTAGTGAACTCGAACGGCCAACTTCCTATCAGCAGTGCAAACGCCCTCGCTCCTAAACTTTCTCAAATATTTACATGCTCATGTTTTGTTCCTGTTGTTTTATCTATTCTAGTTCGTTGCTTAGGTCCACTTTCATGTTATTGTCGAAAAAACATTGGTACTTGTAAACTGCAAACTAGTAATAATCCATTAGGAAATTATAACGGTGAAATGATTATTTTGTTCACAAGTGATTACTATTAATCGATGTTATTAGTAAAGTACGTAAGCAATTTGTAGTCTACTAATGAAAAACACGCTCACCAGTAAAAACAAACGACTGTTCATAATTTCTAACGTATTTCAACTTGGTAAATCAATTATTTTGTTAGTGGGTTACTGACAAATGAACAATGGTACTCGTGAAATCAAAATGATGTTTGGTAATCTACTAGAAACTTATATTGGTAAAGTAGATATTTTGTTCATAAGTTGAAACCGTTGGCAGACAGTATCAGTAAAGTATCTAAGCAATTCGTTAACAGCTAATTAATGAAAGGGGCCACTTGTAGAATAATAATAAAAAGATGATAATAATTAATGGGTTTGATGTTGGCAATTGGTAACCTTGTTATTTGATTGGTATTTTAGTTGGTCGAAAAAGAAGTTATCGGTTGCGTTTTACTTTAACAATGGTTTTTCAAATTTTTTATTAATTATTCATATTAACCACGTGCTGAACAAAATTCCCATTTTGGCTATCGGAATTTAAGAAATCTGCAACTTACCCAGCTCCGCGGCGGGTGCAGTGCAGATATAGTGCCAAGTTCATCCAAATATTAGCCAGGATAATAGGAAGAACAGTTTGGATTGCTGCTCATGGGACGGTGTCGCTTGCAATAACGTAATGGGTAATGTTACCAGCTTCGATCCTTCACTCAGCTGTTTTCAGGGCTCCCACCATTCTAATAACTCACTTTTCACATTCACCAGCTTCGGAGCCTCAACCTAGCTGTTAACAATTTCCGTGCCTCACCACTTTACCTGAACTAAGGGCGTCTATTGAATCGAGACACCTCAATCTCTCTTGTTCCAATTTTTCAGGTCTAAATCCTATTGAAATTTCTTACTTTTCTGAACTTGTTTTACTTGATCTTTCTTCAAACATTGATGATACATATGTGACACACCGTCTTAACATTGAAAAAACAGATTTCGAAATGCTTGTTCAGAATTTGCCAGAGTTTAGAGAACTTAGACTTGAATTAGTAGTCATGTCTAATGTTTCGTCTTTGTTCCTTCATGAATTTATCCTCCTCGATGTTTTCCAATGTGTCCATGAGCGATTTACAAGGGGAACTTCTGCATGATGGATTCTGCTTGATAGACCTCCTTGATGTCAATTTGAAGTTCATTGACATCACGGTTTCTTCTCCGAAGTCCAATTGGAGCAAGTCTCTTGAATGCTTAACCCTCCTTGTATACAAGCAACTCGGGCAAAATACCCTATGTGACCGGGGAATTGAATTGTACATTTCTAGATCTCGAGACTTAGGCATTTTCTTCCCGCAACTTGACCAAGCTTTCTTTTTCTCCAAAAATAGAATCAATTGTCAGATATCGAAATGGTATTGGGATTAGGGAAAAAAACATTATAGTATCTTGATATTTCTGATAACCATGTTAAGGGAAGTATACATCAATTTCCCTGGAGAGAGTTCGTCACTGTTGACCTTCATGACAACGTACTACTCGAAGGGCCGCTTCCGATTCCACCACTCCCTTTACTCATCTTTCGGGCCACCGGAAAATCACTCCATTGAGAGATTCCATCTTCCGTCTGCATGTTGAGCTCCCTTGACACTCTGCACTTGGCTTGTAAAAATCTCTCTGGCGCTATTCCGAATGTTTGAGAAATTTAACAAACCTCGGAACTAGACGTGAGTGCCATTAAGTTTGAATGGACATTACTGCAGTCTTTAGATAACTCTGCATGATCGTTCGATCTAAATGTCTGTCACAACTAAATCAGTGATCCTTGACTGAAGTGATTCTTATGGCCATGAATAGTCTCACTGATGATTTAGACTCAACGCTTGAATTTATCCATAAAGAAGCTAATGGTGGTTTCGGACACAAAACAGCCCTATGGGCTTCTGTTTAAGGGGTTATTTTCATCTTCTCTTGAGCAATAAGTGAGCTTAGCCCACTTGATAACAGCAAGAGAAATTGCTCCAGTGAAACTCTAGCTCATTCTGGAAATTCTACAACGAGATGCACAAACTTGAAACAAGAAACTTAGCAGTGTACCATCACCATATGGTACAAAGCCTCCCGCAGATTCAAAATTGCATAATGATCTGATAAGTCATACCGTTAGTTTTCCGTAATAGTATCCCTGCATTTGGTACAAGTCAAAAATGTAGTTTGCCCTTCATCTGCCGATCTCATCTGCAACGGGTCAGAAATTAAGGAGGAATGAATGACGAGAAAAGGGAAGACGGGAAATACTCATGTTAGGGAGGATTGCTGTGAGAGAGAATATTGGCGCGCTGAACTTGTACATTACCTGCTTCCGAGTATACTCGAATTCATCGTTGCCACATTTTTCACACTTCCGTGTTATCTGAGAGGCAAGGCCAATATAAGAGAACATCACAATCAGTTCAGCAAAAAAACATTATGCCGATATACTAATATAGCAGAATGTAGCCACCACCGTTGCCAATTTCAGCTCCCCCTCCTCGAAGGTAGACATGCCAAGCTCCCTCCTTATGTCCTGAGATATGGTAGATGACCATGAGATTTTCAAATCTGTGATCCAAAGCATAGGGAAAATTAAGGAGGACATAGCTTTTTCTCAACTAAAGTACACTCTAGGTTTTGCTTCAAAGTAGAAAACATAAAGGTCCATGATTTGATGTGTTAATAAGAAAAGGTTTAAGATGAGAATTTTTATTTATTTATTCTTTTGAATCCTCTTTAACCAGACAAAAACAGAAGAATAGTGACCCTTACCAAATTCACTCAACAATGTCGTGAATTCTACATGATGTGGGCACTATTTGATTCAATAATGTCAGATAAGCCATCAAGAGGCATGCGTGTCTATGTTGCAGCGGAACCACTCATCTCTGTTCCTTTCATTCTCAGCATCAGAGGTCAGTAATTGGAAGCAACAAAAGGTAGCTGTGAAAAATTAAGCTTTGCTAACAACAGATAGCCACATATTTAGGTTGTGGCCAGCGAATCCAAAGCCTTCCAGAAGCTAGAAAACTTGATGTGATTTTTCCATCATGAGTAGGAGTTCACATTTTTGCCAAGTTGATGCCCTTTTGCAGCCTCAAATGTTCTTTAGGGCTGAAGAGTCACCATAGCCATTCAAATTTCTAGCATTTTCTATATTTGATGGTCACTCTAAAAATAACTACCTAGGCAGTAGAACATGATGAAATATAACTATATCCTCTTAAATTGTTGAACTAGTAGAACATGTATGCACCTAACTCATGATTCTAAGACCCAACAGAGTGCATGTATCAATCAGTCAGCCAGTTCAAGCCATACCTGAGCAGTTACTCTGTACTTAATTTCTCTTCCAGCAATATCTGAGAGAAAAGCCATCAATAAGGCACGTTATTGAGAAAAGTAGAAATTGACGTGAAGAGCAAAATGATATGTAACTGGCAGCTAATATCCGAAAAATAGCAATAAAAACACACAATGACTGAACCACGGCACCAGTCGAAACAAAAAGACAGCAGACCTTGTCAGATAATGGGACGACCATGCTAAGATATGCATTTCACATTAGTGGTTTGACTTGAAATGGCTATTTTTCCCCAAACTAGTGGTCTTGGGTGTAACCAGTAACAAAATCTGTGAAAAGCCTGCCGAGGAACGATTTTGGCCAGCACAATTGTATCTCCAAGTTCATATTAGCCAGTACATAGGTAGGGTGGCTGATCACACCTTTCACTGCCATAGAAAGAGTTCCTCTCCAGCCTTTTCCTTTTTTTTTTCTCCTCAATTATCAAATTCTCAGGGTGCCTCTCAATGGATCATCATCCTCATCATCCCAAATCAAGAACTAAGATAATTATAACCAATACAAACTTACAAGGGGAATTGTCCTAAGGTATGCAGAAGGCTCAAAATGGAAAATTTGCAGATGGAAAGATGGAAATTTCCTGATATCCTAGGCAAAGAAACTATTTCTTTCCAATGCTTCATGAAAAAAAAAAAAAAAAAATCAAATCAAATCTTCACAGTATAAAAGAACAATGGTAACAATGCCACTATAAGAGCAGAACACAGAAACAGAAGGACCCAACAGTCTATCCCGAGAAGCAACACTGGACAATCTTGAGACTTAGCATAAAATTCAATCTCATGCCAACTTCAAGACCCAGAAAAAGAGACTCCAAAAGCAGAACCATCTCTATAATTATTAATCAAATATACTGAGCGATTGAAAACGGAGATCCCAACCTTTAGTGCTCCGCTTAAAATTACACAAAGGGCACTTTGCAAACTTAACCGAACTTAACGTAAGCATCGTCCCACAGAAGTCGCAAAACAAGAAGTCACGATCTCGGGAACGCGCCATGAGTCAGCCTGCAGAGGACAACGCAAAATCAGATTTTTTTCCTCCTCTTTTTCCCTTACAAACAGCCGAAAGCATACAAAGTCATACGACGAGGGCGTCCATCAGCCAGTAGGCCCCCGCCGGAGTCTCCAAGGGCGTCCCGCGTCGCCCCCGACCGGATAGGCGGAAGGAGACAGAGAGAGTGGGGGTGCGACTGAGCTGGGAGGTGGAGGCGGAGGTGGAGGCGAAGGGGTGTGGAGTTAAGGCTGATTGGGGGGCTGGGCGAGCGAGCAGCCTCCACCGGGGGACGAGCGGCGTCCAACGGCGGCGTCGACGGCAAGCGGCTGAGCGGCGAGGCGAGCGAGGGGTGACGGCGTCCGGCGGCGGCGACGGCGAGGATTGCTGCAGCGAGAGGGTGCGACTGTGCCGCCGGAGCTAGAGGCAGAGACAGAGAGGGTGACGTCAGAGGGAAGAACCAGTCATATTACGACCTATGATCATTGAGAATATTATTTTGTTGAAATTGTTTTCTCTTTTTTCTTTTTCAAGTTATTACATACAATTCGAACCTTCATCAATACACATGCATCAAAATCCAAATTTGTTTATTTTAGATTTTCATATCAATATGTAAATCATAGAATAATTGTGTCGTTATACTTAATTTAGATTTTAGACAATGTTCTCTTTTCTTGTATATTTAAGTTCTATGTAATACTTACATCCTAAAATCCTAAAAGTAAAAAGATGTTGCCTCTAATTATCCAGTACATTATTTTGTCAAGATTGTTTTATTTAGGTTCTCAAGTTATCAAAAGAATCATGTACATGTTATTGGTAGTCAAATTGATGATATATAGCAAAAATTGTCTATGTTAATATCGATCATACTACATAGAACTGCTCATGTCCACATTAGTAATTTCCTAATGGATTTAATTGGTCAAATTTGAAAATGTTTAAAATTCAATTGACACAATTGAAAGGTTTAGAATTGAATTGGCCATTATATAATAAGTTTAAATTTTTTTTTGTTAATTTTCTTGTTGATTTTATGCTTGTGTAGACGACAAAGGGGGCCGCTGCCTCTGGGCTGCTTGGTTTTTGGTCTGCGTTTATAAAATATATATCATAATTTATAAAATCATCGTATAAATATCTCACCCTCAAAGTTTGGTATTTGGAGTTTACTTTGTGTCCCATCCACTAAGCTATGTTTCTAAATCCTTCACTGAGTTGTTTCATCATTACAGAGTTGACATTTAACATTCATATACCAAATACTAGTGGAGACATAAAGGAGTTTTACTTGAAAATTATGCAAACTAATAGCTTAGTAATTAAGTGAATTCATGTTGTGATTTTTTTTTTTTTTTTATGGATCAAAATGTTGTGCATGTTTTTTTTTTTTTTTTTTTTGGGTCAAAAAGGTACTTCGATTTTCATTGAAACTCAAAGAGTTTTTAAACAAAAAGCCCAATCTAGGAGCATCCAAACATAAAAGGTCCCATAGAGATTAAGGGGGATTAGCTATCCAAAAAGATGAAAGGGTATTCAAGCGATGGGCCTTAGCGACCCAAACAACTACTTGATTCGTGGACTAGTAACAATGTGTCAAGGAAATCTTCTTGAATTGGGCCATCCAAATCCTAATTTCTTCTGGCAGCAGCTCTATCTCCAGTTCAATCTCTCTCCTTGAACGAAAACACTTCAAAGCTTCGAGTAGAGCTAAGATCTCTGTTGTGTATGTTGAGTAGCATGCAATCTTCACTTATAATTGAACTGATAAAACTAAGATATGTGTGGTGTAGCTATAATTGTGTTGCGTTGTAACTATGGTATTTAATATAAATGTTGCAATTATGTATTTGGCACAACATATTTTAAAGCTACAACATCTCTAAGTTACAATATGTTTGAGTTGCGTGAGGCAGTCTTTTGAAAGTTATCGTAGCCATAAAATATTTGACAAGCACTTTATTCAACTTAAAGATATTAAAAATTCAAAGTACTTGTAAATTCAAAGTTATCTTACGGGGAAATAAATTCATAAATGACTACCTCTTCATAATGGATTATCCATTTTATATATTAGATGGCGATGTTGAGTAATGCATGTCTTTGAAATTTAAAAAGTCATCATAGACTTAACTCATATGCCCTTCGAATAAAGTGGAGAAGGTGTTTGTGTCATGTATATACAGAGCCACCTAAATAAGAATTTCTCACATCCAAGTAACCACACCAAGACAATCAACAAAAACCAAATTTGTGACCCGTTGTGCTCGACCCAAAAATATGGAATTCTACCAAGCTCGGGGGGGAGTCCACCAATATAAATGGGAGTCTACCAATATATTTCAAAGTCTCTTGGTAATCAAGTCTATCGGGACTAATTTGGCCCGCAATAAAACATCACCATGGTAATGATATGGTCAACAAAAGATGCCGCATTGTTTTGTCATAAAAGGCGACCTTATCGTATATGTTGGACTTGTTTTTTTATTATAACAAAGCCATGTAAAAATTTTATTGGAATTTTTCATCGGAGGTAGTTAAGTGATTATTTTCTTCAATGTGGCATTAAAGTGATTTGGTGAAAAATTTTGGCACTAAAATAAGCGCCATATGAAAATTATGACATTTCTAATATCTTTTTCTTTTTAAGAATCAACACTAAAATCATTAAAGTTGCAAATTAATGGTAAATTGGGGACTGAATGCTATTTTCCCACCTTTTTTTGGGGAACTTTATGAATTCTCGATCCATTGACCCCCTCTGATTCTTAAACAGTCCACCTTTTCTTCCCTCGCATTTATAAAGGCACGGGGCTTCACTGTCTTGATGTCAACAAATTGATGTTTGATTGCGCTATTTGAGCTGGATTGGCGTGAATATGGACATATTTTAGTGTTCTTCATGATGCAATTTATCGTTCTTCTAGCAAGTGAATTGTGATTGCGAAATCTCATGTTAAGTTCTTTGTGAAAACATATTATCTGGACTGCACTTTATCATGAATGACAGAAATTTTGCAACTGTTGTCAGCTGCAGGGTAGCATGTAAATGGGAAAAGCTACCACAGGTAGAACAACTTTGATGGACAACTGCTTTGGTTGATGAGCTACCTGCAATGGATAGTTGCACAAAACAGACTTTTAAAAATGCTATTTATAGAAAAGACAAATCTACGACAGGGCAATATAATTTGTTCAGCTTCACGGTATCTTGGTAGAGACAAGCTTCTTATATGGCTCTCCAGTAATGACACATTTAGAATTATGAGGTGAATTTCCCACGGGCTTTGTAAGTCTTTCTGATTTAGAAAAGAACTCCTTCTCGCACTTGTTTTCTCAATACGGGCAGACTATTAAAAGTATAATAATCAAGTGTGAGATTTGAACTAGACATTGTTATTTCCATGAGTCAATAAATATGACATGATGCTGAAACACTTCTTTTTATATATATCAGTGAATTTGCTATTCTCCAGGATTTTATCCCCAGTGATATCTTGGGTACAACAGAAGGAAATCGAGATGAAAAACGGGCTAGTAACAATGTGATCAGATAGAATATTCGATGTTGACGATAACACAACCATGAATCAGCTTTCGGAAGCACTGAATATCAAAATACCAGAGGTAATATCGTCACTTTCGTCCTAAGATTTGTACCTAAGACTCTTCATTGCTTTATATTTGCCTCCTGAGCTTTGGTTTCCTTTTCTGCTCATCTCTGTTTGAAAACTATCCTTTCAAACACAGGATGGGATTTAAAGTTTGAATGGGTACTTCAAATTACTGAGGCGAAATCTCTACTTAAAACTATGCTGAAGCTTGCTTGGAATGGGGCTATCTATCATAATTGGAGGAAGAGAAATGATGTCTTGCACGCTCATGTTTCTCCTTAGATTGTTCGAGTCATTAAGGGTGCCTTTGGTAACGTTTCTATTCAAAAATTGTTCTAGGGAACGAAAATAGAAAAAACTTGTTCCGGGAATAATTTTTTACTAGAAAAATGTGTTTGGTAAACTTGTTCCAGGAATAAAAAAAAAAAAAGAACAAAAACACATTTGGAAAATTTGTGTTCTTTTTTTGTTTCTTTTAATTTTTTATTTTTATTTTTTAATTTTTTTTCTTTTGGCCGGTCGCCGGCCTCGGCCATAGCCGCGACCGGCCAATGGGCAGCCTTGCCCAGCCACAGCAAGGCTCGTTGTGGTTGGGCGAGGCTCGACCTCACCTTGGCTAGGCGAGCTCGGAGACGGTGATGGCCCGCGAGCCGAGCTTGCCCAAGAAAGGTGAGGCCGAGCCTCGCCAGGGGTTGGCGACGCTCCAGCGAGGTCGCTAGCCCTCGATGGCATCACTGGCCCTTATAGTCAATCGCTGGTCATGGCCGAGGCCGCAACCGGCCAAAGAAAAAAGAAGAAGAAAAGAAAGAAGAAAGAGAAAATTTGTTTCTTCAGGTTGTTCCAAAAACAAGAAACAAGTTTTTTTTTGTTTCTTGTTTCTGTTTCAAATTTGTTCCTGGGAACAAAAAAATAGATTTGGAACAAAAACGCAAATAAACGCGTTTCTGTTGTTTTTTTGTTCCCCGGAACAAAAAAAACAAGAATTCTGTTCATGAACAAAAAATAAGAACACAAACAAACACTGCCTAAGTTGGCTGTTTTCTCTGTCAGGGTTCAAGTTCAAGCCGTGTTGCAGGAAACGAATTTGTTTTTGACTGATGCAGATGAAGCTCTGCGTTCGATTTGGGGGCAACGGGCTATGGTTGATAAGAGCAATTTTGATTTTGGGCCCTGGAGAAATTCTGGATGTTTTGATAAGCCCTGTGAATTTCGGTTTGTGGGTTGTTGATGGATTTGTAAGTTGTCAGGACTTGGTACCAGTGTTGTGATTTGGGCTTTGTTCGTCCATTTCACCTCAGAGTAGAAAAGGACATAATGGCAATTTAATTAGCACTTGACATATCTCAATCGTTTTTTAAAATCCATCTCTCCGTAATTATTTGCATTTATGCATTCAGTCTTCTCATTGCACTGAAACACTTTATAAGAGTTTAACATTCCAAAGATAAGCCTAAACGAGCTCCTTTGAAACAATCCGGTCATATCAAACAAGGACTTTTGGATGCTCCAACGAGACAATTTGGGCATGCATGTTTTTATTCTTTGTTTCTGTTTAAGAATAGAAATTTTTTTTTTTGTTAGGGAACAAAAAAAAAGAATGTAAACGCGTTTGTTTGCGTTTTTGTTCAAAATGGATTTTTTGTTCGAAACACAAAAAGAACATAAATGAGAAAAAAAAAAATTATTTTTTGTTTGAAACGATTTTGAAGAAACACTTTCCTCCTCTCTCTCTCTTCTTTTTTCTTCTTCTTCTTTTTTTCTTTGGCCGAAAGAAGAAAAAAATTAAAAAAAAGGAAAAAAAAAAAAAAATAAAAATATTAAAAAATTAAAAGAAACAAAAGAAGAATATAAATTTACAAAACGTGTTTCTATTTATTTTTTATTCCCAAAACAAATTTACCAAATGCATCTTTCTAGTCAAAAATTGTTCTCCGAAACAAAAACATCTTCTTTTTTTTTTTTTTTGTTCCCATAAACAATTTTTGAACGTAAACGTTACCAAACGCGCCATTTGTTCGGAGGATGGACATTCATGTGAAAAAGAGCAGGGAAAGACCTAAGGAGAGAAAGCAATGAGGAATATTGAAAGTCTAGGGAAAAAGTATAAAAAAAATCCTTTAATCACAAACATTTTGCATTTGTATTAAGCAAGTTCATCCAATCAATTTTGACTAGAAATAACTAATATAGATGCCGATTGTCCTACGTAGCATGATCAACACCAATTGAGACAAATTTTATAGTTTTGGCCCTTGTCTATGGCTAGCGATGGCTTGGGCGAGGGCCACAACCCTTGCCGATTGCAATGAAAAAAGATGATAGAAAGTGTGAAACTGTTATCGATAGTGATTAGAAGAAAGTTCAAAGTTCAATGGGTGTCCACCTAGTTTGATTCCCGATGGGAAATGATTGGCTAGCTATACCACCAGCGTGGAAAATAGAGAGTCAACTTTTGGCTAGAAATTTTCCATGTGAGAGAGAGAAAGATCAATGTTTTGGCTTGGCAATTTCCACACACATGTTGGAGAAAGGAAACTTTTGTGGTTATCCTTTAATTATCACAAGATCACACCGTAATTATACTATCAGCTCGTTAAGAATTCAGTTAATTATGTTTCATTCTTAATAGTTATCCAATTAGGAAATTAGGTCTGTCAATTACACTACATATGTTATATATTATATATAGTTGTTAATGCATTTCATTAGGCTCCATTTGTTTGACGGAAAATGAAAGATTTGGAAAAAAATTTCTTAAAAATGATAGGTTATATTACTTGAAATAACTAGCCCATATAAAATGTTTTCATTATAGACAATGACTTATGTCTCAATATTTCATGGAAAGTTAATTTTTTCATTCATTTTTATGTGTATTGTAAACGATCTTTTTAAGAAAATATTTTTCAAATTATTTATTTCCACGAAACAAACGAAGCCCTAATTAGCTTTTGATTATGAATTGATATTGATTTTATTGAGTTATTGCCGATCTTTGGGATTTCTCCCCATTTCCTCTTTCTTTTAACTGATTTTCTTGCCTTGTTTGGTGTCCCATTTTTCTCCCATCTCAATGGTTTTCAATTTTGTTTTGCTGCCAGCTTCCATCCTCCTTTGATTTTCCTTTTCAGGTGCATTTATTATGTAAAAAATGAATGATTTTGAAAATATTTTCCTAAATATGATCACTTGTATAATTTACAAAAAAAATTAACACAAAGGAAATTCTTATCATCCACCAAAATATTTAGATACATATTGTTGTAGATAATAGAGATATTTTTCATCGATTAATTATTTCAAGCAATACAACTAAAATAAATGGAACCGTCATGCTGTCCTATCTTCCTCCATTTTCTTTTATGATTTTAGACCTATCTTGACCATCTTTTGTTATGCGCTTCAATTTTGCATCAATTTCAATTTATATTATCTATAGGTTTTACATATGCATGGAAATTCCTATTTGTTTGAGGCAGCCTACCTGAAAAGGGATTTAATTAACATAAAGATTAAACATATTGAACTCTTAAATATGCTTGACAAATTCAGTTATTGGGTATATACTATATAATTATATATGTAGGCATTTGGAACGGAGTTAAAGTGTTATTGATTTTAGGTGTCAATTGGGCTTTCTCAATAAATCGATGACACTTATGTCAGAAGACCAAGAAAAGGAATCGAGAAACAGAAGAAGGAACGCAAGGGAAGAAATTGTTGTATTGATTGTATATTTCTGTTGTGTACAAAGGCTGTATTTAATTACAAAGAAAGAGATTAATAAAGGAAAAGAAATATTCTTCTATCTTTCTAATCCTAAAATAAATAAGATTCTTTGTCTATCAAAGATTTATATACAATTTGAATCATATCTTCCAACACTCCCCTTCAAGCTGGTGGCTTGTAGATGTCCAAGATACCAAGCTTGCTCAGAAGGTATGCATGTTGTCTTTGACAAAGAGGTTTAGTAAATATGTTCGCTGGTTGCTCTGAAGTCCTGATTCCTTTTGTCTCGATTATTCCTTCTTGAATTTTCTCTCGAGTAAAGTGGCAATCGACTTCTATGTGTTTTTTCCTCTCATGCAACACAGGATTCGCTGCAAGCTTTAAAGCTGAATCATTGTCACAAAAAAGTGTAGTTGGTCCTTCAATTTTAGCTCTAAGATCCTGAAGTAAACCCCTTAGCCAAACTATTTCACAAACAGTCTTGGCCATGGATCGATATTCAGCTTCAGCTGAAGATAGAGATACTGAAGAGACTGCTTCTTTGTCTTCCATGAAAGCAATGATTCCCCAAACTTAATGCAATAACCGGTGATGGATCTCCCGCTCATAGGACATGTGGCATAATCGAATCACGTAGGCCATCATTTTCATGTTGCATTTTCGAGAAAGGAGTATCCCCAATCTTGGACATGTCTTCAAGTATTTCACAATCTTCAATGCTGCATTCATGTGAGATTGTTTTGACCGTGCATAAATTGTGAGAGTCTCGAACCGCATAGCGGATGTCCTGGCCCGGTCATAGTTAAATATATAAGTTTCCCTACCGCCTCTCGATATCCCGACGGATCTCTCAATAATGGATCATCGAAGAATAGGAATTGCCGTAATCATAGTCAACGGATGTCGGCCTAGCATTCTCGCTCATTAGGGATAATGGCTGGCCTACAACCCGATAATCCCGTTTCGATATGATTTCCATTATGAATTTTTCTCGACCGAGAGAAATTCCCCGATCTGAACGGGCTATCTCAATTCCAAGAAAATACTTAGGTGGCCCTAGATCTTTGATGTGGAAAGTGGAATGCGATGCTCTTTAAGTTTCTTCACAAAGAGAATCATCATTTCCCATGATAAGAATGTCATCCACATAAATCATCAAATAGATAGATGACATACCTTTTGTCCAGTGAATAGGGCATAGTCATGTTTGACTGTTTGAATCCAGAGCCATAAGTGCGTTAGTGAACTTGGCGTACCATTGTCGAGAGGCTTGCTTCAGTCCATAAAGAGATTTACGAAGACGACATACCTTGGTCTCCCCCTGTCTCCGTAATCCTGGTGGAAGATCCATATAGATTTCTTTATCCAGATCACCATGTAAGAAGGCATTATGTACATCCATTTGATGTAACGGCCAGTCACGAAAAGCAGCAACTAATAGGAAGGATCGAACTGTTACATCCTTTACAACAGGCGAAAAGGTTTCATGGTAGTCAAAACTTTCTCGCTGAGTAAATCCTTTGGCTACCAACCTAGCCTTATATCTTTCCACAGAACCATCTGCCTTGTACTTGATCTTGTAAACCCACTTACATCCAATGGGTTTTCGATTATCAGGCATTGTCACAACATCCCAAGTATGATTCTCCGTCAAGGCATTTAATTCGGCCTCCATGGCTTTTTGCCAACGAGGATCGTCTTTAGCCTCAATATAACTAGAAGGTTCTCGTTCTTCAGAAATTTGACTCATGCAACATAAATGTTCTACTGATAGCTTATCAAATGAGACGTAAGACGGGATAGGATAACGAGTACCTGACGATCTGGAAGAACCACATATGTAATCCTTTGTCCAAATTGGTGGACGAGCCGCTCGACTGGAACGCCGTGGAATTTCTTGTTGCACTGAATAGGGCTCTTCTTCAGCAGATGTTGATCCTGAATCTTCAGTGTATTGAGCTGATTCTTCTATATGAGGCTCTTCAGTGGAGTGACTCGTAGATGTCTCGATAGGCAGTGTAGATGATTCACCAGTTGGCCCTTGAAGAGGAGTAGCGAGAAATGTACTTTCCGGAATAGTATCTTCTTCCAATAAGAATTTTGAATTTCCTGGCTTCTCATCTTCAGTGGAAGAAATAAGAGTTTGGAAAGGAAAAAATATCCTCATGAAAAATAACATCTCTGCTTACGAAAAATTTTCCTGTGGATGGTGCATAAATCCGAAATCCCTTCTACAAGGTGGGATATCCCATAAATATGCACTCACTAGCTCGTGGTGCCATCTTATCTTTGTGCCCCATTGTAGTGACATAACAGAGACACCCAAAAGTTCTAGGATGACTCAGATTTGGTTTCTTTCCATATAACATCTCAAATGGCGTCTTCCCTTTCAGAATACGTGAGGGCATGCGATTAATCAAATATGCTGCTGTTGTTAGGGAAATCCCTAATGATGTTTTGAAGATGACAAAATAAATCAAAGGCTACTAACATGTTTAATGGTTAAGTAATAGACCATGCAGATGATAGAACATGTAAAGGATATTATCAAAGTCGAAGACCGCGACTCAAGACTCAAAGTCTCGAAGACCGCGACTCAAGACTCTATCGAAGCCGAACGGGTGCGGACCTTAAAGCTAAACTGCTCGAAGCGAGATATGTTCAAACCAGATTATAAAGTCTACAGACTCAGATTGTAAAGTCTACAGACTCATATTGTAAAGTCTAGAGACTCAGATTTTACATCCAGATTCGATGAATCGTAACTCAAGCCCAATCATACAATGGCTAGTGATCTGGTTTGGATTCCACATCAATATTGATTTGATTGAAGACAAGAACTTTCTATATGAAGAAGCTTTACTTATGGAAACCAAGATTTCGTTTGTATGGGCGATCGGAATCAATTTGGGATTCTACCTTTGTCACTCAACGGCTACCAAATCTTCTAGATACAGAGCTGTCCAATGGGTATATTGGAAGACGATTCTCCGGGATACCGTCCAACGGGTAGTTTGGAAGTGGAGGAGTATTTAAGGAGATGAAGGACCGATAAGCAA
Source organism: Eucalyptus sideroxylon (assembly GCA_014182405.2). Taxonomy (NCBI): domain Eukaryota; kingdom Viridiplantae; phylum Streptophyta; class Magnoliopsida; order Myrtales; family Myrtaceae; genus Eucalyptus; species Eucalyptus sideroxylon. Next base: position 13,655,604 of record CM024550.2, on the reverse strand, counting down.
GTAAGAGACGGAGCGTAGAATTTATAATTCCAAAGTCTCGAGCGACTTTTGATCATATACTTGTCTCTTGAGAGCTTAAACGTTTGTAATCGTGAGAGAAATACCAAGAGAGTGACTTAGTGAGATAGTGTGATCTACTAAGTGTTTGCACTCGAAGTTGTAATCTCTTGTTGATTGCATAGTGGAATCCAGCCAAGAAGGCTGTTAGCGTGGGAGAGTGGACGTAGGCTTGGATTAAGCCGAACCACTATAAATATTGTGTTCTTATTCTCTTCCCTAACTCCTTTATTTTGTTCATACTAGCACTCTCAGCTGTAACTACACAGTCTCCCCAAAAATTCTCAGGAATAGATGCTTGAAACTTGAGGGCACGTGCTACTTCTAAAAGGTGACGATGTTTCCTCTCAACAACACCATTTTGTTGTGGTGTATAAGTGCAAGAGCTCTCATGCAGGATTCCATTCAGTGAAAATAAAGAAACACACTCACTATTAAAGAACTCCCTTCCATTATCAGTTCTAACCCGACGGACTGCTTTTCCAAATTGAGTCTTAGACAAGGTAAGGAATGTTCATAGGTGAGTAAATACTTGATTCTTGGATTGCATGAGGAATATCCATGTCGCACGAGAAAAATCATCAACAATTGTGAGGAAATATCTTGACCCATCATGATTCTCAGTATGATAAGGTCCCCAAACATCAGCATGAATCAACGAAAAAATACTATCTGTTCGGGAATTGCTTTTTGGAAAAGGAGCACATGTTTGCTTTGCCAATGGACAGATAGGACACTGAGGACAAGGGAATAAGGCACTATGTCCCAATCTTTTATGATGAAGGAAATTATTGTCATTGATAACATAGTTACACAATGAGTTATTGAATTCAATAGACGACAAATTAAAATTGCTAGGAAAATCCATCCAAAAATAGAGCCCTTGATAAGCTTTACCCAAGCTCATCAGTTTGCCAGTCGAAAGGGCCTGAAAGAAACAATTATCTAGAGTAAATAGGACATGACATGAATTTTCTTTAGAAGCTTGATTAACTGATATGAGGTTGAATTGGAATTCAGGCACATAAAGCACATTTCAAAGTGTAATGAGGGGACTAAGATTCACGGTGCCAGTCATGACAACTTGTGTGGAATTTCCATTTGGAAGTTGTACTGATATAGGAAAGGATAATTTTTGGATTTTAGCAAAGAAACCCTTATCACAGACTATGTGATCACTAGCACCTGAATCTATAATCCATGCATTCTTCGAAATTGAATTCATCAAGCAATAAGATGTACCTGTGAAACTCCCGGCCTTATCGATGCATCCAACCCTTTCAAAGCCCTCATCGTTCCTAATACCGCTCATGGGTAAGCGATTATTTCGTTGGTTGACTCGGTGTCTAAAAAACCCGTGAAGATTTTCCTCGTTCTTTTTCTCCGTGTTTCCCATGTAGTTTCCAACGGTTTTCAATTGTATGATGCGGTCTTTTACAATAATCAAAATACAATTTACCTCTTCCTTTTTGGCTATTGGATTTTGAAAGGAATCTGTTGTTGGGCTGGAAAATTTGGGCCGAAGTGGGCCCATACAGTGCTTCTGGTCCAGTGGGCTGGATTCCTCGCGGCCCATGTTCGCGCGCTTGAAGCTTTCCTCGCGGCCCGTCGACTTCGTGCGGCCCATATGCGCCAGCGAAGACATCTTGTGGGCCGTCCGAGAAGAGCTCAGTCGTTGGCCAAGAAGGACCGTCCGATCGTCCGCCAAGATCTAAGCCGTCCATTTGCTCATTTAAATATGAGCTAGGGTTTCGGCCTCCAGACGAAATCGCCCCCTTTCCTCCTCCGAACCTAGGGTTTCTCTGTGGGGGGCGATAATGGCCTCTGGCGGCCAGAGCCATCGCCTCGCTTCCTCTTCCAGAAGTCGCCGTCCTCTCGTTTGGCTCTCTTCCCCGGACGGTGAGCTGGTAGATCCGGCCAAGATTCGGCATGGGATCCATTGTTAGGATCTGAGAACGAAACGAGAGGTACGTTTTGTTTAAGATTAGGAGAAACCTAATTGCTTTTTCTCTCTCGTGCATGATCTTGTACTGCTGGAGAATCGGTTCGGGCCATTCAAATTTTTCTTCGGCCAATTCCATTTCGTTCCGAGTGCCGACAGCTTATTGTAAACTATCGCGACGTTCATATTCCCTTGCTTCGTTCTGAAATTTCTTTGTGTTATGGAAAAGATCCCGACTCGATCTAGCTTTCCATACATTTCTTTAATATTATGCCACATCTCTTTCGTATCTTCGTTGGGGAAGCCCCGCTGCTACTTCGGGTGAGATACAATTCCCAATCCAGTTCTAACGAGTTGATTACATTTTCTCCAAAAACGAGCCATTCGCTCATCGGTTGGGACCGGAATCGTTCCATCCAGAAAGCCTTCCTTATCCTTTATTACCAGGGCACGCCGAAGTTCCCGAGACCAAGTCGAATAATTCTCTGGACCCGTCAATTGCTGACTAATCAGTTTCAGTTCTGGTCCGTCGGCGTTCGTCGTGTACAGAGGCTCGCCGGGCTCCGGCCGTCCTCCCAAAGCAAGGATCCGGTAAGGAAAAAAAAACCAGGTGAAAAAGATGGGTAGGTATTCGCCCCTACATTTGTTCCGTCTTCTTGACCCGCATTAAAGAAATTTTGATGTTGGGGATTCGCTCCCCCGAATTGCTAGCTTCGCCGTCTCGCTCCGGCCGAAGGTAGAGCCCGCCCCACTTATGGTTGGTGCGCCTCCGTCGGTCCGCAAGTTGCTTTGATTCCCGGCCTGTGATGTATATGGGTTTATCCCATGGATCCATGGATATGGCATCCACGGTAAGGATGGCCCGAATAGGGCTGCCCTGAGGTTGAACCGAGCCGGAAAATTCTGCCATTGCATGTGTGGAGGCGGATCTCGGCCTTGGCCGAGCCTGTTGCCCCGCCACGTCGTCACAATGGTTGAATCTGGATTGTGCGTACTCTGTGGCGTTGCATCCCTCACTGGTTGGTCGTTTGGTTCAAAGGTGAGAGCTTCTGATGTATTCATTATCAGAGAAAAAAAAATTCTTCAAGAGAGATTGATTCCTTTTGGCAACTGTTTTGCAGGATACAGTTCCTCAAGGCAATCAGGAAAGATAGATGCGGAAGCTATACCAGAATCACAGGAAGCTCTGATACCATGTCAGAAGACCAAGAAAAGGAATCGAGAAACAGAAGAAGGAACGCAAGGGAAGAAATTGTTGTATTGATTGTATATCTTTGTTGTGTACAAAGGCTGTATTTAATTACAAAGAAAGAGATTAATAAAGGAAAAGAAATATTCTTCTATCTTTCTAATCCTAAAATAAATAAGATTCTTTGTCTATCAAAGATTTATATACAATTTGAATCATATCTTCCAACAACTTAGGGCTTTCTCACCGAACTCCATAGTTTTGCTTCCATAGAACGGAGATTAGTAATGAGAGGAAGAGGTCCCAAGTTCGATCCCCATTATCACCATTTCTTTGATGCCTTTTTTTTTTTTTAGTCTTACCCTACCCCTATTCTAACTTTCACTCTCAGACTTTTGCCCTGCCTCCTGTTAAAATCTCTTTCGCGCTTCCATTGACGATTGCTATGACCTGCGTAGAGTCTCGAGAAAAGTTGTACTCAAGAACATGTAGAAGCACAGAAATGGCTTCATGATCAAATTATTTAGTATTGCATGGACCTTTTTTTTTTTTTGAATAAAACAATATTATCGCCTAGAATTGCTCCCTTCTTGATTTTTGTCACATTATTTACCCGTCGATTTGTCATAATTCGTTATTAGCAACTCGCAATTACAAACCGGATCGAATCCCATTATCAAAGAAGTGGAAACCGCTTTGATTGAAGTTCACTGCCAATGTGACTAGAAATTGAGGAAACTCAACTCTGAGTCTTAGTTCTATCATATTAATTAATTACGTTGTTCTTTGATTTTGATGACATTTCAATTTTTGCAAAAGTTTCGTACCCAATGTAGTAATAAATGATGTAAACGTGGAAGGATTCACTAGGGGAAAATGGCAAGAATGCATTCTTCAAGGAAATTTACATCTGGACAGCCCCATTCCAATTTACGGCCTTTGTTTGTTTAAGTAAAAAGAATTCGTAAATTAATTTTCTGAATTTTGATGCATTTGATTCTTAAAATAATCAATTGATGAAAAAAATTATTTAGGTAAAAAAAAAATTTATGCATATTTAAAGTTAAGAAAATGAATTCTCTAATCTAAAAAGGAAGGTATTTCTTTGAAAAATAATTTCGCAAAAGCATTTTTTTTAATATGAAACTTTCCTTCAGACAAACACACCCGTGAAATTCAATCAAGATGACCTCTTGTTGAGATTGAGAAGCCAATGTGCTTTGTTTGAATAAGTTATCCTTTTTGATTTTGCCAAAGTACAAAGAATATGCACTTAATATATTTTGCAATTTATAAAAAGGAATAGCCCGAAAACTAGATAGCCCTCTTTTGAATTTCTTCGTTTCTTTTTTTTTTTCCTTACTCACTATGCTACTAAAAATGAAACTTATGCTACTACTGTTCGTGTTTTTCAGCGTTTTCCTTTTGTGAGATGGCATGCAGTGGAGAACACGATGATCTAAAGTTGGAAAGGCGTGTCAATCTGATGAACAGGCCACCAGTCAAGACACTTATGGTAATTCTCGATCATCTCCTCAATTTCGGTTTTGCGAAATGACATTCTTAAACAACTGACCTCAGTGAAGACTCAGGAAAGGGATATAATCGACTGTGTCGATATTAACAAACAGCCTACACTCGATCATCCTGTACTGAAGAATAATGTTTCTGTTGTGTATCTAATGATAATGAGGGTTCTCTGGTTTCGGTCAATGGGAGTTGGGACTGGAGCTTATAATGTAAGTTCAGAAATTGCATAACTGAGCATTTTATTATGCAGAATCCTCACTCATCTCAAGATACAGCAACTGATCATTTTTGGCTATTAAATGGAGGACTCATTCATTGAACTGCAAGCTGGAAGGGCTGGATACAGATCTTTTTGAGTCCCATTCCAAATATATGTCATCCCCACCAGTGACCAGCCAGAGGCTCCAGAAAATGGTTGTGGTTCGCCCTGCAAATGGAGTAACACCATGGACTGCCCTCACGGTGTCCGTCTAATGCGTCGAATGAGAGATATGATGTCGCTGCTATGAGTTGACTTTCTGTGCAGGACATTGCGTCCAAGTTTTGGAGCACCCTGCAGCATAAGAAGAATATGATGAGCTATCAGGCAATCACATATTACTTGAATGTGTTTGCACGAACAATGTGAGTGTGGTTTCTACCAAATTAGGGCCAAAAAGCATCATCTGCTATGTTATTCACCTGGAAATGGAAAGTAGGGTTGAAGCTTTTCGACTGTATGGACAGGCCATCATGGACAGAAACTGTCTCGGTCACCAAAAGAAGAATGACAATCGATCATAGAAGCATGCACAGTGTCAGTGAGTTGGGTAAAAAGAACCTAACAGTAACTCCTTATGATTAGTTGAGCAATTAATGCATGTGCAGCTTCCGAGGGTACCTATCGATAAATTAGCATCTGTCTTCCTCCCGTCAGCTCGTGGTGCTAAGCTCTTGCAAAGTAATGGCTTGTTTGTATGTGTATACAAGAAAAGCGGCACGTCCTCCTCTGTTTTGAACTCACGATTCTCTCCAGCTTTCAGTGTTTGTGTCTCAGAATCCCTGAACCGCAAGGCCATAGGAAATGAAACAGAGAATTCAATTCAAAGAACTTTCCATAAAGCTCTTGATGACTTCATGAATCTCTAGCTTTATATCTTCTACTTGTCCTAGAATATTACCTCCCAACCTCCTTTGGCCTCTCAACATTAGTGATAGCTGCTCAAGAAAACAGCAGGGTTTAATCTCCAGTAAGAAACATAAGCAGGAATGACAATTAAGGAATAACATCAGCATTTACTAGCTTTTTAAACTAGGCAAAAATGAGAATGTTAGTAGTTACTCATCGAAAAGAAAAGGTAGAATTATACAAGTTGATAAGTATCGAGGGCTATGTCTTGGAAGAACAGCATCCCATTGTACTCCAGTCGAAGCGAGCTTGCCAGAATACTCTTCACACAGCAGAAGTCTCTGTTGAACAAAAACAAGTTGAATCATCCTTTATGCTTAAGAATCCTCATTTGCCACATAATTGAGTTTACTAACGGCGATGTGTATAAAAGGACCGACTTGCTTCAGGCAGTTAATCCGAAGCTCCGCATTAGAGAATTCACAGGCATTGGAAATACAGCAATTGAGATTAGCGGAGACATTCCCAAGATGATCGACCACGGTGACCATGGCCTTGCATACGTACTCTTTAGTGTTGTCAACAATGCTGCGAGCCAGAAAAGAAAAGATTTCTTTCACTTAATGTCAGTAAAAAGAAATATAAAGAAAAGCGGCTCTTGGAAAAGTGAAGGAAGCAAATTCTGGGTTGCTAAATTTATATATGTTGCTTTTCAACTAACTCTAGCAATTCCAACTGGATTTCAAGCAACTTGCTTACATTAAAGAAAGGTTAAGCAGTAAATTATATCTCCTGGGAGAAAAAGACTCAGGTTTCGATGCTAAGAAATGCTCACGTGTTCTTCTCTTCCGCGTTCAAGAAGGTCGACTCGCAATAATCTGCAGCAAAATGAAGCTGAGACCGCAAATCTTTAAGCTCCTACGACAGATTGGCAACACAGAAACCACACAACTCAGCAACCAGTGCAAGATAACAAATGCAGAGTCCAAACAAAGAAAATTTTAGCAACTTGTTTCAAGGGCCCATGGAATTCTTACTCGAAGAGACTTTTCGAAACGAACGACATCCTCGGACTCATCGCCCTCCGGGTTTGTGCATTTGGGGTCTTCCATTCCCTTCTTCAGAATCTACCTGACTGAAGAAAGAAATGAACATACTATATTTATTTACGGCGGTTCTCCTCTATAGAGAGAGAGAGAGAGAGAGAGAGAGAGAGAGAGGTGACTAGGTGCTCGTGACTCGTGATTCTATTATTAATGAACTGTTCGATGCACCGAAACCTGATAACCCCATTCAAGATTTGATTCTGTCAAAAAAGGGCCAAAAGAACAACCTTAAGTGGAGCGAAAGAGGACAAAGAAAAGAGTTGCAGCCCGTGATCTTGTGTCCCTCCCCTTCTCTCTCCTCCGTCATGGAGGAGAAAAGGGCACGTTCAGTTCCTGACAGTGCTATCACTTTCAGGGCCACGCATTGCATCACGACACATCAAGGTCTGAATAAACGAAATGCCAAAGAATTGAATATACCCAGGAACGGCATGGTCCTCGATTCGCGTCCACTTACTATTGCACTTCCAGCGTGAAACCGACCATTCAAGGTCTCGCATGCACCGAGCCCATGGCAAATGCAAACAAGAAATATTTTTATCACAGAGAGAATAGTACAAAGATTTTCTGATGTCATTTTTAATTTTATAATTTTGCACAATTTGGTCCCTAAATATGCAATGTCATCAGAGCCACCCTTAATTTTGTAATGTTACGCACATTCTCGAGGAGAATTGGTCCCGTAAAAACTCCCAAACATGCAAAAGTCGAGAATGAGTGTAAAGTAGAAATAGAGTAAGACTTTTAAAAAAAAAAAAAAAACGTGATCTATAAATTATATTAAAATGTTTAAGAATTACATTCAACAAATTAAAAATTCATTAACTACATTTCACATTGGATTAGAGTTGAGAAATCTCATTGAACAAATGAAAAGTTTGAAAGACTATATTGCATATTGGTTAAAAGTTCTAAAACTATATTGAATAAATTAAAAATTTAAAGATGACATTACACATTAAATCAACCAATTCATGAATCATGAAAATAAAATTTCTCTGGACCAAGAATTCATTGGGGCAGAGACATAAAACCAAACAAAGGACACTTATTGCGTGAACGTCAAATCCTTTCATGTGGAGCCCCCTCTACAACTTCAAGAGCAGGCATGTGCTCAATTTCTTCGACCATTTGCTAGTCCCCCGTATATCAACGTTGGACGAAAACTATAATTTCATTTGAAAGAGAAATGACGGTTCGAAAAGAGATTAATCTCTCCGTTTCCTGGCGGCACATTGTGGTGGAGAAGAGACATCGTCCATAGCATGGTCAATTGCTTCTCCCCCAAGGAATCATCCTATGAAAATGAATGTGCAACCATTTTCAGATCCATCTCTCCTTTTCACAAAGAGCCAATGCCACGAACAACAAAACAAGAAGAGCAAATACAAACACCATCATACAAAGTAATAGCCCTATATCCTAATGTGATAACATAGCAACGAGTTTGCTTGGTGCATCCACAGATTCTACCCATAAGCCGCATGAATTGATACTTTAGGAGTATTTCCGCCTGCAACAATTTTTATCAGTAATGAGCAAAGCCACATCTGGTGTGACCCTTAAAGCGATCTTTGGGCAGATGCACCAACTTCATACCCAACACCAACCAAAGACTACTTTCAAAGCTCCAAAGGAAAAGGAAGCTGGAATAATTCTTCCTGAATTATGTTAGGCAAGAGAATGCATCCATTCCATATTTACAATGCTTGGTAAAATACATTTATATCCATTCGAACTAAGCTTTTCTGCCAACGAAGGGCTCTCTACACCTTAAAAAAACAAATGTGCCTTATGTCTATACATAGGCATTCCAAGTTCTTTGATCTAGGTGAGAAGATAACAAAAGGATGTGAACTGTTATCAATGAATCTATATTTGGAAATCAATAATACAATTAGCACACCTCTCTGCAGTGACAAGTTCTGACAAAAGGGTGCTGTCATATGATGATACAGCCGCTGCAAATATGTTTTTGAGATTTTGGTGTGTCTCAGGAGGTGATTTTCTAACGTTATCATGGTTAGGTTGAAGTGTTTCTGAAAAGGGATCAACTCCATCTTGTGGGTCTTTGTCTTCCATCACATGTTGCTCACTCCGTTGATGTAATTGCAGATCTAAACAAATGCAAAGACTTAAAAATCAAACCAGAAAACTAATTTAACAAACTTTATGTTATTAATTAGAAAAGAGCAGACAATAATTTTCAAAAAATCACATATGAATATCTCTTGGCAGCAGAACAAGATATATCAGAACGTTTTGTCACCAGTAGACAACAAAGAGTGGCTATTCATGCATACATGTGTTCAGTGAAACCAGCATTATGAAATAAATTAAGGTACTTGCACAAAATAGAAACTACGAGAAAACTAATTAACCCAGCTACAGAAGATGAAAATATTCATGTGATTGCTTATTGACACCTGCCACCACACTTTGCTTGCAGATTATCCCTTCTCCCCTCTTAAAGTAGTGGGACAAGAAGCTTAGTTTGATGTTGCTATTGATTGCTAATGAAGCATTCAATAAGTCCTTGAGACTGTACTGAAGAGTAAACACCAATACTTTACCACCAGATTTAACCTTAGAACTTTTCTAGGACAGAAGACATGAGGAACATAGTATATATTGAACTGCCAATTGTGAAACTTAGTCTCTCTTTTTCCATAATAATCCTGAATCACAAGAAAATCCAAGATCCATAAAGAATGGAACTTCCCATGACTACAAAATGTTGATATCAACCAAATTTAAGAATGGCCTTCTAGGCTTTTGTATCTTCTACTTCCCAATACCCTGGAAGTTGTGGAGATGGGAAACGGTTAGGTGGTGAACCTAGTGACTTTGAATTGGACAAGATACCCTTCTTATCAGCAACAAAACTGTGTAGTGAGAATCAGTTGGTGAGGAGGATAGAGTGTTGAGCAAATAAAAATTATTAAAATAAGACCAAGCACCAGTCACCATTACCTAAAATGATCTAGACCAGAACAAAATAATGTTTCATCCAAAACACTAGCATCAGTGTGGAAATCAAATAATTTTAAAAATGGAATTTTCACTTCTCCTTAAATTTTTAACATGGGCATTGCTCTTGTCCTTAATTGTCAGAACTGGTTAGACTAGTTATTCTCTTCATAAATCAACAGAGATATAAAATTATATGGAGCTGTTTTGCCAAGAGAAAAGCATACCATAAGCAAAAGTGGAATGAACAAGGTGAAACATAGAGCTTAGATTACAAAAAGCAAAAGATAAAATAGTCCAAGTCCAAAAGCTTCTATAATCTTTTTTTCTGGGGTGTGTGTGTGTTTTGGGGGGAGGGTGTTTGGGTCGGGGGGCCAGCAAAAGCTTACGTAATTAGATCATGTATTCAACACTGCCATCCAGTATGTTTTGATGAATAACGTTCTTACTCAGCCCAATGGCAGGGCATGCAAGCATTTATCATAAAAAATAGATGCTTCAGCTTATCGAATTGTAAACTTGACTCAGCATACAATCTACTACCTTCAGGTCTGGTTGCCAATCCAGAGCCAGCACGCGTCACACATAACCACGTTCTATCTGCTTCATACTCATGTTCCAGCAAAATGGGTATGTGCCAGTGGCCATTCTCGGACTCCTGTGGACATTGTTTCACCAGAGGATTATATGAAGTCTTTAACCTTTTAAAGTTTGCAAGATGCAAATGCGTGCACCCAAACATGCAAGTGTGCATGCACACACCACAACAAACAAAACTCAACCGTATCACCCATATCCATCTATAAGAGAAGATGCATACAGCATAGAAAATAAATTTTGTGCTATTCACCTGGATTACAACAGAGCATGGAGGAGGCATGTGAAACTCTGGACCAGCATCAGAAAAGCTGAAACGTACCTTGAAAACAGAAACACAAATACTATTATAGTTTGCACCAGCAACTCTAAGGGAAATGATAAAATAGTTAAAAGGCTAGTGACCTTGATAAGCAAAAAAGACTACTAATCAAGATTAACGGGAAATCCAACAAGACTCACCTGATGCCTTTCTTTCCATATGGGGAAGAAGTCATTTCCTAGAAGTTGAAACGTATGGTCCCTCATTTCATCATTGGTCACGATTAAGCACTTAAATTTGATAGCTGCATACAACCAATACCTGAAATGCACGTTATTCCTCATGTCAGTTTAATTTAAACTGCATGCACTATGGAGGTTTCAATATTCCCCGGAATGACAATAAAGATGTAAACTTTATGATTGTAATCTGCAAATTTAAAATCTCACCAGTCATCATTGGATCCAGTAGGGGTTAAATAAAGTGCATCCTTATTTCTCCACTTGTCAATGATTGCACTGTTCACTGGTACTTCCATCTTCTTTCCTGTAATATGTCTATTGTGTAAAATAATGAGAGGCCATCTTCTTAAAGGAAGCTTCTGACGTATTCCATTAACAACTGCATTAACCTACAGATCAATTTCAACAAGTGTACAAGAAAAATCAGAAAACTACAACTCTAAATATCTATGGACCTTACAGGTTATCTGTCTTCAAATTTCAAAATACTTGCCTTTGCTGGTAAGAATCTTTGCTGACTAAAAAGGCCTGCATTAGCTCCATCAATTACTGCTTCAAATGGTCCGAAATAATCAAGCCATTTCTGCAAATGCTAAATTAGTCCATCTGGTTCTTGGAGACACATTGAAAATCAAAATGAGGAAGGGTTGAATAGAGAATTTCATACTTGAAATTTCTGAAAGCTCGAGTTTTTTTCTCTCTTTAGAGCCAAGGCTGCAACTGACTTGGCAAATTTTTCTGTTTCCCAAGGATCAAGATCAATTGTGGCCAATTTTTCACCACAGCATTTGCATGAGCCATCAGAACCAACAGATGCACGTGATACACTCCACTTGCCTCTTCCCAACCAACCTTTCCCATGCCAGCCTCCACCATGATTTTTAATTGCTTCTCTTATATCTCTTTCATCCCATTTCCTTTTCCCTAGTCTTGAAGCTATCTTGCCTTTGAACCAGTCCTCAATTAGATCTGCAGTATAGGGAGAGACCTTCCTAACACTTGTTCTGAGTTTGTGCAACAGATAATACACCTTGTCCCCTCTTCCAACTAGTATGCTTAATCTAAGTAGTGCTTGCAGTTCAGGCTCCTCTGGATAGACACCATTCTTCAGCATATGATTTTCAACTTCAAATGCTTTCTCAATGTCTCCAATATTGCAGAAAACTGATAAAGCAGGACCATAGGACCGCAGCCTAGGATTTATCCCCATAGGCTTCATTTGCTTCACCATGTCAAACGCCATGTCTCCATCACCTATTGACATCGCCATTCTGGCCACAGATGTCAAAGTGGCTTCATTCATTGGGACTTTATCCAAGCACATCTCCCTGTAGATTTCAAATCCCTTTTCAACTGCAAACTTCTTGAGATTTTCATCTAATATCACAACCTGATCTTCTTGGTCTATAGCCTCATTTTCAATGTCAGAGGAATCACCTTTAGTTTTTCCTACATCATTCAGCCTATCTGAAACATGAGCATTGGGTTTTGGAAACCCATTAAAGTTCTGTCAATGCTCTTAATTTCATCAGTATACTCAACATCGCCATACATGCAACTCGAACGTAAATCCATTTTGCCAGCATTTCCCTCAATACTATGGGCACCGATTGACCAGAGGTCATTTGACACGACTTCATCCTCCTCATCAAACTTGACGTGATTCGTAGTGACATCTTCATTCAACAAGTCCAACCTATTCAAAGTCCTGCTTCCGCTTTTAGCAGGCTGAATGACACCAACAGCCGCAGAAGCACAGAGATACAACAGCACAGCGTAATGATACTGCCCCAATTGAATCTCTTCCTTCCGAGCCGAATCGTACAACTGAACCGCCCCCAAAAAATCCCCACTTTTCGAGCACATATCCAGCGCGACCTTCAACCGGACTTCCGGCGACTCGTCCTTACTCTTCCTGGACTTCCTACTCTCGCCAGCCGCCTCCGTCGCACCACCGCCGACATTCCTGCTCGTTCTCCGCTTCCCCACTCTAACTCCCGAGCTACCATCACCACCATCATCCCCGAATTTCACCGCCGCACTCTCTTTTTCAGCACGCGAGCCGCAATTCCCAACCCCAACATCATCCCTCCGCCTCAGACTCGAGCCCCTCCCCGTAGCCTTACCTTTCGGCGCCCTCCTCTTGCCGCCCTCGCCGCCGCCGCCGGCCCTCCGTTCGGACCGCTCCCGCTCCGTTATGATCGAGCTCACGAGGTCCTTCAGCGACTCCTTCCGCCACCTCTCGTCGCCGCCGGGCCTCGGAGGCCGGGCCGACGAGCTGCCGGCGGCCCTCTCCCTGGTTCCGGAACCGCCCGCGGCCTTCGCCAGAGGGCCGCGGTCGGCGGCGGGGAGCTTGGCGAGCGAGCGGCCGGGGAGGGCGAAAGCGGAAGTGGGGCGGCGGTGTCTGGAGGGATCGAGGGCGGTCGGAGACGGCGGCGTGCACGGCGGGAGCGAGGCGAGGTGGCGGCGGCGGTGGTGGTGCAGCGACGGAGGGAAGGCGAGGGAGGCCATTTGTGGCCGTTAAGGAGGGAGCTTCAGCTTCCCTCCCGCTAAACGATATCGGTTGATAATATTTCCTTCAATTACAAAAAAAAAAAAAATAAATAAATAAAGGATAAATTACCATAATGAAAATGAAAAAATTGAATCTTTTGGGATGACCAGAAAATTGGCGCCATTTCCATGGGAAAATTACATTTCAATATTCAATGCCGTTAAATACATATGTATAAATTATTTTATGCTGTATAAAGTATATACTTTTAATATTACAAACAATCGATTGACATTGGCATTGTCCAAATAAATTTCATAATTCATTTTTTCTCCTCCTTGCTAAACATTGTTTTGACTTTTGATGCTATCGTCACAATTAAAAGAGACGGAAGCTTAAAATATTATGAAAACCGACTTCCAATTGACAATTTTATTTTTGTGTCATAAAGAACTGAAATATAATGGAAAGCTTTCTTAAATGTTTTATTAGTTTTTTCTTCATTACTATTTTGCCAAAAAGTGTCAATGAGAAACCTAGGTGGAAATCGACAAAGGATGTGAAAATGTCATTTGCAAATTTTTGGACAGAAAATGCGAAGAAAATTAAAATTATCAAGACTAGAGACAATCATGTCCAGTAATATAAAATGGTATTGAAATGTAAAGATAAACACGAAATAGAGATCGAACAACCAATTTTCATTGATTGATAGGTGGTCCATTGTAAAAATTACAATTTTAATAGTTATGGCAACTATAGACAGTTACCAATAAAGACAACAACTTGCATCCTACGTGATTGCCAAATTTTGCTTCTTCATAGTCGACGTGCTCTGGCGAACCACACCCGAGATTGTTGGCTCCTTAACTTAGCTAACTGCACGTCATAGACACCCGTGGCTGTGGCTTTTGTCGACTAAACCGTGCTTCCTTTACCGACGCCCTTGTTTCCGGACTTGGCTACTGTGTTACATCTTCCATTCTCATTCTATTGACTATTTACACTTGCTGATTGAGAGCCTTCAGCACTTGGCAAATTTCACCTCTATTGCTTCTCGCTCGGTCTTTCTCAGCCCAAGTCGACAGCCATGGACAATTACTTTGGTCATTTGGCTCTTCATAATTGGACAAGTTTTTAACACTTGCTTAAGTATTGTTATTAGGTTAATATCACGAAAAGCCCCAAATCGATATACTTATGATAAATTGATCCAAAATTAATTTTTTACTCACCAAAAATTCTAAAGCGGTACATATATAACAAATTTAACATCTATTAATTTTTATTAAATTTTACCGTCAAATTGTTGAGTTGGATGACACATAACAATTGAGGGTATATCAGATGAGTTTTACTCTCCATTTGTTATAGGTATATCAATTTGTAGTTTTTGTAGTATTAATTTAATTTAATAAAAACTAACGAAAGGTAAATTTGTCACAAATGTACCGATTATATATTTTTGTGGTTAAAAATTTAATTTCGATAATTTTATCATAAATGTACAAGTTTAGGATTTTTATTCAAAAAAATTAAGTTATGTGTTTATGGGTTTTTTGTAAATTAGCTGTTGTTATTATTATACGAAAGCGAACTTGGGGGCCCAAATACTGTTTCGACTAGAATCAGAAGACCAAGAACATAGTCCCAAGCAAGGTGCAAAATTCATTTCGCTCCGCCCAGTAGAGCCCGGGTCTCCGCTGCTCTGCTGAAGGGCCCTCCTACCTCGGATCAGTCATCGCGGTATTGTACTAACTACATCTCGACCGTATTCTAATTCAGAACGATCTCTGAGCAAGCACGGCGCCCTTATATGATAACACCCGATGGAGCGGCGATGAGCGGCGATGCTAGCGGTGTAAGACATAAAAATTAATATGCGGAAGCCAGGATCAATTGAAGACAAACCTCCAGCCATTGTTCTTGTTCATGTTCGTCAGAAAAGCCTGAAATCAAGAAGGTAATAGGCGCACTCTACTAACCAAATTTCCTCACGTACTGATGGTGTATTCTAAATGTGAGAATTTTGTGTTAGACCTTGATCGCCCGTCAGAAATGAACGTACGTTCCTTATATATATCGTCTCCCATCAAGACGAGCGGTTGTCACGAAAGGGTATGAAGCGTGCCGAATAGTCGCAACAATTGAGTCTAAATGTGGGATCACAAAAGAAAAATAAATAACATTCTCCCACTTGATCCCATCATTTTCATCATACGGATCATTCAACTAATTCCACGAAAACTTTATGCTTAAAGAAAAAAAAAAACAAAACAAAACACATGGATCATGGCGACATGTCCTCTAAGAGTGAGTAATACCTTTCATGTATCACAATGCATCTTATTTCTTTAATGCCAGCCTATATGTGACAACATATCTTAATGAATAAACCTCATGTTTATTCCAGAACCAAGGATAAATGTTATTCTCATAAACAACAAAATGTGTACACAAAAATTGAGAATCAACATTACAACTGAATAAAAGTTCCATACAACAAAAATTGTTCATATGTCGACAAATCACATAATGGGACCTATTCCCATACTAGTTACATGAGTCCTTATATTTCATCGGTGGCATGCCTTTAGTTAAAGGATCAGCTATCATCAATTCAGTGCTAACGTGTTCAATGACCACTTTATTCTCCTTAACACGCTCCCTTATGGCTAAATACTTAATATCGATATGCTTACTTCGACTGCCACTTTTGGCATTTTTAGCCATAAAAATTGCAGCTGAATTGTTACAATATATTCTTAATGGCCTAGAAATAGAATCAATAATTCTAAGCCCAGTAATGAAACTCTTCAACCATACACCATGCGAGGTAGCCTCAAAACAATAAACGAACTCAGCCTCCATAGTGGAAGTAGCGGTTAAAGTTTGCTTGGCACTTCTCCATGACACGGCTCGCCGGCTAACATGAAAATGTATCCAGATGTTGATTTTCGTGAATCAATGCAACCGCGAAGTCCGCATCCGAATAACCGATCACTTCCAGGTTGTCGGTCCGTCTATACATAAGCATATAGTATTTGGTACCTTGAAGGTATCTCAACATTTTCTTTGCAGCTCTCCAGTGGTCTAAACCTGGATTACTCGATATCTTCCCAACATTCCAACAGCAAAAGCGATGTCGGGTCGAGTGCAAACCCGAGCATACATCAAACTTCCAACAGCGAAGCATATAGAATGTTGCACATTTGTTCCCTTTCTAGATCGTTCTTCGGGCATTGGTTCAAATTGAACTGTCACCCTTCACAATGGGTGCTATACTTGGTGAACAATCTTTCATCCGAAATCTCTCTAGGACCATATTGATATAGGTTTCTTGAGATAGTCCTAAAATTCCTCGAGATCTATCTCTATGGATCTTAATGCCAATGACATAAGATGCCTCACCCATATCTTTCATGTCAAAACTCTCAGAGAGAAATTGTTTCACCTCATGTAGCAACCCCTTATCATTGGTTGCAAGTAGTATATCATCCACATACAGCACAAGGAAGCAAATTTTGCTCCCACTAACCTTCGGTATATACATTGATCCATGACATTCTCTATAAAACCAAATGAAGAGATAACATCATGAAACCTTAAGTACCATTGGCGGGATGCTTGTTTCAAGCCATATATAGATTTCTTAAACTTGCACACCAAATGCTCACCTTTACTAGAGGAAAATCCTTCAGGTTGTTTCATGTAAACCTCCTCCTCTAGTTCTCCATTGAGGAACACCGTTTTCACATCCATCTAATTCCATATCAAAATGGACAACCAATGCCAAAACAATACGAAGAGAATCTTTCTTAAATACAGGAGAAAAAGTCTCTGTGTAATCGATTCCTTCCTTTTGAGTGAATCATTTGGCAATAAGTCTAGCTTTATATCTTTCAATGTTACCCAATGAATCTTTTTTAGTTTTGAAGACCCATTTACAACCAATAGCCTTCACACTATCAGGTAACTCAACCAAATCCCAGACTTTGTTAGATGCCATAGAACTCATCTCTTCATTCATGGCATTGTACCACAAATTGGATTTATCACTATCCATGGCTTGTGAAAACGTTTGAAGATCATTCTCAGCTCCAATATTGTAGTCGGACTCTTGTAAATACACAATATAATCACTAGGAATAGCCAATTTCCTTGTTCTAGCAGATCTTCTCAATGTTGGATCAACATTCTCTTGAGGAGCATGTTGCTCAATTGGTTGTTCAACAGTTTCTGGTAATTGCTGAACAACTGAATCCACTAGATCAATATCGGCGGGTTGTGGAATTTCAACAATTGGTTGTTCAATAGCCGGCTGAACTGTAGGGGCATTATGAGCAACAACCAACCTTAAACTTGAGGTAGAAAGTTGAGTGTCTGAATGATCTTCCTTAGGAACAAGATCCCTTGGTCGATCACTCCCACTGATCAAATCATTTTCAAGAAATTTAGCATTTCTTGATTCCACAATCCTAGTGGTATGAGATGAACAATAAAACCTGTATCCCTTAGACCTTTCGGCATATCCAATGAAATACCCACTTATGGTCCTTGGGTCCAACTTCTTTTCTTGTGGATTATAAATTCTTACTTTAGACGGGCATCCCCAAACGTGCACATGATGCAAACTCGGTTTCCAACCCTTAAATAACTCAAAAGGTGTCCTTGGGACAGCCTTGGTCGGAACTCGGTTTAATATGTACACTGCCGTCTTAAGTGCTTCAGTCCATAAGAATTTAGAAAGTTTGGAGCTACTAAACATACTACGCACCATGTCTAATAAGGTCCGATTTCTTCTTTCCGCTACGCCATTTTGGTCCGGAGAACCAGGCATAGTATATTGGCAACTATCCCATGCTCTTGAAGAAATCTTGCAAATGGACCAGTGCTTGTCCATCTTCGTGTATCTACCATAGAATTCTCCACCTCTATCCGATCTCACGATTTTAATTTGCTTATTGCATTGTTTCTCTACTTCCGCCTTAAATACTTTAAAGGCATCTAATGCTTCATATTTATTATGAATCAAGTAGAGATACATATAACGTGAATAATCATCTATAAAGGAGATGAAGTATTTCTGATCACATGAGTCCATATCCGGACTACAAATATCCGTATGTATGATTTCTAATATTTATGTACTCCTCTTGGCACATTTCTTTGACTTGTTAGTCTGCTTTCCCTTTATGCAGTCCACACAAGTATCACAATCAATAAAATCTAAAGTATCGAGTACTCCATCATTTACTAATCGCTTAATTCTTTCTATGGAGATATGTCCCAATCTCTGGTGCCACAACATAGAGGAATGTTCTTTCACAACACATCGTTTCATACCAGCTTTATCATGAACATGCATCGCATCATAATAGGCCTTGTCTTGTAAATTAATTCGAAAAAGACCATCAGACAAAATACCACTCCCGACAATTTCATATTTAAATGATAAAAGTAAGTTTGAATCTGAAAAGTTAAAAGAGTATCCCAAAGGTACAAGTCTTGAAACTGAAATTAAGTTTCTAGAAAAACTAGGAACATAAAAAATCTTTTCCAAATCTAAAACAAAACCATTATTGAGAACTAGTCTATATGTCCCAATAGCTTCCACATGCGAACGCATCTTGTTTCCCGAATAGATGCTTTGTTCACTTCCCACGGCTTCCGGTGGTTTTGAAAACCCCGCAAGGAATTCGAAATATGGATTGTAGATCCAGAATCAATCCACCAAGTGTTGTGACTTACATCAGTCGTATTACATTCATAACAAACACAAGAGATTGGATTACCTTTCTTCTCGAGCCATGCCTTAAATTTGACACAATCCTTCCTCATATGCCCTTTCTGTTTACAAAAGAAGCATTTGGATTCTTTCTTAATGTCAGCTTGGGGAGGTATTTTACCTTTTCCCTTATGCTTGCCATAGCCCTTATTCTTTCCTTGTGTTGCCAAATGAGCACTTTCTCCCAATTCCATAATCAGTCTTTCTTCCTCTTGTACACACATGGTCATGAGTTCATTAATTGACCATTTATTCTTATGTGTGTTATAAGAGATCTTGAAGGGTGCATACTGTTGTGGGAGAGTGTTCAGAATATAATACACAAGAAAGGATTCAGATATCTCAACCTCAAGGTTCTTAAGCTAAGCTGCAATGTTCCTCATTTGCATGATGTGCTCACGCACACCTCTAACACTAGTGAGCTTCAATGATGAAAACTTCATAATCAGGGTCATGGCATGCGCCTTCTCAGAACTTTCAAACTGCGCATCTATAGCCTCCAATAAAGCCTTAGCATTGCTATGCGAGCAATGTAACCACGAATACTGGAGATATCTTAGCTCTTATAAACATGGTACAAACGCGGTTGGACCGCTCCCATTGGTTATAAAGAGCTATCTCGGTGGAGTGCTCGAATCAGTAGGAGCAGGTGGTTCGTCTTTCCTTATAGCATAGTCAATGTCCATCCACCCCAATTGAAGAAGAACGACTCCTTCCAAATTTTATAGTTCTCACCATTCAAGACGGGAACATCAAACTTAAATTCAGAGAAATTCACAGGTTGCGAAACCGCATATCAAATAATCATGCTTATGTCACAAAATTTGAAGCAAATATAAATAAATCATGTTTTACCAATATAAACATGTCACAATATGAATCACATAACATAAAAACTACCTGTGGGCTAAGTTTTTAATTTAAATAGATTCATAATTACATCATGAAGAAACTACCATATTATATGCATTTTCTTAATCCCTGTGGGTAAATTAAGAAAAATAATATGATATTTCATCCTAATTAATCATATTAATATAATGAAAATTCATGTGGGATAAAATTCATCATATTAATATAATTAATTACAATCAATGTCCATTTCTAAATATGATCCGGAGGCTTTTAATATATAATTCAATTAATTAAAGATGTTGTGGCCACTCCCTAATTAATTAAATATATGGACCATTAGACATTTAATTTCATGCATAATTTCATGCATAAAATATTCATAAAAATGCATGAAATGACATAATAAATAAATACATCAAGGGCATAACAGTAAATAAATTAATTGGCCGAGGGCAAAATTGTAAAAACTGAAAAAAAAAAAATTGGGGCAAAAGCGTAAATAGAAGCCGCGGAAAAGGGGACGACAGGCGCGTGCCGAGCACGTGGGCGTCCAGCGCACAGGCGCGTGCTCGGCACGCGCCAGAACCCGTGCAGGCACGTGCCCCGAACGCGCGCCGTTCAGCGCGCAGGCGCGTGCCCGAACGCGCGCCGTTCAGCGCGCAGGCGCGTGCCTCACACGCGCGCGGTCCACCGCGCGTTGCACGCGCCTGGCAATTGCCGGGCGCGTGGATCCCACGTGCGCAGCGGTTGAGCGTGCGTGTGAGCGCGTGGCGCGTGGAATCCACGCGCCTGCAACCGCAGCGCGCGCGTGGACTCCACGCGCCTTCTTCCTCGCGCGAACAGAGGCCTCTCCGTCAGTTTTTCGCCATTTTCAGCCGCCATTTCTTCTCCGTTTCTTCTCCGGCAACCCATCTAAGACCGAAATAATTTATGAGTTTTGAAGAGCATGTCGGCACGACCACATGGGTACAAGTTTCAGCGAAAATGATGAAGAAATAAGCCCAAAATCATAAGAAAATTCCCAAAAACACAAAACCTCAACCACAGAGACTTCCGCCGCCCGATTAGCCTCCGGCGAACACCAATATACCGGAAAAACTCATGGCTAACGTTCCTCATGGCGGTGCGACCGAATGGGTCCGAAATCAAAGGGTGGGTCGTGCGGATTTTGCCTGGAACTGATGAATCTCTTTTGGCCTCAAAACTTCAAGTTACTGTTCATCCTTAGAAAATGGCCGAAAATACACCAAAAACACATGAAAATATAACAAAACAAGGCAGAGGCTATAAACATGCTCTGATACCAAATGTAAGACATAAAAATTAATATGCGGAAGCCAGGATCAATTGAAGACAAACCTCCAGCCATTGTTCTTGTTCGCGTTCGTCAGAAAAGCCTGAAATCAAGAGGTAATAGGCACACTCTACTAACCAAATTTCCTCACGCATCGATGGTGTATTCTAAATGTGAGAATTTTGTGTTAGGCTGATGAGCCGTCGAAATGAACGTACGTTCCTTATATATATCGTCTCCCATCAAGACGAGCGATTGTCATGAAAGGGTATGAAGCGTGCCAAATAGTCGCAACAATTGAGTATAAATGTGGGATCACAAAAGAAAAATAAATAACAAGTGGCACCCCTCCCGGCCTCGTAAACAAGGGAAGGGCGTCTTCCGCTTGAGCTGAGTAAGCCGAAAAGGGCTTTCTTGTTTGTTTGATAATCGGCTACCAGAGCAATGTCCAGCCCAACTGATCTCTAAAGTTTCCATACCATTGCCAAGCTTGGCCTTGTAAACACTAGTGATCAGGTGATTTGAATCGATCTACCTCTCTGGGCGATCTTAAAGGCGCATTTCTTCACATCAATACAATGCATTTATTACTTTCTTGAGAAGAAATGGAAGATAGAACATGACCTGTGTATGAAAGAATTGTAGATCCTGAACAATCAATGGAAATACCTCAGCTCTGATATTCTTCTTCAAAACTTCTGGTTCATCTTTTACATGATTTCAACTATTATTGAATACAAAAGTAGAAGAGAGAAATCTAAAGATGAATGGAGGAAAATCAAAAGTAGAAACAATGAACTAACACACTTAACTCTTCTCTCCTTCACTTATCCTTTTATACTCAACACTTGTTTAACAACTTCTGTTATAGAACTGTTACAATAGAATAACTAATATGAGAAACACGTGCATTTCCTCTGGTTGTGCAGCTCCTTCAGTTAGCTTGACCAGTTTCTGTGTTCCAGGTTTTAATGTCATGGATCGCCAGCTCATCAGTTCAGCTCAAGATCGCCGGCTCATCTTCTTTTCTACTTTGAGCTTCGTTTAGAAGTTTGCGACCTTCCTCTGCTTCAGCTTCCTCTGCCTCAGTAACTTCCTCTTGCCTTGCCTTAGTAACTTCCTCAAGTTCAGCTTTTCTACTATCACCAGCTTCTTTAATGTCTGTTTTATTTCTTTAACATTTCTTAATTCCGAAATGCTCTGGAGAAGGCTCCAAACCGATGCCATGGGAATAATTAGCGAACTCCCTCCTCATCGATGCTGACAAACCATCAGTTGAACATGAGGTACACCCGGCCCCACACCGGTTCGGTTATCCAACCGGCGATTGCTCAAATGGGGATACACACCAATACCATTGAAATCCGACATTAGGTACATTTTTCCAAGGACTTCAACATCAGTCACATTTGATAATCAAATTCGTGCGCCACACCGCCAGGCATTCGACACGAAGTTTCGGCCAAGAAAGAGACAGAGAGAATCAGACAGATTTCAATCTCGACGGGAAGTTCTGGCCAACGTTTGGTTAGACCAAGACCGAGGCGTCAAAGTCAGCCATGCGGTTTCCGAGCTTTTGCCCAACTGCGTGGAACATGCCTGGAACGTGAAGTGCACAAAGCATCCATCTTTGTCGATGCATGAACTTTTATTAAGTCTAATTCTTTTTTGGGTCATGCATTAAGTCTATTTTATTATGTTGAAAATTACAATTTTTCTTGTAAAACTATATTAATTTAGGTGTTCAGGGACACTCGTGGGCATCACTTCTTTTTCTACCAACACGACTTTGGCCATTTACCATCGCGATACAAAAACAATCATCCCGGTATCATGTGTTATCGATCAATATTAAAAAAAAAAAAACCAAAATATCCTTTATTTAATATACTACATCTTAAATATAGCAAGATCATTATGACAGCTATATAATCTCAACCTGTCTTTTGATAGAAACAGATAGTTGATAAAAGAGCAAATAAAGTAAATGAGCAATAAGGTACGTTTATCTCACGTAAAATCAACAATTTGGCAAATGTGCTTAACTTAAAGAATTCATGCTGCTCGAAAAATCCGTTAATAGAAAATATTTTTATTGTCAAGGTATAATTAATACCTATTTTTTCGCCACTTTTCTAAATTTTTCACGTTGGCATTGTGCTTTTTTCTCTTCACGCCTCCTTTCCAAGCCTAGGATTAGGCCAATTGCCCGGAAAGCTCGTAGTAGGCTTCCCCATTGACCTACCTAACCGGTGACATTGATTATTCTTGGTATATATATATATATATTTTTTTTAAATTTCCGCCCGCGACAAGCATTATTAAAATTGTATTTTATTTATCTCTTTATTTTTTATTTTTTATTTTTTTTTTGGGGACCAGATATTGTAGTTGAAATGGGGCCCCTTAAACCACGTGATCCCCGAAAGTACGAAGTGTCTTAGTGAGTATTGGGCAATGACAAGGACACAGCACTCGTCCTGATAGAATGAAATTGATTGGATACCCTGCGGCCGATCCCATTGTATTATCGTGAGACCCTATTAATTGAAAAAAATAAAAATAAAAGTAAGTCGTCTATGGTATTTAGTCATCGATTATAATGTTTTATTTAATTAATTTAGGAATCACAAGAACTCCATAATCAGCTCTAGGGGTTATCTTTAGGATTCTTCGAATGGAATTATCGGATACCATGTAAATCCATAATATATTAAGAAGATTTTCATTACATATCGACGAATATCAATTTTTGTTTTCATTTATTAGCTGGATATTTTTTATAATTAGAAAATCTCAAATACTGTCAACTGACATATTTGTCATACTTTAGTTATAATATAATCTTGTCTAGAAAATAAAGCTAACTTGATCTGGTAATTCCACTAATGCTTAATTGCATCAAAAGTCATAATTCATATAGAATGATAGAGTAATTTGATATGTGTAGTGGCATCTAAGATAAAGCTCAAATCACAACCTGTATTCTTCACCAATATTTCGACTCAGTTATGAACTTACTTTTTGGTCGAATGTAACGTGAGAAACTTAATCAGATCAAAGATTTCAAGATAGAATTTCATGCAAGTATTAATATTATAACTATTTTCTTTGTATACGACACACAATAATCTAATTTTCAGACGAAAAATGTCCTATAACTCGATTATGTCTATTTTAGGATTTGTTGGCTATAAAATTGGAAAATAAATGTTGAAAAATTTAAAAACCGACTTTCAAATGTTTCTAAGAAATATAGGAAATGAAAATTATACAAATTCTCGATAAAATAAAATGAAATCGCAACCGAATACAATTAATTTCTAGCCATATACAGAACCATGATCATGATCCATACTTTCTAATAAAGTAACCATTAGAACCTCAATCGCCTTTGATCACTTCTTACTCGACAAATCAAATAAACCCTTCATTTACATATGCTGTAAAACAAATATAACCTTACCGAGTGATTTCTCCAACTCAATCGAATCAATTCAATCAACATCAACAACGAACGTAAACAAAGTTTAATCTCATTAAAACCGTGGGATTTATGTTGTCGTCACTTTCAACACGTTAGTCTTTATTAATTACCCAAAAAAGAAAAGAAATTAAAAAATAAATAAAGAAATTAAAAAAGAAATTAAAAAAAGCTGACTCACTAACTCAGTGGACATCGGTTCGTCAATTGCGCACACTCGATCGACTCGCTTCCCCACTCAGCCACGCCATCTCTCTCTGTCTGCGTATAAAACCGGGCTCGCTCCGCCTTCCGTGACTCGCTCGATCTCCTCCACCTCGGCGAGTCTCTCCGGCGCTCCGTCGTCCGTTCCAGCGGCAAACGAATTCGAACTCGGCTCGGCTCGGCTCGGCTCGGCTCGGCGAATCGGATCGGCGCGGCCTGCGTCCCCTGCCTCCGGAGGAATTTCGCGATCATGGCGAGGATCGGCGTCGCCATGGACGTCGGCGGCGACGGCGTCGCGGTCGTCACCATGTCCAATCCTCCCGTCAACGCCTTGGCCATCCCAAGTAAAGCTCCGGCGGGGCCCTTTCTTTCTTTCCTTCTCTTCTCTTCTCTTCTCTTCTCTTCTCTTTTTCGCCGTCGGCGTTCGGTCGGTCGGTCGTGGAGCGAGCGCGCGTGCGATTTCTCGGCTTTTGCCATCGCGCGCGGTGCTGATGTTGCTGATTGGTGGTGGTCGGTGCAGTTCTGTCCGGATTGAAGGAGAAGTTCGATGAGGCTATGCGCAGGGATGATGTGAAGGCTATTGTCTTGACCGGTAACTTTCGGGACTAAGATTCTGCTGTCCAATCTCTGTTTCGTTGCTGCTTTTTCTCGTCGTCTGTTTCTTCGTCGTTTGCGATCTGCCAAAAGGCCTGCTCCGGCAAGCAAGCAGGCGAAAGGCAATAACTTTGCCAATTCGCGCGGGTTCTATTCGATGCGTTTTGTAATTTTTGCTTACGCGCGAGTATCATGCGTGTCGTTTCGTTCGTTTTGAAGGCAACGGCGGGAGGTTTTCCGGTGGTTTTGATATCAATGTCTTTGAGAAGATTCATAAGACTGGTATGATTTTGACGGGAATCGTCTCTTGAATTACTCGTTTGCTGATTTCCTGGCGATAGTGGACTCGAACGTGATCGATTTGCGTGGCAGGTGATATTTCGATTCTTCCGGACGTGTCCGTCGAGCTCGTGGTCAACACAATGGAAGGTCCTTCGCCGGGCTTAAATTCTGTTACCTTTCTACAATGTGATGCCATTCGAGAGGGTGAATAAAGATTGAATTTTGTTTTTATTGCTAGATGCCAAGAAGCCTATTGTTGCTGCTGTAGAAGGACTTGCTCTCGGAGGTGGCTTAGAATTGGCGCTGGTCTGTCATCTGTGTTCTGGGTCTAGTAGAAGCAGTTTCGAATGTTGTTTTCTTTTGTTTGTTTCCTATGTTTATAATCAACAATGCCCCCTTTGTGTTTATCCAGGGATGCCATGCACGTATAGCGGCGCCAAGGACACAACTCGCCTTACCAGAGCTATCACTTGGAGTAATTCCTGGATTCGGAGGTACTTTTAGGCAATGCCTGGGCATAAGCCTGAATTTCTTACGACAATCTGTCCTGCTTATGATCTAAACATCTAAACTAACAATGAGCTCATCAATGCTTAAGGAACACAACGTCTTCCGAGGCTTTTAGGACTGGCCAAGGCTATTGAAATGATGCGGGTGAGATTACAATTTGATCTAGGATTCTCTCTCTCTCTCTCTCTGCTCGCTTGGATGTGCAAATTTTTGTTTCTTTTTGGTTTTGGTTTTTTTTTTTTTTTTTTGGGGGGGGTTGGATTTTCTTGATTTGGTAGGGTTACGTATTGATGGCCACTACCTAGGATAAGCAGTACATGGTTCGTGTTTGCATAAACTAGTTGCAAATTGAATCCACAAAGGTTCGACAACACTGCAGATAGCGACCACAAGGTTCCCTGTTCTGAAATAAGTGTGATTTTCACTTCCCTTCTTTTGAGGACTGAGGAGTAATATAAAGATATATACTGATTTAATGGTACTAGAATATCTTGCTACTGTCTTCTAATGAAGATTTGCTATAGTAAAAGAAAAAATAGATGCTGCAAGAATTATAAAATGAGAGGAATCTCTAGAACGAAGTATCTGAGGACAAGATCCGATCAAATTGCTCCTAATCAGGTGTAGCTTCTAGGCCATTGCTCAGCGTTTCGACTTCTATTCCGAGAAAAGAGCAAGCATCTTACCAAAAGTTTTGTCTGCAGTTATTTATTTATGAACATGCTAATTAATTGTTGCATCTAATAATATGCAGTCATCCAAACCAATTATGTCAGAAGAGGGGAAGGAACTAGGTCTCATAGATGCCATCGTTCCTTCAGGAGAATTGCTGAAAGTATCTCGTCTCTGGGCTCTGGACATTGCAAATAGGCGTAAACCATGGGTTCGTTCACTTCATCGCACAGATAAGCTCCCTTCCCTGTCTGAAGCACGCAATATACTGAAAGTTGCACAAGAACAAGCGAAGAAGACTGCTCTACACTTGCCTCAGCATCAGGCATGCCTTGATGTGATCGAAGATGGCATCGTTCATGGTGGATATACTGGGGTTCTACAGGTACATTTTAGAGTATGGCTAATCTGTCATAGATACCTAGTCTGTCTCCCTTGAAAGAACTCAATTTGCCGTTCTTAACCACAATGGTGGATAACATTATGCACCTAATTTCTAAATTTGCCCACATTACTAGCATGTGCATTTAGACCATTCAACTCAACATGTCTGCTGGGAAAAGCTTTTGCGGGGAGGAGTAGCGGGCATGAATAGTTTTGAAGCAAGCTTAGTTTCTTTTGTGAATTTGCTGACAAAGAAAATTGTCATGGCAGGAGGCTAAAGTATTTAAGGAGTTGGTCTTATCGGAAACTTCAAAGGGTCTTGTTCATGTATTTTTTGCCCAGCGTGCGACATCAAAGGTGCGTCTAAAGTAGATATGTACCTACTACTTCAAAATAACGAGGTAAATGTATTAAGATGTGAGGGATCTTCACTATCCTTTCTTTGTTGTATTCAGAGAAAAAAGTGGGCTGCTAGATGCATGGTTCTTAGTTTTGAGTTTTAACAGTTGTAGGAGAGAATTACTGTTTGAAATTTGAGTCTTCTTTTCTGGGAAAAGGATTTTGTAGTTAACTTTGCATACAGGAACAAGTTATGCTTACAGAAAAGGATAAGAACATGCTAATTCTTCTAAACAAATATCTTGCAGGTGCCTAATGTCACTGATGTTGGGTTAAAACCAAGGAAGGTGAAAAAGGTTGCTGTGATAGGTGGAGGTCTAATGGGTTCTGGCATTGCTACTGCTCTTATTGTGAACAACATATACGTTGTTCTTAAGGAAATCAACTCTGAGTATCTTCTAAAGGGGGTAAAAATGGTTGAGGGTAAGTAGTCCATTTCATGAAGTTCAAAAGCCTGGGAGCGGCATTCCCTGTTTAGCTACACCATTTCCTCATTTGCCATGGGCCATAGTTGTGGTGAACAGATTTTTTTTTTTTTCTCCTTTTTTCCGTTGGTTACTTTCCACCATGACTGAGAGGAAGTTACCAAGATTTTAGCTATAATTTGATGTTTAGTAGCTGCTGAATTAAGGTATCCAGTACTTTTAAACTGTTAATAGGACTAGGTAGGTCACTTCATGCAGGACAAGTTCAAATTAAAGTATTGTTTGATATTGTCTATAATTCATAATAGCCACATAAATTTAAACATATAGTTTCTATCCATGTTTTATCCATGACAAAAGACAACTTCAGGTCATTGCCCACCAATGATGCAAAGTGAGTATGAGAGTATATATATCTAGGCTGTTTACAGAAGTTACTTTTAACCCAAACGCCTTTGCTGCTTATGAAATAGTGATTTTGTCCATGATGCTGTTATTTGCAATAAGCTTGACTTCTCATCTATTTTTCTATGGCTTCTCTTTGCAGCTAATGTTCGAGGCCTGGTAGTGAAAGGGAAACTGACACAGGGAAATGCGGAAAAGGCTTTGTCAATGCTCAAAGGTGCTCTGGATTATGCGGATTTTAAAGACGTGGACATGGTGATAGAGGTAGTTTTCTGCTTAAAATTCCTGCTTCACAGATCTGATTATACAATTCTTCACTATAGAAAATGGCACCAAGGCGTTCACATGTTCTATTGAATAGAAGCCATGAGAGATCTTTAAGACTCATATGCGCATGATATGTACTACTTCTTTGTTAGAAACAACTGATGGAAGTCCCCCTTTGCAGGCTGTGATCGAGAACATTTCATTAAAACAAGCAATTTTTAGCGAAATTGAGAAGATATGTCCTCCCCATTGCATACTAGCTACAAATACTTCTTCAATTGATCTTAATATAATTGGAGAAAGAACCAGCTCTCAAGATCGGATAGTGGGTGCTCATTTTTTCAGGTTATTTAACCTGTTCTCTTTTCCTTTACGACATAGATGAATGAAGCATCACTCTTTCTCATCCTTGGTGCAGAATAGCCATGCTTAATGTGGGGTCTGGAATTTGTGGTTGTGTAGTTAGGATTATTTGACCTGATTTTATATCTATTAAAATGGTAACTTAGATTACTGATAGGCGTGTGATTTTCTTTCTTGTCATTCCAATTGACA
Organism: Eucalyptus sideroxylon; assembly: GCA_014182405.2. Lineage (NCBI taxonomy): Eukaryota > Viridiplantae > Streptophyta > Magnoliopsida > Myrtales > Myrtaceae > Eucalyptus > Eucalyptus sideroxylon. Next base: position 13,625,989 of record CM024550.2, on the reverse strand, counting down.
ATGCAACTGTGGCGTTATTTATCTGTTTCACTCTGTGAAAGATGTCACTTTTTCCTCTCATATCTGGTCCGATCAATCTTATCCTGTTGATAGTTTTTTCGGTGATCTGTCTGATGGATCTATTCTGTGCCTATCCACACATGTATGTCTCTTTCAAAACTTTTCCCTGTATTGGCACAATTTGAGCAAGAAAAAATTGCCGAAGGCTGAGTTAGTAATGACCATTGTGTTTATGTATGATCAGGTTCTGTAGCATAGCACGTGTTACTATATCAGACATCTTTTTTTTTTTTTTACCCTTTGAATCAAGAGTCAGCAGTGGTGGGACATAGCTTTCAGTGGCTCTCTATATGTTGCCCCTCATTTGGATATATGATGTCGTTAGATGCCATGGAGCCGTCCATCTTCAACTTGATATTAGATTTGCAAAGTTCTCTTGTCGTTTAATTCTTTGTGGCACATTATGCATTTTAATGAGTGAGATTTAACTTTTCTTACCATTCCAGCTCTTCTGTAATTATACCTGGATCTTCACTTTCCCAGCATAATGTTATGAAGAATGTGGGTTCTTTGTTTGATTGAGATGACCTATATAAATACCATGCTACCTTTCTCTACTATAACATTCCTTCCCCTTATGAACTGGTTTACTAAGCTTACTCTTTTTTCTTTTTGATGGACAACTCTGGAAACAGTCCGGCTCATATAATGTCCCTATTGGAGATTGTACGCACAGAGAGGACTTCTGCACAAGTGATTCTTGATCTTGTAACAGTTGGGAAAATCATAAAGAAGGTTCCAGTTGTGGTGGGCAATTGTGCTGGGTTTGCAGTAAACCGGGCATTCTTCCCATATTCCCAAGGTGCACATCTGTTGGTCAGTCTAGGTGTGGACCCCTTCAGGATTGACAGGGCAATTGTCAACTTCGGCTTCCCTCTTGGTCCTTTCCAGTAATTATCTTCCCCTCTGCATTGCAGCTTGTCATGGATATGTTTTTCGCTTGATCAAATGTGATTTGTTGACGATATTAGCTTTTACAGATAGATTAAGGTTGGGTGTCTAAGAGGCCTGGACACCCAATGTCATAAAATATACTTTCGTTTGGTGCATGCATGGATTTGGAAATATCCAAGAAAATTAAGGTTCCCACAAATTCTTCTTGTTTTGGGGATGCATATGATGATGACTTGATGTAGCTTGGACTGGAGAGGTAGAGTAGGAAAATTCCTTGAGCACTTAGCTTTCTTTTCTTTTCAGTATAATTGCTTAGTTACTGCTTAGGAGTAACAGCTCCATTAATCACTGAATGAGACCAGACAACATGTATCTAAAACTCTTTTTCCAAAGGAATTGGTCCATGGAGAATCGATTGTCTGAGAATGTAAATTATGATGAGCCTAGTTGGCTGCCTAGTTTTCTCATTCTTTGGTTAGCAATAATCTAAGGAAGCTTCTTCCAAAAATTTTGACTGAAGGAGTAGGCGAAATATAGAATCATTTATGAATGTGAGAAACAAGAGGATACAGAGAAGATCGTGCTGCCAAAGTCCTTGTTCTGATGGGAGGACCCATGACTCATTGGGATGCACATGCAAAAAATTAATGTGATAATGTGGTATTGTGACCTTGTTGTTTAGCCTCTTAGCCTCTCAAGTTGTCGCCCGCCAATCTATACGAACCTATGGCTTTTGATTAGTCCATTTATCATTTGAACTTGTGACTAAAGCATCCATTCTCGAAGCCATGAATGAGTCCTGGGTTCTTGATGATGATGATCTCTTTTAACATGCTTGTAATTGCAGGCTTCAGGATGTAGCAGGATATGGTGTGGGCATGGCAGTTGGGAAAGTATTTGCTGATGCTTTTGTGGGCCGGACATATAAGTCTCCTTTGCTTGATCTTTTGATCAGAAGTGGGCGAAATGGTAATGGGGATGATCCTTGTATATCTTTTCTTATCAATGATTGCTTCTTTTTCATCTGTTAAATGTACTTTAAACGAACTCTGGTACTTAGGGAAGAACAACGGAAAAGGATATTATATCTATGAAAAGGGGCGCAAGCCAGTACCTGACCCATCTGTGCAACCTATTATTGAGGAGTCTAGAAGGATTGCCAATATCATGCCCGGTGGAAAGGTACCTTCACTCTTCTGTTGAGTTGTGTATATTCATCGTATGGACCTGCTGATTCTGTTTAACCTGACCCATCTGTGCAACCTTTAAATTTCTTTGGTGTTCACAGCCTCTCTCTGTGTCTGAACAAGAAATTGTGGAGATGCTATTATTTCCTGTGGTGAATGAGGCATGTCGTGTTTTGGATGAAGAAGTGGTAATACGAGCATCAGACCTTGACATTGCCTCAGTCCTTGGGATGAGTTTCCCATCATTCCGGTGAGCTAATCTGCAGTTATTCTTATTCCCTTGCAAATATGCACATTAATTTACAATGTTGTGACACCATTTTGCTCCTCGTTCATACAAATTGTCACTATTAATGCTCTGTTCTATTTGAGTGTGTCGAGTGGTGGACTGTATCAGGTTATGTATTTTTATTGACCATATTGCTCTTTTGCCTGAAGGAGAGACCATGGGCTTCCAATGATTTTGAGTGGCTCTATCAGTCTATTCTTCTACATCATATTGTAATGCAGGGATTTTTCAGTACAGCAATGCATGGAAGAAATAAGCGTACTTTAACCCATCCTTTGTGGCCTAAGGTCGCAGGGTCAAGTCACGGATGCATCCTCTTCTCAGATGCCCCCAGTGCGGGGTTCTTTGTGCACTAGTTCTTTTATAGAACTTGTAATTTATCCTTGATATTCCGGTTTTGTTGTCTTGATGGACTCAAATAGGAGGAGGCTTGATATATTTAGCATGACATTGATTCTTAATTTCTTATTTTATTCCTTTACATATTGACACCCGAATTTTTTCCTCCATCTTGCTAACCTTCTTGTTCCTTCCATTGCAGTGGTGGTCTCGTCTTTTGGGGTGATCTGGTCGGACCAAATCACATATACAAAAGTCTCAAGAAGTGGTCAGAATTATATGGTAACTTCTACCGACCATCAAGGTTTTTGGAAGAAAGAGCCACCAAAGGCATCCCACTGGTAAGCATCCTTTTTTTTTTTTTTTTTTTTTTTTTTCTCTTAGGGCTCAGTGAAACCTCTAATTTAGTAATCACCTTACTGACCTCCCAGAAAATCTGACCTATGTTTACTGACCTGCTGCTCAATCTCATGCTTGCACACTTTGATCTTTTGCTTCTTTGCTGGTGAACATTTTGGGCTGGCGAAGGTGGACAAGACCCCCATGAGATCCAAAACACAGTACAGAGAACCAAAACTGATACAACAGGAATTTAGCTACACAAGTGAGATGTTTTCAGCGTGAATTAAATAAAACATTTAGGATGTTAAGAGACGTTACAAAGCGTTGCTACACGAAGTTAGCATAATCATAAACACTTAGGCCGAGGAAAACCATTCATTCACAACACCGCCACCGCTCCCCCCGGGGGGGCGGGCTCCCTTTTTTTCTTTTTGGGTTTACACGCCAACTGTGACTGATTTAACATACCTTTAGCCCATTTCTTGCCAGTCTCTGCCCGCCTGAACATCTTGCAAATTAAGCTTTCTCATGGAATTTCCTTTTATTATGCAGAGTGCGCCTGTGTCATCCTCTTCACGTTCAAAGTCACGACTCTAGGAGTTTTCCTTTTCATCGGCTGCACCAATCAAAGAATAAATTTTTCTCATTTGCTTCCTTGTAATTCAATATGGAGGCTTGAAAGCAATGAGGAGTTTGCTTGCCGAATATAAGCTATGCCACAAGCATTTTCAAGCTTCCATCTGCTAGTTTATGTAATAAAATGCATCACTTGTAGAGATGGCAACCCGTGACGATGTGGACTTATCTTTTTCAACCGATTGGGCAATGCTAAATGTAAGCCATTTCACGGCATCTACTGCCTGTTAGTAATTGTCAGTGCTGCCATTCGAAAGGGATGTTAGAAAGTGTGTAAGTATCGAGTGTTGAAGGTGAAGGTAAACATCTATCTGTAAGCAGGACGTTTTACTATTTGACTTTAGCGAATCGAAAGCGAAGGATTGATGGAACTATACGAGCATTTAGTAATTTGGAGTTTTTCTGTACTCGTACTTGTCCACTTGTTGGGGGAGAAAATCTCCGCAGTTTGAAATATTCGATTAAGACGTCTGAAAAGCTCGTCTGTTGGTAGTTAATGATGGAGTTGAGTAGCATCGATCTGTTGACCTTTCTTAATGAAAGAATCCATATAACATGGAATGTGTTAAGTCATGACTAGTATTTTAAATACGAATCCCTTGTTCTCTTTTGAATGAAAATGTTTTGCTGTAAAATGACTTAAAAGATATAAATTATCGGTGTTGGAGTAGACATGTAAGTACCAAACCTTTGCTCTCGTGTGCAACCAAATCGGTTCTACATGGAAATTGGATCGGTTTGACCAGAAAATAGGTTGACGAGTTGGTTTCCATTGGAATCGCTCCAGGAATTTGGAATTGGTTATAAATTTTTTTTTTTTTTTTTTTTGGTTGGAAGAGGTAATATATTAACATTAAGGAGGAAAAAACGTACAACCCTTTCCCATAACATCAATACAAAGGATGTCCATCATCGCTTGCGGAGGAAATAAAACCCAGTTGGACTGAAGAAGACCTTTGTCATGGGCTTTTGCGGCCCAATCAGCAAGGGCATTAGCATCTCGTCGCACGTACTGCACAGTGAGATGGGAGAAACAGGGGATTAGGGCTTGACACTCCGCGATCAACGCTCGATGCTCCCATGGTGGCGGGCGATTCCGATTGATGATCTGAACGAGGATTAAGTAGTCGGATTCGATCTGGAGGTGAGTGTCTGTGTTCCCTTTGTTCACGAACTCCCTCAATGTTTGTAAGAGTGCGTTGATCTCTGTTTCTAGCGCTGTTGAGGCATGAACGCTTTGCGTGAATCCGTCTATTATTCGCCCGGTATGATCTCGTGTGATGCTTGCAATCGCCCCTAGTTGAGTGGGACCGCAAAAAGCTCCGTCAATATTTACTTTCATAACTCCTTTTGGCGGTGGTTGCCATGTGGTGCGAGGGTTCTGTGAACGGAGCTCCACGGGTGGCTGCTGCTGGTGAGAATGGGAATACAAGTTAGCTAGATTAAGTGCTGAGTCGATGAGGATATCCGGATGGGTTCGTTGCTGGTGAAAAAGGAGACGATTCCGAGCCTTCCACGGCTGCCATAACAGAGCCGCAACGATCTCAAAATCCGGTAAGTTTCTCTGCTGCTCAATAATATGTGTTAGCCAAATCTCTATTCGATGTGTTGTGTGGCTGGAGGTTGCAATATTAACTTTGGGGTGCTGCCATATGAGATGTGTCGAAGGACATAGGAGAAATAGATGTTCTGATGTTTCTTGGATATTGGATGAGCAGAGTTTGCAATAGGGTTCCTGAATAATCCTTCTTTGGAATAGATTTGCTTTCGTCAGTAGGGCATTGTGGCATAATGCCCATAGGAAATTTCGAATCTTGGGGGCTGTCTTGGTTTTCCAGATTTGTTTCCAAAGCTTTGCAAGGGGGGTATAAGAGGATGATGGCTGAGAAGATAAAACACTATGTGTTGATTGCTTAATATAATGATAGCCACTCTTTACTGTGTAGTTGTCATCTTGAGTTGCTGTCCAGCAGAGTTTGTCCTCTGATGATGTTGTCCATAAATGTATTGCTAGAATTTCCTCAACTATCTGTGGCTGAAAATTCTGATGTAGCAGCTCTGTGTTCCAGGCATTCTGATTAGGGATAATATAATCTGCTACCAGCTTAGGTTCCTCCTTATTAACCGGTCCGCCAAGAATACCCATAGGAAGCCATTTGTCCTCTCTAGCACAGATCGATTTCCCATTTCCAACGGACCATTTGAGCCCATCTAGAATAGAATCTCTTCCCATAAGGATACTTCTCCATCCCCAAGAAGGTCTCATTCCTGTATTCGCTTTCCAAAGCGTTGTAGAGCGAAAATATAAGGCTTTAAAAACAGTAGCCCATAACGATTGAGGAGCATGATAGAGTCGCCAGGCCTGTTTTCCTAGTAACGCTTTATTGAAAGAGATTAAGTCCCTAAAGCCCATCCCTCCCTTCTCCTTTCTTTCTTTAAGATAATCCCAATTTTTCCAGTGAATTCCAGCTCTGTTACTGTTGTTTCTCCACCAGAACCGCGCTATCTTTTTCTCAACAGCTTTGCATATTGAAATAGGAACTTTAAAAGTCATCATAGCATATTGAGGTAAAGCCTGTACAATAGATTTCAAGAGAACCTCTTTGCCACCTTTGGAAATTAGACCCTCTTTCCATCCTTCAAGCTTAGAATTGACTCTAGCCAAGATCCAAGCAAACATATCCCATTTTGAGGACCCCAAATCAGAAGGCAAACCTAGATATTTGCGGTTTTGTCCATCAAAGGTACTCGGAGTTCTCTAGCGAGGTTAGTTTTGAGAGTAGGGGGGCAATACTTGGTAAGGAACAAACCTGATTTATTCCTATTTATAGCTTGACCCATGGCTAGGCAATACTGATTCAGAATACTTGCTAGATTTTGACATTCTCGAATCGTTCCATCAATAAAAAAGATATCATCGTCGGCAAAGAATAAATGGGATAATGTGGGACACCAGCGGTTAAGTTTTATCCCTCTAAGATTACCCATATCAACCCCTTGATGTATAAGGTTGGACAGTAGATTGGCTATTAGAATAAACAGATAAGGTGAGAGAGGATCACCTTGCCGAAGTCCCCTTGAAGGTTGGAAATAGGAAATAAATTCGCCATTAAACTTAACGCAAAGAGAAGTTGTAGTAATGCACTACATCAGCCAATTAATCCAGCAACTCATGAAAACCCATTTGATGAAGATAAGCCTGTAGAAAATCCCACTCCACCCTGTCGTATGCTTTCTGCATGTCCACTTTAAGAATCCCCTGAAATCTTTTCTTTCTTTTACGAATCTTTAATTGATGTATGACTTCCTGAACCAACAGAACTGGTTATAATTGTTTAGAGAACAGATTCTAAGTGAATACGCACTCGGGAATCGGACTAAACTGCCCTATTTTAGAGCCGGTCTTATAAGCTTAAAAGGTCAAAACTCTAATTTTATTTTCCTCTAAATTCTTATATCAGTACTCTTTCATCATTTCGTCCTTTACCCTTCCTCAAAACTTCTCATCAATTTTTCCTCTTTCTCTAAATTCTTATGAATGAATGAAGAATGGATTTTTATAATTTAAGTTTTATTGTTATGTGTTTGAGCTTTGTATTTTTTACGAATTGGAATTTTTATTGTTTATCTTTTATTTCGAATCATATTGTTACTCATAATCTCATGTGATTTAGCTGTAAAGTACCAAACCTTTGCTCTCGTGTGCAACCAAATTGGTTCTACTTGGAAATTGGGTTGGTCTATTTGAAAAATAGGTTGAGGAGCTGGTTTCCATTGGAATCGCTCCAGGAATTTGGAACCGGTTATAATTGGTCAGAGAACAGATTTTGAGTGAATACTCACTCGAGAATTGAACTAAACTGCCCTATTTTAGAATCAGTCTTATAAGGTTAAAAAGTCAAAACTCTATTTTTATTTTTCTCTAAATTCTTACATCAGTACTCTTTCATCCTTTCGTCATTTACCCTTCCTCAAAACTCATCATCAATTTTTCCTCTTTCTCTAAATTTTTATGAATGAATGAAGAATGGAGTTTTATAATTTAAGTTTTATTGTTATGTGTTTAAGCTTTATATTTTTTACAAATTCAAATTTTTATTGTTTATCTTTTACTTCGAATCCTATTGTTACTCATAATCTCATGTGATTAAGCTGTAAAGTACCAAACCTTTGCTCTCGTGTGCAACCAAATCGATTCAACTTGGAAATTGGATTGGTTTGTCCGAAAAATAGGTTGAGGAGCTGGTTTCCATTGGAATCGCTCCAGGAATTTGGAACCGGTTATAATTGGTCGAGAGAACAGATTCTGAGTGAATACTCACTCAGGAATCAGACTAAACCGCCCTATTTTAGAACCGGTCTTATAAGCTTAAAAAGTCAAAACTCTAATTTTATTTTCCTCTGAATTCTTATATAAGTACTCTTTCATCCTTCGTCATTTACCCCTCCTCAAAACTCCTTATCAATTTTTCCTCTTCCTCTATTTTTTTATGAATGAATGAAGAATGGAGTTTTATAATTTAAGTTTTATTGTTATGTGTTTGAACTTTATATTTTTTACGAATTGAAATTTTTATTGTTATCTTTTACTTCGAATCATATTGTTACTTATAATCTCATATGATTTAGCTGTAAAGACAAAAACAAAAAAATAATAATAAAACTAGTTCTCGGGTAAACCCAACAAGGTAGGTTTCATAATCGATTTCAAAGTCCAAAAACTAAAAACTGACTATAACATAATAGATTCTAGGTTTTAGTTTTGGAACTTGCCTATATTAGAACCGATCACTCCCACTCCACGGGAATTGCTACCGTGGCCTAAACCGAACCCCTCAAAATCTCAAACCGTTGCATTGAAGACAATTGTGACTTTTCAAAAACTTTCTGAAATTGAGTATGTACCAAATATCAGCAACCGTACGGACAATAAATGATGGTAGCTTCAGCAATCAGTGGCTCTACTGTTACCTCCCGGAAATTGTGGCGGTCCAAATTGTTGGGATATAATACGCGGAAACGACAAGATCTTGCAATTTACGTCAACGCAAAATCTCTAGAGAAATAAATGAGAAAAAAATAAGGACACCAGAAATTTACGTGGTTTGGTCTAAGTATCGGTACCTACATTCACGAGGAGAGCCAGCAACAAATAATCAACTAAAATCAGAGAATCAGAGTTTACAATTGTTCAATCGCTCGAGTGTTTCTTACACCTAGATTTAACTCAAAACCCTAAGTGTTTATAAATAACAACTCACTTAGGTATAAACTCACGGCACAAAATTACCGTGCATTCAAGCTCGAATGAAAACGCTCTACGTACGTCAAACAAGAATAGCGGCTTCACGTACGTATCCTCTTCGTAGGGCTTCTGCAAGCGGTGTGGACGTGCGGCTCCTTTCTTCGTAGGTATTCAGCGTGCAACTTTCGGAAGAGAAGAGAGACCTCCAAAAATTCTGTTACTTATTTTATATGTGTGTGTGGGTGCCCTAGGTCAAACTTTTGACCTTGGGCCCCACCTTTATTTCCATTCACGTGCAGAGTTCAAATCCAAAAGGAATTCGGCAACGCGAGGAAGGAACAAGAGACCTGGGCCCACTTTAGTTTTATACGCGTGCACCTTCATGCTCCTTATTCGTGCCAAAATTTGATTTCGTTTTTTCTAGCGAAAACTTGAGACATAATTTAACAATTCTCCACCTTGGCTCGATGTTTGAAACCAAGTTATAGTGCTCATCATCTATGCTGTTCTTTTAACGCCTGACGGACGCTTACTCTCCACAGATGCCAATAGAGCTCAAGCAGAGCTTGAGCTTCACCAAACAAACAAATTTAGTCATCATGTATGCCGGGTTATTTGCTGTAGCAATCTTTTTAACAATAACATTACCCTTAGTTAAGACATCTCGGATGAAGTGGTACCTGATGTTGATATGCTTTGTTCACTCGTGATAAACTGGATTATATGCCAAATATATTGTAACTTAGTTATCACAGTGTATATCCAAACTTTTTTGTTCTAACTCAAAGTCTGAGAGCAAACTTTGTAACTATATCGTCTCCTTCGCTACAAAGGTTAGTGTCATGTACTTTGTCTCAGTCGAAGACAAGGCAATGTAATCCTGTAAGGATACTTTCCAACTAATTACACCACCCACTAGCGTAAACACGTACCCTACTAAAGATCTACAATCATCCAAGTCACCGGCGTGATCTGAATCCAAAAAACCAGTGGTCTCATTGTCATTACTGTCCTTTCGATACACTATACCCACGTCTGTTGTCCCCTTCAAACATCTGAGAATCCACTTCACAGCTTCCCAATGAGTTTTATCAAGACACTTCATATAGCGACTAACCACGCTCACAACTTGTGAAATATCAGGCCTAGTGCACATCATAATATACATAATACTACCCACGACACTAGAATAAGGAACACGAGACATATGCTCCTCCTCCTCCTCAGTCTGCGATGATAATTTTTCTGAAAGTTTAAAGTGCTTCGCTAAAGGTGTACTTACAGATTTTGCCGACTGCATATTAAAACGTGTTACAATCTTCTCAATATATTTCTTTTAAGATAGACGTAAAACTTCTGCAGCCCTGTTACGCAAAATCTCCATACCCAAAATTTTCTTTGCAGCACCTAAATCTTTCATCTCAAATTCAACATTTAATTGTCACTTCAGCATATCAATATCAGACATATTCTTAGCTGCTATTAGCATATCATCAACATATAAGAGTAGATAAATCAAAGAACCATCCTCCAATCTTCTAAAGTAAACACAGCTATGCATTTGACTTTTTGTGTAATCTTGATTAGCCATGAAGGCATCAAAATGTTTATACCACCGTCTAGAAGATTGTTTTAGCCTATACAAAGATTTCTTTAACAAGCAAATATGATCTTTCTTATTCGGAATTGCAAATCCCTCTGGTTGCCTCATGTAAATTTGCTCCTCCAACTCACCGTAAACAAACGTAGTTTTCACATCTAGCTACTCCAATTCGAGATCCTGCGAAGTAACTAAGGTAAGTAAAACACAAATAGAAGTATATTTTACCACATGAGAGAACACCTCATTGTAATCAATGCCCTCACGCTGTGTATATCCCTTCGCCATTAGTCTCGCCTTATACCTCGCTGCCTCGACACCGGGAATGTCCTCTTTCCGTCTAAAGACTTATTTACTTCCAACAATCTTTTGACTCTTGCATACTTTGACCAGCTCCCATGTCTGATTTTGATGGAGTAATTCTATCTTTTCACTCATAGCCCTTAGCCACTGCGACGACTCCGGACTAGCCATCGCTTTAGAGTAAGACAAAGGCTCATCTCCACCTCATCACTTACAGTCAATACATAAGCAATATCCGTATAACCATAACGTACCGGTGATTTAATTTGCCTTCTTTGTCTATTTGCGGTTATAGCTTGCTGCGATTTTGCTGGTTGTTCACTATCACCGACTTTAGGAACTGCGGCTTCATTTGCAGTCTCAACTTCTGTTACTTTCGAGGTCTCCGAAGTCTCCACCTGAAGCTCCACCTCACTAATGACACCATGATCTGTCTTATTTGCTGGTTGTGTCTCAGAACTTCTCTGTTGAAGCATTGCAGTCTCATCAAAGATCACATCTTTGCTTATCAGAAAATCGAGTGATCTGGGATCGGTGCACCACAGCCGATAGCCTTTCACCCCATGTGCATAACCTAGAAATATGCACTTCTTCGCCATCGGCTCAAGCTTACCATCACTCGCATGAGTATACGCAAGACATTCGAATATACGTAATCCGGAATAATCAACAGGTTTCCCCGACCATACTTCCTCAGGAGTCTTCCACTCGATAGCAAACAATGGAGATCGATTTACCAGGTAACATGACAAATTCACTGTTTCGGCCCAAAATTCCTTGCCAAGTCTTGCATGTGAAAGTATGCATCGAGCTCACTCAAGCAAAGTTTTGTTCTTCCGTTTTACCACGCCATTCTGATGTGGTGTCCCAGGTATTGTACATTGTCTTACAATACCTTCTTTCTCGAAGAACTCGGTAAAATCTTTACCACAGAACTTCATGCCATTATCGATTCTCAGGCACTTCATTTCCTTATCTGACTACTTCTCAATCAATGTCTTAAATGTCTTGAACCGATCAAACACATCATATTTGTGCTTCAGAATGTAAACACATACCTTTCTCGAATAATCGTCGATAAATGTCAGCATATATCAGGCATCTTCTTTAAAAGGAACCAAAGACGGGCCCCAGACGTCTGAATGAATATTTTCAACTGGTCGTTTGATCGAATGAATAGCTGTAGTAAACTTAACTCGGTGCTGCTTCCCATAGATGCAGTGCTTGCATAACTCCAGCTTCCATATCTTCTGACCCTTCAACAACCCCCTTTCACTCAGTATCGTCATACCTGCATCACTCATGTGCCCTAAACGCATATGCCATAACTGAGTCAAGTTAGAGTCTGACTTATCTAATAAAACTGTAGCGGTTCCAGTCACGATCTCTTCTAGTAGATGATAGAGAGTATTCACTTTCTTCCCCTTCATCACTGTCATGGCACCTCGAGAGATCTTCAGTACTCCACCTTCAGCGGTGTACCTACACCCAATGTTATCGAGTGTCCCTAGAGAAATAAGGTTGTTCTTGAGCTCTAGTACATGCCTCACATCTATCAATGTGCGCACCACCCCATTGTGCATCCGAATCCGAATTGTCCTTACCCCCACAGTCTTACAGATTGTATTATTCCCCAAAAGAACTCTACCATCATCTGCAACTTTGTAAGTAGTAAACCAATTCTTATAAGGCGTCATGTAATAAGAACACCCCGAATCTAATACCCATTCGTCTCTTGATGAAGTAGTAGTCACACATAAAACTGCTTCCGCATCCCTATTGCTCCCCTCAGCAACGTTTGTCACACTGTTGTAGCATTATGCTTATCAACTTTATTCCTCCGCTTTGGACAACTCCTGATGTGCCCCTTACACTCAAAGCATTTTACGCGTCCCTTAGACATTCTATTTCGTGATTTTGATCTGCTTTTACCTCTGCTGCTACTAGGCTCTCGATATTATTCTCTACCTCGAATCGTCAGTGCTTGCACTGCTCCTTTCGCCAGACTGTCATCTCGCAACTTTCTCTGCTACTCCTTAAAGAATAAGACGGATTTTACCTCCTCTGAGGTAATAGTAGTATGCCCCTGCAATAGTGAATCAATAAAGTGCTCCCATAACTTTGGTAAAGAGGCTAACAATATCATGCCCTGCTCTTCATCATCAAGTATCTTACCGACGTTCTTTAGATCTAACATGAGTTTATTAAATTCATTTAGGTGGGTTCTGATAGACGTACCTTCCGTATATCTAAATTGAAATATCTTCTTCAACATGTATAAGCGATTATTCAAACCTTTCTTCACATAGAGTGTTTGAAGTTTTGCCCATAACGCTGCAGCATCTTTCTCCTCAGCAACCTCTATTAAGACCTCATCCGTTAAATTTAACATGATTATACTCTTTGCCTTTTCAATCAGCTCTACCCTCTCAGAGACTTTCATGATAATCGGCAACTTATCTTCACCATCCAGTGCCTTGATCAAACCTTGTGTTGTTAAAAAAGCTCACATCTTTATGCTCCATAACACAAAGTTGTTGCTCCCATCAAACTTCTCAATCTCAGATTTCCTCTCAAACATAATTGCAATACAAAATTTCCATATAATAATCAGACAAGCAAAAGCCCCAAATTACAATCAAGAAATCCAACCCCAAGCTTTGATACCAATTGTTGGGATATAATACGTGAAAACGACAGGATCTTGCAATTTACGTCAATGCGAAAGCGCCAGAGAAATAAACGAGAAAAAAATAAGGACATTAGAAATTTACGTGGTTCGGTCTGAGTATCGGTACCTACATCCACGGGGAGAGCCAGCAGCAAATAATCCACTAAAATCGGAGAATCATAGTTTACAATCACTCAATCGCTCAAGTGTTTCCCATACTTAAATTTAACCCAAAACCCTAAGTGTTTATAAATAACAACTTGCTTTGGTATAAATTCACGGCACAAAATTACTGCGCATTCAAGCTTGAACGAAAAACGCTCTACGTACGTCAAACAAGAATACCGTCTTCATGTACGTATTCTCTTCGTAGGGCTTTTGCAAGCAGCACGAACGTGCGGCTCCTTTCTTCCTAGGTATTCGGCGTGCGACTTTTGGAAGAGAAGAGAGACCTGCAAAATTTGTGTTACTTATTTTATACGCGTGTGTGGGTGCCCTAGGTCAAACTTTTGACCTTGGGCCCACCTTTATTTTCGTTCACGTGCAGAGTTCAAATCCAAAAGGAATTTGGCAGCGCAAGGAAGGAACAGGAGACCTGGGCCTACTTTAGTTTCATACGCGTGCACCTTCACGCTCCTTATTCATGCCAAAATTTGATTTTCTTTTTTCCAGCGAAAACTCGAGACATAATTTAACACAAGTGATGACAATAAATGGAGAAACAATTGATGCTCCATCAAAAGAAAATTCACTTTTCAGAATTTAAGCCTTGAGTTTTAAGCTTTTCTTCTTGCAAGACATCAGAGCCTTACAATCATAAGGTTCCGTGAGAGAGAGAGAGAGAGAGAGAGTAAAGAGAGAGTAAAGCTACAAATCTAGTATGTGTGAAATTTTAGCTAAAAAAACCCAAAAAAATGGATACATAGTATCTTCATTCCATTCTTCTCTTTGAGATACAAAAGTGTAGGAAAATTATCAAATTACCCTATCTCAATTAAATAATCGAGTATATCTTTACATTGGAGGGTACAAGTCACGTCGCCTCAGCACGTACAACAATGTTATATCCTATGCATCTTCACGCGCATTCTCAATCCTAATCTTACAAATCAAATCAAAACTCAACACTAAAATCGAGTGAAGTGAATAATTTGGCCACGGTAAACCATCGTGGAATCATGTTGGCACTGCAACAAGAGTCTCCAGTGAACTTTTCCATTGCTTGTGTTCCATCTGCTTTGCTACGACTTTCATCTGTGCACTATGTTTAATTGCGTATCTATGCCATAGCAATCCGTGCTCACTCATTAAAAAAACTCTTTTGCTTAAAACTCGCTTCATATCTGTTCAACCTTTGGTTGGATAGACCCATTCTCAAGAGCACGTGACATATTGGAATTGTTTGTACGAGAAGTGCTAACTGCTGTGGAAACCACCTCAGTCGATGAAGGCGGTGGAACACTAGTTCTGGCGATGCTATTTCTTTCCGACCATGGTTGATGTCCTGTGTTAATTTTTCCATTTGCACCTTCATTACAGATGGGGTCCTTTTTAAGTCCCAATTCAATTCTTGCTAATGAGGAATACTTGGTCTCTGTCACGAAAATAATCACTATGAGAATCTAGTAATGAGAAGGGTACTCTATCAAACTGCCAAACAGGTAGCTTTATAGACACTAGCATATGGCAGAACATCCAGAATCAAATTATCAGTTATTTAACTAGGTATTAGCAAGGACAAAAAACCAGAAGGATGTGCAATTCCATCATTTCGAAAGAAACGTGAATTGCTCCAACGTAATTTCCTCAATATCACACAAGCATGCAATAGAACTATGGCATCGTATGATATATTTACAAATCCAATCTCCAATACTCCAAACCATTTATCTATTGAGAAGTGGAGTGATATAGGTTTAATTGGTTTAAATATGAAGAAATGCCTTATTTCTAACTTCTAAGAAATATTACAGTGTGTTATTCAAAAATTATGTGGCAGTCATATTTTGAAATGTTTGACTATGCTACTTCATATTGAAACAATCAATGACACCATATTGCGCACATTGCAGAGAGTATGACCTCCACTTTCAAGGTTTTCACTTGGTCGAACAACTTTTATAAATTTTTGAGGTTGGCATTGTGCTTTTTTCTCTTCACACCTCCTTTCCAAGCCTAGGATTAGGACAATTGCCCGGAACGCTCGTAGTAGGCTTCCCCATTGACCTACCTAACCGGTGACTTTGACTATTCTTGGTATTTTTTTTTTTTTTAAATTTCCGCCCGCGACAAGCATTATTATTGTTGTTGAAATGGGGCCCCTCCGACCCATTTAACCACGTGATAAATAAAATACAATTTTCCGACCAAAAAAAAACCACCTGATCCACGAAAGCACGAGGGATCTTAGTACGGCCCGTCCGATAATGACAAGGACACAGCACCCGTCCTGACAAAGTGAATTTGATTGGATACCCTGCGGCCGATCCCATTGTATTATCGTGAGACCCTATTAATTGAAAAAAATAAAAATAAAAGTAAGTGTTCTATGGTATTTAGTCATCGATTATAACGTTTTATTTAATTAATTTAGGAATCAGGAGAACTCCATAATCAGCTCTAGGAGTTATCTTTAGGATTCTACTAATGGAATTACTAGACACCATGTAAATCCATAATATACCAAGAAGATTTTCATTGCATATCAACGAATATCAAATTTTTTTCATTTATTAGGTGGATATTTTTGATAATTACAAAACCTCAGATACTCTCGACTGACATATCTTTCATGCTTCAGTTATAATATAATTTTGTCTAGAAAATAAAGCTAACTTGATCGAGTGATTCCATTAGTGTCTAGTCACATTAAAAGTCATAGTTCATACATAATGATAAAGTAATTTGATATGTGTAACGGCATCTAAGATAAAGCCCAAATCATGACCTATATTCTTCACAAATATTTCGACTCATTTTATGAATTTATTTTTTGGTCGAATGTGGCATGAGAAACTTAATCAGACAAAAGATTTCAAGATAGAATTTCGTACAAAGTATTAATATTATAACAATTTTCTTTGTATATGACACACAAAGATCTAATGTTCAATGATTTAATTTCAAACGAAAAATGTTATAAAAATCGATTATGTCTATTTTAGAATTTGTTGGCTATAAAATCAGAAAATAAATATTGAAAAATTAAAAAACCGACTTTCACATGTTGTTAATAAATATAGGAAATGGAGATTATACAAATTCTCGATAAAATAAATAGAAATAGATAACCGAATATAATTAATTTCTAGCCATATAAGGAACCATAATCATGATCCATACTTTTTAACAAAGTAACCATTATAATCTCATTCACCATTGATCACTTCTTATTCGACAAATTGAGTAAATCCTTCCTTATGTGTTGCGAAAAAAATATAACTTTACCGAGTGATTTGTCCAACTCAATCGAATCTACTAAATCAACATCAACAACAAACGTAAATAAAGTTCAATCTGATTAAAAAAAACCGTGGAATTTATGTTGTCATCACTTTCGACACTTTAGTCTTTATTAATTACCCAATAAAAAGCTGACTCACTAACTCCAGTGGGCATCCATTCGTCCATTGCACCCTCGATCGACTTGCTTCCCCACTCAGCCAGCCACGCCATCTCTGTCTGTCCTTCGGCGCGTATAAAAGCGGCCTCGCTCCGCCTTCCGTGACTCGCTCGAACTCCTCCACCTCGGCGAGTCTCTCCGGCGCTCCGTCGTTTGCTCTAGCGGGATCCGAACTCGTCTCGGCTCGGCGCGTCCTGCGTCCCTGTCTCCGGAGGACTTGCCGATAAATGGCGAGGATCGGCGTCGCCATGGACGTCGGCAGCGACGGCGTCGGGTCGTCACCATGTCCAATCCTCCCACCAACGTTTTGACCATCCCAAGTAAAGCTCCGGCGGGGCCCTTTCTTTCCTCCTCTTCTCTTCTCTTTTTTGCTGTCGGCGTTCGGTCGGTAGTGGAGCGAGCGCACGTGGTGCTGATGTTGCTCATTGGTGGTGGTTGGTGCAGTCCTGTCCGGATTGAAGGAGAAGTACGATGAGGCTATGCGCAGGAATGATGTGAAGGCTATTGTCTTGACCGGTAACTTTCGGGACGATTCTGCTGTCCAATCTCTGTTTCGTTGCTGCTTTTTCTCGTTGTCCAATTCTTCGTTGTTCCTGACCGGTCAGAAGGCAATAACTTCGCCAATTCGCGCGGGTTCTATTCGATGCGTTTTGTAATTTTTGCTTACGCGCGAGTATCATGCGTGTCGTTTCGTTTGTTTTGAAGGCAACGGCGGGAGGTTTTGTGGTGGTTTTGATATCAATGTCTTTGAGAAGATTCATAAGACTGGTATGGTTTTGATGGGAATCGTCTCTTGAATTACTCGTTCGCTGATTTCCCGGCGATACTGAACTCGAACGTGATCGATTTGCCTGGCAGGTGATATTTCGATTCTTCCTGACGTGTCCGTCGAGCTCGTGGTCAACACAATGGAAGGTCCTTCGCCGGGCTTAAAAACTGTTACCTTTACACAATTTGATGCCATTTGAGAGGATGAATAAAGATTGATTTTTGTTTCTATTGGTAGATGCCAAGAAGCCTATCGTCGCTGCTGTCGAAGGATTTGCTCTCGGAGGTGGCTTAGAATTGGCGCTGGTCTGTCGTCTGTGTTCTGGGTCGAGTAGAAGCAGTTTCGAATGTTGTTCTCTTTTGTTTGTTTCCCATGTTTATAATCAACAATGCCCCTTCGGTGTTTATCCAGGGATGTCATGCGCGTATAGCGGCGCCAAGAACACAACTCAGCTTACCAGAGCTATTACTTGGAGTAATTCCAGGATTGGGAGGTACTTTTAGGCAATGCCCGGGCATTATGGTGTGTTTGGTTCAGTATTTTGAAAGCTCGTTAGGAAAATGCAAAGCAGTTTAGCTAAAAGATTTTAGGCAAATGCAAAAGTCGTTTGGTAAACTATGCTTTAAGAAGTAATTTAGAGAAAAATGCCGTTCGGTAGAAAACATACGTAAAAAGTTATTTGGATAACTAATATTAGTTTTTTTTAATTTTATTTGTTTAAAATTAAAAATAATAATATATGTAACTTTTTAAATATAATTTTTGACAATAATACTAAAAAAATCAATTACATATATATTTTTAAAAAAGACTTAAACCATTCATTGGAATTGTTAATTTTTATTTGCTTACAATCGAAATAAAAAATGATGTATGCAACTTTTTAAATATATATTTGAAAATGATGCTAAAAAATCAAATATATATATATATAATCTTTTCAAAAAAGACCAAACCCTTCGTCGGAAATTTTTTAATTTTTATTTATTTAAAATTGGAAAAAAATAATGTATATAAATTTTTAAATATAAATTTTGACAATAATGCTAAAAAATCAAATATATAAATTATTTTTCTAAAAATACCAAAATATATTTAATTTCTTTAGCATTTATATATAATTCATTTTTTTAGCATTATTTTGGCATTTAAAAACGTAATAACGATGGCAAAATTAGAAATTTGAAAAATGAGTGGGAATAGTTTTGGAATATAAAAAAAAAAAAAACTTTCAGTATTAGTCCCTATTAACATTGGGCCTTTAGCTTTTCCAATGTTGATTTTCATTTGAAAGTTATTTCAAAATTATTGTCAAACAGTTTAGCATTTTCCCGAAGAACTTTGGAGGCTGAAGCCCTTGGGAATACTAAACCAAACGCACGCCTAGCCTGAATGTCTTACAACAATTTGTCCTGCTAATGATCCAAACTAACAATAAGCTTATTCAATTCTTAAGGAACACAACGTCTTCCGAGGCTTTTAGGACTGGCCGAGGCTATTGAAATGATGCGGGTGAGATTACAGTTTGATCTAGGATTCTCTCTCTCTCTGCTCGCTTGCACGTGCAATTTTTTTTTTTTTTTTTGGTTTTGCTTCCTTCTTCTTCTTCTTCTTCTTTTTTTTTTTGGGGGCGTGGGGGCGCTATTTTCTTGATTTGGTGGGGTTGTGTATTGATGCCATACCTAGGATAAGCAGTACACGGTTCGTGTTTGCATAAACTAGTTGCGAATTGAACCCACAAAGGTTGGATGACGCTGCAGATAGTGACCACAATGTTCCCTGTTCTGAAATATGGCTTAAGTGTGATTTTCACTTTTCTTCTTTTGAGGACCGAGGAGTAATATTAAGATATATACTGATTTAATGGTACTAGATTATCTTACTACTGTCTTCTAATGAAGATTTGATATAAGAAGAGAAAAAATAGATGCGACAAGAATTATAAAATGAGAGGAATCTCTAGAATGAAGTATCGGAGGACAAGATCCGATCAAATTGCTCCTAATCAGGTGTAGCTAATTCTAGGCCATTGCTCAGCGTTGTGACTTCTATTCCGAGAAAAGAGCAAGCATCTCACCAAAAAGTCTTGTCTGCAGTTATTTATTTACGAACATGCTAATTAATTGTTGCATCTAATAATATGCAGTCATCCAAACCAATTATGTCAGAAGAGGGGAAGGAACTAGGTCTCATAGATGCCATCGTTCCTTCAGGAGAATTGCTGAAAGTATCTCGTCTCTGGGCTCTGGACATTGCAAATAGGCGTAAACCATGGGTTCGTTCACTTCATCGCACAGATAAGCTCCCTTCCCTGTCTGAAGCACGCAATATACTGAAAATTGCACGAGAACAAGCGAAGAAGACTGCTCTACACTTGCCTCAGCATCAGGCATGCCTTGATGTGATCGAACATGGCATCGTTCACGGTGGATATAGTGGGGTTCTAAAGGTACATTTTAGAGTATGGCTAATCTGTCATAGATAACTAGTCTGTCTCCCTTGAAAGAACTCAATTTGCTATTTACAATGGTGCATAACATTATGCACCTAAGCTTTAAATTTGCCCACATTACTAGCATGTGCACTCTCGGGACTTTTTAGACAAGCTCAGTTTCATTTGTGAATTTGCTGACGAAGAAAATTGTCATGGCAGGAGGCTAAAGTATCTAAGGAGTTGCTCTTATCAGAAACTTCAAAGGGTCTTGTTCATGTATTTTTTGCCCAGCGTACGACATCAAAGGTGCGTCTTAAGTAGATATGTACCTACTACTTCAAAATAACGAGGTAAATTATTAAGATGTGAGGGATCTTCTCTATCCTTTCTTTGTTGTATTTGACAGAGAAAAAAGTGGGCTGCTAGATGCGTGGTTCTTAGTTTTGAGTTTGAGCAGTTGTAGGAGAGAATTACTGTTTGAAATTTGAGTCTTCTTTTCTGGGAAAAGGACTTTGTAGTTAACTGTGCAAGCAGGAAGAAGTTATGCTTACAGAAAAGGATAAGGACATGCTAATTCTTCTAAACAAATAACTTGCAGGTGCCTAATGTCACTGACGTTGGGTTAAAACCAAGGAAGGTGAAAAAGGTTGCTGTGATAGGTGGAGGTCTAATGGGTTCTGGCATTGCTACCGCTCTTATTGTGAACAACATATACGTTGTTCTTAAGGAAATCAACTCTGAGTATCTTCTAAAGGGGGTCAAATTGGTTGAGGGTAAGTGGTCCATTTCATGAAGTCCAAAAGCCTGGGAGCAGCATTCCCTGTTTAGCTACACCATTTCCTCATTTGTCATGGGCCATAGTTGTGGTGAACAGATTTTTATTTATTTATTTATTTATTTTTTCCGTTGGTTACTTTCCACCATGACTGAGAGGAAGTTACCAAGATTCTAGCTATAATTTGATGTTTAGTAGCTGCTGAATTAAGGTATCCAGTACTTTTAAACTGTTAATAGGACTAGGTAGGTCACTCCATGCAGGACAAGTTCAAATTAAAATATTGTTTGATATTGTCTATAATTCATAATAGCCACATAAATTTAAACATATAGTTTCTATCCTTTTTTTATCCATGACAAAAGACAACTTCAGGTCATTGCCCACCAATGATGCAAAGTGAGTATGAGAGTATATATATCTAGGCTGTTTACAGAAGTTAATTTTAACCCAAATGCCTTTGCTGATTATGAAATGGTGATTTTGTCCGTGATGCTGTTATTTGCAATAAGCTTGACTTCTCATCTATTTTTCTATGGCTTCTCATTGCAGCTAATGTTCGAGGCCTGGTAGTGAAAGGAAAACTGACACAGGGTAATGCGGAAAAGGCTTTGTCAATGCTCAATGGTGTTCTGGATTATGCAGATTTTAAAGACGTGGACATGGTGATAGAGGTAGATTGCAAGTTTTCTGCCTAAAATTTCTGCTTTGCAGATCTGATTATACAATTCTTTCACTATAGAAAATGGCACCAAGGAGTTCACATGTTCTATTGAATAGAAGCCATGAGAGATCTTTAAGACTCATATGCGCATGATATGTACTATTTCTTTGTTAGAAACAACTGACGGGAGTCCCCCTTTTCAGGCTGTGATCGAGAACATTTCATTAAAACAAGCAATTTTTAGCGAAATTGAGAAGATATGTCCTCCCCATTGCATACTAGCTACAAATACTTCTTCAATTGATCTTAATATAATTGGAGAAAGAACCAGCTCTCATGATTGGATAGTGGGTGCTCATTTTTTCAGGTTATTTAACCTATTCTCTTTTCCTTTACGACATAGATGAATGAAGCATCACTCTTTCTCATCCTTGGTGCAGAATAGCCATGCTTAATGTGGGGTCTGGAATTTGTGGTTCTGTAGTTAGGATTATTTGACCTGATTTTATATCTATTAAAATGGTAACATAGATTACTGATAGGCATGTGATTTTCTTTCTTGTCATTCCAATTGACAATGCAACTGCAGCATTATTTATCTGTTCCACTCTGTGAAAGGTGTCACTTTTTCCTCTCATATCTGGTCCGATCAATCTTATCCTGTTGATAGTTTTCTCGGTGATCTGTCTGATGGATCTATTCTGTGTCTGTCCACACATGTATGTCTCTTTCAAAAATTTTCCCTGTTTTGGCACAATTTGATCAAGAAAAATGCCGAAGGCTGAGTTAGTAATGACCATCGTGTTTATGTATGATCAAGTTCTGTAGCATAGAATGTATTACTATATCAGACATCTTTTTTTTACCCTTTGAATCAAGAGTCAGCAGTGGTGGGACATAGCTTTCAGTGGCTCTCTATATGTTGCCCCTCATTTGGATATACGATGTCTTTAGATGCCATGGAGCCATCCGTCTTCAACTTGATATTAGATTTGCAAAGTTTTCTTGCCGTTTGATTCTTTGTGGCACGTTATGCATTTTAATGAGTGAGATTTAACTTTTCTTACCCTTCCAGCTCTTCTATGTTCTGCCTGGATCTTTCACCTTTTCAGCATATTGTTATGAAGAATGTGGGTTCTTTGTTTGATTGAGATGACCTATATAGATACCATGACCTTTCACTAGTATCACATTCTTTTTCCCTGTGAACTGGTTTACTAAGCTTACTCTTTTCTCTTGTTGATGGACAACTCTGGAAACAGTCCGGCTCATATAATGTCCCTATTGGAGATTGTACGCACAGAGAGGACTTCTGCACAAGTGATTCTTGATCTTGTAACAGTTGGGAAAATCATAAAGAAGGTTCCAGTTGTGGTGGGCAATTGTGCTGGGTTTGCAGTAAACCGGGCATTCTTCCCATATTCCCAAGGTGCACATCTGTTGGTCAGTCTAGGTGTGGACCCCTTCAGGATTGACAGGGCAATTGTCAACTTTGGCTTCCCTCTTGGTCCTTTCCAGTAATTATCTTCCCCTCTGCATTGCAGCTTGTCATGGATATGTTTTTCGCTTGATCAAATGTGATTTGTTGACGATATTAGCTTTTACAGATAGATTAAGGTTGGGTGTTCTAAGAGGCCTGGACACCCAAAGTCATAAAATATACATACGTTTGGTGCATGCATGGATTTGGAAATATCCAAGAAAATTAAGGTTCCCACAAATTCTTCTTGTTTTGGGGATGCATATGATGATGACTTGATGTAGCTTGGACTGGAGAGGTAGAGTAGGAAAATTCCTTGAGCACTTAGCTTTCTTTTCTTTTCAGTATAATTGCTTAGTTACTGCTTAGGAGTAACAGCTCCATTAATCACTGAATGAGACCAGACGACATGTATCTAAAACTCTTTTTCGAAAGGAATTGGTCCATGGAGAATCGATTGTCTGAGAATGTAAATTATGATGAGCCTAGTTGGCTGCCTAGTTTTCTCATTCTTTGGTTAGCGATAATCTAAGGAAGATTCTTCCAAAAGTTTGACTGAAGGAGTACGCAAAATATAGAATCATTTATGAATGTGAGAAACAAGAGGATACAGAGAAGATCATGCTGCCAAAGTCCTTGTTCTGATGGGAGGACCTATGACTCATTGGGATGCACATGCAAAAAATAAATGCAATAACGTGGTCTTGTGACCTTGTTGTTTAGCCTCTTAGCCTCTCAAGTTGTCACCCGCCAATCTATATGAACCTATGGCTTTTGATTAGTCCATTTATCATTTGAACTTGTGACTAAAGCATCCATTCTCGAAGCCATGACTGAGTCCTGGGTTCTTGATGATGATGATCTCTTTTAACATGCTTGTAATTGCAGGCTTCAGGATGTAGCAGGATATGGTGTGGGCATGGCAGTTGGGAAAGTATTTGCTGATGCTTTTGCAGGCCGGACATATAGGTCTCCTTTGCTTGAACTTTTGATCAGAAGTGGGCGAAATGGTAATGAGGATGATCCTTATATATCTTTTCTTATCAATGATTGCTTCTTTTTCATCTGTTAAATTTACTTTAAACGAACTCTGGTACTTAGGGAAGAACAATGGAAAGGGATATTATATCTATGAAAAGGGGTGCAAACCAGTACCTGACCCATCTGTGCAACCTATTATTGAGGAGTCTAGAAGGATTGCCAATATCATGCCAGGTGGAAAGGTACCTTCATTCTTCTGTTGAGTTGTGTATATTCATCGTATGGACCTGCTGATTCTGTTTAACTTAGCTCAGATCTCTGCAAAATTGACAAGATCTTATGATTCCATTAAATTTCTTTGGAATTCACAGCCTCTCTCTGTGTCTGAACAAGAAATTGTGGAGATGCTATTATTTCCTGTGGTGAATGAGGCATGTCGTGTTTTGGATGAAGAAGTGGTAATACGAGCATCAGACCTTGACATTGCCTCAGTCCTTGGGATGAGTTTCCCATCATTCCGGTGAGCTAATCTGCAGTTATTCTTATTCCCTTCCAAATATGCACATTAATTTACAATGTTGTGACACCATTTGGCTCCTCGTTCATACAAATTGTCACTATTAATGCTCTGCTCTATTTGAGTGTGTCAAGTGGTGGACTGTATTAGGTTATGCATTTTTATTGACCATATTGCTCTTTTGCCTGAAGGAGAGACCATGGGCTTCCAGTGATTTTGAGTGGCTCTGTCAGTCTATTCTTCTACATCATATTGTAATGCAGGGATTTTTCAGTACAGCAATACATGGAAGAATAAGCGTACTTTAACGCGTCCCTTTGTGGCCTAAGGTCGCAGGGTCAAGTCACGGATGCAGCCTCTTCTCAGATGCCCCCAGTGCAAGGAGCTTTGTGCACTAGTTCTTTTATAGAACTTGTAATTTATCCTTGATATTCCGGTTTTGTTTTCTTGATGGACTCATATAGGAGGAGGCTTGATATACTTAGCACGACATTGATTCTTAATTTCTTATTTTATTCCTTAACATATTGACACCCGAAATTTTTCCTCCATCTTGCCAACCTTCTTGTTTCTTCCATTGTAGTGGTGGTCTCGTCTTTTGGGGCGATCTGGTCGGACCAAATCACATATACAAAAGTCTCAAGAAGTGGTCAGAATTATATGGTAATTTCTACCGACCATCAAGGTTTTTGGAAGAAAGAGCCACCAAAGGCATCCCACTGGTAACCATCCTTCCTTTTTTTCTTGTTTCTTTTTTTTTTTCTCTTAGGGCTCAGTGAAACCTCTAATTTAGTAATTATCTTACTGACCTCCCAGAAAATCTGACATATGTTTACCGACCTGCTACTCAATCTCATGCTTGCGCACTTTGATCTGTTGCTTCTTTGCTGGTGAACATTTTGGGCTGGCAAAGGCGGACAAGACCCCCATGAGATCCAAAACACAGTACAGAGAACCAAAACTGATACAACAGGAATTTAGCTACACGAGTGACATGTTTTCAGCGTGAATTAAATAAAACATTTAGGATGTTAAGAGACATTTAGGATGTTAAGATACGTTACAAAGCATTGGTACACGAAGTTAGTATAATCATAAACACTTATGCCGAGGAAAACCATTCATTCACAACCTCCCCAGGGGGAAAAAGGGAAGGGGGGGGGCCTTTTTTTCTTTATGGCTTTACACGCCAACTGTGACTGATTTAACATACCTTTAGCCCATTACTTGCCAGTCTCTGCCCGCCTGAACACCTTGCAAATGAAGCTTTTCTCATGGAATTTCCTTTTATTATGCAGAGTGCACCTGTGTCATCCTCTTCACGTTCAAAGTCACGACTCTAGGAGTTTTCCTTTGCATCGGCTGCACCAATCAAAGTATAAATCTATCTCATTTGCTTCCTTGTAATTCAATATGGAGGCTTGAAAACAATGAGGAGTTTGCTTGCCGAATATAAGCTATGCCACAAGCATTTTCAAGCTTCCATGAGCTAGTTTATGTAGTATAATGCATCACTTGTAGAGATGGCAACCCGTGACGATGTGGACTTCTCTTTTTCAACCAATTAGGCAATGCTAAATGTAAGCCATTTCACGGCATCTACTGCCTGTTAGTAATTGTCAGTGCTGCCATTCGAAAGGGATGTTTGAAAGTGTATAAGTATCGAGTGTTGAAGGTGAAGGTAGACATCTATCTGTAAGCAGGACGTTTTAGTATTTTGACTTCAGCGAATCGAAAGTAAAGGATTGATGAACTATACGAGCATTTAGTAGTCTGGAGTTTTTCTGTACTTGTACTTGTCCACTTGTTGGGGGAGAAAATCTCCGCAGTTTGAAATATTCGATTCAGACGTCTAAAAAGCTCGTCTGTTGGTGGTTAATGATGGAGTTGAGTAGCATTGATCTGTTGACCTTTCTTAATTAAAGAATCCATATAACAAGGAATGTGTAAGTCATGACTAGTACTTTAAATCCGAATCCCTTGTTCTCTTTTGAATGAAAATGTTTTGCTCTAAAATGATTTACAAGATATAAATTATCTGTGTTGGAGTGGATATGCTGTAAGTACCAAACCTTTGCTCTTGTGTGCAACCAAACCGGTTCTACTGGGAAATTGGATTGGTCTATCCAAAAATAGGTTGAGGAGCCAGTTTCCATTGGAATCACTCCAGTGGAATCGATTATAATCGGTCCTAAACAGATTCCGAGTGATACTCACTCAGGAATCAGACTGAACCGCCCTATTTTGGAACCGGTTTTATAAGCTTAAAAAGCCAAAAATCTAATTTTATTTTCCTCTGAATTCTTACATCAGTACTCTTTCATCCTTCGTCCTTTATCCTTCCTCAAAACTCCTCATCAATTTTTCCTCTTTCTCTAAATTTTTATAAATGAATGAAGAATGGAGTTTTATAATTTAAGTTTTATTGTTATGTGTTTGAGCTTTTCATTGTTTATAATTGTATTTGATTATGTATTCATTTATGGAATTTTATTTTTGATAGATTGGAATTTCTATTGTTTATCTTTTACTTCGAATCATTTTATTGCTCATAACCTCATATGATTTAGCTATAAAGGCAAAAGAATAAAACTAGTTCTCAGATAAACCCAATAGGGTAAGTTCCAAAATCGATTTCAAAGTCCAAAAACTAAAAACCGACTATAAAAGAATAGATTCTAGGTTCCAGTTTTGAAAATTACCTATTCTAGGATCAATCACTCCTACTCCACGGAAATTGCTACCGTGGCCTAAACCGAACCCCTCAAAATCCCAAACCGTTGCAATCGAAGACAATTGTGCCTTTTCAAACACTTTCTGATATTGAGTATGTGCCAAATATCAGCAACCGTACGGTCAAAAAATGATGGTAGCTTCAGCGATCAGTGGCTCTACTGTTACCTACTGGAAATGGTGGCGGTCCTAGTGATGACAATAAATGGAGAAACAATTGCTGCTCCATTAAAAGAAAATTCACTTTTCAGAATTTAAGCCTTGACTTTTAAGCTTTTCTCAACGGTTATCGAGAGAGAGAGAGAGAGAGAGAGAGAGAGAGAGAGAGATACTAAAACTACAAATCCAGTCAGATGTGTGAAATTTTAGCTAAAAAAACCCCCAAAAATGGATACACAATATCTTCATTCCATTCTTCTCTTTGAGATACAAAAGTGTAGGAAAATTATCAAATTACCCTATCTCAGTTAAATAATTGAGTATATCTTTACATCGGAGGGTACAAGTCACGTCACCTCAGCACGTACAACAAGGTTATATCCTGTGCATCTTCAGGCGCATTCTCAATCCTAATCTTACAAATCAAATCAAAACTCAACACTAAAATCGAGTGAAGTCAATAATATGGCCACGGTAAACCATAATGGAATCATGTTGGCACCGCAACAAGAGTCTGCAGTGAACTTCTCCATTGCTTGTGCTCCATCTGCTTTGCTACGACTTTCATCTGTGCACTATGTTTAATTGCGTATCGATGCCATAGCAATCCGTGCTCACTCATTACAAAACTCCTTTGCTTAAAACTCGCTTCAAATCTGTTCAACCTTTGGTTGGATAGACCCATTCTCAAGAGCACGTGACATATTGGAATTGTCTGTACGAGAAGTGCTAACTGCTGTGGAAACCACCTGAGTCGATAAAGGCGGTGGAACACTAGTTCTGGCGATGCTATTGCTTTCCAACCATGGTTGATGTCCTGTGTCAATTTTTCCATTTGCACCTCCGTTACAGATGGGGTCCTTTTGAAGTCCCAATTCAGTTCTTGCTAATGAGGAATACTTGGTCTCTGTCACGAAATTAATCACTATGAGAATCTAGTAATGAGAAGGGTACTTTATCAAACTGCCAAACAGGTAGCTTTATAGACACTAATGTATGGCAGAACATCCAGAATCAGATTATCAGTTATTTAACTAAGTATTAGCAAGGACAAAAAACCATAAGGATGTGCAATTCCATCATTTCGAAAGAAACGTGAATTGCTCCAACGTAATTTCCTCAATATCACACAAGCATGCAATAGAACTATGGCATCGTATGATATATTTACAAATCCTATGTCCAATACTCCAAACCACTTATCTATTGAGAAGTGGAGTGATATAGGTTTAATTGGTTCAAATATGAAGAAATGCCTTATTTCTAACTTCTAGGCAATGTTAGAGTGTGTTATTCAAAAACTATTTGGCAATCATATTTCGAAATGCTTGACTATGCTACTCCATATTGAAACAATCAATGACACCAGATTGAGCACATTGCAGAAAGTATGACCTCAACTTTCAACGTTTTAACTCAGTCGAAAATATCAATCAACATTCTACAAGATGTAATATGCAGAAGGGATAACTCAGGCATTTGAGTTATAGACTCATTCTTCTTTCTTTTCCACTGTTCTTAAGTTGGATAGTGGATTTGAGTTAAGGGTATTCAAACTTACCTTTTATTTCTCCGAAAGTGATGAGTTTATTTAGACAATCTCGCACTTTTGCCAGGACAATCCTTTCCTGCTCCGCATAGACCTCTGTTATGCCTTGTCCATGAGAAACCTGTGAAGATGAATTGCAGTCGTGGCCCATCAACCCACTAGGGGAAGCAGCTGCCATGAACATTGTGTCCTGTTCATCACACATCAAAGCCAAAGTTCCAGGAGACACAGGTCTTCCATTTGGTGCTTCGGCACTGTCTGAGACTGATTCCTCATGACCACTTTTATCAACCTGGCTTGAGCTTGAACAATTGTCAGCCGCTGTTTTCCCGCCATCAGGATCCTTCAGGCTTTGAGTCCTGTCTTGTGTCGATGAAGCAAGAGAAGCTTCTGTCTGATCTGCCACCTGCTTTTCTTTTGCATTCTTTTCTTCTGGGCAAGAACATCGACCATAAATCAGTAACAGCAATCCTTCGAATTTCTATTGGTTTATGAACGCAAACACGCAGACAATACCAGTTGGAAGGACAATCAAAGGTACTTTTAAAGATTACAGTAGCAAAAAGATTAACATCAATAATTAGCAATGTCACAGAAGCTGACTACTTCATTTCCAAGCAACAGAATTTGTTTTCACTGGAACTACTAGTTGTCCTGAAACAAAGTCACCAAAGAAAACAATGACAAGCCAGGTAGTGAAGCTGTAACACAATACAATATGTAAGAAATCTTCCCATATGTTAGGGTGCGCATGACAAAATTTCTAAAACAAAAATTGATTTATGGCCAGAAATTGAGAAGTTAAAAATTTTAGCTTCTAATTTCTTCTTTAAATCTATTTCTGGAATAGAAATCTGTTCCAGAAATAGAAAAATCAAATTGCGTTATCAGACGGATTTCTGTTCCAAACCTGTTCCGAGGAACAGAGAAATAGAGAAGTAGAAATTTTATCATGTGCGCCCTTAGTTGCTGAGGAATAGAAGAAGCAACTCAGAGGAGATTGATTGCACCAGGAATAAGAAACTA
Organism: Eucalyptus sideroxylon; assembly: GCA_014182405.2. Classification (NCBI taxonomy): domain Eukaryota; kingdom Viridiplantae; phylum Streptophyta; class Magnoliopsida; order Myrtales; family Myrtaceae; genus Eucalyptus; species Eucalyptus sideroxylon. Next base: position 13,595,714 of record CM024550.2, on the reverse strand, counting down.
TTGCAAAAATAAGGCAGATAGTATAAAGTCAAAACCCTTCACTGTTCTAAGCTCACAAATGCATAAAAAATGAAGCTCCAGCTCTGAAGCTAGTAATAGTAAAAGCAGTAACCTTGCTATGACAAGAGAAAGCCATCAGCTATTACCAAGCATGAAGTTTAGTGGATGAAGATTGAAGTACATCAATATAAAGCATCCAAATTTGTATATACATTTCAATAAATCTGTGGTTATCATTTTGGTTCAGTCTCCACAGAGGAAAACCCACAAAGCACTCCCTTAAACAGCTAATGGATATGACAAGGTTGTCACCAAATCCCACACCCCTCTCTCCCAAACAATTCGAGCACACAAAACACCTATTCAAGTTTAAAACTGAGCTCTTTTCCAGTTATCACATTGTGGATGAGACACCGATGCATAGAAGTTCCATTCTCATGTCCGAAGACTTCTCATATTGGGTCAGGGTATCAGGATATTAAGGAGACAGAATGCTCATTGGACCATTACTGGGCCACAGCCTTGTTGCTTCAATTGAGCTTCTTTGATGGCTTTAGCACTAATAGGTTATCCCAAAAGTTTCTTTTCTATTTGGTTTCCTGTGACAATTAATAATTTATATGTTCACTTTCTGATATTGAAACAGTGAAATGACACTTTAGTTTTCACTTTTGCTTACAGCTCCTAAACATCATCAGCAACCACGACTGAGAGCGGTTCAGGCTTGTGGTGGTGGTAATCATGGACACAGTGAGATGAAAGGAAGATAGATTGCAGATAGGCCCATGAAGTGTAAGGGAGATTGAATATGAATAGGAGATGAGTAAGTTAGATAATAATGATGGACCATCAAGACAAAATTGCAAAACTCTAGCTACATTTTGCTGGAAAAACTACTTATCCCAATGATACTGAGAGAAAGTAGAAAAAGAACGATCAGGCAACATAGAAAGCCGAAACTTCACCATGTGGAGACAAGTATACACTGTGATCAATGTGCAATGTCTGCACTCAATCAGGCTGGAAGGCATAGGGTGATGGCTTCGCATGTTAAATTGAAACAGATTATAAGTAAAAAAATTTCCCTCAGGTGTAGTTTCAACATTCATTAATAAGACCACAAAATGACCCCACTAGTAACTAATTGCACCTCTTCCATCAAGTGGCTGAACTAGCCAAAGTAACATGAAAGGCAATTTTCAGCTCATTCATAGACAGATCAGTCATCAATGTGTACCTGCAAGTGTCTTGGCAACTTCGCCTGATAACACCACTAGAACAGAGCAAAGCTCTTTTACATCCTGTGGTTGAATGATATCTGCTAACAGGGACCTTCAATGAGGGCAAAGACGCACCTTTTGTAAGAATGTAGGTTTTCACTCGATTAAAGAGAAATAAAAAAAAATATCTACCTGTATGTACATTTTGGAGCCGACAATGTATTGCTACCGCCATGGTTAACAGGTGTAGATGACAAGGAGAAAGGTGCAGTGGCTTTTGTATTGTTTGGCTGTCATCAACATAGAATATACAGTCAAAACACCCAGTTAGTGCAGCTAAAAAGTTTATGCTGAAACAGATGGTCAAGTTTTCAGAGTTAAAAACACCTCTATAGTTTCTTGGATAAGTTCAGAAGATAAGTGACAGGGCATAATATATTAGCTGATGTCTACTTAGTCAATCACCACCAAAGTATAACATAAGATGAACTGATGAACTTTACCTGTGGAAATTGCCCAAGTCTTTGACTGGATGGATCCTTGACAGTCGAGTTTGAACCAAAGAAGAGTTCCTGACCTTTCTTTTTTTTGGACAAAGGTGGGGATGCAAAACCAGATGATCCAACTGCTCCCGTGATGGCAGCATTTGCAGCCTGCTGAATATATGCCATGTTGTTGGCATGGTCCCCATGGAATAGAGCCTGTCTCTCTTCACTTCCTTCAAAATTCTTGCAGTCCATGCATCTACAATTTTCCGAGCAAAGGATGTTGGCCTGGAAGCACTCACAGTACTTTTTGAGGCAGCCTGATTTCTTGCAGTGGCAACCCTTATTGTGCTTCCCCAAGGTCCCGGCATCCTCCTGCATTAATTTGAAGCAACTCCATGTTTTTGTCATCAACAGCCAGAAGTATTATGAAGTATCGACAATTACAAAAGGAGAGACATGAAGTTATGCGCCACCAAGCAACAAAAAGGTATCCTATTTCTTCCACACCTTTTCCCAGTCATACACCACAAAATGACAATTTCAGACAGATAAGTTCCTTTACAATAAGTAAACCTTAGGCAGACACCTTTACATGCCGATTGACAATGAACTTGGTTTTTGGATCCATCCATTCTAAATGCAAGCTACTGTAAGAAAGCAATTGACTATTTCCTTAAATAAGCAGAAGTAGTCAAAATGTTTGATCTACAAAATTATGCAATTAGATGGAGGAAGAGTATATGCGTATGCGGCCCAATCCAACCAGTAGACAAGCATTCTCAAATATTGTAATACCCTCTCTCACATACAAACTAGATAGAGAAGGGAATATGGAGTTGAGAAACAGGAGCCATAAGGTGCTGGAGCCAGATAGGACTCTCATACCATGCTAGATAGTCAACCCAAAAAATTAAAAAAGTTGATGGAAGGAGACTACATGCATATAAAACCCAGACAAACCCCATAAACATGCAATATGAGAACAATTTAATGGAAGTGATTATCAGTCTATGGTTAGTCCTAGCAGTATCATTTAAAACCACAAACCAGTTATCCAATATAGGTTTTAAGTCGTATACATTATTTTGGTGAAGATCATTGTCAAAGCTCCCAAGAAGGTAATGTTCAGTCTCAATTGTCCTCCAAAAGTTGAAGCTAACTGACAACTAAACAATCAAAATCAGCACAGGGTTTAATGTGATAGCCACAATAAGATAATGAGGACCAAAAGATGATTCTTAGCACCGCTTCAACAAAGGAAAAGGCTGTAATATAACTAAACTGGGTAGACATATCAACAATGTGTTTAACTTGAACTACAAAATAGAAGCTGAGATTTCTCCAATTAGTTTCTTTGAGTTGACTCACATCGCAAGCAGCAAAAGGATCTAACCAACCATGCCATTAGTGTATGAGGAGGGGAAAGGGATGAAAGATGAAAGGGGATATATTTAAAAAAACAATTTCAGAAGAAGTTTTCGTTAATAGAGAGTACCCACCCTTCTGTCCCTTGGTCCATGAGGACTGCTTGCAATTTTAGGTCTAAATGCATTTGGATTACGTTCTAGAGTAGCTTCAACAGCTTCTCGTCTTGCAGCTTCGTTTTCTTCATTGTTGTGACAGTTTGAGCAGTTGCACTTATCACAGTAAATACCAGATGCAAAGCATTCGCAGTAACTGATCAAAAAGTGAGATTAAGACCATATAACTTAGAGGATATTCGGTCAGATGATAAATTCAACCACAAAATAAAAGAATTGAATTAAGACAGTAAAACAACAATGTAGTAACGCCTTAAGGCCCAAGATAATCTAACTCTTAAGTATAATAGAAGGCCAAGCATGGTTCCTGATGCAAAGTACTCAAAAGAACATAATAATGACCTAGAAATCGAAAAGGACAAAGCATTTATGGGGATTTGAAAAGAAGAGATTAACCTAAAGTCGTTGCTTTAATAAGTGTCTATTGGCATTAATAATGGCAATCACCACTGGTTGCGGCACAAAGAATCAATGCACACTCTAAAGATATGTCCTATATATTACGAAATTTAGCAGCCAATCATATATTTCTCATTATCTAATGTCCACATTCCACATTTTAATGATCACCCTGCACAGCTTGCACAAAAGACTGGTGACATAAAGTCAAACTAGGGAAAACTCTTTGGTAACAGAATTCAAATATGTTATGGAACCTAATCTTGAGAGGGACACTCTGAAGGTGCCAGTGTGCACACATCTGAGTCTGGTATAACAGAATCTTATTCTAGAGTCAGAGGAAAACAGCATAAATTACTTAGCATTTAGAAGCCTTCCATTTATAACTGTGTATTGTTTTCAGCAAACTGGCAATACTGCTTTTAATCAAGGCAATCACTCCACCACCCTGAGTTTTGAGAAGTTCCAGGGATACACTGTGTTATAAAAATTTAATCTGATAGCACCCATCTAGGAAAATTGGTGAATTTGAACACAAGCTAAGAAGGGGTGTCAGAGTAGCTTTGAAAACACAGGGAGCGTCCCTGCAATTTTGTCAAAACACAAGCAGTGTGAAAGTAATTTATGCTTTAATAGATAAAAAAAGCATGTTTTTACTGTACTTACAAACAACTTTACACTCTCTTAGGTGACCTACGAATCATTCTTTTTTTCTGAATAAAAACCAAAAAGCCACATTTCACACAACATGTTTTGACCGCGTCAGGGTAGTTTATCCTATAATAAATACAAAATGTCTGGACCATACATACCAGCAACTTTACGTTCTGTCTGGCAACCACAGAATCCATTCTTTTTCTGAGTAAAACCAAAAAATTTCATTTTGTACAAAGAGCGATCCTCAAATAGATTCACACCATCATTATCTGGAAGAGTTGGTTATTAACAGATCCCGGATATGGATTACACAGTATATTATTGTATTTTGCAATATATCTACCGCACCTAGATCACATTTTGAGAGGTCTGATCTGGAGACAATCATCTGAATTTCGCATCATATTATAAGCATTCAGAAAGACACTCATGTTCACGATGCAACCCAATCCTTACCACTGCACAAGGCAAAGAAGTTTACCCTAATATAACAGCATGTTTGGTAGGAAGAAAGGAAAGAAAATGGAAACCAAATGAGGCAAGTAATGGAACTGCTGTTCATATTCTTATGTTTGCTTGTATTAATAGAATGTGGGAATCCAAAAGGGGATTAAAGTCAAATGTCAAATTTTTCCTTAAGAAGTAGTATGAAAGGAGAAAAAAGGGTACACCTAGAAAAAAACATACCATGCGTTTTTATGAGGGGAAAGGAATTGGAATTCCTTCCTCATGTGAATCAGTGCAAAACGGGTATTCAAATTGGAACACCCATTCCAATGAAAACGTGCTCCCAAACATAAGGAAAGGAATGAAAGCCAGAATCTTGATTCCATTATGACCTCCATTTTATGTACCAAATTTGGCCTGGAGTCATTATGTGCAAATTTTTTATTCAACAACTGAGCTATGCACACTAAACTTGCACCTAATTAGGAATTTTTCAAAGAAAATAATTTAAATTGGGAATCAATAACTACATCATCAAAATCTTAGAATGGAGTGGACCATTGAGCAATGCCTAACGTGAGCATCTGATGATAAAAAATTTGCCATACTACAAGCAAATGACACTATCAATCAGCATTAACACATGGACAAAGAGTATAGTCAAAATATAGGGGTCATCCCTTTATCCCTTTGGCCTATGTTGAAAAATAGACTCTAGCATGTCTGCATACCTTTCATATCAAAGCAATGAACTAGAAAAGTGTTTTAAAGTTCCATCCCATTGTTTATCCCAAATAACACATCCCACATTAGCATATTCTATTGCTATCTGTGTTTGGCACACAGCCTTTACCTAATTGATGCTTATTAAGCCTGCAAACAGCTTCTGCAAAGAGTTCAAGACCGTGCAAAAGTGAAACTTCTGAGATGAACAGCATAGTTTTACTGTGAATGTCAAACAGGCATACATCAGGAGTTCCTTTTCTGCAGCATATTCCTTTTAACATGGATTCAATACCTAAAATACATTAGTTAATATTTAAACAGCAAAAAATTTATTACTTACGATACACACCCTCAATGATACTGAAAAAGTTATAGGAGAAAATGTGCTATCTCATGGAGAGGGAAAAATAATGGACGAATTCGAGGTAATGGATGATGGCGCCAAACAAGCAGGTAAGGTCCCACTAGTACATAAAGATAGAATTTCAGTTGCCAAAGTGAAAAGCCAAGTAAGTACTATCAGTACACAGTCACTAAAATGACCATTCCATTCATGCAGAAATGTACTTACAGCTTCAAGCAACGTGAGTGTTTACAGTTGCACTGCTTTTGCTTCTTTGGAGTGCCCTCTTTCACTTCCACATTGGGTCTTGGTCTCGCCTTCGGAGATTCCATTCTCCTGGAAATGCAAAGGCAAAGAACATATACATCAAATTAGCTTAATAAGTATTCTCAGTAAAGCCATGTCTTGTCGGAGCAGCAACAAAAACATACAATTTTGAATGGCATCAGCACAAATGCAGATGTTTGACAGATCATACAGGGTGAAAGATGGTACAAATGCAGTACTTGGATCATCATCAAAAAAGAAAAAGACCAAAGCCTTATTCTACTGGCTTGTAATCAACCAATTTATAGAGAACTTAGTGGGTAATGACCTTTAGCACTGTAGGACCCCAGTGAAGGTATTGAGAACTGACATATCAAACACAGATTCAATGGAGATAAAAAGAGAGAATTTCCATCATGAAAAAGAGAGAAGTTCTATTATCAAAAATCTAAATTAAATGCAATTCCACCTTACAGAATAAAAAGAATATAAAGAATATAATAGAGAGAAATTTTTAGAGTCAATGCCATCATAAGTATACTTTTACACTGATAAGGTAACTCTTTAGTTTAAAACATAGGAGGAAAAATTTTCTGAATTGACATATTTCATACACTTGCAACATCAAAAATTCAATAAGCTCACTAATTAACAAGGTGTTATTTTCTGACAATTGCCAGAGGAGTGATGAAATGACAAGTATAATAAATACTCTTTTAGCCCTTTGAACGTCTCAATACCATGAAAATTTCAGGCACAGAAGGAAAGTTAGACCCCAATTGCACTCAATAAGTTTGTAATTGCGACCAAACGTTAGTGAACAAAACTTGTCACTGGGGGCTCGACATTCTTTACAAGCATTAAACTATTCTTGTGCAGGGATGATTGATGGATGTGCTTCTGAAAAGATGGAGGTAAATGGAGTGAATGAGTCGAAATCTCGCAACTTTAATGGGAAAGAAAGAACCTTTTACCAACAACAATGACAATCGAACAATGTTAGATTTCCCACAAGTTCCCAAAAAGAAAATAAATTCCAGAAAGTCAACGAAAAATATCAACAATTCAAAATCCTAAGCAAACCTTTCCTCAGTCCTGAGGCTGAAGTACCTCTATCGAACACCAAAATAACAATGTAGAAAATGCAGGTACTGGGAAGAAGAGAGAGCTGAGAAGGTGAAGCGGACAACGGACGCAGGAAGAATAAAACCACTAGAGAGATAGGAGTTCAAAAACTTCCTTCCTCCATTCCTCCATTTAAATCAGGATCCAAACCACTCTTCATCCATCAATTCGCTAGCTCAATGCCGCAACCGACCAATTGCATTCACTACCAAAATATCTACGCGACCAATCGTTCCCTCTTGATTCTTCCACATACCCTTGAAACCAGAAAGTTCCCTCGAACAAAACGATAACTTCCCAGCCGGGGGAAAAAGGAAAGACGAAGAAGAAGAAGGAGAAGGAGAAGAAGCAAGCGCAAGCGCGCGCACACAGAAAATCACCAAGAAACCAACTGCGCACCAACCTCACTGCCGGATGAGAAGCCTGCAGAGGAGCCAGCGGCAGCGCCACCACCTGCGCCGGCTGCGTCGCCGCCTGAGAAACGGCCGGCTGCTGCGGATGCTCCGGCAGCGCCACGCCCTCCCTCTCCCCGCCCCCGCCCCCGCCCCGCGTGAAATCCAGCTGCCTCGCCGCCAATCTCTTCCCCGCGCCACTGTTCTCCGGGGCGCTCCCTCCCGCCTCCGATTGCTGCCTCTTCGGAGACGACTCCCCCGCCTCGCCTTCTCCCATCGAATCTCTCCACCTCAAACCAAAAACCAAAAAAAAAAAAAAATCCAACCAGACTCCGATTCCGAACGCCGCAAGAACCACGTCCTCCCCCCGCGCCCCCGATTCGCTCGAATTAGGACGAATTCAGCGCCTTTCAGCTCCAACCTCCAAGAACCGACCCGAAAGGCCTCCGAGAATTCAAATTCCGCCGCCCGCGGAGCTCGAGATTCGCACCCCGCCCAGCACAGTGTGGTGGTGATCGAGCGCCGGTGGCCGCCGCAGCTCGCGAGCCGAACGGGAAGATCGGAATTTGCGAAGCGGAGGAGGAGGAGCGCTCGAAAATCTATCCCCCCTCCTTCTTCTTCTTCCTCGGTCGAGCGAAATCGCGAGGTGGAAGAGAAGAGAAAATTAAAAAAGGGGGAGGCTTTTTTTTTTGGTTCTTCTTTTTTTTTTCTGCTGCTGTTGTTCTTCTTCGTTCTTTCCCCTCCTCCTCCCTCTCTCTCCCGAGGTTTTGAAATTTCAATTTCGCGATTATTGGACGGCCCCGATGCGCGTCCCGGGCGCATCCGACGGGCGGCAGCGCGGTGGGCGGGATCGACGGTCCGAATTCATAGAAGGGTACGCAGGCCCCCCGCGTCGACCGTGCGATCGCACCCCCCGGGTCGGGCTCCGAATGAGAGCGGTGGTGAAAAACCCTCGAGATCGGTGGGTCTGGGCTCGGGTCGGCCGCACGTGGCGGGGGCTCATTGGCTGGGCGACTCCGTTCGTGCGCATGTGATTTTTTCTTCCCGCAGTGGGGAGGGGAGAACCGGGAAAAAAAAAAGCGAAAATAAATAAGGAAATGAATTTGGCGCTAAATGTGGAATCGCCTCAGAAATTGTTGACTGGGGACTAGTGGAGGGAGTAAATAGTAAAATACACCTCCGGTACGGCGCGCATCGGATACGAGGGTTAATTGGAAAATGGCCCTTTGAGATAGCAAGAATCATGAAATGACCCCCAGTTAAACGGATTTCGTCTCGACTCACCCCTCCAACCTCCTCCTCCAACCATAATGTAGACGCGAGATCTGAAATTGCCCATTCTCAATGTGTCTCGTTTAGGCCATGCATGATAATAATTTTATTTCTCCATTTTTCTATTTTTCAGTTCTCTAAAATATATTTGAAATAAATTTCATTTTTTTTTATTTTTGAACAAATTTATATTCTCAGTAAATAGATTTGAACTAAAAATTAGAAATTAAAATTTTTAATTTTCTATTTTTAGAACAAAGGTCCATCGTTCACTTTTGTCACTGCTTGCTGCTCATCTACCACTCGTGAGACACTGGATGCTTGCCTTTCGCCGCTTGTCACTAAATGCTCACCACTCATGAGACGCTAAACGCCTTGCAAATCGCCAAATGCCATATGCTTGTTGCCAGCCCTTAGCTGCAATCACCGTTCATCGCTAGCCTCCAGACACCTTTCACCACTACTTGGGAATGAGAAATTTTATATCGTTATTAAATGAATTTTCATTTCATGAACATATAAATTTTTTAAAATAATCAAACACGTATTTTTACTCAGAAATTTGTACGGAGAATAAAAATAGAAAAATTAATTTCTAGTCAGAAAATTGATTTCTAGAACAGAATGATTATCATTTGCGCCATTAAACTCTCAAGTTATTTCCATTGTCTACTATTATTCGATTTCCCATCGAAGCATGTGCTTCACACGTGAGAGATACGCTTGCGAAGAGCATTGCTTGGCTTTCAACTGATCAAGCAAATGAAATGCTCGGTGATTTTGTGAATAATTATGTCACTAAAGGGCCGTCCGAGTGGCGTTTCTCGAGGAGGGAAAAGTGCGCTTTCCAATCAATGGCGGAAACGTAGACCCGGACGCATGAGGTGATGGACCATCCTTTATTCTATTCGCGTCAAAGCTAGTTTAAGAAATTAGCCCCGTTTTTCTTTATAATCAGATGATTATCAATTCGTTGTCAAATTTTCATAATTAGAAACTTAGGTTAACCTTTCACAATTAGAAACTTGGGTTATGATGTTTAGGTTAGACCTCGGGAATATTTGGAGAAAATAAAAGAGGTTCACTTCAAAGACCTTTCGGATTTGGTACTCAGTTCGGATTCAATTTGACTCACCAAAATTCCATCGAGAGCTCAGCTCCATCCGTCCAGTCATCGGGAGGAATACTGCGTGTCACATTTGAATTTCTTTCTTTTTCTTCTTCCTTTCGTCACGCCGCGAAGAAGGAAGACAATCTCATGTTTAAGGCACTCCATTCAAATCTTAACTCGATGCCCCCTGCAAAGGGATGAGCATTTTTTCCAACTCCTTGCGCCCAAAATGCTCATTCCTCTTATGAAAAAGATGACCAATCCCTGTTCAAAAGTACTCACCTAACATCGGAGATGGGAAAGGGTGTAAAGGAACTGCAATTCCGCTCTGGCCTTGCTCCTACCAAATCAAACGGCACAGATCATTCGTATCCAATCACCAAGAGATAACCAGCGGCAATTCAAAAGGTTCGAGTCAACTCTCGGGCACAAAGCTGCTTTAACTCGATTGCTCGAATTATTCGACATTATTCATACACTTTAAAGGCATTGTAAAGATGGACTCGGACCCTTCATAGATAGGAGCATTCACCTGATAAAAAACCACGAAGCATCTCCAAGTAAAACCTGTCGCTGGAGAGAGAATTCTCCGCAAGTTCCATTTGAAAAACCAGTCTCGGAGAAGCAGACCACACAAGCAATCGTGTAACATACACACCGCCCTATGAAACCATAAATGCTCCATCGCAAACAGTACAATCCTAACTCCATCTTTCCTACAACCTTCAACATCCTTTACACAATAACCTCCAGCCTGCAAAAATCGGACTTATAGCAGCAAATTGTGCCTCAGCTAATAAGGATCACCAATCCTCCCTCTACCCAGACCATGGCGATCATCTCGTCCCCTCTCCAAATAGAGATCCCGACGATAATCTTTTTGTGGGAGGGCACCCCTAAGAGGGGAACGGCTCCTCTCCCTGATGTCCCGTGCCCATCGGTCATGACTTGCAGGAAGTGGTGGCGGGTGCAGAGGTGGTGATAGTGGTCGCCTGTCAAAGCTTTTTCCTTCGCTTACAAAGCTATCCCTTCCACGGTCTCTGTGGGCCCAGTCAGTCGGCATTGGTCTGTCAAACCTGCTTCTTCCCCTATAGTCATCTTCTGGATAGTCCACATGTTCCCTTCGAATGTAGTCATCAGAGAACCCAACTTCATGCCGGGGAGGGGGTAGACCACCCAGGCCAAAATCTCGAGGCCCATCCCGAACCCATGAACGAGGCGGAGACCTGTACCCATTCATGGACCTAGGAGGTGAACGATGTGATGGAGGCCCAGGAAAACGCCTTGAAGCAGCAAATGGAGGCGATGGGGCCAGATAGCCCCTTCTGGGGCTACCCCTGTGTCCAGGGCGAGGTCTGTTGCAGTTGTTACAGTGATCTCGCCTTGCAAAGTTCAGATTGCCACATCTAGGAGAATAGAACATGATCAGATGTTAGACACAAAGGATAGTCAGATGGTGATATTAAGCACAAGATAAGAGCAGCAAAGTTCATAAAGTATATAGAAAATTGCTTGCTAGAGAGGTGCAATGGGGACAGCTAGCCAGGAATTCTCCTGTTGTGTATCATGCACATATGCTATCATATTGATGATCAAAATCAAATGCACTTTGTGAATAAGAAATTGAAGCAGAGAGTTCTATTTCTCTGTTGCAGGAATACGAAAAATTGGGTAATTGAGTCCTGAAATCAACTGCAGAAAATTGTGAAAAACTGAAATTGATGGTAAAGATAGTCTTCTCCAAATACAAATCAGTAAAAAAAAAAAAAAAAAAACCATCTAAATATTGCCTCACAATCCTTTTTAAGCAAATAGGTAACCTTAAGGACAACATAAAGCTATTCTAAAGATTTAGCATCATGACTTACGAAGGATCTGCACAGTACCAATCCCCCTCCCTTGGTCGTACATTAGGATTGTTTCTAGCTACGGGTTCACCTCTGAATGGCCGAGGACCCAATCCAGGACCATCAAAACCCCTGCCGCCATAGGGCCTACCACCGCCCCTTCCTCTACCATAATGGGGAGGAGAGTCTCGGAACCTACCAGGCTCCCTTCTGCTGAGAAATTCACGGCCACGCGGCGGACGATCAAGATCTGGGCTATAACGGCGTTCTGCATTCCTATGACGAGCAGGAGATACAGAACCTGCACCAATTCTAAATCCTGGAAAAGACAAGCCAGAAATGTCTAGACAATTAAACCAACAGAAAAATTAGGTAATTTAATGTAGTGATGATAGCCAGTAGCATGCGGTCGATAAAAGTGCCAAGTGTCAACCAATGACTGAACTGATTTTCCAAAACTGCTACCGGCCGTGAAGACAGCTCCTCCGGTCGTGTATCATGAAAATCAGATAATAAGGAGATAGGGCACGGAATCTACAATTGATGGTGTAGTCATTACTTTTCAAGACCTTCAACCACTGTAACATACAAACTGACCACAGAAGGTGCAATCCAAGCAACATCACTTGCTCTTACCAATTAGGGAAGTCCCTTGTAGTCTCCAGGATCAGAACACATTCCACAGTTTCCTAGATTCAAGTGCCTCAAGTCTACCGTGCAAACCACTACATCGGTGAATTAATATTCCCCTAAGCAGATGAGAGACCTCCCATACCATTAATGCAACATTAACATAATCACACCATCAAGCCACAACAAAGAACATATCAGCATCCACATCTGCAGACTACAAGATAAATAAAAAGCAAGACTAACATAAACCAACCCAATCAAAGACATCATCCAAACAAAACCCCCCAGGACCTTCTGATGAACTGGACCTGCGACAGGCAGCAGATGTAAACCCGTGAAAGAACCACAAGGTGACAGTCTGCTACTCAGGATTTACATCGAACTACCCCAACTGGCATGAATCCAGTCCCTTCCAGTCAAAACTCATCCATTGAGTGCAACAGTTTCGACAAAAATCCCAAACAGCGATGAAATAGATTTTCTGCTTAATCCACGTTTCAGGTTAACTTAGGGCATGATGCAATTCATTCCCAGCAGAAAATTTTGGAGCAAATACCATGATCACCCCTTTTCTTTTTGAATTCCATTAATATCCCTCTCCATGACTTCTAAAAAGGTATCCTGGGCAACTGTTCTTATAAGGTATAGTCTTCACCATATTCATTAGCAATTCACCACTTGCCAACCTCATGGGCAACAAAGCGTTTCAAGGACATTGCAAATGACATGAGACAATGTTCCCCAGCCTCCAGCATTTTGTTGAGTAATAATTGAAGCAGCAAAAGCCATTTCACTGACCCAGCACCCGCCAAAAGGACAAAAAAGAATCTTAACAGATCGTTCAACCAAAACAAGCTATGCACATTTTAACTTGAATGGTATTCACCATTGGTGACTTGTCAAATCAGATTCCACATACCCACCACCAAATACTGGACTAAATTTCCAACTATATCACTTTGAGATGTAACCAACCCTAATGCAGGAAATAACATGAACCACCTTCATTTCATGACATGGAAAGTAACCACATTGTCTCAGGCAAAAGGGAGTGGAAACCTCATCAACCAACTCCAAGCACGGAAAACAGCCCTTCAGCCAGTATGTGTAGCCACAGACTGATAACAGGATGAGGTACAAGGAACTTTAACCATAATGATAGTAGTAAGTACATTCCAAGTTCAGATGCCAAGTGAATCATCATGTGCACATCCCAACTGAAAACCTCATATCCAAACTGAAACTGCTGCCACTTTTCTTATCCCATAAATATCGCAAAATAATACTTAAGAGCGGCCTTTGTCACAAATGAGACGCATGAATATATAACTCTACTAAAACCAGTACTTTCACCAGCCACAAACCATTCCAACCTTTCGTTACCCAAAGACATAATTAACCATCAAAAATCCAAAACCCTGACTTTTTAAAACCAAGTCACACCGGGATGCCTTCATCAAGACCAAAGTTCTTGCAGGCACATTCAAAGCTGTGACAGACAACAGCAGAGTTTATTCAAAGCTTCAGACTAACAAATCTATTAAAACCACATGTTACGCATGTATGTTCAACTAATAAATGGAGCAAGCCTTCATGAACTAGCGCAAGCTCTTCAAAGGCAGCAAATAATAGTGACTTTCAAGCTTTTTATCACTGCAACTTTGCACACGATGCAAATCTTATACGACATTGAAATATGGCAAAAGATCTGAGATACAGCCAGTAGCATATTTTGGACTCAAAAGATGACTGAGAATGTCATCAATCATCCTCAGATAAAAAGGAGAGTAGATAAAGCATGGTAATTCATTGATTATTCCTGTTTATGAAGATGAAACTCAAACGCAACTTAGCTTCTAACAAGAAAGTAAAGAAAAAAACAGAAAAATTTTCAAATTCCATACAACCTTGATTTTTTTTCCACCAACTTCACAAAGGCCACACCTCACATGCTTGTACACTACAGCACTAACTGCCATGCCATTATCAGGTGAGTAAGGATAAATAATAAGCCACACCCGAGTGCGGACTAGCACCACAACATGGCACTTGGGTCAGAGGTTTCCAGCGCATACGACATCTTCAGTTACAATGGTCGAGCATACACATAATTGCAAATAATCCAGCGAGAAACTCCTTGACTTAAGCCATACAGATATCAACTCTTGGCAAGTTTCACCCACAGCAAATTTCAATTATCAAAAACCAAGCAAGCAGTCAAATCGATCTAAGTGCTACTTAGCAAGTTGCATCCTGATTGAATAAAGCTAAAGCACTACTGACTCTATACCAAAAATTTAATAGCACCTCAACATATCACCGAAAACACAAACAGCTAAATTTCATTTTATCAGTAGAAACAGAGTCAAAAGTTCATACACAGGCTTACTACGAGAACGCGATTAGAGATCTAAGCAAGCCACACCTATAAGCATGTCGAATCAAGCAGCTAAATAACTAAACATCAGATACTTCTTCCGAAGGATTGCGATGCCGCTCGCGTCAACATTTTCCATCAGAATCATTCGCGAACTTCCTAAAAACGGAAACAGCATCTACTCGATTTCGCTTCACAGAAACGAAAGCGCGACGGAAGAAGCGAATCAACCGTGCTCTGATAATCACAGACCTCCCAAAGCGACAGAAGAAGAAAAAGGCGATCGGACGAAGGAAAGAAAGAGTACCGGCGTCGTCGGCGTACCGATCCGAGCGGTACGGCGGGAGGGGATCGCGGCGGTCGTCGCCGGACTCGTAGTCGTTCCCGGCGGCCCCGCGGCCGCCGGCGACGCCGTCCCCGCCGCCGCCGCCGCCGTCGCCGCTGCTGCTGGAGGGGCGGACGACGAGGCTGCTGAGGAGGGGCTGGTGGCGGGAAGCGGGCTGGTCCTTGTCTCTGGAACCCATGGTGGTGGGGGGGGCCTCTCCGCTCTCGCGGTCTTCCTTGCTTTTTTCTCTGTTCAGATCGGAGTCTTCGCCAGCGGGTTTCTCTGTACCTTAACCCTAGACGCAGGAAGGGATTTAATTTTTTTTTTTAATTTTGGGGCGGGGGCAATAATGGAAAATAAAAAAAACTACGTAAGGAGATTTCTGGGTTATTTCCATTTGCTTGCGCGAGAAAGAGAAAAGATAAACTTTTTTTTTTTTTTTTTTTGGTTTTTGCCTTGAAGGAGTTTGATTTTGTTTATGAAGGTCGTTTTCAAATTCGATGTGCATTTAAATTTAAAACCCCATTTATAACTTGCAAATCACTTATACTATTTTTTATTGTCTTTGTTTCTAAATAAGACAAGGCTATATAAAATAAGATATGGAATATATAAATTTTTAACATTTTTATGTATTATTTCATGAATAGAAGTAATAAAAAATTCGATTTGAGAGCAATGAATTTGAATTGAGATTGGCATGATTTGCAAGAAGCTACGGATATGATACTAAGAGATCAGATATCAAGGGTTCATTCATTTTAGCAAATTGTTATATGATTCGTGAAGTTTAAATTCCCTTGTCACACCAAGATTTGTGAAGCTTGGACTCTTAGGCGCGTTTGGTTGTGTTTGTTTAAAAATTGTTAGGGAATGAAATAGAAAAAGTATTTTTCGGGAACAATTTTTAAACAAAAATACGCGTTTGGTAAACTTATTCGGGAATAAAAATAAACGAAACATGTTTGGTAAATTTGGATAATTTTTTTATTTCTTTTATTTTTCTATTTTTTTCTATTTTTCTTTTTTTCTTTTTTCTTTTTCATTTATTTTTTTTCTTTTCTTCTTTTGGTAGGTGCCGCCGCCAAGGCCTTGGTCGGCGGCCGGCCGGCGAGCTCGAGGCCGGATGCGGGCGAGCCGGCGGCCGCCTCGGCCGTGAAAGAAGAACAAGAAAATAAAAGAAAAAAAAAAAAAAAGTGTTTCGATTTGTGTTTAAAACAACAAGTTTTTTTTTTTTTGTTTTCTTTTTTTGTTCGCAGGAACAAAAAAGAATAAAAGGAACAAACGCACACAAACGCGTTTGTTTTTTTTGTTGAAGGAACAAAAACAGAAATTTTTGTTCTGGAACAAAACAAGGTGCAACCATGCAGGCCCTAGTTGTTGTTTTTAATATCATAAGTCAACAAAAAATACAAATGGAAAAGGACAGGGATGGAATTGACATAAGAAGTGACAAGGGATAAAAAAAAGGAGAGGGAGAAGGAGAGAATAAGATTTTTCATATGGTAACTTTTATATTAAAAATATGAGAAATTCCAACTACTTTTATAAAACAAATCGAAATTTATTGAAATTTATTCAATTCATAGATTATATTATCATATTTTAGCTTCTATCGCGGTCATCAAATTACATGATTGTAAATGCCACTGCTCACTTGTTATGAAAATCCATAGTATTTACAAAATAGGGTTGAGTGAAAATCTAATTTCAAATTCTTAAAGACCAAGAAAGGACAAAGGATTAAAAGGAAAAAAAAAAAATATCGGCAAACACCTATGAAATTGTTCCGAGCAAAAAAAAAAAATGGCAACAAATCAAATTAATTCAGCAATTGCAATTTATTAATTTAATAAATTTATTAATGCAATGGGATCAACTCTTTTCACTACATTTTCAGTTTAACTTTGATTTCTCAATTTTTGATCGAGTGATTTTTCAATTTAAATAAGAAGAAAAACTCTCTATCCCCCTTGAAGTCGCTTTTTGTCTCAATCAGCCACCCTTTTCTTTCAGGGAAAATTTCAAATAAATACTCAAAGTTGACCAAATTTCTCAAATAAAAACCAAAAATGAACTTTGTGTTAGATAAAAACATAAAATGAACCTATTATCTCAAATAATGATCCAAAGTGGTTAAATCAATTCCAAATAAGAACCTAAGCTTGTTGGTCAACCATATATTTGCTAGCTATTAAGTTTCGACGACCAAAGTTTGGACAATTTTGTCCAAAAAAATATAGGGAAAATTAACAAATTCTAAAACAGAAACAAAAAAACCCTACGTGTTTTCTACGATCTCACTGTTCCTTGTACCCATCCTCTGCAAAGTCAAAGACCTAAGTTCTCTCATTCCTTTGTATCCATCCTCCACAAAGTTGAAGACCTAAATTCTTTGCTAGTTGAGACACGAATTTAAAAATAAGAAGAAAACCAAATGCTTATTTCTTTGTCTGTAGAGACCCGAATTCTCCACTGGTCGAGCAAAGCAATTAGTGACGAGAATTGATTCACAATGATGACTAGGCAACGATTTGGTTGAGGAGCAGCGATGGAGAAGAAATAAGAAAACGTAAACATCTAAATGAATAACCTAAACTTAATTAATTTAGAATTTTTCCTTTTTTTCCAATCACAAATTTTTGACAAAATTGCCTCTATTTTAATTCATGAAAAATGTCTGCTGGTGATATTAACTTGATTATTTCGGGTCTTTATTTGACACAAAATTTGTTTCAGATTCTTATTTGAAATAATAGGTTCATTTGGGATATTTATATAACACAAAGTTCATTTTAGATCATTATTTGAGAAAATAGATTCACCTCAGGTCTTTATTTGAAATTTTCTCTCTTCTTTCACTTACCTACGCCTTGCATTTTCGCAGTATCAGTTTATGGTAAATCTTTCTCTTCATTAAAATGTCAAAAAAATTTCACTATGAAAAAATATATGAGATGAGTGCATTAAAATTCTTAAAATATTATAAAAGTGCAATTAATTTATAGAAATTTTAAATAATATGATTAAGTCATGAAATTCTTCACGAATGTGTAATAAAGTCCTAAGATTTTTAAAGAGTATAAGAAAATTATAAAACTTATAATAAAAATTGAATCAAATCTTAAGACTTTTAAAAAGTACAATTAATAAAAGAACTTGGTTAGATCAATTTAATATTTTTAAAAATTTGGATCTAAGTAGGTCCTTAAAAGGCTTAAGGAGAAAACAGACTGGAGAATTACCTTGGGGGTGGGAGACCCTGCATTGTCTTTCGTATTCCGTCTATGTCAAAAATACAAAAATAGATAGGAAATTAGAAGATTTCACCGTAGTGAAGATAAACATCACATATGAATTTGATTTAAACTACCGCTGGATAAGTAGATATAGTAGCCTTTCACACCTGAGACAAGTAAGAATGAGTGAAATATTACTACTTAGCACGCCTTATGACACTATTTACAACCAAAGCTAACTAAATACCTTTATTGTGAAAAACATAATTAAATTCTAAAGTTTATAATAAAATTGAATTGAATCTTAAGATTTTTAAAAAGTATAATTAATAAAATAACTCGATTAGATCAATTTAATATTTTTAGAACTGAATTGTACTTTTTAAAAGTTTTAAGTTTCAAGACTTGACCGTGTTTTTTTAAGGTTTTAGAGTCCAATTTTATATATATATTTTTGACTGGTTTTAGGGTTTTCGATATAAACCTGCACAAATATTATTTGTCTTGTCAGGACACTTGTCGGCACAGCGGGCCCCCCGAGGCAAGACAGCCCGACTTTTCTCGGGCCAGAGCCTCTAGAGAGATGACGCGTGGATCGGGGATAAAACACGATGCTCGGCCAGGCTCGGCCGCCCCCAGAAGAAACGCAAAGCGTTCCTCGTACGACATTCAGATTTTTTTCCAACGAAAAAGAACAAGAAGAAAATAAAAAAAATAAAAATAAAATCATAAATTCAAAGATCGATCGACGAAGGAACCGACTCCACAACTGCACACGCTCGTCCGCTTCTTCTTCGTCGCCGATGCTCCAGCAGGTCTCTCTCTCTCTCTCTGTCTCTCTCTCTCTCTTCATCCATGGAGCTCTCGCGAACCATCTCTCTCTCTCTTCCCGACTGTTTTACTGTTTTGCGCTTGATGATGGAGGCGTGAACGTGTTGGCGTGAGACCTGCGACTTCCGCGGTGGGCGGAATTTGGTGACGTAGCGGGTCAGCTGTCGAGTAGGAGCACAACAGTGACACTTCGCCTGCAGCTCTCTCTCTCTCTCTCTCTCTCTCTCTCTCTGTGCGGAAGTTTCGTTCATCTTCCCGCCGTGTCCTTCGGTCCACCTCTCCGGCCGAATCCTCGGATGGTCGAGACGATATCAGGTAAACCGCGTTCGATTCCGAAGCTCGACGACGACGACGACGACGACGACGACGAGAAGGATCGTCGCCGTCGAGCTTCGTGCTTTTTCTATCGGTGCCGATTTCGCCTTTTGTTTCGAGATCAGCTGATTGGCGTCGTCGGTTGTTTGCTCGTGTTCGCGGGAAGTGGAATTCGAGGATTAGAGATTCGCTTCGCCGGATCGTTTAGGACTTCTTCGATTTACTGGAGTAGCTCTTTTTTCTGTATCCACATGGCAACGCAGACGAGTTTTGGTCCTTTTTTGCACCCGATTTTTAGTATGAAGGAGCTGTCGTACACGCTCGTTCACGCGGTCTCGCACATGCCTTTGCTTGACCGTCTTTCTTGCTCGATTCCGTGTACGAACCGGTGGCTGATCACGGCCAAGTTAGGTTCGTGCATATTATGAAGCTTGAGAAGAGTGATGTCGTGCTCGGACAGCAGGATACGAGCTACTGGATTTTCAGACCTTTAGTTTTACTAGGATGCTGAGAGGGCCCCATATCTAGCAATCTAAGAAGAAAGAAAACGTTTAGAAGTTTGATAAGCTGGTCTCAGTGAAGCCCAGCAGGCCAGTGTTCATGGCCCTTTTACTGGGTCATAGATTGTCTAGTATTTTGATATGCTTTTGTTTTTTTTCTTGTAATTGTTGATTGACGAGAGACAACGGCAAATGTGATAAACTGGCACGAGCTTATGGGTTAAAAGTCACTAGCAGCAATTGCAAGATAGCGCGGTTATCCTCTGCTGTTTGTCAGTGCAATCCTGCAATACGACCTAGGTTTCTCGAACTTATAGAGTTTTCATTTTGACAGGTGAGGGCTGTAAGTGCCACGAAGCGTCAAGCTTTCTAGACTGGCTGAAAACTGGCATGTGGAGCCACACATACCAGCGTATACCGCCAAAGGAAAATTTGGATCAAATGGACGTGGAAGATGTTTCCGGTAACTTTCTTTTTGCAATTTGGAATTGTTTTTCCTTTCAATCACCAGTCGCATCAAAGCACAAACACAAGAAAGTGGCTTCTTCCTGATTAATTAGTCTCTACAAGCAAATCGATCTTGAAAGTGTTGATATAAAGCCAGAAACATCTGTATTTAATGTTATTTTCAAATTGTTAATATGCACCGAAGCCAATGCATAAGTTGCTGATCTAGATGCTTTAGTTTGTAAATTGAGAAACACTAATGCTTTGTGGCATTCGAAAGTGTTGCACACGTGGCAACAGTTCCATGCTACTGTTATGAGTGGAATCTCTGGTCCATTATCTATCTAGTAAAAAACTTGCAGTAATGTCCATTATTGTTTGGTACTATGTTGCAACTTGATTGTTGTATCTGTCTAGCTCTTTTGCAGAGCAGTGTAGAAGAAGAAAGCTCAAATCCTCCATGGAGGCTTTCACTGCCGTATGTGCTGGTGGCTACCATATCTTCGTTTTTATTTGGATACCATCTTGGGTATGTTCTTAGTTTTGAATTTCAAACGTAGCTTAAGTTTCAGCTGGTATAATAAAGTATGTATTTATTACGATAAAATGACACTCTTTGCAATGTCTTATTCACACAGGGTAGTCAACGAACCCCTTGAGAGCATCTCTTCAGATTTGGGTTTCAGTGGAGATACTCTCGCTGAAGGTGAGATACACTAATTTACTCTGTTTTCCTCCTTCATATTTTCTTTTTTTTTTTTGTGCCGATCCTCCTTCAGTTGGATAATTGAAAATATTGGCTGTGCTAAATGAAGGTTTGGTGGTGAGTACCTGTCTTGCTGGTGCTTTTGTTGGATCTATCTTCAGTGGTTGGATTGCAGATGGGCTGGGACGCCGCAGGGCTTTTCAGTTGTGTGCCTTGCCCATGATTCTTGGTGCTTTTGTAAGGTAATGTCTGTATTCCTTGAAATTGTTATTTCTGCAAATTTGATACGAGAAACGGGCTCTATTTTGTGATTTTACTCCCCTATTAAGAAGGCTTGCCTTTCTTTGTTCATTATGTTTCAACTTTTTAATACCGTACTTTCTGTCTTCTGCTATTTCCTTAAGAGGCAAATATATTTACTCACGTAGCTGCTGCAAAGAGAAGAATGAAAAATAATGGTCAAAAGCTAAGAATACGCACTGCTTTGTTTTGACCATATAATAACTCTTTAGATGTCGAGTTGATTTTGTTACTGATCCTTAAGAGACTTGAACCCAGACGAATGGAATATATGCAGCAACAAGTTTCCGGCAGTCTGAATTAATAGACTGTTGATACTCTCACAGAGTTTATGATTTTTTTGGTTGTTAGTATGTGTTGTACACGTTTTCTATACGTGCGGGCCATACATCTGACTATAGAGATGAAATTAAAAGTGAAATATAGTCCTTTGTGTTTAATAGAAGGAAAACCTATAATTTGCAGTGCGAAGAGCAAAACTCTCACGGGTATGCTAGTTGGGAGGATACTGGTTGGGACAGGAATGGGTTTGGGTCCTCCTGTTGCATTTCTTTACGTGACAGAGGTACGGTGTTCTTTTTAAGAGTTCCATGGTAGCATGTTTAAATTTTACAATAGAAAAATCATATTATGTCTAATCCTATTTTGATGTCTTACAAAATCAGATTTCTCCTGCTTTTGTGAGGGGTACTTATGGAAGCTTTATTCAAATTGCTACATGTCTTGGGCTAATGGGATCTCTTTTGGTTGGAATCCCCGTGAAGGAAATTACTGGCTGGTGAGAATGTGCTAGATTTGATTCAGTTTGTATTCCTCAGATGCTTGTGTGCTGCTTATGTTTCTTCATTCCACCATATCTACTGGCTGTACTTCTTCTTCTTCTTCTTCTTTCCCACCCGAACAACATTTACACTGCACAAGTCCACAAAACCTCTCACAGAGTGTGTGCTGCGTCAGCTATGCACTCTGGGTGAGATTGGGTAAGGCCTGGGTGTGAGGCGTTGAAACCTGCACTTCTTGGTTGTCAGGGCCAGTTCCTCTCTGATACCCATGATCACCCATGGGGTTTAGCGGCCAAACTTTTGTTAATGATGCTCTAGATTCTTTGTTCAGGTGGCGTGTTTGCTTCTTGCTATCTATAATTCCAGCCACAATTCTTTGTCTCTCCATGAGCTTTTGTGTGGAAAGCCCGCACTGGTTATACAAGGTTTGCTTTCATGAGTATTTCTGTTTTCTGCTGTTAGCATGTCTCTTTGTTCTGTTATCAATAGCAGATACACATACACACAGATTTTTCATTAAAAAAAGCTTATTTAAGGAAAATTTCATGTCATTCAATATGAAAAATCCAAATCACACAAAGATTTATTTTTAGGGCGAGGCTGATCAAACTTTAGTAAATGCACCCTGTTCTATTTTTAGGGTTTATGTTGTAACTTAACTTACTGCCTGTGATTGGCACAACACAGAGAGGAAGAATCACTGAAGCAGAAGCTGAGTTTGAACGGCTTCTAGGAGCATCACATGTCAAGTCTGCAGTTGCTGAGTTGTCCAAATCAGACAGAGGGGATGAGTCTGATAGCGTAACAATCTCCGAGTTGCTACACGGTCGTCATTTTAGAGGTAGGAATTAGCACTTTGTGGTATGTGCTAGTGCTTCTCTTCTTTGCAAGTTTCAATGCTGATGTCATTGGTCTCTCTCTCTCTCTCTCTCTCTGATGTGCTTCATTATTATATGCTTTCTGCAGTCGTATTTATTGGCTCAGCACTGTTTGCTCTGCAACAGCTCTCAGGAATAAATGCTGTATTTTATTTTTCTTCTGCCGTCTTTAGAAGTGCGGGTGTGCCATCAGGTCTTGCAAATGTCTTCATAGGGGTCGCAAATTTATCTGGTATGACTACTGCTTCTAGTTGTTCATTAAGTGGAAGGAAAAACTTTATCCCTTAACTGGTGTATTCTTGTTCATACAGGGTCTATTGTTGCAATGACATTGATGGATAAACTGGGAAGGAGGGTACTTCTCCTTTGGAGCTTTTTTGGCATGGTAATTTGTTATTACTCTCCTAAGACTTCTTCTCGATAGTTAAAAGTGTTACTAGGGTGTGGATATCGCATGTAAGGGAAATAATGGGATAAACAAAAAAAACTGCATTGGCAAGTCAGCCTGTCCAATTATAGTATTAGTACTAAACATGAGATAAGAGTACTCCAAGTTTGGCATTGGAAGTCAAGGTGGTGAAAAAACTTATCTTAATTATTCATACGAAGGAACACTTAAAGAACTTTTGCATCGTCAAGCAGTAGTCATAAAACTGATAGTGTACTTGTTCAACATGCAGGCGATGTCCATGCTTGTTCAAGTTGCTTCTGCAAGTTCTTATTTGAAAGGCTCTGGGGCTCTTTATTTATCCGTGGGAGGCATGCTGATGTGAGTTCTCTTTATCGCGCGCCGCGTGTCCCTCTCCCTCTTCCTCTCTCTCTCTCTCTCTCTCTTTTTATGCATGCATGCATACAAGTATGTATGTGGATTCCATGTATTAGTTTATAGTAGATGAGGGCATCCCTGTGCACTTGGTTATCTTGTTGCAGGTCTTGGGAGGGCATAAAACATGTCTTACTCTTGTCCTTGCATGAGATTCCTGTTATACGGAAAGATCTTATAGACATATTGTAGTGAATTCACATGAGCTTGCAGGATCAATGTGATACAACAACCTATGGCTAGGAGATACCTAAGGCCGTTGGATTGCTTATGTACTTTCCTGTAGATGACTTCTTATTAAAAGATTAGTGATACTATAGAGGAATTATGATTAGCCATTGGAATTCGAAGATTATAATGATGATAATAATAAAAAATAATAATAATAATTGTGACCTTTTAATGTTAAATATTGACCCTACCTGATAAGCCGAGTGTGCATGAGTGATTTCGAACTTTATCCCAAATCCCAAAAGTAATACTTGTTAAGTGATTCCATTGATGGTTGTTGATAAATTAAGTGTGTAATTGTGCAGGTTTGTGCTAACTTTTGCCGTAGGAGCTGGTCCAGTTCCGGGTCTCCTTCTGCCAGAGATTTTTCCTAGCAGGATTAGAGCTAAAGCCATGGCAGTCTGCATGTCTGTTCATTGGGTAATGTGCCCATGTCTATTTACTGCTTTGTTTTCATCAAGATGCAGTTACATCACCTGTTCTTGAACAAAGAATACACTCTTGATTTTAAAATTAGATATGACAGAGGAACTTAACAATCCTGTTTATTCGTTTGCCTTGTCTCTATGTTTTGTTCTTCAGGTGATAAATTTCTTCGTAGGCCTGCTTTTCCTGCGTTTGCTGGAGCTGCTCGGACCTTCTATCCTGTATTCAATCTTTGCAGCATTTTGCTTGCTGGCAGTGATTTTTGTGAAAAGAAACGTTATGGAAACTAAAGGAAAGTCACTTCAGGAAATTGAGATTGCACTCCTTTCCCAGATGTAGAGCTGCTACAGAAGAATACTTATACTTTCCTCCTAACCCCCTATCTCAACTCCAAATGCATTCTGTATCATTCTGTAACGCCCATTCGGTGACATTATGTAACGCTCTCTGCTTCACCATTGCCTTGGGATAGGCGGATGATAATCCAATATTACAGAAATATGCGAGAGAGAAGAGAGAGAGCCTTGATGAACGCATATTATACACTCGCAGAGTACATATTGATGTCTTCGCTGAGCAAGTCCTTCCTGTGCACTGGTATTAAGATCCATCAATTCATATGTGGTGTGTTTACTCAGCTTGTGTTGACAATGGATTTGCCGGCATGCATGTTCGTTATTGGTTTGAGACAGAATTATCTCGATCTTGCTTCCTCCGCAACGAATGCTTTCAGACGTATTGCCCATCATCCGTTTACAATATATGGGGCTAAAACCCTTCATCCAAAACTAAGCTGTTGAAATAAGATCCTTCGGAAACGCTTCATCAATCAATATGAAGGCGCTGGGAGAAAGTGGTGCGTCCACAGCTTCGAGATGACAAGTCGATGGAAATTTTTGTCTCTAGTGAAGGAAATTTACAAGAAAAAAGGACACCGAGAATATAACCCTCTTATGGTCTTTTACAGACACGTCCCCCTTGTCTATGACAGCAAGCATATAAATGTCGAAAGAAGTCAACCTCCTTAATCTCGACTGCCTCGCCTCACAACATTATCCGTAGCAAAATTTTACGTAGTACTCACAAATTTGATCCCTGCATTCTCATGATGACTAGGGGAACTGTATAGAGAAACCTGTACTTGTAGGTGTGAACTTCAAAGGGCCAAAGTCCTCAAAATCAGAATCCGAGTCCATGTCATTGTAGTCATACCAACCACCAGGAGAGTCCTCATCATGGCTATTCTTTGACTGGGGCACCTGGAGAGCACTAATTGGAACTGGAAGTGGTTCTTCACTGAAGTACTTGTCTTGCAACAGTTCCATGGGAGTGGCTCTCGCAGCTGGATCGTAGTAAAGAAGTCGCCGAACTAAAGAGACTTCATCACTTGAGCAGTTCGGCAGGCAGGATTCCAAACCGATGGGGTTTTCGATCTTGCAGAATGAAATTGTTTTATAATCTGGAAGTTTCGTACAGCCTGGCCAGACTTCCTCACTCAGGTTGCCCAAAACATTGAAGATTCTACCAAGTTGGTCGATATCGGAAATCCCAGGGAAAAGGGGTTCCAGAGTCAAAAGCTCGGCAAAAATGCATCCCAGTGACCAGAGATCAACCTCGAGCCCGTAGTCTGTGGACCCATAGAGCAGTTCAGGTGCTCTGAACCAGCGTGTCCCAACACAAGATGTGAGAGAGCCTTGTGCATCTTCTCCAGCCTCTTCGGCCCCATAAGCATAGGAACCTTTAAAAGGATCTTCTCCAATGTCACTGGTCGTACATGTGGCCAGACAAGAAGTATCACCATCAAATATGCTTGTTTCCTTGTCGATTTCATGCCTAGGGTTTTTAGCCTTGAATTCGTCCACCTCTCTGAGGTATGCCTCCCTAGTGATAGCTCCATGCTCTTGACCTTCAGGACATGTGGTATCTGCCTCCATAGTTTCTGGCTGCTGAAGGATATCAGCCTGTTCCGATGATCTCTCTTCGAATGATTCAGGCTCATAGTCTGGAGCTACATTTCCATCATCCAGGAGTATCCTTGCCTGATCAGTGAATGAAATGATAAAGAAAACTATAAACACAGGACCTTTTTTCAGTTGAACAACTTATGAATTCAGATCTGACATCTCTAAAGATACAGAACAACTGACATTTGCATGAAAATGTCAAGAGCAACTCATGCGAAGCATCGTAGCTTTTAAAGGCATTATGAACAAAGTCAGTCAAGTGAAAATTAACTTACGACAACAATCAGCACTGATTTGAAACTGAATCAGCAGAAATCGAATCATTTCCAAACATGCGCTACATGCAGTGCTCTTCTAAGCACCAGAATAGCCACCAACTTCTTTCAAATCCTAACTTCAATGACCACCCCACTGTGACCAACAACACCAAAGCCTGTTTCTACAAGTTGGCTACCATAATCGCACTGACATTATCAAAACATCATTTATGTGGTGATATCTCTCCATATCTACCCTATTCACCAGCTTCCCAACATTTAAGCTCACTCCAGTCACAGGGTCAACAGCCTTGCATCCATATGCCGTGCCGCTGCCAAGGACTAAATTGACAATTCAAGCAAATCTCACGATTGACAGATCTCATAGTCGACAAATCCTCGTTCGAGCTCGTCTCTGTCGAGATCGCTCTGTGGAGCAAACAAAACATCATGCGAATTTTCGAAAAACCCAACTGGAGAAATGGAAAATGCCCGGCGACGGCAAGGCAAAGACATTACCACAATAACACAGACCCCTGAACCAACAAAGAACTCTGACATATACGATGAGGCGAACAACATAGGATCAGTCATCTTCCACTTCCTAGTTCCTACTCCCGTGCCCCAGCAGCTAAGATCAAATCCCAATTCACCAACAGTGCCAAACAAACAAATTTCCGCCAGCAAAACACTCACTAATGACGTCCTTCGTGCTTAAAAAACCAAATTTGAACCCAACCCCTATATAACAAAAGCCAGAATTTCGCACCATCCAAAGCCAAAACCTCAAATCCTCACCTGCCCAAAATCAGCGATTTTAAGCACTCCCTCCTCTGAAATGAGCAAATTCCCGGGCTTCAAGTCGCGATGAACGATCGAGTTCCGGTGACAAGCATCGACCCCTTCCAAGACCTGCAGCATCCACCGCTTGACCTCGCCGGCCCGCAGCGGCGCCGCCCCCCCGCCGCCGCCGTCCCTCGGCCGCCTGCTGGCGTCGGCGATCACGGCGGCGAGGTCGCTGCGGAGGAACTCGAGCACGAGGACGGCGTCCTCGTCCTCCCGCCAGAAGTACTCGTGGAGGAGGACGACGTGGGGGGAGCCGCGGAGGATCTGGAGGGCCTCGATCTCGCGGAAGGCGGACTGGTAGTCGTGGACCTCCTTGAGGGCGACGGCGAGGCCGTCGGAGAGGCGGCGGCCGCGGTAGACGTCGGAGTAGGCGCCGGAGCCGACGCGCTCCAGGATCTCGTACCGGGCGATGATCTCCCGCCGGGTGTGGATGCTCCAGCTCTTCGGCGGGTTCGGGTCCGGGTCCATCGGAGCTCGAAGAGGGAAAGAGTGACGGCGGCGTGGAGGGGACTCCCGGCGGAGCTTTCGCAGCGAGACGCGTCAGACGAACGTCTCTTCTTCTCATTTCTCCTTTTTTGGCGAGATCTTAATTTGTTTTTTTTTTTTTTTTTGTTGGACTTTTTGGGCAAGATTAAAAGGAGGAAAAAGATTATAAAAAAGAAAAAAAAGGTGAAAGGCTATTTTTAAAATTTGAACTTGGGCATTTGTTTTTTTTTTTTTTCAGTTAGATCCTTGATCTTTACTAATTTGTTTTAATCAAGTCGCTGGACTTCCATAAATTTTCTAATCAAATCCCTTTTATTTAACTCTAGATATAGTTTAATGAAGTTAATACACTTACGAGAGCCAACAATAATCTAACATGAGAGCCATCACTTTCTGATTATAAAACTGGAAATTCTGAAAATGAACACAATCGAGTAACGACATCTTTCGGCACTAATTAAAAATTTTGAACGCTTGTAATCTTGATGGCTCCAACTCGACCTGTCACCTCAGATTAGATGAATGTAGAGCCTAGAGGACTTGATTAAAACCGTTATGCAAAATTAAAGATTTCATGACGTTAGCTCCAAAAAAAGGAAATTATAAAGAAGGATAGTCCAATTTGACTTTTCCCATTGTGGCAGCGAACGTTAGGGAACGATGAATAGAATGGGAGAACATGGAGGATGGCTTTAGGTTCTCACCACCTGAATCTTGAGGCATATCAGAAATCAAAGGGAAGTAGAAATTTAAGGCCTGCTGATTCCAGCTATGCCGGCCAAGGCGAGATTCGGTTGCTCCCATTACCGCTTCCTCAGCAGGCGGCAGTGCACCGTCATCGGGCGCTCGGTCGCATCAGAAGTTGGGAATGAGTTTTCCGGTGGACGGCTTTCTATAAGTTACCGAGATTAGATGAAACTTAGGGTGTGTGTGCGTGGTTGTGTTCATGGAGACAATGCAGGTGTGATACGTCGGTATGCTCAGAATGTCATCTCGTCTAGGGGCGATGCTGGGCATGTTCTAGCCGGAACGTGCCGGAGCTTCAAACAAAGGGAAGTCGATTTTCCACAGGGGAGTTACCATCAGAGAGAAGACCATCCTGATGATCAAAACTCCAGCTCAACCTTAGCTTGGAAACAAGAAAGAAACCACAGCATTTCTTTCTTGCTTGGGAACTGCAGTTTACACAGATAATCTTTGCATTGAGCTGGCGACAGAAGCTAACGGAAGGGTTTTACGGGGTCGATATATCGAAAGAAATAGCCAATCCATCTCATAACATGTCGATACATGACAAGAAACAGTGCACTAAGGTAAAGCCATGGACAGGAAGAAACATAGTAGTAGGCAGCACGTGAGAGAATGAACAATTCCCTCCTAAACACTACTAAGTAATCTCTCTAACCCCTTCTAATATTGCAGCAGCTACAGCCTACACAACTAAACACAGTCGGTCATGGCAATCTTCTTCTTTCTGCCCGTTTTCCCGGCAAGTGATTCTGCAAGCATTTTGCTAACCATCTGATAGAGGTCAGTTGCCACTCCTGACTCCAGACATCTTAAGCTACGCAACCTCCACACATGATGCTCCTGCAATCAGGCACATGGTACGTGTAAGAAAGAGTCGAGATTTTGTAGATTTACAAATATCTTCAAAGCGAATAAATGATGATGTAAGGTATCGTATTCAGTAATGCTGCCATAATGTTATTCCACCCAATCCTTCAGAGTTCTTTTCGAGACGACTCAATCAGATCTAAATAGATTATGCACACTTTCATGCCTGAGAGAGGCATTGTGGTTGTTGCTTTGGTCTAGCTTTCACGGGATTAAAAAGAATGAGCCAATGGATATCTGATTCTCATATTAATTCTCATCAGAGAACTTAAAAGTCCATAATGAGATACTTGCATAAAAAATTGAGAGACCTGCCCAAACACTGCTTGATTTTGTCTAATCATCAAAATGACAATAGTAAAGAAAATAACCATGCATGGGTAAGAACTTCCACATTTCTATCACAATGAAAGATCACTTGTTCTCTTAGTCAAAAACATCTGAATTGGGCTCATCGGGCTTATTACTTCTCTGCCCAAATGGATGCAAAGGAAAAGCAGATTGATAACTGAGATGAGGTGAAGATACCACCGCTTGACCATCTTCACAAACATTTCTATAATTCATCTAGAAACCATAAAAAGTCTGATCATAGAAGCATCGGTCACCCATCCTCTAGTTTATTTTTTCCAATAAAGTGGGTGAATTATTCTAGAATTCACATGCTTCCTGTATGATTCAAATGTGCTGATGTTAGAAATGCTGACAAGCTGTTATTGAAATTTCTCTCTTTCTTCACACCACTTGTTATGGGATATCACAAATTGCTTCAAGCTTAAACACAAGGTTTTAAAGGGCATAACATACATGTCGCCCTGACTCCCTCTAATGGCTTAAGATTTTGGATTGGACTTTCACTAGTTCTATAATATATCTGGGGCAGATTTGTCTAATCTCTGCCATGGCAAAAACAGTCGCAAGTCAAAGATAGTCCATCCAAATGCCACATTAGCAAATTCAATCCCTGAATGAAAGTCGAGGATAGTCTTGTCTGCCAGAAGCATTAAGATGAGCAAGAAAGAGCTACAGACAGAGAAGATGACAATGTGAACTTACGCAATTGCAAAGCCTGATCTCCGAGGCCTTCTAGTACTTGGCATTTCTTTCCTTCTCGGAGGTTGAAGAACCACCTTGATTGCCGTATCAAAGACAGCTTTAACATTCTAACATGGCAAAAGGCAAACTATCAGCTTCAGACCTCCAAAAAGTCAAACATCGTCGCTGGATTTTTCGATTTACCTGCTGAGTCTTTGAGCTGCACTCAATATAAGCTGCAGCACCAATTTGCTTGCGGAGCTCCTCTCCCTGAGCAGTTGTTATGATGTTAGATCCCATGTGATCAGCTGAATACCCTCTGTCCTCGCGAAGATCTGACACAATTTACAAGATAGAATACGTCAATCACTGAATAATTCTCTACTGTGAAACAAAGAAGACTTGTTACAGATGCAAACTAGCTGGTTTTCTACCTACCTAACTTCGTTCCCACAAGAATGACGGGAACATTAGGCGCAAACCGCCGGAGCTCAGGCATCCACTGTTAATTCAAAAACAACAGTAACGGCTAACTTGATCAATACATCAATAAAAAAAAAAGTTGATTCGCAAGCACGTAAAGGGAAGGTGTATGGCTCAGTGCACGGTTTGAAACTAAGATGAGCCACTTTCATCTGGCAGGATCTGAAAAATGTGCACTACGGAAAAGGGGCAAAAAGAGGTGAGGTGAGAGAGGACAAAGGTGAAAAAAAGTGAGATAAAGGCATGAGCATGGGAATAATTAGTACCTTCTTTAGGACATTTTCGTAGCTAGCTCTACTGATTAGCGAAAAGGCTAACACAAATATGTCTGCCCCTCTGTAACTCAACGGCCTCAATCTGCTGTAATCTTCCTGACCTTTCAACATCAAAAAAGGCAACTCCAGATTACCAAAAGAAAAAGAAAGGAACCAAAAGTTCCCCAAGCCCAAGCTCTCCCAACGAGAAGAAACCGTCAACTACGCAATTTTCAGACACTGTTGTAAGTGTACCTGCAGTGTCCCAGAGTCCCAGGTTAACAATGCTCCCATCCACAGCCACATTGGCACTGAAATTGTCAAACACGGTCGGTATATAATCCTGCAACGAAACAGCAGGAGAGAAGAGGAGGATTAAAGAGTGGAGTTTCAGCTGGTTTTTCATGGTATGCACAAACCAAGAAACTTCTTGAAGATCGCATCTTGTACAGCCAAAGAAATCATCCTCGAAAAGACAAAAACAAAATGGAGGAACAGAGAGACCACTTCACAGAACAACAAAATCAAGAACGGTAAAGACCGAGGCTTACTGTTGGGAACTTGTTGCTGGTGTAGCAGATGAGCATGCAAGTCTTGCCCACAGCCCCATCTCCGACGGTGACGCACTTGATGAACCTGGAAGCACTCTCCTCCTCCTCCTCCTCCTCCTCAAACCCTCTTCAGCAAGGAACTCGAGCTCTCACCCTCAGTTAGAACACTCGCAAGACCCACCTCTCAATGAGAAAAAGAAGCTTGCACAGATGGAAGAGTGAGAGAGAAACAAGGACAAAGTAGCATCTGGGTCGTTCCAGAGTTGTTGCTGCCAGGCTCTTTGTAGTTCAAGAATCCAAGAAATTAAATGAGAG
Organism: Eucalyptus sideroxylon; assembly: GCA_014182405.2. NCBI lineage: Eukaryota > Viridiplantae > Streptophyta > Magnoliopsida > Myrtales > Myrtaceae > Eucalyptus > Eucalyptus sideroxylon. The sequence goes on along the minus strand of CM024550.2, from coordinate 13,563,258 downwards.
AGAGAGAGAGAGAGAGAGAGTGGCTTGTAGTCAAAGGGTCTTTCAGCTACTGCAGTCTGCACTTTTTGGTTTCTCCATACCATAAAAAAACCATTAGATTTTCCCATGATGATTTAAAAAACCAGTAGATTTCAAAATGGATCTCAAAGATTCATTTTTTTTTCCTGTTCAAATGCACCAAGATTGGGGGGCCCGGTATCCAACGGCACCCACGGCCTATGGAAACTACATTTTTCCAGGGGTGGTTTCCAACTGTGAAACATTACATCCCTAATAAAGCTATGCTTGTTTTTTTTCGTCAACCGTGCTATAAATTGTCATGATTAATCCCCCCCTGCCAATAATCCCACATCTTCTAGTCAAGATGTCCCTAGGGTTTTTGGAGCTATTTCAGGGACAGATAGGTGCAACAGCAAATTAAGTACTTTTGGACTTTTTTTTTTTTTTTGTAAAGGTTAGAACCACGAAGAAAAAAAAAACTCTATATTGATGGACCTATGACAAATTTAGCCAAAAAATCTCAAACTAACCCTTCATTAATTTTCATTAAATTTTATTGTTAAATTATTAAGTTATATAATACGTAACAATTGGCATGATATTGTCAAATTACCAAAAACTAACAAATGGTAAATTTATTACAAATATACTAATTTGAAGTTTTTAGTGTTAAATTTATCGTAAATTAATTTGGAGTTTTTTGTGATTAAAAATTAATTTTAGGTAAATTTATCATAAGGGAATTAGTTGAAGATTTTTTTTCGTGATATTAACCCTTCTTGAAAATACAAATATAAATTGATATGAACTGTTCAATTGTAAAATCATCCTCAAAATTATACTTTAAGTAATATATGCATGTGCTCTAAATAAATATCACGGTATTCAAAATTAGGTAAATACCAAACCTCTAATGCTAAAGAAAGATTGAAAGATTTTATTATGCCATCTGGGATGCAAAAGAGAGTTTGTACCATGAGGATGCATGTTGAATTTTCAAATAATTTTAAATTAATCTCGGCACATGTGGTTAGTCTCATCCACTGATGAATTTATTTCTATTTTTAAACATGTCATGCTCAAACAAATGATCTTTTGCGCATATGAAGCCAATTTGAATCGATTATGGTGATTTGAGACCAAGTTAAATGAGCAGACAATGAAGGGTCTTGTTGTGGTCCCTATGGCCAAGAGTCCTAGTTGTCAATTTTCAGTTTGCTTACAAATAATTATGCAAAGTCTCTGAGGGCTAACTAGATGATAAAGTTAGCAATGATGTCTTCTAGTCGAGATAGTACGAAACAAAAAGGACACATTATTTAGGCTATCGATGTGCTGTGATACTTTCACTTATATGCCCTTATAAAATTCGATCGGCTATTTGAAAAATGAGTTTAGATCACCATAAGTACACATTCATTCATAGTCACCCTTCAAAGTGAAATGCCTCGTATGATTCAATAATCACATGCATTGATGAAATATAAAATCATCTCTGATCTCTTTAAAAACCTCAAGAGTACGTGATTATGTAATCGTCCAATGAAGTCATGATAACAAAATTTCGAGACTTATTGAGAACAAGTCGATCATCAATTAATACTCGATACATCAGTTGTAACTAATGGTACGATATAAAAACAAAGGCGACGAGGAAAGAGAAGTCATAGGAGAAGGAAAAAGTAAAAAAGAAAAAAGACGTTGTGGGGCCTAGTGAAATTGGCAATAGAAGAAGAGGGAAGAAGAAGACATCGAACTACCCCGGGCGTCGCCGGCATAAATGGGAAGTGAAGGCCAACCCGGAAGAGACAAAGAGGGAGAGATTGAAACCTTGGATTTTGCCGGGGTCAAATGTTGCTGTTCCCGACACGTGCAGGCGCAGGAGAGGGCTTGTTCTTTTTTTGTGGGGGTCTCGATTGCCGACCGCACATGCAGAAAAGTTGGATTCCCCCCCAGAACCCCTGATTTGATTTTGTACCACAAAAATCTCGAATTATACCTGCATCACATTTAATGTGTGCACTACATGCAGACCAGCATTTATTTCAAATTACCTTTTATGCTGCCATATCTCGAATCAATATACTTATATCACCACGTCTATTCTAAAAAAATATATTTATTTCAAATTTACCCAAAAAAATCTCAAATTTGCCACATGAAATTAATGTAGTGTGGATATATCGATTTAGGTTAATTGTGGTATGTGCACGTGCTGATTTAAGATTATTAATTTGAGATAAATGTGACGTGAATGTATTGATTTAAAAATTTTTCTGATATGAAAATTAATTTATATATCAATTTGAAATTTTTGGTAATATCAGCCCATTTATTTTACAGGGGTCCATTCCTCAGCCAATTTGGGAATCTACTAATGCTTATTATTTTATAGATTTCATTTATTTTGGGCTCTATTTATCTGTTTTGTCGTAGACCATGAGCTGTAAGCTCACATTGGCCCCGGGCGTATCTTTAGAAGGAGCAGTTGATGAATCTTTCTCATGTGATTTGGCAGGGCTTTACCGGCTAATATTATTAGTGCTTTTTTGTCGTGTTTTTCGGTTACTTTTCGGGCAAAAAGACAAAAAAGGTTTTGTGTTGTTTGGTTTATATATATTAAATGGGAGGAAAAAAGAATAAAACCGACCGAATTATTAATTCTAATTGTGGAATTGGCTTTACAATGTTTGGGGGAGATGAATGGTATTGAATAAATTTTTATGGTTAGAAGCAATGCAGAAATTCAATTTTATATCCATTTGGAATATAATCAACCAAATTCTTCTGTTATTCTTGAGACTTGTACTTAAATGAAGATAGGATTACCTCTCAGTTCTATTTTAGTTTAAAGAAATTCCGATTAGCATAACTTGGTACAACAGGTACACCATTTGATGCGTTTGTTGAGCACTTTGGTTCCATTTGAAAAGCAAATCGAACTAATTTGGATTGCAAAACATGTGAAATTAACTAAAAATCATAAATAAATTTGGAATAAGACGAAACGAAACCATATTTTCTAGTTCAGGTGGGCGAGTGTGTCTGATTGAATCCTTTTGACATGTGTTGTCGTTTTGAAATCTTTGTTCAAAATGCTGAATGCTTCATGAATGTAAAGTGATATGCGCACATCGAGGGAAGAAGCATGGGGAGTGTTTTCACTTTCAGCATATATTTGAATATGGAAAATATAAGAAAATAAAAATAACCAAAAAAAGAAAAGAAAAGAAAAAAGACAGCCGAATCACCACTAGAAAAAACAACTAGGTTGGGTTCATAGTACATGCAAGAGAGGACAATCATCGAGATAGCACATAGGTTTTCTCTCCTTTATCTTTTGAATGCATCCTTAATTATTTTTCTCACAATTCATGGTACGAGCAATTTTGGGTAGGAATCATATAGGACACCCTATAAGTTTTATGAACCAATTAAATTCAAGTACTTGGTCTCTCCGGATAACTCTAACTTTGTACTCAGTTGATGCGATTTGATTGAGCAACTTTTTATTTTTTGAGCTAAATGTTTCTTGATGCTTCAATAATGCAGATGATGTGGGGTTCAATTTATTACTTTCTTTTATTAGGATTTATGCACATCAGTGTTTGACATGCTGGTCTTATGTCTATCGCAATGTCTTGCGAAATTTGTCTAAAAATTTGAGAGCACATGATTTTGAAACGAACTTCTGGAGACTGTCGTACCACATATGGGAGCTGATAAAGACTAGACACATACGCCTCGTCTAGGATTTTCTCCAGTGTCGCATCTGATATCTCATGTATCTTTCAACCTCAAATTTTCGAGAACGATGAAGATTTGAAATCTGGTATGCGACAAGCATAAGATGTAACGCGATGAACTGGTTTTACGGTTCTGATGATGTAAAAAATGCTGCTAAGATCCAAGGGTTTTCATGGTCCTTGTTTACAAGCACCAATCTTTTCAATGGACGAAGAATGAATTTTGCTGACAGTATCTGTTATTGAACTTGAGGTATATACAGTCAAATTTTCAAGAACATGCATGCTAACATTGCTGAGGATGCTTATTGGGAGGGACAAAAAGAATTTCTTGGGTCATAGTAGTCTTCGATTTTCTCATCATCTATCCACACCGGTCGACAAAAGCTGCGGCAGCTTCTCTTCAGCTCAAACCCCATGCCTGCGAAGCGCAACATAAATCGTTCTGTAAGTACAACAGTCGACTGAAATGCGCATTGTCATATGATCTTAAAAAACCAGAAGAAATGGCTGAAACGGAACGACCGCGGTTTGTTGTCTTTCACAAATCCGAGCTCATCGATTCAAGGTTAAGATATGCACCTGAATCCACCCGTCTGATGTACCAATCACCAAGAATTCTTCATCTGCGTTCAGGGCCATGCAGTGAATCTTGGCGTTCGTTCCGCTCTGTAGCGTCTCGACTCTCTGATGGTTCTCTTTGCACCAGACTTCCACTATTCCCCCCTTGCAGCCCAAGTAAACGAGGTCTGAGCTCACTGCGATGGCTCGAACATCTGCTGTCGATGGCAGCGTTCCCACGAGCTTGTAATTGGTAGCGCTCCATATCTTTTGGCGCTCCAAGGAAGACAAGGTCGTTAGACACAAACAGATAAAATGCTACCACATAAGTAAATGATAACCAGTTCTACAAAAGTTGGCAAGATTGCGGACTTTCAAGAGCGAAAGTCTCTAGAACACTGGCGGCAAAGTACTTCATTGTTGGCACATCCTAGATGTCAGCATATTACTACTCAACTAATCACACAAGAGCAAGGCCACAAAATCTACCGACTCGGCATCGGTATGGCTTCTTACATCTACATCTATGTACGAAGATGTAGCGACTTATATTTATGGCAGCAGAAGATCTATCATGTTCTTCCTTAATATGGATACCTTAACGGCTGCTCCATTTAAGGAAGAGCTGGCTGAATATATCAATCCACTGTGAAGCTGCAGCGCCTGGATTGGATTGCCTTTCCCGAGTAATTTTCGAGAACCGCTCTGAATGCTGTTGAGTGTCCCCGATGCCAAGTCAATTTCCTGGGATCAACCGAATTCTGACAGTCAGTGCTCCCAGCAGGAGCAAAGATACAGCCGCAAAGCAACAGACAGATTTATACGTACGCAAAAACACTAGTGAACAGAGCTACGGAGCAGAAAAAGAAAGTACCTGAATGCTACTATCGTGGCATCCGCAGTACAGTTTTCCTTGCACGAGAGACAAGCACTTGACGTATTTGTTTTGATTCAATAATCTTGAACCCCCATTCCACGAATGAACCTGATGAGAGGAAAAATTAAAAGAAAAATTACAAGCCGGGACGATCAGTCGAGAGTGAGGCGACATTGATGTGATATTCGAACTGATCTCAGCATATTCAGGCTTGACAGCAGCCTTGACACTACATTATTCAGTTACGAAGAGATTGACTAGATGGTCGGAGGCCATTGTCTTTCAAGTGTTACACGGAAAATTATTTCATACTGCAGATGAACTGCAGCTAGCTACGGGTTTAAGAATTTCATTTGATACCCAGATTCACCTAAAACTTTGACAGGTTTAATTGATGACTTGGACATCTGCACCAATTCTCTCGCATGTTCTCTGAAGAATTCTTTACTTTTGGTCGTCTGAATAAAACACTCTTACGATATTTTGCAAGTTACCTTTACACCAGCTCCTTGTGGAATGAAATACGCAACGCTATTCGCCACGACCAGATTATGAACCTGATCCCTCATATCATGTACTTCGGTACAATGTAATGCATTGTCGCCGATAGACCACACCTGCTCAACAGAGAAAAAAAGATGTATCATCAGAACAAAGTGTAGGAATCATTTCTGACCTCATAAGACTAATGCATTCCCAAGTCCTAAAATCTGTTTGAGCGTACCTTTGCTGTTTTGTCGAGAGAACCACTGTACAGTCTTTCTCCAGATTGTGATATCACCAGGCTGGTCACTGCCTTGGTGTGTTCGCGAACTTCTTGGATTTGGTGAAGAATGCTTCCCCGCCCCGTCCATACCTTCAAATTTGGAAAAAACCGAAAAGAAGAGAAGGGTCAGGTAGTGATTTCACATGACCATATCTCAGCTTAGGCTAGTAATGACTACAGCCAATACTGATTGAACATCAGAATCTTATATTGCTTATATAGTCATATGAAGTTACGATCGGCTAGTCTGCCTACACTATGAGATCCATTAGCCGGAAACTGATTGCAGGTATTGCTGTTGGGAAGAGTTACCTTTATCGTGCCATCAGAATGGCCAGAAAATATAATGTCCTTGTGACAAACTATTGACAGAACTTCCCCGTTGTGGCTGCAATCAACTTGAACTAGGTCCTTGTGATTCCAGAGGTCCTGCAGTGAAGGACAACGTGATAAGCAGATGCAATCAAAAGCCATCTTTAAGAGGAGGCAGAGTCCGATGGGCTTACAGCGCTAGATTCACTTCCTTCGGAGAGAACTTTCAACATCTTGAATGCAAAAGGAGAGTGCTTCTTCAGCTCCCGCAAACCTTTCAAGACATCCTTCATCGAGGGAGCTAGATCACGCAGACTCTCTGGAATTCACCAATTAAAGGGATCAACTTGTGCGATTCATTCTAAACGAAAGTATAGATAAGTAGACTAAAAGGTCTAAATTAAATATTCTGTGTCAAGGTGCATCTACAAGCAAATTCAGCTGATTATGTGTTTTTCCTTTCCATTTCGTACTGATTAAATCCATGTATTCGATTAAGCACCATTTTTCCAATATTGCGTTTAATCTATATTACGTGACTGAGCCTTCTTTCTTTCACTAAAGGCATGCAATTCTGCTACCTACCAGCATCCTGGATGAAGCTGTTTAGAGCGAGCATAGAGAGGGCTTTATCTTCAACGTCTTTGCTGACTTGAATATTTGTAGGAACCGTTTGAGCAGGCAAACACGGGCTGCTCCTCGAATCCCAGTATCCGGGAGAATGCCGAGCATGTAAGCGAGCCATGTGGCGGACACGAAGCATGCTGAACACAAATCTGCATATCTGCTTTTTAAGCCTTCTGCTAAGGCCTCAAAAAGCAGACCGAATTCATGGCTTACCAGAGCATATGCTACTTTCCTTTCCCAGTCATCAGCTGCCTTCTCTTCTTCTTGCTAATGTAATTTAGATCAAGGGAAAGGGAAAGAAAATATTAAAATTTTCTACGGCCCAAAGCATCTCTGTACTGATGGAAAGAAAATTTCATAGATGCTCACCAGACTTCCCTCGAATTCAACGTTGCTGTTGCCGAGATGCTCCATTCGCATGACAGTTCTATATCTCTTCTCGAGTCCTGCCCGTTTTAGAAGGATAGCTCGGGTAAGGGGCTTTCCAGACATGGAGAACCTCCCTTGTAACGACACGATTGTCTCTGCAGCAGCTATTTGGGCAGCAGGGAAGTCGGTATTCTTGAGGCATGAAATAAGGGCATCTATTGCCTCTTCCCGGTATATACTCATCTTTCTAGGCTCTGCCTACAGAATTTAAGATATGAAAATATTAGGTATGGCTTTACCAAAGATAATGAGTTCTAAATTGTGGATTAATTGCGCATGCAAGAGAGAGAGAGAGAGAGAGAGAGATGAAAACCAGTAGATCCAGCTGGAGGAGGAGGCCGGCTACAACAGGACATTGGTCTTGGAGGGCCGTCTGCAGATAATTCAGGAAAGTGTGCATGGTACTGAAGGCACCTTCATCCTTTATGATGTGAAGAACTTGCTCATTGAATGTCCTCCTGGTGGAATTCAAATGCAAACAGCATCATATTTATTGAACCGTCTGCAATAGATTATAGTACCTAAGATAGATTTAAAATTCTCTGCATTGGGTAAGCAACTGCTTTTCTGAAACTACCTGTTTAGCTTGACTAGCTCAGAGAGAAAACGAACTATCTCAAATCTCTCTGCATCAGCTGCGCCGATGAAACTTTCTAGTACAGGAGCTAACTCGGCTTTATCTGCGATTGGGTTCCTGCACTTCCCATCTTCCTGCATGCATTTCGATAAGATGACGACTGCTGCCAACCTCTCCTCAGACCATTCTGCCTCCAAACTCCCTATGATACTGTCAATAACGCCCGCTGATATCACCTTGCTAGTCATTGCAGCCGCCATGTACTCTTGGCAGCCCCCAAGAATCTGTCTTAGCAAAAGAACAGATGCTGTCCTTGGCTCTAAGCACATTGACATCAACTCGTCTGGGCTGTTCTTGATGACTGCAGCAGGGAGTCTATAATGTCCATTTCTATGAGGCTGTTTGCCAAAGGCTGCAACAGGTATATCAGCACTACGGCCTCCAGCAGACCCTTCTTCAACAGAGCCACTATGCCATCCACATCGGAGTCGACCCGAGTGAGTGTTTGAACCACAGATTTCTCCCTCGATCCCAGTTCGCACAGGAGGAAGACTGTTGCCCTCAGGACCCTGGTGTCCACAGAATTGAATAGGATCTCCACAAACCGTTTACGACAGGAGGCCTAGAGAGCATGTTCACAATACTGATTTCCAAACTGGCCTCCTGCCAGAACTTCTCGATCCGGAGGACGGCCATCTCGGACTCCTCCAGGATCTCCGACGTACAGAGCTTGTTAATATCATGCCTTAGATCGCTAAGTGTTCCATCCAGGCTTGCTCGGCTGATGACACTATTTGGTGAGGTTGAGTGCATCATCGGCTTGGCAATCGGCATAATCTCCAGGCTATAGCTCTCAGACTTGTCCAGAACAGCACCGGGGTTCTGCTCTTGCCAGCTCGCTATAAGGCGTTTGAGCACATAGTTCGTCTTGGGGAGCTGAGTGCTCAGCAGCTTCTGGCGCGTGATCGGGCATGTCGAGTTCCCCCTCTCGAGCCACTCTTGGATCGCTCTGCGCTCGTAAGTCTGGCCAGTCTCTAGAGTCACCGGGTCGTCGAAGAGGTTGCTCGTTATGGGACAAACGAAATCTTTAGGAGGGGCGTGCTTTCCGCCACCAGGCGGGTTTTCGGACTCTGCCATGAGGCGTCCTGGGGGGCTGATAGTTATAAACAAGAATATATGCAAACGAAAACGTAAGCAAAATCAGAAAGAGTACAAGGGACAGGGTGGTGATGATGAGTTGAAAGACTTAAATTTCAAGATCCCCACCCACCAGCTCGGCTCTGCAGGAATGGACTGCCTCTCTTTCTGAGGATGGGATTTCCTAGGCTCGAACGAGGCCATGCTCCTGTTCCTTTCCTAGAAGACAAGAAAACGACACGAAAAACATTAGAAACTAGGACAAGAGCGGACGTAGGTCGATGAGTCCAATGCAGAGAGAACGATCTATCTTTCTTTCTCGCTTGTGTCGCTCGGGTTCACCTCGGATTCTGAAGAAGACCCAGCGGCCGACCCGTCCTGTTCCGACGAAGAGCCGGAGGTTTCGGAATCTGAACCGGAAGCAGGCGCCGGTGGAGGAGGAAACGGCGTCGATCTGGCGGCGGGGGAGGTCGCTTCTGGCTCTCCGGAGCGGCGGCGGCGGCGGCGGCGAGTGAAGCTGCGGAGACCCTCTGAGGATAAGATGGCGGGTTAGTGTAGTTGCAGCAGCTCCACCGACGCCGTAGTCAACTGACCGGTCTCTTTCGGCCCATATTGGCTGCACCAATCAGCAATGATTTATCTCGAGCGTCCAAACAGTCAAAACCGAACTTCCAAGTTGCATCAAGTAGCCATAAAATAACGAAAGAAAACCCAAAGCGACGCAAGCTCCCGTCAGTTTCAACGCGTCCGACCCAGCGAATACGTCGACTTTCCCCAGAGGGAAGGAACTCGCCACGTGACGACGTTCCATTCCCGTTCATGCATGAGAGAGACTTTTCCGGGGCGAATTCCGCCGGACCCGCGAGACCGTTGGGATTTTAGCAGAGTTTTAAATTGACATGGTAGAGCTTCGGAGACGAGAACGACAAGAATGGTCTCGTCTGGGCCGCCAGCGGCGCAGCCCACGGGAGACGACGGCAGGAACCCGAACCAGGTCAAACTCATCGTCGAAGAATTTGACTGAGTCAAACCTTCGTTTTAGAGAGAGGGGCGAATTGCGTAAGCTCGTTTTCCCTGGACTAAATAAATCACGTCCCAAGGAACATCGAGATTCCCATACGTCCTGAGTAGGATCGCGATTGATAGTGTACATTCATCCCGTCATTCTTGGAATAGAATATAATGAAATTATGTGATATTATTCCCGTCGAGACATGGATGATGCATTCGTGACCGCTAAATGCAAAAACTAATGGTTGTAGGAAAGAGAAGGTTGGATCCACGGATTTGATTTCTAAAATGGTTCATTGATTTTTCTCTACCCGTTCGCATGTGCACCATCTTGCACTCCGATTTATATTATAGAATTTAAAGATGACATCCCATGCACTTGCGTTAATTTTTTCCTTTTATAATTGAGAAATGTTTGTACGTTGGGTTTGAGTTGAAACAGAGTCCGTGAGTACATTAAATCTAATAATCAAATTTCGATATTACTTCGTGATATCAAATGAAAAAACCCAATCAATATTGTAATTTTTCATATTAGCATATGTATTGGTATATAAATGATAATTGCCTCAATTGACTAATGAAAACATATGACATTTTTCCTTAAAATCAAAAAGCACGCATAAGCATATATATACATATTACAAGAAATAATAAAAAAAATTTACTAACAAAAATACGTAGTAATTTGGGAGTGTTTATTTTGCAAAAAATGAACTTTTCGAAAAATATTTTCTTACAATTGATCGCATGTATTGCTTATAATAATGAATGAACGAAAAATATTTTTATATACAAAAAATTTATATATAAATTGTTATTATAATGAAAATATTTTTTATCGATTAATTATTTCAAGCGATCATTTAAAAAAAATATATTCTAAATTATTATTTTTTTGTAAAATAAACGAAACAATAGTTATCAAGATTTTTCTTTGCCCTTTTGAGAAATGATACCTGAAGAAGAAGACAAAAAAAGGAGGAGAAGAAAATGCATTACGTTATAGCGCCCATGGTTGAAGCCGGCCTCCCGGGAATCCGCCGTCCGGTCCTCCGTCGTCTCCTCCTCCTCCTCCAGCACATCAACTCTCCCTCTCTTCTCCACCACCACGGGCGGCGGGCTCACCGCCCTTCCTCCGTCTCCGCTCTTCAGGACTTCCCCGAAGTACCTCGCGAAGGCCGCGCAGTTCTCGTCGATCACGCGCTCGTAGTTGCTCTCCAGCTCCTTCAGCTTCGCCGCCTGGTCTCCGCTCATCTTCGACAGCACCTTCGTGCACGGAAGGACCACCGACACGTCGCACGAGAAGTCGTCGTTGAGCTGGCTCTCGAGATGGTTCGGGCCCGAACTCGCCATGATCTTCGACCTCTGGTCGTTGAACCACTCGAGGACGGGGATGAGGTGGACCAAGAAGAGGTCCTCGAAGATCGCCGGCGCGACCTCCGACCGCGCCAGCGAGGGGTCGGAGGAGAAGACGTCGATCAGCCGGAGAGCCGCGTCGAGGGGCCGGCCGCAGAGGGAGCAGATGAGGGACAGGAGGAAGGAGGAGAAGGGAGAGCCCGGGTGGGAGAGGAGGAGCTTCTCGGCGAGGTGGAGGGAGGAGGACCGGACGGAGGGGTTCGCGGTGGAGATGGCGTTCTCTAGGGTCTGGGCGGCGAGGTCGAGCGGCCGGAGGAGCGGGTCGTGCTGCGGGAGCCCGCGGCGGAAGGCGGAGAAGAGCCTGCGGCGGAGCTCGGGCTGCGAGAGGGCTTCCGACAGGAAGCCGGTGGAGAGGCGGAGGATCTCAGAGGGCACCGCGGTCGCGGCGGGGGCGGCCATGGCGGTTGCTGGCCGGCGGCGCTGCCGAAAATGGGCGGTCGGAGTTGAGGAGGTGGTGAGGATATCGAACCGCCCAAGAGGCTATACACTGCTCTTTTGTGCTGGAGCGGAGACGGCTAATCAAATGACCGAAGTGACCCTGCGGGGGCAACGACCTCGTTTAGGGGTAGGATGGTAATTTCGGGTGGCTTTGAAATAACGCGGCAAACTGAATGGATCTTTTGGAGGGGCCCGCAATTGCCGACCAGGCCGGCTTGACCCGGTTAAACTTTCCCTCCGCCTTTCAATTGGCGTTGTCCTCACAATATTTCGATTTTCTTAATGAAAGAATGAAGAATGAATTAATCGTGGAGATTGTTTCTTTCCTGCCGATCTGCGATTCTTGTTGGAGTTAATGACGAGTTTGATAGATAGAGATAAAATAAAAGTGCCACTATCAATAAATAATGCAAGTTTATTTTAACAACGTAATTGGCGTGAATTAGTTTGATGTTTCAACAAAATAATATTATGCTTGTTTAGGGTGCAAGTGATAATTATTCTGTTCAGAAAAATAATTTTTAGTCATAAATAATTTTTTATTTTCTACTCTTTGGATGAGTTTTCGAACATTTGACTATAATGACATAAAATTTATGCTCTATGAACAGAAATTTGTTTACTAACAGTATAAACTTTCTAACCCTTCCTCTCCGATCTCGTTGCCACCCTCCACTGGACCCTCTTGCCATTGGAGCACGTCATTCTTGTTTGGGCCCGTTTGGTTCGGCTTTGAGAAGATGCCCTTACGAGAATGCAAATATCCTTAAGATAAAGGGGTTTTCGGAAATGTTAGATCGTTTGATAAATTATAACTTTGAAATGCAACTTAGCATAAACACCGTTTGGCAAAATTCACATTTGTAATTAGCTTTTGTTATTTTTTATTTTTTTAAAGTCTGAAATAAAATTAAGCTCGGCCACCGCTGGCCAACCGCCGGCCACCGCCGGACGGCCAGATTTGGTCGTCGCCGGACCACCAGATCTAGACTCCGGAGGTCGCGGAGGCCGATCTGGCCGTCCGCCTCTCCCCGGTCTCGTGCGACCGGGCGATGCCGCCCGAGGTCGCTCGACCTCGGGCGCCCGAGGTCGCCCGACCTCGGAGTCAAACCTCGGGCGAGGCTTCCCGGCGGCCAGATCTGGAGGGAAGCTAGGAAAATGGTAGATTGCTGAGATTGTTCGGGAGGGAGTGGCAGAAGCCGGAGAGGAAGGTGCTACTAGAGAGGAAGGATGTGTTGGTCCATTCAAATGCAACATTACGACAATTGTGAGCTGAGCTCAAGTAAATAACAATTCGATCTTGACTCAACTCGAGGTAACGCCGGCCCTAGAACTCGAGAGACAACATTTAATGGGCCAAATATCAATACTAAGTTTTTCCTTGACCCTAAAGAAAGTAACAATTGAGTAACTTAGGAGGGCAAGAGGGAGATGAACTTGATTTGCGGCGTCGACAGCGTTCTGAGCGGTGAGGGAGGTGTAGGTGTGGGCCTCGTTGGAGCACAAGGAGCCACCACTGGGCAAGTTGGGGAGAGACCTCAAGGCGATGAAGGGCGTGCGGAGCCGGCGACACACCAGAGCGACGCCGGCACTTTCCATGTCGATAGGAGCGGCGTCGGATCTCAAGAACTCCCTGTAAGAGTTTTCATAATGTGGACTAAATTAATTGATATTGTAATTTACTGTTTTTACGGTTATCGTAAAACATGGTTGGTCTAAAGAGAGATAGAAGGTTTCTTAATTAGTCTAATATGGGCTGGCTAGTGTGGGCCGAGTTGGGCCTGGCCCGTAATGAGAGGGACTGGTTGGAAACTCTATAAATAGTGCTCAAGTCTCTCATCTAACCCTAATTCTCACATGTATCCTCACCTAAGGGCGTTTACCTAACGCTACACGTGAGGGGGCCGCCTCATTGAGCCGGTGATACGGAGGGCAATAGAGGAGAATGACTTGATGCGTGGATCCCCTTGATATATGTGGGTAATCCTTTTATGTTTCCGCTTTATGTTCAATGGATCCCAAAACAAGTGCGTTAATCTTTCTACTCAATTATGCATGTTCTTGTTCTGGTTATAGAGATATTGGGGTTGCGCAATTTGCATCTATCATGTGGTATCAGAGCAACCATAATCTTAGAACTTGAACACAATTGGTTTTGCCCTAATTTGTACGGATTTACCCTAATTTGTATGGATCTACCCTAATTTGTACGGATCTACCATAATTTTTATGGATTAGCCCTAATTGGTACTGATCTTGCCATAATTTGTGATTTTCGAGACTTTTTGTTCAATAAAAATTAAATTAAATCACAAATTCGGACTGGGCTCGACAAGATGAGCAAAAGGGTAGGCGGCGTGTTGCCAGAGGAGGCCGCACGCGCTCCCACGCGCCGCTTGCGCGTCGAATGCGCGCCGCGCGTGAGATCCACGCGCCAAGCACTCAGGCGGCGCGTGTGGGCGCGTGGAGGCTCCAATCGGCGCGTGGATGGCGGCGTTGGACTCGTATGGTGATTTCCTATCTCGTCGTATATTTATTTTATATATTTGATGGTTTTATTGATGTGAAATTGCATATGGAACCCTAAATACGTGTATTTTTAGTGTATTTTGCGTATTTTTCTTGTATTTTCTGTGATTTTGGAAATACAGGTGATGGGTTACTAATATGTTATCACATAATAAAAGGTGTGATTCATCAATAAAAATCAAACTTTATTGTGAATTGAAGCTGGCTTAATGAGATACAATTCGTATGAGATTGTATTTAAGCTATGTATTGAGCCGATGAAAAACAATAAAATTTATGAAACTTTTGTTACTCATGTATACTCCTTTACATACTGGTAATCTTTGAATGATAGACGACTTAAGAACTCGTGACAAAACTGATGTACTGATTAACATATCTGCTGAATGTGGGTAATGCATGTTGATTAAGTTACTGCATATTGTACATGAACTCATCTGGTCACTTGTTAATGTCTATTAAGTTGAATATTTTTATGGTTAAGGAGTATGACAATATTTATGCAGAACAATAGTATCTACTGTTAAAGTTTAGATATTAAGTTCTGTGGTTTGACTCAATTTATAGGCCACTGGTTGAAGTAATGATATTTGTTACCTAAAATTGATTAATAAATTAATTGTTGGCCTTGGAGTCAAATTTGCCTTATGAATTCATGAGTGATAATGGATCAGCTATCAAGCTTGTCGATTTGGTGCACCCTGTATTACTATTGATGTTCATTTGTGAGAGATATTATAGATCAGAATTCTTTTTATGTTGTTCTGGTAATATGTAATTGGGGTGCATAAAAGATGTTTTATTTTCTGTTATGAGAAGTTTCTTGTGTTACTGTGATCAATTATCTCATTGGAATCTGTCTTTCAGGTTCGCTATATATATATATATATATATATATATATATATATATATATATATATATAT
This sequence comes from Eucalyptus sideroxylon, assembly GCA_014182405.2. Taxonomy (NCBI): domain Eukaryota; kingdom Viridiplantae; phylum Streptophyta; class Magnoliopsida; order Myrtales; family Myrtaceae; genus Eucalyptus; species Eucalyptus sideroxylon. The sequence goes on along the minus strand of CM024550.2, from coordinate 13,547,905 downwards.
ATATATATATATATGAATAAAGCAATATAATTAGCATGATATGTGATTTTGGTGATATGATGCCCCTATCACTAAAGTTAAAATCACATATATATGGTGTATGTGAGGAGTAAAGCTTATATCCCCGGTATGAGAGAATTTCAATGATTCAATTGAGTAGTGACCGCCAAAGTGGCACGCTTGATTGGGTTTGAGAAATTTCGGTTTCGTATGATGATTGGGATGTCTCCTAATCTAATGTGTAATCATACTCCCAAATGAGGTGATTGTGTATTAGTTTATGGAGGGATACATGATAATGTGGTGGAGAAGTGACTGATTCTAGTGATTCATATGCCCAAAGGTGATGAATTCACGAAAAATTGGTACATATTCTCATAACCCTTATCATGTGGGGAGTGTACAATTGCATGTCATGTATTCTGCCCAAAGGTGATTATGTGACTTTGCATGTAACTCTCTGGATGTGTATTTGTACGTCAAGTTACACAATGCTCACATACTGCTTGTTTTTCAGTCACATTTTCTGTAAATGGTAATTCCGTCATCATTGAGGTTTTTACTACTTCAAATTTTAAGTTGTGGACATATGATTTGTTACTTGAGAAAAGAGCAATTGAATTTGCTTATTGTCCATGAAGCGTTCCATTCTGGAACACTTGAAAAGAGGTTTGCCTGCGGACTGCACTGCTATAAGATGATGGAAGCCTTAGTTGCTTGAAATTATGTCTTGTCTGATATTGAAATTATGACACATATGCAAAGATTGTGTTTAAGTCCTAATGACATATACATATCGTATATGATTAAAAGATTGTCAGGTTTAACAGTAGCAATGAGTATTTTGGCAAGTATGATAATACGAAATATCTTAAAGGGTCATTTGTCAAATACTTGGTAGATTCTGGGGTGGTAATTTAATTACTATACTTGAAAATTCTGACAAAAATATTTGGGCGAAAGGCATAAATGCACCATATTGAACATGGTGATGAGTATGATTAGTAAGACTAATTTATCTGGTCTTTTGTGGGCTGATATTATGGAAGCAATTTTTTCATATACAAAAGGGGTATTGATTTTATGACCCTAAAGAAGGTATAAGAATTATGGAATCACATACTCTAAAGTTTCTAAATATTAACGTAACTGTAGAGGATAGCTGCTCTCTGATTATTAAAGATAATAGTATGATGGAGGTTACTGTATTTTTGTCTTTTCCTATACAGATAATTATGGAATCTCCTGTACCATAGACTAAACTTGTTGGGGTTTAAGGTACTATTCTTGATATAGTTTATAATGAAATTTCTTAAACCTCTCAAGTGCAGAATGAAGTGGTTGCAGCTTTATTAAGGAGATTTGTTAAGGAAAGACGATCGGTTATACCATCGACTATATAGTCTATTTGTGAGAGCATGATTACAATATCCACTATATGGTTGATGTAATGCCATATTTATAAATGTCGTTTCTTATTCTCAATTAAGTATGTGATTAGATGCTATAAAAGGCGATATACAATCTATGAAACATGTTTGGAAATTTACTGACTTGTCTAAAGATCACAAGTTTATTAGTTGCAAATTGGCATACAAAACTAAAAGAATTTCAAACAAAGATTATGGAATTTAAAGCCAAATTTGTAACTAAAGTTTTAACTCTGAAAGAGGGTGGATTGTTTATAATGAAGAAATAATTATTTCTTTAAATGTTCTTTCAGAGTGAACGTGGCATTAATAATTTATTTTGATATAAAGTTACGCCAAATAGATATAAAATCTATATTGTGCAACTGGATGATTTTGCAGCAGATTCAAGTAAACTTATGTGTAGACTGAAAAGTTCTAATTTATGGTCTTAAGCAAGTTTCCAGACAATATTATTAAAGTTTCATAGTGTTATTATTTTTTTCCATTGAGAACAAAGTAATTCAATATACTGCAAGGTCAGTGGGAGGAAATTTATTTTTTCTCATGTTTTGCTTACAGATTGTGACCTTGAGACATCTTATATCCTTTGTACTGAGGTCTGTAAGGATTGTTTTTGCCATATTATATTAGATTTTCTCGGAGGATATTTGCTGATTGTATATTGGGAATATTCAATATACATAATTGCAACCCGGGAATTGCTCATGTTGTTAAGGGTGATGGACTAAATCTATCACATTGTCCTTATTTAGATATTGAGAAAATCTAATTAAATGGTGTATCTTGTGTCAGTGCACTTAAAAGTATAATGTATGCTCGAATTTGCACTAGACTAAATGTTGTCTTTGTGACGGGACTTCTAGGCAGATATCGGTGAAATCCAAGACATGATCACTGGGTTGCTGTTGAGATTATATGCTAATTTATAGCCATGTTCAATTATTGCAGTTAGTAGGGTATTTATATGTAAACTTTTCTGGCTATTCTGATGACATGCAATCAATAACAGAATACATATTTATGTTAGCAGTAAGTGTAATAAATAAAGTCTTATGTCATCTTCTGCTATGTAAGCAGTGTTAGTAACATTCTTTTAGGCTGTTACTTGAGCTTTTAGGCTCAAAAACCTCATATGACGGAATTGATCGTTTTAACTTGATGGATAGACCCATACGGTTGTATTGAGATAACAAATTTGTAGTATTATTTATTTACTACAGAGGTCTCAAGGGGTCTAAATATATGGTGGTAAGATATTTTTTAACCATAAAGAAACGGTATAGAAATGTGACTTATAATATAACATATTTTCACAGATGATGTGGTTGCAGATCTACTAACTAAAGGCCTACGCCCATGTGTATTTTAGTAACATATCGTTAACATGGGCTTAGGAGTATCTTCGGATACTGTTGTTTAGTGGGAGCTATTTTGGCTTTACTCTGATAAAGTTCACATATGTGGTTCGTTACACTTAGTAACGGTTTGATATGTATCAACTTTTGCATTCAATAAAATATTTTTGAATGTATTGTTATTATGTTGAATACATATTGATAAAGTCTCAATGGATTGTATAAACCTTGAGTGAAGGCTAGGGGCATCCGGGCATCCGGTTATTAGCCTTGTGCATATGTCTTGTGATACATAAAGAAATGTTAACCATAAGGACAAGACATATGTGGGTTCATTGGAACCATAAAGCATTCTCTTGTGGCACAAGTTTTTGTGACACCTAAGGTAAGAGAATGGTGATCGACAAATGGGATCTCTCTATGAGAGATGCTATCCATTTGACACACTACCATATTGAATCCATATCAATAAAGTTGAGAACATTCGTGACCATGGAAGGCTCTGTGTGTATACATGCGTTACCGCCATGATTCGGTGTTTAAGACTTTATGGGATAGGATTGACTATTAAGAATTATCTCTGGACCAAATGTGCGCACATACGGTACGATTTCAATTAATATAGTCCAAGTGGGAGAATGTAAGAGTTTTCCTAATGTGGATTAAATTAATTGATATTGTAATTTACTGTTTTTACGGTTATCGTAAACAGGGTTGGTCTAAAGAGAGATAGAAGGTTTCTTAATTAGTCTAATATGGGGCTGGCTAGTGTGGGCTGAGTTGAGCATGGCCCGTAATGAGAGGGACTTGTTGGAAACTCTATAAATAGTGCTCAAGTCTCTCCTCTAACCCTAATTCTCACATGTATCCTCACCTAAGGGGCGTTTACCTAACGCTACACGTGAGGGGGGCCGCCTCATTGAGCCAGTGATACGGAGGGTAATAGAGGAGAAGGACTTGATGCGTGGATCCCCTTGATATATGTGGGTAATCCTTTTATGCTTCCGCTTTATGTTCGATGGATCCCAAAACAGGTGCGTTAATCTTTCGACTCAATTATGCATGTTCTTGTTCTGGTTATAGAGATCTTGGGGTTGCGCAATTTGCGTCTATCACTCCCTATACACTTTGTTATCCACAAAAAACGTTGGTGCTCACTCCCCTCTCCAGTCTCCACCATCACCACTCTCGGCGCTCTTGGCAATCAGGTCAAAGAGTTCACGCAAGCCCCTAGCTTTGAATCCTGCATATCAATGTCATTTCAACCAGATTAATGCCTAAAGTCTAAGTAATTTGGATTTCGAAATCGCTCTTGGTGTAGGCCTAGTGTTTTCGGAAGTAACAAGGTGAGATTGGACAAGTTAATCACAGTGATCTTCGCCGATAATCCGTAGTAGCTCCGGCCAATGAGAACTCAGAAGGCGTGCTGCTGGACTTCAGGAATGCCCGCCGATTGGGAAGACCTATTCCGGCCGGTACCACACACTGATCAGAAGATTTGCCACTTCTTCTTCCTCACTTTGACTTGCGTTGTTGTCATTGCCAAATTCAAGATACCCAACGTAGTCCCGACTCCCCTTTCGATTCCAAAGCCAGCTCGTCATTGGATCCTTCGCCAAATTGCTGCCGCGAGATTGGTTAAAAAAGGGTCAAGTTAGGCTTGGACCACCATTTGGGCCCTCCGAGTTGGGTCCACCGGCCCGATCGAATCTAAGTTGCACCCACATTGCGGTTTCAACCCATCCTTATTTAGTGAATTCTCATGTATTGCGAATCATGCGCGATTAGTAATTTGTTGCGGGTTTTAAGATGTCAAACGATAAAGAGCTGCGCAATAAAAACTTGGCACCTGAGGAATGGTAACGTCTCCGATTTGGAGTTGAGGACTTGCATTGCCTTGCAATCCCATAGTGCACGACTCCTCTCACTTCAAATAGAGCGAGAAGCAAATCTGTGGTTATGCCTGCGTTAAGCTTCGAAAGGAAAAATAAAAGGAAAAGAAAGAAAGAGGCTTTATCAGGAAATTATCAGGATCAAATTGAACAAATTCTTGAGATAAAGATTGGCAATCATAAGAGGGAAGAATGAGATGAATTAAATGGATGTGTAAATATACTTACCATCCTCAATCTGGTCATCACAATTATGACCTTTTTATTTTCCACCTTTCCAAATCGAAATCTCCTTTCCATGTGACGTGAAACAATTTGTCAATTTAGTTTAGGATCAAGTCTTTGGCCCTTGTTTAGGTCGTAATATAATTGGGTAAAATGATCGGATGGTCTAAAAGCGGCCCGAGATTAATATATCAAGGTTTTGGTCACGGGCTTCATCTTGATAAAAATTTCAATACATAAGATGGCCTAGGACCCAAATCACACGAAAACAAAAACTTCAAGTGGTGAAATCACATGGTTCTTTAAAAGTCAGATCAAATTGAATTTTAGGCAGTGTGAGCGTTGTGCTTCCTTAGATGAAGGCACAAACTTTGAACTTATGTACTTAATTAATAAATGGGAAGAATTTCTGCTAGAGATTAGGTAAATTGCGAACAAGAGCTTACCCAAAATATCAAAATAAGGAAACCTTGGATTAGCTCAAAAGTTTGGAGATTGGAGAAGAGGGTCCATCTCGAAAGAGTTGGGCACGACTATAGTAATGTATGGACCTTGACTGTTCATCAGTTCAATCTTAGCCATTGAGCTTGGAGACTTCCAGCAATCGAGTGCCAAAACTTGGCACGGATAGATTCTTAAGTGCCAAAATCGGAGCAAAATGGATCATTTAAGTGTTAACGGCGAAAAAATCAGATCAAAATGCCGATGTGGCAATTTTCCGACGAGGTAAGTGTAAAACAATGTCGTTTTGCTGTTGATGTGATAAATAATTAATATAAAAATTAATTCAATTAAATTTAAAACATTGAAAATAGTATTATTATTATTATTATTTTTTGAAAGAAGAAGAAGAAGAAGAAAGAGGAGGAGGAGAAGGAGGAGGAGGAGGAGGAGGTGGGAGGAAGAAGGTGGCTGAGGGCTAAGCCCTTGCGCCGCCGCCTCCCTGCCGTTGCCGAGAAGGGTCCGCGACAGTGGGGGGAGGATTGGTGAGGGTTTGCGAGCCCTCACCTAGATCTAGGGTGAGGGTTGTGGTCCTCCCCTAGATCACAACCCTCACCCTAGATCTGGCAATGTTCGATGCTCGATGCTTGACGCTTGCCAGATCATCACTTCACGCCCTTGACGCTCGACGCTTGCTGCTCGCCTCTCTTCGCTGGCCTTGCTTGTTGCCAAGTAAATCAGAGAAAAACAAACCCCTAACTGAAAACCCTCTTCGCTCATGAGCAACGCTTGTTGTTTGCTGCTCGCCTCGCGGCTTGCCTCTATTCGCTTGCCTCACGACTCACCCTTGTCTCGTGGCTCACTCCTATTGATGGATATGTAATTTAAAATAATAGGCTTATCTTTTTATAGAATACGAAAAATGAAACAAAAAATTGTCGATTGCTCCCAATTTAACCCTAGAACCAGATCAGACCCATAGGGTTGGTCTAATCTTCCGTCCTAGGCTCAACTGGAAGGTCTTCGGTCCTAAAAATTGGGGACCGACACTATGTAGGTTGGTCTTAGGATTATGTAATGGATCGGTCCAACTCAGATCATGATCACCTCTAAATGGGATATAATCTAACCAGCGTGCTTTGCTTTGGTTTTTGATTAAGGCCTACACGCAACTAGAGAGAGCCATAGAAAAGTACATTGAATTAGAAGACGCAAGTGAAGTCAAGAGTCAATATCGCTGTCCTTATGATAAAGAGATTATCCCCACTTTGACCCAAAATCAAATTAAGAGAAGAATGATCCCCATCCAAAATGGAGAAATCTCAGGTCAAACGATGATAATATAGAGAGTCGGGCTTCCCATGACATGTCGTTAATGTGAACATATGTGAGAATAATCAACTTTAAAAAAAAGAAAAAAGAATCCATTATCTTATTTATGGACAAGGGTTTTTTGCATAAGGAAAACTATGCAGAAATGTTTCGCATTGAACTTTGATGGGCAACACAAAAAGAATTGAATAAATATCTTATAAATATAAGATACATTGTAAATATGGACCAATCGCTTATAAAGAAAAGGGCGAGTGCAAGTGACAAAACGGAAATCAACTCCATGTTTGAAATTACTTAATCATCCTAATTTTGATTAACTTGCTATGGTCATGCTCAAATTTATTTATTCTTTCTTTTTTTTTTGGTCGAAATGGTCAAATTTATTTATTTAATGCATAAGATTCTTTTCCAATTTTCCATAAGTATTTCCCCCCTTTCTCTCTCTTTCTCCTTTGTTTTCTTTTTTTCAGTATTTATCTATGTGGGTTTTGAAGTAATAGTTGGTCAAATGTAGAGAAACAACTAGCAAGTCAATTACAAATGAAGTGGCAAATTGGCATGGCGTGACTCGCAAGGAATGGGTCTTTCTCGACAAAATGAAGAGTTGAAAAGTAATTATAAATGAAGTGGCAAATGATTTGGAAAAGGCAAACAAATGAATTCAATCAATATGTGATGCAACTCTCATATAAAACCATCAATTCATTAATGGGTGGTTAATTTCGATAAGAAATTATATATATATTGGCAAATGATTGATCGAAAAACAATTCATCTTGTTCTTGAGAGAACAATTAATATTTAAGGACATCAAAAATTTGAATAACCAAATGCAGCCCTTCCTCAAATAATAGCTGTCCTTATAATAAATAGATTATCCCCACTTTGACCCAAAATCAAATTAAGAGAAGAATGATCCCCATCCAAAATGGAGAAATATCAGGTCATACGATGATAATATAGAGAGTCGGGCTTCCCATGACATGTTCCTTCACCTAATGTGAACATATGTGAGAATAATCAACTTAAGAAAAGAAAAAAAAAAGGATCCATTATCTTATTTATGGACAAGGGTTTTTTTGCATAAGGAAAACTATGCAGAAATGTTTCGCTTTGAACTTTGATGGGCAGCACAAAAAGAATTGATATTAATATCTTATAAATATAAGATACATTGTAAATATGGACCAATCGCTTATAAACAAAAGGGCGAGTGCAAGTGGCAAAACGGAAATCAACTCCATGTTTGAAATTACTTAATCATCCTAATTTTGATTAACTTGCTATGGTCATGCTCAAATTTATTTATTCTTTTTTTTTTGGGTCGAAATGGTCAAATTTATTTATTTAATGCATAAGATTCTTTTCCAATTTTCCATTAGTATTTCCCCCCTTTCTCTCTCTTTCTCCTTTGTTTTCTTTTTTTCAGTATTTATCTATGTGGGTTTTGAAGTAATAGTTGGTCAAATGTAGAATAACAAATAGCAAGTCAATTACAAATGAAGTGGCAAATTGGCATGGCGTGACTCGCAAGGAATGGGTCTTTCTATAAATGAAGTGGCAAATGATTTGGAAAAGGCAAACAAATGAATTCAATCAATATGTGATGCAACTCTCATATAAAACCATCAATTCATTAATGGGTGGTTAATTTCGATAAGGAATAATATATATATTGGCGAATGATTGATCGAAAAACAATTCATCTTGGTCTCGAGAGAACAATTAATTTTTAAGGACATCAAAAATTTGAATAACCAAATGCAGCCCTTCCTCAAATAATTGATTGTCCCTCACAGTCACATAACACATGGTTTTGTAGAGACAATCAGTCATTATTGAAGTAAATATTGAGATAGATTCCACATGATAAATGGGAACGCTAAGGTTTGAATGGTCGAGTGATAGAGCTAGGTAAAGAGACTCTTGCTGGTCCTGGATGGGAGCGTAACAGATCAAGGGAAGTCAACTTCGGCAGGCCGTTAACAAGGAAGAACGGTATATGAACAATACAATTCAGATCTCGATGCACATAATTGTGCACTTGTCATTGGTGCTAGGCTTTGTGTAAGCTCGACTCCATGTTGGATCTCAACTATTATGTCGGCATTGGTAACAAACACAAATATTTCGGGAGAACAATACTTTCTCTATACTCTTTTCAATATATCGAAATATATTAGAATATCTCAATTTTTTCTTATGTATTCTTATTTCTAATCGTAACATTTTGTCGATCTCATCATTATATTTTGGATGGTCTTCTCTATCGTGATCCTCGTGGGTATAAGAATACAATTTTATCAGTGCCCGATATATATGGACATAGAAATTGAAGTGCAATTCATGAGATAAATCAATTCAAAAGTTTGAATTTTGCACGCCATACGAAAATTGGAGAAAAGATTTGAAATTGTGAGGAATCAAATGAAGGGACGCGCGGCCAAACCCCACCGTTGCTCGCCTTCGCCCTAGTCCTAGTTGTCTCTACGTTCGCCCTCATATCACATCCCCATCTATCACTAATTTTCACTCCCCTTCCTTTCTCTTCTTCCTCTCGTCGCTTCTAACCTTCATGCGCGCATTGCGGCGGTGTCGGATTATGGCCGGACCAAGATGATGGACCTTGATTCGGAGTCATTAGGGCTCAATGAAGGTGGTGGTCGGGTGCGAAGGGCGGTGGTAGATTCGTCAGAGGTTGCAACGATCAATGGCGATGACAATGATTGAACCGTGGCAGCTATCTCTAATCTACCGAAAAAGAAAAGTGCAACATAAGGAAGGCATTTCGAGAGATTGAATTTTTAAGGGGTGAAATATTATTTATGAAAATATTTATGATACTTAAAATGGCTTACACGGGGGACGTGGTAATTTTCTTGGAGGGCAAACATCAATACTAATGTTTTTCCTCGACAATAGAAGAAAGCAAAAGTCGATTGGTGGATTACGAGGCCAAGAGGGAGATGAACTTGACCACCGCGTCAACGGCGTTTTGAGCGGCGAGGGAGGCGAAAGTGGAGGCCTCGTTGGAGAGCGAGGAGCCGCCGCCGGCCAAGTCGGAGAGAGACCGGAAGGCGATGAAGGGCGTGCGGAGCTGGCGACACACCAGAGCGACGCCGGTGCTTTCCATGTCGATCGGAGTGGCACTGAACTTGGAGCTCAAGAACTCCCTATAAGCTCTGTTGTCCACAAACACGTTGGCGCTCACTCCCCTCTCCACTCTCACCACCCTTGGCGCTCTTGGCAGGCAGGTTGAAGAGTTCACACAAGCCCCTAGCTTCAAGTCCTGCATAACAATATCATTTCGACCAGATTAATGCCTGAAGTCTCGGTAATTCGGATTTCGAAATCGCTCTTGGCGTATGCCTAGTGTTTTCGAAAGTAACAAGGTCGGATTAGACAAGTTAATCACCGTGATCTTCGCCGATAATCCATAGTAGCTCCGGTCGACTGGAACCCAGAAGGCGTGCTGCCTGACTTCAGGAACGCCGCCGATTGGGAAGACCTCTTCCGGCTGGTACCACACCCTGTTCAGAAGATTTCCCAATTCTTCTTTCTCATTTTGACTTGCGTTGTTGTAATTGGCAAATTCGAGATACCCAATTTCCCTCGTGTAGTCCCCGTTCGATTCCAAAGCCAGCTCGTCGTTAGATCCTTCGCCAAATCGCTGCCGGGAGATTGATTAAAAAAGGGTCAAGTTAGGCTTGGACCACAATTTGGGCCCTCCGAGTCGGGTTCACCTGCCCGACCGAATCTAAGTTGCACCCACATCGCAGTTTTAATACATCCTTATTTTGTGAATTCTCACGTATTGCGAATCATGCGCGATTAGTAATTTGTTGCGGGTTTTAAGATGGTCAAACGATAAAGAGCTGCGCAATAAAAACTTGGCACCTGCCAATTCCAAAGGCCGGTGTGAGCCCAATACTGAGGAATGGTCACGTCTCCGATTTGGAGCTGAGGATTTGCGTTTCCGGCAATCCCGTAGTGCACGACTCCTTTCACTTCAAATAGAGCAAGAAGCAATTCTGTGGTTACGCCTGCATTAAGCTTCAAAAGGAAAAATAAAAGGAAAAGAAAGAGAGAGGCTTTATCAGGAAATTATCAGGATCAAATTGAACAAATTGTTGACATAAAGATTGGCAATCGTAGGAGGCAAGAACGGGATGAATAAAATGGATGTGTAAATATACCTACCATGCTCAATCCGGTCATGACAACTATGACCTTCTTATTTTCCACTTTTCCAAATCGAAACCTCCTTCCTGCGTGATATGAATTAATCCGTAATTTTAGTTTAGGATCATGTCATCGCCCCTCGTTTAGGCCGTAATGTAATTGCGTAAAACGATCGGATGGTCTAAAAGCGGCCCAAGATTGATATATCAAGGTTTTGGTCCCGGGCTGCATCATGATAAAATTTCAATACGGAAGATGGCCTAGGACCCAAATCACACGAAAACAAAAACTTCAAGTGGTGAAATCACATGGTTCTTGAAAAGTAAGACCAAATTGAATTAAAAACGATTGAATTTCAGGCAGTGCAAGCGTTGTTTTTCCTCAGATGAAGGCACAAACTTTGAAGTCATGTACTCAATTAATATGTGGGAAGAATTTTCGTTAGAGATTAGGTAAATTGCTAACAAGAGCTTACCCAAAATATCCAAATAAGGGAAGTTCGGATCAGCTCGAAAGCTCGGAGACTGGAGAAGAGGGTTCATCTCGAAAGAGTTGGGCACGACTATAGCGATGTACGGACCTCGACTGTTCATCATTCTGATCTTCGCCATCGAGCTTGGAGGGACCGCACCATCTGCTCTCTCGACACTTCCAGCAATCACTCCCAAGGCAAGAAGCCCCACAAGCATCGCCACCCTCAAAGGACTCGCCATCCTTCAACACTTCCAATTCCCAAAAAAGATTGAAGAAGAGAACCAGAAATTCAGCGAGCTCAAGAGATCAGAAAGGAAATTAGAGACGTGAAATGAAAAGACAAAGCATGGAAGCATGTATTTAAGGGGAAGGATTGGTCAGAGTAAAGGAATAGTAAACGACCTACCAATTGCCCGTGGATAAGGATATGTGAACAGCATAGGTTCAGACCAGCGTGCTTTCCTTTGGTTTTTTATCAAGGCCTACACGCAACTAGAGAAGAGCCAAAGAAGAGTACATTGAATTAGAAGACGCAAGTGAAGTCAAGAGTCATTAACTCATCTAATAATAAAGGGATTATTCCCACTTTCACCCAAGATCAAATTGAAAAAAGAACGATCCTCATCTAAAATGGAGAAATCTCAGGTCAAACGTTGATATTATGGAGAGTTGGGCTTCCCATGACATGTAGTTATCCTTCACCTAATGTGAACATATGTGAGAATAATCACTTAAAAAAAAAAAAAAAGAATCCATTATCTTATTTATAGACAAGGGTTTTTCGCATAAGGAAAACTATGCAGGAAGATTTCACATTGAACTTTAATGGGCAACGTAAGAAAAGTTGAATAGATATAATGTAAACCAATTGCTTATAAACAAAAAGGCGAGCGCAAGTGACAAAAGGGAAATTAACTCCGTAGCTGAAATTACTTAACCATCCTAATTTTGATTTACTTGCTGTGGTCATACTCAGATTTATTTATTTAATGCATAAGATTCTTTTCCAATTTCCCAAAAGTATTTTTCCCACTTTCTCTCTCTTTCTCCTTTGTTTTTTTTTTTCCCAATAATTATCTAAGTAGGGTTTGAAGTAATCGTTAGTCAAAGGAAGATAAACAACTAGCAAGTCCATTACAAATGAATTGCCAAATGGGCATGGCGTGACTCGCAAGGAATGGGTCTTTTTCAACAAAATGTAGAGTTGGAAAAATCATTATAAATAAAGTAGCACATGATTTGGAAAAGGCAAAAGAAAAAGAAAATCAATTCAATATGTGATACAACTCTCAAATAAAACCATTAATTCATTAATGGGTGGTTAATTTCGATATGAAAGTATTTTTTTTTCTTTTTTTGGTGAATGATGGATTGAAAAGCAATTCATCTTGATCTCAAGAGAACGATTAATTTTTAAGGACATCGAAAATTTGAACAACAAAATGCAGCCCTTCCTTGAATAATTGATTGTCCCTTACAAGTCACACAGCAACACGTGGTGTTGTAGAGACAATTGGTCATTATTGAAGTAAATATCGAGATAGATTCCACATGCTAAATGGGAACATTAAGGTTTGAATAGTCAAGTGATACAGCTAGGTAAAGAGACTCTTCGTGGTCCTGGATGGGAACGTAATGGATCAAGGAAAGTCAACTTCGACTGCTGTTACCAAGGAAGAAAAGTATCTGAACAATATAATTCAGGTCTTAATGTACTTGATTTGTGTACTTGTCGTTGGTGCTAGGCATTGTGGAAACTTTATTCCAAAAAAAAAAAAAAACTAAAAAAATCCTAAATTTATTGCATTTTTTCCAAATAAGTCTTAAACCCTATTTCTTTACCAAAAGTCCTAAGTATTTTGTAATTTTGTCAATTCAGTCCATCGGGCCAATTTTAGCCGGCTAATATGGGAGAGAGAAAAAGAAAAGTTGGAACAAAAGGAAAAAGAAAAGAAAAGAATAATAAATGATTAAGAATTTGAAAAAAAAATTATTGATAAATTGCCATGTCCACTTCGGCCAGTCGGCTAGCGTCACACGTCAGCATCAATTGGTTAAAATTAGCTGGATGGACTGAATTTAAATAATTGTAAAAATATTTAGAACTGAATGAACCAAAAAAATATTTAGAATTGATTTGGAAAAATTGCAATAGGTTTATGATTTTTTTTTGATAATTTTCCTCTCTATTCCATGCTGGATCTCGACTATTATGCCAATAGATAAGCATTGTGCAAGTATAAAAACAAATGAGCCGAAATTAGGGCAAAAAATGCCACGTCGGTGACGGATAGAAACGTTTTTGAGAAACGATTGTAGAAAATTTATTCACATATACAACTAATCAATCAAGAAAAACGGATCCATATATGATTGTAAAACAGCAAGATCAATAAATACAGCGGAATTAAAGCGTACCTATTTGAACCATTGCTTCACTTTAAGAAAAGTAGATCACTCTGATAATCAGAGATCTATCGGAATGCCAGATCTTCTTCTCTATGACCTATTTCGATATAACAGCTTTCAATGGGATTAAAGCAACCGATAAGTATAACCTACCATTTTATAGGCTAGAGATGGGACCTAGCAAACCTTAATCAATAGCGTGTCAACTTGGCCCTTCCCATTACAGGTTTCAGTCAAACACAATTGCCTACACTTTGCTGCTCAACTAGGCCCATTATCAATAGATGCCAATGCCCAATTCAATCAAATCACTTTAGGGTTCAACAAATATTGGAATATCTTTTAACCCGATTATTTAAAATAGAAAATCAATTAATTAATGTAAGCCCATATTATAGGAAATTTTCAACATTCTCCCACTTGGGCTACATTAATTAACTTATTTTATTTTGAAAAATATTTTAATTGAAAACGACACTATCGGGTTAATACCTAAAAATTTTGTTTTATGTTGCCACAACTTTTAAAAAATAATATTCCAATAATGGTATCTCAATACCAATCCAATCCTATATAACCTCAGTATAGGACTATGAAGATCAATGTGTTGAGAAAATACCACAACACATGACCTTCCATAATCACATATAAAAAGTATTATATGTTCATGGATAATGGGCTAGTAGTGTAGTAAGAAATAGTGCCAACATGTGATCAAAATATACAATATTTCTTATCGATCCTCAATGCAATTTCTCAATAACATGAAACTGCATTAACGCAATTTCTAAACAATATGAAATTGCACAATTATGTCACAATCAAACATGAGATCTCATAATTAGTGACATTCAGTTATCTTTAAACTAAAATTTGTTTAAAGATACTGTTTTCTACTTCCATTTCTTAGTCAACAGGAGAAATGATAACAATAGAATCAACAACAACAATTATCAAAATAAATGCTTTAATAAACATCATAAAAACATTATAAGTCTGCATATAATTATAATATCCAGAAATATAATTTGTATAACTCCCACTAACAAAAGAAATCAAAAGAATCTAAAACACTCATATTCTTTACATGTTCTTTAAACAAAATGGGTCGTAAGCCTTTTGTTAGAGGATTAGCAAACATGAACTCAATTATGATATTTTCAATCAAAATATCTCCCTTTTTAACCAAGTTCTTAACAGTATAATATTTAATCAAGTTAATATTTCAACTGTGGCATTATTTTTATTTATAGCAAAAGTAATTGTTTATCACACATAATGCAATAATATCAATTATGGGCAATGAGCAATTCAACAAAATAATTAGTACATTATAAACTCCCCTTTGGGTAGAGTGTATAATGCACAATTATTTTTCACAGCATGAAGTTTATAAAACAACAATAAGGAGAATTACATATAATTGTTAATAATCCATCCTCTTTGAGCAGACAAATCATTTAAATTATACATCTCCATTATCTCAACATAGAGGGGAATTACACATAACTTTAAAAAATTTATCCCCTTTAGGCAGATAAACCTTTTGAGTCATACATCCCCATCATTCATCTCTACTATATCAATATAGAGTTATTCACATGAACAACTAATTAATCAAGAGCAATCTAAGAATTCGACCATATTCAAGTTCAAGAAATTCAGATCTAACACTCCCATGACTACAATCCAGATTTCCACAAATTTAAGCCCAAAAAAAAAACTTACCTTAATGCAACAATTTACCACGAACATCAATCAATTGCAAGTAATCTGAAAATTCTAGAACTTTTTAATGCATAAACCCTAAAATTTCAAATTTAAAATTCTCTCTCAATTCTTAACGAAATTATGCAAATTATATACAATTGAAAAGATCTTGACATGTAGAACAAGAGTCCTATGATTTTGGGATCAATCAAGCAAAAAGTCCACATGAAAAAGTAATGCTCATATTCGGCTCAAAGAGGAAGATTTCGAATTTGTCATGAAAAAGAAAATTTTCGGGTTCTACAATCATATATGACAAGCTCTGATACCACATGTAGAAAATTTATTCACATATACAACTAATCAATCAAGAAAAATATATCCATATATAATTGTAAAACACCAAGATCAATAAATACAGCGGAATTAAAGCGTATCCGTTTGAGCCATTGCTTCACTTTAAGAAAAGTATATCACTCTGATAATCAGATATCTATCGGAATGCCAGATCTTCCTCTCTATGACCTATTTCGATATAGCAGCTTTCAATGGGATTAAAACAACTGATAGGTATAACCTACCATTTTATAGAATAAAGAGAGAATCTAGCAAACCCTAATCAATAGCGTGTTAACTGGGCCATTCCCATTACGGGCTTCGGTCAAACACAATTGCCTACACTTTGCTATTCAACTAGGCCCGTTATCAATAGATGCCAATGCCCAATTCAATCAAATCACTTTAGGGTTCAACAAATATTGGAATATCCATTAACCCGATTATTTAAAATAGAAAATCAATCAATTAATGTAAACCCATATTATAGGAAATTTCCAACAACGATATCATAATTCGTTGGTCTCATGATTATATTTTGGGTGGTTTTTTTTCTGTCGTGATCCTCATGGGTACAAGTATGCCATATTTTTGGTATGACTCGAGTCGAGTAGTCCACCACAGGATCATTCCATGCACCCCATGCGATGATGGGCTAATAAATGGTTTATGACCCTCTCAGCCTCCAAGGGCGACTACTACTACTTGTGCGTTACATTTTGATTCGGAGTCATTAGGGCTTAATGAAGCCGGTGGTTGATTCGTCAGAGGCCGTGATGATTAGTGACGTGGCAATTAATGAATCGTGGCAGCTATCTCTAATCTACCGAAAAAGAAAAGTACAACATATGGAAGGCATTTCAAGAAATTGAATTCATTAAGGATGAAATAGTACTTATGAATATTGTTGACACCTAAATTTTGACGATTTAGTTCATTTATTGCATGGGAAATTAGGGGTTAATTTTATAGCATATATATTTGTATTTGCATTTATTTTGTTATTGGCATTTTATTTATTGGACCGATGCGAATGGGTTCAAATTAGTTGGACTAAGCCCACAAAGCGAGCTGGTTGGCCCAAGCCCATGTTTTTTAATTGTCTCGTGAAAATATAAATTTTGAAATTTTTCCGGATATGAATCTTTTGGATAGAGCACATGTGTGAAAAAATATTGCGATTTATCTTTGCGAGATTTGGATTTCGAGAAAATATTTATCGTAATCTTAAATTTTTATCAATTGGGATCAGTTGGTGAAAATGTATCGCGGATGTAGATTTGAAGGGGAAATTGAAAGCTTATCTCTTCCCCCCTATAAAAGCAACTGTGCACGATGACCAGAGGGGGCTTCTTTTGAAAAAAAACAAGAAAAGAAAAAGTGAAGAGAAGTTTTGCTTCTGCAGAGAGAGAGAGAGAGAGAGAGAGAGAGAGAGAGAGAGAGAGAGAGAGTGAAAAAAAAAAAAATACAGAGAGAAAGTGATGTGAGAGGAGAAAGGAGGAGAGAGAAAGAAATAAAAAAAAAAGGAAAAAGCACTATTCTTCTTCCCCGGTGGGCTCGATTGCTGCCTGTGCTCGTGCTCCGGACGCCGCCACCTCGCCCCACCTTCGCCGCACCTCCGAAGCCCGCAACCTGCAGGTCTCTCGCTCACCATCATCGAGCACCACCGATGCTGCTCCTACTCCGTTCGCCTCTGCTCCCACCGCCGCTGCTTGAAGCCACCGCCGTGTCGCCTCTGGTCCGACACCTAGCGTTCCCCTCTATCCGAAGCAAGACCCGAACAGATTTGTAACCACACGGACCCGAGTCCTCCGCCCGGGCGCCCTTGCTACACGGGTCCTTGCTGCCCGAGCGCCGCTGCTGCTCCTGCGACGAGCCGCGCCTCCTGGTCTAAGCTGCTACTTCGCCTACCAACCCGACGACCCACGATCCGCGTTCCAGCTCCGTCGCCCCTGCGAAACTGCTGCTGCCTTGCCGATCCGCTCCACCAGCCTAGACAAAGCCCATCGCGCCTCAGCCGATCTCCGTCCCCGATCTGCCGCACCGGAGCTGCTGCCCGATGCCGCTGCTCACCCCCCTCGCCGATGCCCGAACGTCGGCTGCTTCGCTCGAGCACCCCTGCAACGCTGCTGCCCCTCGCCGGACCTTTGCCGGAGCCCCGACCGCGACGCCCTTGCTGGACCGACGGTGATCACCACACGGGCACAAGCTCGCTTGGGAAGAAAAAAAGAGAAAATCATTTAGGTAGTTCTTTTTTTTTTTTTATTTACTTTATTTTATTTTTTTAATGTTTTTCTCACTTATTTATTTATTTCTTTAGTAGGATTATTCCTAAATATATGATTGATGTTCCAACATGAAAGTGCCCCTCAAGTGAGGGATTGATAGTCCGATTTTCGCGCCCGAAATCCGACTCGCAATCCCTTATAAAATCGACAATCCAATCTCAAGCCCGAGATTTGATTCGCGATTTAAAATAAAAATTGGTCAACCCAATCTCATGCGCGAGATATGGTTCGCCAATTTTGGATATCAATATTGTCTTGCTTGATTTGATATCGTGTGTTTGGATCAATTTTATTTTCATAAGAGAAAAAAATAAAAAAATTCAAATTAAGATTAAGTATGTTTTATAATATTCTTAGTCTTAGGGTTAAAATCGCAATCTGATTTCGAATTTTTAAATAAAAAATCAAAAAGAAAAATCCGAATAAGAATTAGATTTGTTTTTGTTATCTTGCATGTTAGGATTGCAATCTTATTATGAATTTTTAAATAAAAAATCCAAAAAAGAAAGTGCATTCATTTAGGTTGTTAGTTTTTTATTTGAATTGCATGTTTAACAATGTCTTAGTTTTAATTTCGAATTTCTTAAAGAAAAACACAAAGAAATCATTGTGCATATTAGATTAGAATTGCATGTTTCATTTTAAATTTAGATAATCTTTTTTAGATAAATTACATTTTAGATTTAGATAATGTCTTAGTTTAAATTAGGATTTAATATGACTTAATCCCTAGTTTAAATTAGATAGAATCTTAATCTAGTTAGATCATTTAAATTTCATAAAATTTGTCTTAGGATAAATTAGTTGAAATTTCTAGGATAGATTGCATTTTTTAAAAAAAAAAGGGATAAGTGTTCAGAAGTCTACAACTTGTCACGGAAATGCATTTAGTCTAAAACTTGCAAAAAGTGCATTTAAGTTCTAAAACTTGTCAAATTGTTTCAAACGAGTCCTAAAATTGACGCTGTTAGCCTTTTCCGTTAAAAATGCTGACGTGGTATTTTAAATAAGTTTTTATTTTCCACGTCAATTTTGTAAATTTTTTTAATTTTTTTCAACAAAATTAGATTTAAAAACTAAAAAAATCAAATTTATTCATTTTATCTTATTTTCACCAATTTTTTTTAAAGTTAAAATATTTATTAAAATTTTTTTAATTAAAAATAATTTTTTTAGTTAAAATATTTATAAAATATATATTTAAAAAGTTAACATTATTTTTTTAATTTATTTATAAAATTTTAAAAATAATTTTTTTAACTTTTCTTTTTCGTTTTTGTTGAAAATAAGATAAGAATAAATTTTATTTTTTATTTTTTAAATCTAATTTTAAAAAAATGGATAAAAATTAATAAAAAAATAAACCTGGAAAATAAAAAATTATTTAAAATGCCATGTCGGCATTTTTAACGGAAAAGGCTAACGGCGTCGATCTTAGGACTCATTTGAAACAATTTGACAAGTTTTAGGACTTAAATGCAGTTTTTGCAAGTTTTAGGACTGAAATACATTTTCGTGACAAGTTGTAGGACTTCTAGAACACTTATCCCAAAAAAAAAATGTCATTTGCATGTCATATAGAATTAGGTTCATGAAATGCATGTCATTTTAGTGATTATTGTTAGGTTCATTTCTAATTAGAAATTGTCCGTCATTAGATTAGGTCATTTAATAAATGTCGCGTGACATATAGCTCGCATATTAAATTGCAATGTTGCATGTCATTTTAGTTAAAATAATTTTGTACGTCATTGCATTGCATTGCATTGCACGTCATTAGAATTAAGTCATTTTGGTTAATTTAAATTGCATATTTAACAATTGCATGTTCATTAAGAGATCATAAAATTTTTATTCATATGTTTAGGACATGTTGCCATGCCATATCATTTCATATTAGATTAAAAGCATTGCATTGCATAGGGATTATAGTCTCGTTTAATAAGTGAAAACGAAAAGAAAAGAAATTGCGTGTTAATTAGAAATCATATTTAGGATTGTTGATATGGATTTTAATTTAACACTGTAGATGCTTTTGTTTGCTTTGAGGTAAGTTCTGCATCATTTAATTGCTTTCTTGGGTGTTAAATTGGTGGTTTGCGCACCTGCATGAACATCTCACATGTTAGGGAAATAAATTTAAAATCAATCCAAATTGCTTGCCAAACATTTTTCAAAAATAAAAAGAAAGGTACCGAAAGGGCGTTAGAGAAATCTAACGTAACCAAGTCCCTGTACCCTTAGTCTCTGGTTCGTAGGAGTAAAGTAAATCTCTCGTTGCTTTACTATGGTTTCTAATCGACCCACCAAAAATAGATTAGTGGTGACTCCTAGTTAAAATTCAATTGCATGTTAACAATTCAAACCTAAGTCGCGAATTGGTATGGGCTTGGGAGAGCCCGAGTTAAGTCTAGGCTTAACAATCCATTAGCCAAACCCTAGGTGGTTCACACCCAAAAAAATTAGTCGCGACAGCTTGGCGACTCCGCTGGGAACTTGTGTTAAAACACTTAGTGGACTTAGGCCAATTTTCTTTTTTTGAAAAATATTTTTGTTTGGCAGCAAGGATCCCAGGTACGTCCCTAACATTTATGTGTTAAATGTTCTTGCAGATTGGGAGGTATAAGGGGAAGTGATTGCTAACCTTTGCCTTGCAGGTTGGAGTTAAGGATGTATGGTTTATTTTTATTGAAGTGTTGTTTGACTTAAATTGATGTGCATGCTTTGCATAAATCACTACACTTTGCACACACAACATGCCGTCGGACCTGGGCCGCATAGGATTATTTAGGATGGTATTGAGATGGATACCACTTCGACCACATGCCCGCGGTACGAGTCGCCCATCTCAATCCCGAAATTCTTTCATGGTGTCAAGAATACCCACCTCGGTCCGCATGCCCGCGACCCGAGTCGGCTCTTTGACCAAGCCAAAGTCATGAGGACCCGACATAGTCCACAAGCCCGTGGCTAGTCTGATCATCCTTGTAGCTCCACCTTGATAAGCCTTATAGATTAGAAATTGAGCCACTTACCATGCGCATGTCTATGTGATTGTCAATCATTGGTAAAGTAAGTTCTCTAATTTTTGCCTTTGCAATTTACTTACTTCGTCACATTATTTTGTCGGTCCATGGCATTAGGATTGTCCCAAGCCTTGATTAATATACAATGGGGACACCGGACATTCGGATTATTCTCCCTCCAAAGGAAGAGCTTAGCACTTGGTGGGACAAGTTAGATCAAAATAGCCGGCAATTCGTAGAGTCACATATTGGTCAATTGCTTCCACTGCTGCGTATCAACATCCATGGCGGCCTCGTCCAAGCACTCGCCCACTGTTGGTGCCCCGAGACTTTTACCTTCATCTCCGGCGGTAAGCATGAACTCACTCCCACCTTGGAAGAATATAGCATCGCCATAGGGAAGTCCTTAAAAGCTGAATTGATTAGTCAGCCTATCGGAATAGATCATGTTATGGTCTTATCTGATTTTCTGAGAATTAAAAAGGATGATATAAGAAAGGTTTTAAAGGCACACCGTAATGCATGTCCTTTATCTTTTTTGAAAGAATGTTTTGAAAAAGGCACCTCATTTCAAATGCGTAGGATTTTCCTCTTAGCTTTCTTTGGATTTATAGTATTTCATTACTGCAAGAATGCTATCAACCCTTTGATTGCTCAATTAGTTAGGCAAGTGTTGGAAGGAAAAAATTTTGTAAACACTGTCTTAACTGAAACTTTTCTTTCTCTCACTCGATTCAAAAGAGGTGGTGATAAGATTCTTCATTCCTCTCCTGAACTTTTACAAATCTGGTTCCTTTCTCATATAAAGGGGTTTGGTGGTTCAATGACTATACATGATGTTAGTAATTCTAATCACCCTATTATGAGATTTGAGAACAATCAAAAACATGCACTAGATTACCATTATTCTAGGTGACTAGCTTTCATGAAAAAACCAACTCCCAAAGGTTTCCTATGGCATGCTAAATGGTTCTAAGTTCGGGTGGCGAGACTCTCGTGTGGAGGAATTGGCCCAATCCCTTTATTGGGATTCACTGGAGCATTGGAGTACTATCCGACTAAAGTGACTCGTCAGTATCAAGTCGTACAAGAGCTTCCCCCGGCGTCACAAGCGGATCCGCTCCAAGTTAGCTTCGTCGATGGAAGCTGAGGCCATGAAGATCCATTCTCACCATCAAATCGATGTGGGACATGTGCCGTCCACAAAAACTCAAATGGCCCGAGGAGGAATTGAAAGGCAAGGAAATGAAGTACTATGCCTCAATTAAGTATATCCAACAACACAAGATTCCCGAAGAGCTACTTCCTAAGATACCAGAGGCGCCGTTGAAGATCACCAATCAAGCTGAGAATAAACGCCTCAAAAGAGTTGCTGAAAAAGCTCAAGAGGAGAATAAACGATTGCACCGAATGGTGTCTCAAGTGTATATTGATCAAGCCAAATGAAATGCTTGAACCAATCTTGCTATTTTCAGTTTTAGGAAGTTTGAGTCATTTACTTTCCTAGTTCATTTTGTTTAGGACATTTTGAATTTCTACTTTGATAGGTCTGTCAAAAGGTCCATTGATGAATAAAGTTCTAGAATATTGCCATGGATCGACGTATCTTCATATGAGAAGGGTTATTTTTGTTCATTTCTTATATTAGGTTATAACGGATCCGTCACATTCGCCCATCATCACGCGATTAAGAGCTAGAATGGCCGAACAAACCGAAATGCGTGATCGTGTCTCCGCTGTGGAGACTCAGCTCCAACAAGTACTCGCTTCTTTACAACTTGTGACGGATCAACTCCAATTCCTCCAAACGAATCCAACAGCTGCCCCCTGCTCTTCCCGAAGTAGTTATCCCAAAGCAAGCAAACAAGGTTCAAACAATTGACGACGACATGCCCGAGCTGGAAGATGACCCAGTCATTGTTGGAAAGGCCAAGCTTGACGACGTTCCCAAGACAGTTCTGGATAAGCGTGTTGCAAAGATGGAAGAGAAAATGAGACAGCTGCAGGAGTCACAAAGGTCCCTCCCGTTCGACCTCTCGGTCTATGAGAAGGTCAAAATACCGAGCAAGTTCAAAATGCCAGAGTTTGAGAAGTATGATGGCACATCCTGCCCAAAATTTCATCTGCAGATGTACCACGTGCGCATGGCCCAGCACGTAAAAAATGAGCCCCTCATGATCCAATCATTCCATGCGAGTTTGACTGGACCCACACTAAACTGGTACGTGATGAAGAATGTGAACCTGCTCGACACCTGGAACGAAGTGGCTGATGCGTTCCTCAAACAATACAAGTTCAACATGGACATCGCACATTCCCGAGAAGACCTGGAGCGGATGGAAAAGAAAAGGAGCGAGTCATTTAAAGAATATGCTGTAAGATGGAAAAACTCGGTGGCTCAAATCACTCCTGAGCCTACCAACAAGGAGCCGATGAAGTTGTTTGTGAAGACCCTCCCATCTGAGTTTCGTAACCGAATGGCCAGTACGTACGTTGAAAGCTTCAATCAGCTTATTCCTGTGGGAGAACAAATTGAGATGGGGATAAGGGAATGATGGTTTACTGAGCCATCTAGTAGAAGATTCACTGCCAAGAAGGAGAAGGAAATGGCTATGGATGTGAATGTGGCTTATGGCCAATAAAATGTCAAACGTGCCCCGGCCATCCAAATGAATCCAAGACAATCACAAACCGCTAGCCGTCAATCATTCGCCCAAGCAAATAATAGAAGACAATTCACTCCTCTCCCTAGGTCTCCATCCCAAGTGCTGACAATCCTCCGAAAGAAGGGTTTGCTCACTAATGAACCAAAGCGTCCCAACCGCGAAAACCTTCGTGGTTACGACCCAACAAAGAAGTGTGACTATCATAATGGTGAACCGGGACATTCAATTGATGAGTGTTTCACCCTCAAGCACCGGATCTAGAGCCTTTTGGACACAAAAGTCTTTTCATTTCAAACTGCTTAGCCAAATGTCCAGAAAAATCCGCTACCGGAGCATGATGGTACAGTGAATGCTATCCTAGAAGCTAAAGTTAGACGGATCAAGAACTCGAAGGTGCGTGTGGCAGATGCCTACAATGGACTGGTGAGAGCTGGATATTATCCAGATCAAGAAGATGTTCCCCTATCATTGATGAAGGAAATAATTGCCAAAATGGTAGATGACGGCATCATCATGTATGCTGACCATAACTGCGTAGTTTCCACTGTTTCCCACATCATCATTGATTGGGAGGAGGAGCAGGTTGCTCTCGATGATAGTAAAGAAGAAGTAGATCCGTCACTCGCAGATATGCCCCCGCTAGAATATGCAACTGATGAGGAGATTGTAATTGAAATACCTCAGCCGTATGAGTATGTCCATAATAAAGCAGTGCCTTGGTCTTATGACCTAGATGTTGACCTCGTTACAAGGTCTGGTCGAACTTATGCTCAAAATAATGCTCAACCTACAAAGCCTGTCACTGACAAGGAGACTAAGGAATTTCTGGCTGTGATTAAAGCAAGTGAGTATAATATCGTCGATCAATTGCGAAAAATGCCTGCCTAGATCTCTTTGCTCGAGCTCATCCAAACCTCCCTTGTGCATCAAAAGTCGTTGATGAAGGTGCTAAGCGAAATTCGTGTACCCGAAACAGTTGAAGCAGATAAGCTGGAGGATTTTGTGGGATCAGTCCTTCTCAAGGACATGATTGCTTTTTCTGATGAGGAATTCCCCCTTGAGAGTAGGGGGCATAATAAAGCACTCTACATATCTGTCAAGCACAAGGTTTCTCATGTGTCCCAAGTGCTCATTGATAATGGGTCTGCCCTAAACATATGTCCATTGGCCACTTTTCATCGCCTCAAGGTAGACCCGTCAAAGATACATGCTGCGAAGACTTCAGTGAGAGCTTTTGATGGAACAAAAAGAGAGGTAATCGGGGAAATCCATCTTGACGTGCAAATAGGGCCGGTCGTCTTCAACATTCATTTCCAAGTGCTGGATATCCCTACCACATTCAATTTTCTGCTAGGTCGTCCATGGATACATACTGCTGGTGCAGTCCCTTCAAGTCTACATCAAGCTGTAAAATTTGTGATCGAAAGGAAGCTGGTCACTGTGTATGGTGAAGAAGACCACCAGATTTATCACGAGATGACTATCCGCTATGTAGAGCCGGGTTCTGAGCTCGAATTAAGTTACCACTCATTTGAGTTAGTGTCTACCATACATGCTTCTTGAGGTTCATCGTCGCCCACTCCTGAGGTTTCAGATGCTGCCCTCATGGTAGGAAGAGTAATAGTTAGGAATGGTTTTGTCCCTGGCAATGGGCTTGGAAGAAATGATCAGGGTATTCGAAGCCCCATTGAAGCCCCTCAGAGGTCTTGATTTGCTGGGTTAGGGTACCATAGAAGAGGTGGAGGAAGTTCTGGAAGGCAAAGACAGGGAAGGCATAACTCGTCACCTGAGCAAGGGCGAGGGAGGCAAAATTTACCACCTCCAAACATTCATGAGACGTTCTCTAGACCTCCAATTATGATGCAAGATGAAGCTGAAGTGATGGATACTCTCGGACAGCCAAGTGGGAAGTTCGACTATATCGTGAAGTATTCAGCTCCTCCTAGCTTTTACTTTGATGCCCGCAATATAGTTCCAAGTGGATGGGATGGCATGGACGATCCGACGCCTTCAAATACGGAAAACTCTGACGACACCCTGGAAGGAATTTCAAGTTTGTTCGATGACCTTTTCATTGGAGCCATTGATGGAGAACCTCTAGAGGAAACGGGCCCTCGCCCACAAGAGTAACCCGTTTATCACTTTTTCACATTCCCCTGTGCGGGAATTTTTATTGCTTTCTAGGAATTGTTTTCAATTTCTTCTTTTTCATTTTCTTCTTAGGACTTGAATTGCATTTCCATTCAATAAATTGTAATTGATTGATGAATTTCAATGAAATTGCAAGTTTTATTTTGAGGACATGATGAGGTACACCAAACCAGCCCGATGATGATATCCAGTCGATAAAACAAAATCAAAATCCAAGGAGAACTCTGAGGCCTGGGCTTCATCATGTTTCCTCATGTCAAAATGTTTTGAAAAATGCTTTTGCAAAAGAATTTCAAAAAATTGACAAATAAAATAAAATATGATTTACCCTGTTTGTCTTTTTGACATTTCTATTTCATGTTTCAGAGACGATCATATAACATGCAAATGTGTGGAAAAGGTCCAATCAAATGCAACAAGTGTTGATAATGATAATCCAGAAGATTCAATCCAGGATTCCATTGAAGATTCCATTGAGGTGCAGCGAAGCTCGGAACAACATGAAAAAGCCAAGGTTTTCACATCCGAGCAGATCGTCACTATTAATTTAAGTGACACTGAAGAAGCCAAGAAGGTGAAAATAGGGGCGTATCTCCCCAAAGACGAGGCTAAGCGCCTAGTTCAGTTACTGAAGGAATATAAGGACATCTTCGCATGGACCTATGCCGACATGCTTGGGTTAGACCCGTCAATCGTGGAGCATTGTTCGCCTACTAACCCGGGCGTGCCTCCTAAAAAGCAAAGGCTGCGGAGAACTAAGCCTGAGCTCTCGAAGAAGATAGAGGAAGAGGTGATGAAGCTTTTAAAGGTCGGATTTATTGAAGTCTCGCAATACCCTGAATGGATAGCAAACATCATGCCGGTGATGAAGAAGGATGGTCGAGTTCGAGTTTGTGTCAATTATCGGGATTTGAACAAGGCTAGCCCAAAAGATGACTTCCCTCTACCTCACATAGATGTCCTTGTTGATAATACCGCCGGATTTGAACTATTCTCATTTATGGATGGTTTTTCTGGGTACAATCAGATAAGGATGAATAAGGAAGACAAGGAGAAAATTGCATTTATCACCCTGTGGGGGACCTTTCATTACAAGGTTATGCCGTTTGGGCTCAAGAACGCAGGGGCAACTTACCAGCGAGCCATGGTAGCATTATTCCACGATATGATGCATCAAGAGATCAAGGTCTATGTTGATGATATGATCGCAAAGACTCGACCTGGGAAAAGCCACATCGAAACCTTGAAAAAGTTGTTCGATCGACTCCATGAATTCAAGCTTCGTCTAAACCCCACCAAGTGCGTGTTTGGAGCGACATCTGGTAAATTACTTGGATTCATTGTGAACAGTAAATGGATTGAGATCGACCCAGCTAAAGCTAAAGCCATATGTGAGTTGCAACCTCCATCAACGGTGAAAGAAGTCCGAAGTCTTTTGGGCAGATTGAATTACATTGCTCGATTTATTTCCCAATTTTTTGAAACTGCCAAGCCATTCTTCAAGCTCTTGAAAAAAGAATGCACGAGTCAACTGGGACGATGAATGTCGAGAAGCGTTCGACAAGTTGAAACTGTACTTGATGAATCCACCAGTCCTTGTCCCGCCCTCGCCGGGGCATCCTTTGATTCTCTACCTCACCATTCATAGTGAGTCATTGGGTGCGATGTTGGCGCAGGGAAGTCCTATCGAAAAAAAAGAACGAGCCATTAATTACCTGAGTAAAAAATTCACCATGTCAGAGCTGAAATTTTCTGATGTGGAAAAGACTTGTGTTGCACTAGTGTGGGTGTTGCATAGTTTGAGACAGTATACACTGCATTTCCAAACATTCCTTGTAACTGAGAACGATCCTATCAAGTACCTACTTGATTGGCCAGCTTTGGTGGGTAGGTTGGCTAAATGGCAAATTTTGATATCAGAATTTGATGTGCAATATATGCCACAGAAGTCGGTTAAGGGTCCAGTGATCGCCGATTTATTGGCTGAGAATCCAAAAGCCTCAAATAATGATGATCGTTCCCTAGATGACCGTATCTTGACTGTAAATGAAGACTCATGGACAATGTTCTTTAATGGAGCTGTGAACTTGTCTGGTTCTGGCACTGGGGCAGTTTTGATATCCCCAGACAGACAGCATCATCCAGTAACTGCGAAACTAATATTCCCATGCACTAACAATACAGCCGAATATGAAGCTTGCATCCTCGGGCTTCAAGCTGCAATTGAGATGGGTGTAGCCAAATTAAAAGTGTTCGGGGATTCTGCGTTAATCATACTGCAGACCGTAGGTGAATGGAAGATTAAGGATGCTAAATTGCTCCCATATCACAAGTACCTAGAAGATTTGATCAAGGAATTCAATGAAGTTTCATTTGAATACTTATCGAGGTCTCACAATCAATTTGCAGATGCACTCGCAACTTTATCATCCATGTTGCAAGTCACTGACGGATTAGAAGTCGAGCCATTGAAAATAGAGGTTTTGCCAAGGCCAGCTTATTGTATGGTAGTGACTGAAGAATATGACGAAAAACCATGGTATTACGATATCATGAACTACATCCAAAAACAAGGATTCCCTGAGAAAAGTACTTCAGCTGATAGGAAGTACATTATGAAGATGGCCTCAAATTTTTTTGTCAGTGGTGAGAATTTGTACAAGAGATCCTATGATTCAATCTTGTTGCGGTGTGTGGATGCAGCTGAAGCCACTCAAATTATGCAAGAAGTTCATGAAGGAGTGTGTGGCCCTCATATGAATGTGCACATGTTGGCTAAAAAGATTATGAGATTAGGCTATTATTGGCTCACACTAGAAGGTGACTGTATGCAGCATGTTCGAAGTTGTCATCGTTGCCAGGTTCATGGTGACAAAATAAATGTTCCTCCAACAGAGCTGCACCAATTTTCTGAGCCATGGCCCTTCTCAATGTGGGGCATTGATGTGATCGGCCCGATAAATCCTAAGGCTTCAAATGGACATCGTTTCATTTTGGTGGCGATAGATTATTTTTCCAAATGGATTGAAGCTATGTCATTTGCAAGTGTCACTGCTCGCAATGTCGTGAAGTTCATCAAACGTGACATAATTGCTCGCTATGGTGTCCCTAAAACGATTATCACTGACAACGGGACAAATTTGAACAACAAGCTCATTGATGAGTTGTTCAGCGAGCTCAAGATCAAGCATATGAATTTATCTCCTTATCGCCCTCAAATGAATGAGGCTGTTGAAGCGGCCAATAAGAATATTAAGAAGATCTTGGCTAAGACAACCGAGAATTATCGAGACTGGCATGACAGACTACCCTTCGCACTGATGGCGTATCGGACGTCGATTCGTACTTCTACCAGAGCAACTCCTTTTGCTTTGGTATACGGCATGTATGCAGTTTTGCCTGTGGAAGTGGAGATTCATTCCCTGAGAGTATTATCACAAGTGGAGTTATCTGAGGCAGAATGGTCGCAACAAAGACTTGAACAGTTAAACTTGATCGATGAGAAAAAACTGAAGGCCCTCTGCCATGGCCAAGCATATCAACAGAGAGTAGCCAGATCTTTCAACCGAAAGGTGCGGCCGAGACGTTTTGAGGTAAATGATCTTGTTCTAAGGAAGCTGTTGCCAATTTTTCCAGATCCTGGGGGGAAGTTTGCTCCAAACTACAGTGGTCCATATGTGGTAAAGAAGGTACTCATGGCGGTGCTTTGATCTTGGCAGTTTCTTCTGCTATCCAAAACACTACAGATATATCCATTGTTCAACCCTTTGAGCCCACACACATGAAGAGATTTTTAAATTATCCCTGTCAAGAATCGTTTCATACCGGGACAAGATTTGAAATGAATGATAGAAATTTTCTTACTCGTACTTGCATTAATCTTCGAGTATTGCTTTTACAGTGTGACTTGTACGATAATTTAAAGTGCCTTAGGACGACGAAGAGCAGTTCTTTCTCTATCCTATACACTTTATCCATTGCATAGCCCCATTGAGCCTATGAATTCATTTCACATTAAACCCAGTTGGTGATCATCCCCCACACTGGGGCAAGGTAAGAAAAGATCAAACCACTCAAGTAGCATGGTTTACAATGCTTATAAAAATGAAGACTTTGTCCAAAAAGAGTGCAAAAAATGGGGCATGAAAAAGCAATGTGCCTTGTAAAAGCAAGGCCAATGCCCAAAGAAAAATCAAACACTTGATGAAGTGAGTCGTATCTCCAACAAGGTGGTACTCAATAAAAAAAAACTCAAATGTTGAGATGTTGCAATCAGTGGAGTTGTGATATAAAGAAAATCTTCGACGATGGGGAGGAAAATTGTTGGAAATGTCAAGGTGATCACCAACTTTGACCTCATAAACTCTTTTTGAGCCAAATGATCCTTTCGATTCTCAAACTATGAACCCAACCTACGTTACGTCCCTTACAAAGTCTCTTCAGATTATGGCACTTGAATTAACGTAAAAGTTCATATGTTTGAAAGCATCGCTTGAAGAAGTGCGAGTAAAATAATTTCTACTTCATTTTTCATGTTTCTTGGCTTGTAAACCCCAAGATGATTGTGAAATATCATTCATTTTTTTAATAGCCTCGACTCAAAGAGTCTCCTTTGCTAAGCCGTTGACCAAGCCAGCGTTGTAGTCCCTATTAAAGACCTCTTAGATTGGTAAGTTAGTACCACTTGCGAGATTGTTCGAACCCTTGTTTGGCATGATGATGAAAGATAGAGTGATTGTCAAAAATCTTGCATCAAAGGTCAGGATAAAACAACCCATTTTAATGAGGATGAGTGAAAAGTCCTTTCAGACCAAGAGATCCCCCATTTGGCACATCCATGACACTCATGTGTTCAGATTGGAACTTTCTTTGTGAAATCTTTCCCAATTAAAATTAGGTGATGCAGACTTGATATAAATTATAGTGCATGAACCTCCCTTAAATTAATGCATGTTTGCGATCACAAATGCATATTGCTTCTCCTATGACCATGTTTTGCAGAAGACATTTCTCTCGAGAACAGAGATGATACCAGGTAAGTATATCTCTATCCATATCTTAAATACTTGTCATTATGCAGGTATTCCCTTTTGAAAACACTGACACTCGATTGAGCTGTCCCCCAAAGATTTTTCTCCAGATTCAATCTGATTAAGGCGACCAAAGAAAGGTTCGGGTCCTGGTCAGACAATCTAAACCTCAGTTTAGGCGACCGTAGAAAGGTACGAGTCCTGGAAAATGATTCCTTATTCAGGCGACCATAGATAGGTACGGGTCTTGGAAAGTGAATCCCCGTTTAGGTGACCGTAGAAAGGTACAGGTCCTAGACACAATCAAATACTGCCCTACTAGGCAACCGTAGAAAGGTACGGGTCCTAGGAAAGTAGTCTCTTCGTTACTATTTTAGGCGACCATAGAAATGTACGGGTCCTGAACATGTAACACTAACTATCTTGAATCACTCTACCCTCCTTGAAGGTAAGATGTTCCGGGTAGGTTCCTTTACCATTTGCATACAAATTGCATCCCAAACTCTTGACATCTCAGTCTGGACCTGGATGTCTTGATTTTTTCTGTTGGACATTTCACTTTGGATGTGAATGTTCTTACCTGTTACACTTTTCAAAGAACCTGAGTGAGAGTTGGGTACTTGTAGAATAAACAGGGACTTATCATGTACCTTAAGATGCTCTACCGCACTGACTGGTAAGTAATTGTAGGTACGCTATTTCCTTTCACATCATGCATTTGCATTAGCATTTACATGCATCATATGAGTTGCATTTTAAAAAATGGGATACATTTCCTGACAAAAAATCATTCAATGCGTGTGCATAGTCAAAATTTAGGTCTCAATTTGTCTTTGAAGGCAACCTCTTCGAACTCACCTTTAAAGAGGGGCAGCTGTTGACACCTAAATTTTGACGATTTAGTTCATTTATTGCATAGGAAATTGTGGGTTATTTTATAGCATATAGATTTATATTTGCATTTATTTTGTTATTGGCATTTTATTTATTGGACCGATGCGAATGGGTTCAAATTAGTTGGACTAAGCCCACAAAGCGAGCTGGTTGGCCCAAGCCCATGTTTTTTTAATTATCTCATGAAAAATATAAATTTTGAAATTTTCCGGATATGAATCTTTTGGATAGAGCACATGTGTGAAAAAATATTGCGATTTATCTTTACGAGATTTGGATTTCGAGAAAATATTTATCGTAATCTTAAATTTTTATCAATAGTGATCAGTTGATGAAAATGTATCGCGGATGTAGATTTGAAGGGGAAATTGAAAGCTTATCTCTTACCCCCTATAAAAGCAA
The DNA here is from genome assembly GCA_014182405.2 of Eucalyptus sideroxylon. Taxonomy (NCBI): domain Eukaryota; kingdom Viridiplantae; phylum Streptophyta; class Magnoliopsida; order Myrtales; family Myrtaceae; genus Eucalyptus; species Eucalyptus sideroxylon. The sequence continues at coordinate 13,515,656 of CM024550.2, read as the reverse complement.
CCGTGTACGATGACCAAAGGGGGCTTCTTTTGAAAAAAAAAACAAGAAAAGAAAAAGTGAAGAGAAGTTTTGCTTTTGCACACAGAGAGAGAGAGAGAGAGAGAGAGAGAGAGAGAGAGAGAAGAGAGTGCAGAGAAAAGTCAAAAAAATACAGAGAGAAAGTAACGTGAGAGGAGACAGGAGGAGAGAGAAAGAAATAAAAAAAAGGAAAAAGCACTGTTCTTCTTCCCTGGTGGGCTCGACTGCTGCCCGCACTCGCTGCACTCCGGACGCCGCCGCCTCGCCCCACCTCCGCCGCACCTCCGAAGCCCGCAACCTGCAGGTCTCTCACTCGCCATCATCGAGCACCACTGACGCTGCTCTTGCTCCATTCACCTCTGCTCCCGCCGCCGTCGCTTGAAGCGACCGCCGTGCCGCCTCTGGTCCGACGCCTAGCGTTCCCCTCTATCTGGAGCAAGACCTGAACAGATCGAACCGCTTGGACCCGAGTCCTCCGCTTGGGCGCCCTTGCTCCACGGGTCCTTGCTGCCCGAGCGTTGTTGCTCCTACGATGAGCCGTGCCTCCCGGTCCGAGCGCCGCTTCGCCTACCAACCCGACGACCCACGATCCGCGTTCCGGCTTCGTCGCCCCCGCGAACTTGGCTGCGTTGCCTTGCCGATCCGCTCCACCAGCCAGACAAAGCCCATCGCGCCTCAGCCCGATCTCCATCCCCGATCTACCGCACCGGAGCTGCTGCCCGATGCCGCTGCTCACCCCCCTCGCCGGTGCCCGAACGCCGGATGCTTCGCCGATCACCCCGCAACGCCGCCGCCCCTCGCCGGACCTTCGCCGGAGCCCCGACCGCGACGCCCCTTGCGGACCGACGGTGACCACCACACGGGCACAAACCTGCTTGGGAAGAAAAAAAAGAGAAAATCATTTAAGTAGTTCTTTTTTTTTTTTTTTTTTTTAATGTTATTCTCACTTATTTATTTATTTTTTTCTTTAGTAGGATTATTCCTAAATATATTATTGATGTTCCAACATGAAAGTGCTCCTCAAGTGAGGGATTGATAGTCCGATTTTCGCGCCCGAAATCCGAATCGCAATCCCTTATAAAAATTGACAATCCAATCTCAAGCCCGAGATTTTATTCGCGATTTAAAATAAAAATTGGTCAACCCGATCTCATGCGTGAGATATGGTTCGCCAATTTTTGGATATCAATATTGTCTTGCTTGATTTGATATCGTGTGTTTGGATCAATTTTATTTTCATAAGAGAAAAAAAATAAAAAAAATTCAAATTAAGATTAAGTATGTTTTATAATATTCTTAGTCTTAGGGTTAAAATCACAATCTGATTTCGAATTTTTAAATAAGAAAATCAAAAAGAAAAATCCGAATAAGAATTAGATTTGTTTTTGTTATCTTGCATGTTAGGATTGCAATCTTATTATGAATTTTTAAATAAAAAATCCAAAAAAGAAAGTGCATTCATTTAGGTTGTTAGTTTTTTATTTGAATTGCATGTTTAATAATGTCTTAGTTTTAATTTTGAATTTCTTAAAGAAAAACACAAAGAAATCATTGTGCATATTAGATTAGAATTGCATGTTTCATTTTAAATTTAGATAATCCTTTTTAGATAAATTACATTTTAGATTTAGATAATGTCTTAGTTTAAATTAGGATTTAATATGACTTAATCCCTAGTTTAAATTAGATAGAATCTTAATCTAGCTAGATCGTTTCAAATTTCATAAAATTTGTCTTAGGATAAATTAGTTGCAATTTTTAGGATAGATTGCATTTTTTTTATAAAAAAAAATGTCATTTGCATGTCATATAGAATTAGGTTCATGAAATGCATGTCATTTTAGTGATTATTGTTAGGTTCATTTCTAATTAGAAATTGTCCGTCATTAGATTAGGTCATTTAATAAATGTTGCGTGACATATAGCTCGCATATTAAATTGCAATGTTGCATGTCATTTTAGTTAAAATAATTTTGTACGTCATTGCATTGCATTGCACGTCATTAGAATTAAGTCATTTTGGTTAATTTAAATTGCATATTTAACAATTGCATGTTCATTAAGAGATCATAAAAATTTTATTCATATGTTTAGGACATGTTGTCATGGCATATCATTTCATATTAGATTAAAAGCATTGCATTGCATTGCATAGGGATTATAGTCTCGTTTAATAAGTGAAAACGAAAAGAAAAGAAATTGCGTGTTAATTAGAAACCATATCTAGGATTGTTGATGTGGATTTTAATTTAACACTGCAGATGCTTTCGTTTGCTTTTAGGTAAGTTCTGCATCATTTAATTGCTTTCTTGGGTGTTAAATTGGTGGTTTGCGCACCTACATGAGCATCTCACATGTTAGGAAAATAGATTTAAAATCAATCCAAATTGCTTGCCAAACATTTTTCAAAAATAAAAAGAAATGTACCGAAAGGGCATTAGAGAAATCTAACGTAACCAAGTCCCCGTACCCTTAGTCTCTAGTTCGTAGGAGTAAAGTAAATCTCCCGTTGCTTTACTAGGGTTTCTAATCGACCCACCAAAAATAGATTAGTGGCGACTCCTAGTTAAAATTCAATTGCATGTTAACAATTCAAACCTAAGTCGCGAATTGGTATGGGCTTGGGAGAGCCCGAGTTAAGTCTAGGCTTAATAATCCATTAGCCAAACCCTAGGTGGTTCACACCCAAAAAAATTGGTCGCGACAAATATATTTGTGATCCTTAAAATGGCTTATAAATTTTGCGAAAAATCAAAGGCAGATCAATACCCGACCGGGCAGACCAGCAACCATGGGCTGTTTAGGCTTATTGAACACCTGAGTCAAGTGTTAACAGTGTCCGGCCACCGTTCAAATCGATTATTGGACTGTTCAATCGCAAACTGAAACAATTGCAATTCGAGCTAGAGTCTATAACAGCTCGAGCTTTACTCAAATAGACAAAATGCATACCCTAGAACACGAGGGACGCACTTATTTTGTGAGGGCCAAGATCAATACTAGTGTTTTCCTCAACGGTAGAAGAAAGCAAAAGTTGATCGGCGGATTATGAGGCCAGGAGGGAGATGAACTTGACCACGGCATCGACGGCGTTCTGAGCAGCAAGGGAGGCGAAAGTGGGGGCCTCATTGGAGAGCGAGGAGCCGCCGCCGGCCAAGTCGGAGAGAGACCGAAAGGCGATGAAGGGCGTGCCGAGCTGGCGACACACCAGACCGACCCCGGCACTTTCCATGTCGATCGGAGTGGCGTTGAACTTGGAGCTCAAGAACTCCCTATAAGCTCTGTTGTCCACGAACACGTTGGCGCTCACTCCCCTCTCCACCATCACCACCCTTGGCGTTCTTGGCAAGCAGGTTGAAGAGTTGACACAAGCCTCTAGCTTCAAATCCTGCATTTCATGTCGAGTAGATTATTAAGTTTTGACGGGCATTCATGGAAAATCACGTAGTGTTTTTGGAAGCAGCAAGGTGATTGTTTTCACGAAAGTTAATTACCGTGATTTTGGTCGATAATTTATAGTAGCTCTCGTCAACCGGAACCCAGAAGGCATGCTGTCTGACTTCAGGAACGCCGTCGATCGGGAAGACCTCTTCGCGCTGATGCCACACCCTGTTCAGAAAATTTCCCACTCCCTCCCCATTTCTAGTCGCGTTGTTGTAATCGTCGAATTCGAGATACCCGATTTCCCTCGTGTCGTCCCCGCTCGATTCGAAAGGTAGCTCATCGTCGGGCCCGTCACCAAATCGCTGCATGAGATTGAAAGCAAAAATATAGGGTAAAAGTCCCACGACGAAAATGATGAGGGGACTCGGTAGGCTTGACCATAATTTCCCTTGTTCCGTCCTGAAAACTTATGGTGAAATGGTGATAAGTTAGGCTCGACCTATTGCCTGTTCGATATAAATCTAAGTTAAACACCTATTATAGGGAACATCTATTGCGAATTTTTAAGGCGATCTACAAAAAATTAGGGTACCTGCCAATTCCAAAGGCCGGTGTGAGCCCAATACTGAGGAATAGTAACGTCTCCGATCTGGAGTTGAGGATTTGCATTGCCTGCAATCCCGTGGTGCACCACTCCCTTAACATCAAATAGAGCGAGAAGCAATTCTGTGGTTATGCCTGCATTGAGCTTCAAAAGCAAAAATAAAGAAAAGAAGGAGGGTTTATCAGGAAATTATTGCGATCAAATAGACCAAATTCTTAATATATAGATTAGGAAATGAAAAAGGGAACAAAAAGATGAATCAAATGGATATGTATATAGACTTACCATGCTCAATCCGGTCATGACAATGACAACCTTCTTATTTTTTATCTTCCCGAATCGAAACCTCCTTCCTACATGACGTGAAATTACCCATGAATTTAGTATGCGACTATGTCTTGTCCCCTCAATTCGAGTAGAATTTAGGTTGCAACTTTACCCGTGGCGTAGCTGACTCATGCCATAATTACATGAAATGATCGGACAGTCTAAAAGTGACCCAAAATCGATATAACAAGGTTTATTCGCAGGCAATATCATGATGAAATTAAGTAGCCAAATCCACGGTTTTTGAAAAAGTAGGATGAAACTGTATGAAATTGGTCAAGTGTAAGGCACTGTGAGTGTTGTGCTTCCTCAAGTGAAGGCACGAACTCTGAACTTATGTACTTAATTGATACATGGCAAGTTTCTGCACACCCAAGATGTATGTGTCGTGATCACCAGTTCTAATTTTCTTTTACCTAAGATATCCAAGTAAGGGAAGTTCGGATCGGGTCGAAAGCTCGGAGATTGGAGAAGAGGGCTCATCTCGAAAGAGTTGGGCACGATTACTCCCACGTATGGACCTCGGCAGTTCATCCTTCTGATCTTCGCCATCGAGCTCGGAGGGACTGCTGCGCCATCTGCTGTCTTGACCATTCCAGCGACAATTCCCAGAGCAAGAATCCCCACAAGCGTTGCCGCTCTCAAATGACTCTCCATCCTTCAACTCTTCCAATTCCAGAGAAAATGGCAAGAAGAAATCAGAAATTTAGATAGCTCAAGGTGTGAAGATAGAGACGTCAAACCGACCAAAAATAAAAAAGAAGAAGATAAGAGACGTCAAGCATTGTATTTTTGGGGGAAAGTTTGGTCAAATTATTTTGTGTGTGTTTATTGCATCGTGGCAATTTCTCAAGCCCGGCCCAGGATCATTCAACGCACTCCAAGCGATGATGGGCTACTTTATAGTTTATTTCCCTCACATCCCACGCGGCTTGGCTGAAACCTTTGGCACGACAGTTGTGGAACCCGGGCATGACGTGACTTGTAAGGAACAAGTCGTTCCTAACAACAAGTAGAACAGAGAATCATTTATAAATGAAGAGGTGAATAATTTGGATAAGGCAAGCAAATGAGTCCAAATTTGTATAATAAGGTTTTTAAGCTCTCACATCATGCGTCAATATGTGATAAGCCTCTCGATTCAATCATGAATCCCTTAATGGATGATTGATGTTATATTTAAAGATGCGTTTGGTAACTATTATGTTCCCAGGAACAATTTCTAAGCAAAAGAATGCGTTTGGTAATTGCACAAAATTTCTGATTCTGTAATAAAAAAAAAAGAATAGAAATGCGTTTGATAATTGCATAAAATTTCTATTCAAATTATTTTTCAATTACATTTTTAGATAAGTGTAAATTTGATATTGAATTCTCATGGATCACTCACCAATATAATTATCTTCTTATGAGTGAAGAAATCATATTATATTTTATTATATTTTCAATTTCAAAAAATTCGAATTTAGAATTCTATTCCATTCTAAAATTCTATCAAATCATAGAAATTCTATTGATTAATTATATTTATACTAAGTAATAAAAATATTAACTAATCAAATTTTTATTAAATAGTAAATAATAAACTATAGTATAAACTATAAATATAAATAATAAATAATAAATTAAAATACAAAATTAAATATGTATTCTATATATAGCAAAATTTCAATTCATACTTCAAATACTTTTTTTTTTTTAAATTTGTTAAATAATTTTATTATTTAATTCTTTTTTTTTTCTTCTTTTCTTTTTTTCCTTTCTTTCTCCATTCTTCTTCTTCTTTAAGGTGGCCGGTTGTCGGCCTTGGGATGATTGGCGATCGGCCAAACGAGAGCCAATAACCTCACTGGAGTGTCACCAGCCCTCGGCAAGACCATGCCTCCTTGGCCGAGCCTCGCTAGTAGTTGGGGGCCTGTTTGTTAAAAAGTGTTTTTGTTCCCCAAAACAAAAATTTCTGTTCTTTTGTTCTGAGGAACAAAAAAGAAGTTTACTAAAACTTTTGTTTCTAGAAACAAATTTGAAACTGAAACAAGAGATAGAAAAAAGTAACTTCTTATTCTCGAGAACAATTTTGAGAAATAATTTTTCTCTCCTCTTTTTCCTTCTTCTTCCTTTTGGCCGGTCGGCGGCCTCGGCCATGACTGACGACTGGCTAATGAGGGCCGGCAACCTCACCGGCCCACAGCGAGGTTGACCTCGTGCCGCCATGGCAAGGACAAGCCTCGCTGGTGGCCTGGCTAGGCTCGCTTGGCCACCGAGGCCACCGGCGAGGCTTGGTGTCGCCCAAATCTAGCGAGGCTCCGGCAAGCTCGCTGGCCCTCGTGGTGGCCTGGTGAGGCTCCGGTGAGCTTGCTAGACCTCGCCCAATTGGTTGTCGGCCACTGCCATGGCCAACGATAGGCCACAAAGGAGGAAGAAAAAAAAACACAACAAAATTATACAAGTCTACTAAACACATTTCTATTTCTGGAATAAAATTTTTTTGCAATTATTAAGCGCGTTCTTATACTCAGAAATTGTTCATGGGAACAAAAATAGAAAAAATTATTTCTGTTCAAGAATTATTCCCCATCATAGAATGGTTACCAAACGCGCCATTTATGGTCTGTTTATTAAAAATTGTTTTTATTCCTCGAAACAAAAATTTCTATTCTTTTGTTTCAGGAAACAAAAAAAGAACAAAAACATATTTGGTAAAAAAATTTTTCCCGGGAATAAAAACAAGAAGTGGAAAAAAATAACTTCTTATTTTGGGTAACAATTTCGAGAATCAATTTTCTCTTTCTTCCTTTTTTTTTTTTTTTTTTTCCTTCTTCTTCCTTTTGGCCGGTCGTTGGCCTTGGTTATGGCCAGCGACCGGCCGATGAGGACCGGCAATGTCGAGCTTTGCCAGGCCACCACCAGGTTGACATCACCCAGCCAAGGCGAGGCTCTAGCACAAGGCTTGGCCTCGCTAGGCTAGGGTAAGGCCGACTTCATGCCATTTGGGTGAGGTCAAGCCTCGCCGGTGGCTTGGGAAGGTTTGCCTAGCCACTGTTGAGGCTCCGCCTCACCTAGCATAGCGAGGCTTCAACGAGCTCACCAAACCTCACCCAATCGGTTGCCAGCTGCCGTCGTGGCTGGCAACCGGCCACAAAGGAGGAAAAAGAAAAAAAAAAAAAGGAAAAATATAATAAAAATATTGAAAAATTAAAAGAAATAAGTTTACCAAACGCATTTCTATTCTTGGAATAGAAATTTTTTGCAATTATTAATCGCGTTCTTATACTAAAAAATTGTTTTCGAGAACAGAAACAAAAAAAAAAACTATTTTTCATCAAAAATTGTTCTCCATAACAGTATTGTTACCAAACGCACCCTTAGTTATCATTGACATATAGATCCACTTGAGCACTAAATCAAAAATAAATATAGACATTATGGTAGATTCTACATGACAAATCACTCCTATTTCGGGGCAATGGGAGAGAGACTTCACAAGCTACTCCAAGAGTCTAAGGTTCAAATCGTTCAGTGATACCGCTAGGAAATTATCCTCTTGGCAGTCCTAGACAAGAACTTAATCGATCGAGGAAAGTAAACTTCGACTACCAATTTATTCCCAAGGAAGACAAACATTTCAGCAATAGAATTCGGATCTTTTGATGTACTCAATCTGTAGACTCGTCATTGGTTAGGCTTTGGATATGTCTCTATCCCACGTCACCGATCGTATCACGACTCTTGTGCCGTTCGATAAGCATCATGCTATTTCAAACTTGCCCGGTACACATTTTGCTTGCACAGACCCCCGCATATATCCTCTCTCTCTCTCTCCCCCATGGCTCGTGGATGGTCGCATTTGGGCTGCCCTCCCATCTCTGCCCTCGTATTTGAAAAGGTGAGGAATAATCATAAATATTTTTAAAATCAGTCTCAATTCTTAATTTATTGGGCTTCAAAGGTGAGATCGACAGGGAACCAATCAAAACATGACAACAAATGGCATATCTTCGTTGACCGGACGATAATATTTTTTTTCCACGAATCGACACAAAAGGTACTATGTTCGGCCTTTTCTAGGGGGTGAATTGTTGATTTCCGAAAATAAAATTCCCCAAGATGGCATCAAATGCTGATAGAGGAAATCACTCGACAATGGCATCGAATGCTGACTTTTTTTTTTTTTTTAAAGGGTATTTTTCTTTTTGGAATCTAACTTGTATTACGCAGACAATCATGTCCCGTCGATGCAATGTCTCTCAAGAATTCGATCTTGTCTAGGCAGAAGGAGAAAAATAGAAGGCAAAAGAGGGACGAAAATAATATCTCTAAAGCAAAAGCCAGAGGACCCGCCATTAACATGATTTTAACTTTGAAAAGGGCACAAAGGATATGCCAATTCCCACTATTATTGCTCTCGAAAAAGGGCCAATGATGCTGTCGAACTAATATAAACTCTCTCTTTTATTTGCTTTGTCATGACCTGCGTTTATAACAGATGTTATTTTGGGGAGGACAAGTCAAAAAAGTCTAGATGTCCCCCATGGACAATGTCTCGCTGCATGAACATGCGAGAACATAACGACGGTCAAGAATCTGAGGTAAAATTACTGCCTAAAAGTGTCAATTTATCTGAATAGACCAAGATAGACTAGTGAGAACAAATGTGTTCAATGTAACGTGAGGTAGATTCAACTGGAAAATGGATTGTCACAAGGCAATTGTCTTATCTAAGGCCAAAACTTAAACCTTTAAATTAAGGGTTAAAGAATATGAGCGAAATTCAAATAGTCGTGGACCAGATTAGAATCTTTTCTCTCTCCATTCTATGTCTTTTTAAAACCATTGAAAAATGTGAATATTGATGGTTTCAAAACTTGTGATTGGATATATAAACGGTTAAGATTGAGATTGTTTGGGTCCCATATATTATATGAGAATATAGGATCTCCATCCCTAAGAATCATCTCTTCTAAGACAACGTCAGCTGAAAATTTTGCCATGGTAAATTTTGAGCAAAATCTAATCCTTGTAGGGAATTCTTGATTTCTACTTAGCAAAAGTTTAGCATTGGTAATTGAAAAGACTTGATTATGCTTTTTTTAAAAAAGTTAAGAACTTATTTGTGACAATTGAAATATGCAATATTTGATTGTAAAGACGACTTTTCATAAACTTTTTCCCATTTTTGTCCTCTAGCTCGCACCATTATTTGATCTTGCTCTGCAGCTTTTTCATGTAATGGAATATTATAATTTCTCATGTTTTCAACTAGTACTTTGGTGAGTCCTCATTAGTCACTCAAATAAACCGATGACATGAGATATTCTGGCTAACAATATCAATTCTAGTGATGATACCCAACATAAACATAGTGAATTTGGTATCAGTCTTTTCCTATGGATTTTCGACCAATTTTTCCCAGCAATATAATATTCTTCACAAATTTAAGAATCTCATATTGACATGACTCAACTGCTTATGAAAAAGTACATTGTTGGCAAACTCGAAAGTGATATGTATGAACTTAGGATACGTTGTTTTTTAACATGTTCGGCCAAAAAAAAAAAAAAAAAAATAGAACAACGTGACTCGATTTAAATTCATGATATGGAATTTGACTGGTGAACACAAACTATGACTCAAGACAAGCCATCCAAGAGCCAAAGGTACATACATGGTTTGCTAAGCTCAGCCCCATATGCAAACGGTGAAATGACTTGCAAATTGAAATGCAAATACCTTTTCTAAGCATAATAATTACAGCAAAAGGGCACTAGAAAATACCACTAAATTGACAGGGATGAACTAGGTTAATTTATCGAAGGATGCCCTTGTCCCCCGAGATACACAGCACAAGATGACTCCATCTTTTCTTTTTAACATGATATACGGCATCATGAGCAATCAGCCTTTCACCTTTTTCTTTTATTTCCTTAGCAGATTGACGGCTCATGATGTTATATCATCTGATCATGAAGCTCTTGCTGTACTATTTTCCCTAAAACCCCAAGTCATTCGAAGAAGTCTCATCGTAGGCCTCCTCCTCCAAAAGCAGAGGCCCAGTAGTCCGCTCCATTGTCGCTTCCTACTTGGAGCGTGCACGAGACCGGGACCAGACACAATCCTCTACTCCTCAAATCGTTCTTTGGCTCTTCATTGATGGATTCCTGTTGAAAAAAGTGCAAGAAGAGATTAGAAGGATGTGAATTTGTTGATCGTAATGACATATAATTGCAGTATCTAAGTATCTTAGGATAGGCTTTTAACAGTAGATTCATGAAGAAGTAATAAACTCTTTGCCATGCTGTTAATTAATTACCAGTCACTATTTATCTTAGTCTTACCGATTTTTACCGTGCTTTTCCGGATTAAAGATCATCTAAAAAGTAGGCTTTCTGAACCATTCTTTTAGACCCATCCCCGATTTAAAACAGTTATGTGTATCAATACAACATCTATCAAGCTACATGACTACTCCCAAGCAGTGAATGCATTTCAGAATGGGCGAACTATAATTTTTTTTTTCCCCATTTTGTGTGTATTGTGCAAACTATGTTTCCCTTTACCCGTCGCTGATGGAAGCAATTGAAACCCAAGCAGCATTCTTTCTTATTGACAAGTGCCATGCACAGTGGCTATTTTGCTTTTCTTGTATGCTCGATGCTGACGAAAGAAAGCTCTGGGGGGCATGTCTACAAATCCCTGAGGATCCTCAGGGATGGGTGATTTTTGGATCGCAAAAGAATAGATTTCAGTCGTCCATTGATGATCTTTGAAATGAGCAGGGGGAGAAAACAATTCATTTTTGAAAACGTTACTCCTCTTTACCTTCTTTAATGAATGTATACATCGTTGTAGATCTCTATAAAAAGCTAAAAACAGTCTCTTTGTTTCTCAAAGTAAGTCTATAAAGCTGAAAAAGAAATAGTGAAACCTTTAGTCAATCTGGGTTGTCTACTTTAATCAATCTAAAGTGATGAAAAATGGTGAAGTCTTTATATTGGTGTCTTCTTTTAGTTCTTTACAGCAATAAACTGAACATGCTCTTAACTTTCCCAAAAAACAAAGGTAAATACTCCATTTACTCTTAACTATTTAAGGGATCCGATAAAGCACTCATACCTGACCCGAATCCTCAGAAAACATTGGACTCCTCTCCCCTCGAACCTTGCATACAATTACGTACTTTAATCAGTAAAATTTGTAATACATATTGAAAACAAACGTAACATGCACATGCGCATGTTTGTGCACTTGTCAAAGCAGAAAAAGTAGTGATTTCTTACAGATTGATGGTGCCTCGTTTTTCCTGAAGCACTGCCAATGTAAGGTGAACTGAGCGCCTGCAAAGAAAATTAAACAAGAAGAATATTTAGTACTTCCTGTAACTATTGAAAGAGACATCATCGCTAGTCCATGTTTTTTCTTTTTTTCTTTTTGCACAAAACCAAAGAGATATGGAATATCAGCTAAAGAAAAAGCAACCACCTCAATTTGATTCTGAAGAAATCTGATATACCCAATAGCTTCTAATAGTACTGAAGCGGTGTCGGTCTGCAAAAAGATCCAACAAGAAAGAGATAAAAAAGGAAAATATACCAGTTACAAAGTCTTTATGTACTACTCACTTCTTCTATATCTCATAATCACAAAAAGGAGAGAAAAAGTTTCGTATAATCTTGAAGAAAGAATGAGAGACTAATTGCTCTTGAAAGAAGTAATAATGCGACATAATTT